>OZ010790.1:5962500-7162500 GCA_963932465.1 Maratus speciosus | reverse complement strand
CCAAATTTCATGTTTCTAGGCCCTTCAGTAACACAAAAATCACATTTTTAGAACGTTTTTTGCTCCTGCACCCCCTTTTGGCCAGTGGCACGGACATAAGATATAGCCTATGTTCTAAGCTGGACTAACACCTTCATTTTGATACCATTACTTTTGGAATCGGTTCGGTAGTTCTAGAGCTTACTTCCTACAAATAAACAATTTTTACCTCTTCATAATATTAGTATAGATAGATTTACTTTATAAAAAATTTTAGCTCTATCACCTCAAAGTTGACGATGAATCATGAAAAAGTGGATTCTGAGATAAACATACTAACGTAACGTACCAGGTTTGTAACATTTTATATGGCTAATGCAATATACAAAATAAAATAACTTTAAAGCGATCCAGGACAGAAAATATCGCTTTTTTTATTTACCAAAAAAAAGTTTAATATTCTTCGTGAAATACATATTATACATACACATTTCTTGACAAATGTAAATTCTTTAAGAAAATTTGAAATTTTAATTTTGAAAATGAAAAGTTGGATCTGAGAACTCTATAGTGTATTTAATGCCTCTAAAAAAACTATGTTCTATCGACATTATTTTTAACTACCCACCCCCCCTCCTCACACGCACACACACGCCTCGACCTCTCTCTTTAAGGTAATCAATAAATTTTCAGTGCAAAATTTAAAATGGCATTTACTCCTAAATAAGAATTTTCTCGTAAAAAATTGCAAGGAATTTAAAATATTTGCAGAAAAGTAAAAAACACATGACGAATATAAAAACGAAATTATTTTTACTTCTCATTTATTTATGCTTTTCTGTGTTACATCAAATATTTTTTTAAGCGCTTTAATGATAAACTTTTTCATATAGAAGCAAATATTTCATGCTATTTCCGTGTTTTTCGCTAAAAATTTGCTTGTTCACATATCAATCTTGAAAAGTAAATTTCTCTCTTGTTACTATTCTTTATGTGCCTATGTAATCTTTTCATATTCCTTAAAAAGACGCATCAAGGAAAAGGATGATTTTTTTTTTTTTTTTTTTGAAGAGCTCAATTATACAATAACGTAATAAAGATTTTTGCTTTTTAAATTAATATGTATTACTTTTAAAACGGTTTAAGTGCACACATTTTCGTAAGGGAAGTTAACATACTTGACATAGTATTATTAGAATTTAATTAATATATGTGTAAAAATAATATATATAAATCTCTTAACCGATTCAGGATGTATATTATTGATATGTTGCATTTAGAGTGTGTATGTTTTTATTATCCCTCGATATGCAATTTCTTTTGGGCAACAATTAAACGGTCGTCTCTAAAAAATGACGTTACGTTATACATAAGCCAACCGTAAAAGGAAGCAAACGTATCATTGTACTAGTACCGCTAATCTCTAAGCTTCTAAGCAACGCACATTTTCAATTTTTACACCGTCATATAGGGGAAAAAAGTACTTTTAACTGAAATTTGTTTTAAATCCGTATCTCAATTTATTTTTCATATATTAATTTTGTAGTTTTTAATCCAATTTCTGTAACGGTGGCAACTTAAGTACTGCATTATTGTAGAAAGTAAAGGATAAATAGTAAATTACTATACCTTTTTGGTGACATTTTCTCATAAAAACTGAAAAAAAAATTGTAATTAAAATATGTGCTATTTTCAAAAAATATAAATGAATGATTTCGGATAAAACAGGGAGCTATTATAAACTATATTTAATTTTATGTATCCCTATTTATGTTACAAACAAATAAAGGTATATGAATCATTAGATAGACTTTTTTTTTTTGGCCGATTTTACGACATTGCTTTTGCTGGGTTTAATTATGTGTGCATTATTCCGCGGTAGTGACGTCCTATGCATACTTTTCAATAGATGTTGTTTAAGACAGAATCGCAAATGGGGAAATCTTCAGCGGGTGCAAATGTCGCCATTTTATATAAAATAAAAGCGTGCTTTTTCAGTCTTAAAACTGAAATACGTTTTGTAGAAGTGCATCATTTTCACACCAGGGGCTTTGAAATTCTTCACAGGTGGAAATGCTTCGCTTTTGAAAACAACACAAATGAAATCACACATTGATAAAACGCAAAATTTTACAAAAATTTAGTGTGTCTTTATAAAAGAGCAGTGACCTTTACTTTAAAAAAATATTTGTTTCAGAGTTAGACTAACCGACATAAGATGCATTTTTTATTGCTACTAATTTTATATGTTTATTATAAATTAACGAAACAGTTCCTTCTTAACATTTTCTTTCGTCAA
This sequence comes from Maratus speciosus, assembly GCA_963932465.1. Lineage (NCBI taxonomy): Eukaryota > Metazoa > Arthropoda > Arachnida > Araneae > Salticidae > Maratus > Maratus speciosus. Next base: position 7,160,222 of record OZ010790.1, on the reverse strand, counting down.
ACTTCGACGGGTTCCACGTCGTAATAATAAAATAATATATTTTTTTCCCCTCATCGGGGGCGACGCTAAATTCTGAAAAAGCAGAATTCGGGCTTCCTGCTTGTTATTATTAATTTATTAGTCCTAAAATAATTCAATTATAATCAATGTCATATACAATCATAGAATTCTTGTAAAAAATGGTGTGCTCAACAACTGCTCATCTACTGTAAGTGGAGTTGCTCGGACGAACTATGAAGACCCTAGAACCATTCTCCTGTTTAACCGTTTTATTTGTATTAAAAAAGTGAAAAATACTGTACGGAATTACGGATATCATTTGAACTAAAAATATCCGTATCACTAGAAGAAAAAGAAAAAAAATCTGTTTTCATAAATAAAAGAAACTTTTAAAAATTCGACCTGTATGTATTCGTTCGCAACAGTATAATTTCCTTGAAATTCATATTTAAACCCAACTCGCAAAGGTTCCAAATGCCGAAAACGTGGTCATAATATTAAAATATCAACGAATACGAATGAAAGTTGATATTTAATTATTTTTGTCTTTGCTATTGGTAAATCTTATATCAAAAAAGAAAAGATTCAGTATGGTGATTATAATTTTTAAAATATTTGGTGAAATAGAATAAAACTACAGTGTTTCGATTTGAAATAATGTTAGGATTTTTTACCGTAGTGTTTACAAATTTGCTATGCAAAATAAAATTCAAATAGATGTTCAAAAGTGTGAACTGAAATGAAAATCATATTGATTTCAAATTGATTTTGATGAAATTCCCATTTGATTAAAAATCTGGAATATATGGAATTGCTATAACATTATTAAATAATGATAAAAGAATCTACATTGGTATTGTGAAGGCGTTTTGTCCTTTAAAGGCCGTTTTAGATTGCGTAGAGTGGGAAAATAAGTAACAAAAATTTTTTTTTTGTTCAGATGGATATCCATAAAGTTACATTAGAAAATATCAATTCATAAAATCTCTTAGGACTGGTGAACTATTGATTAAAGAGATTTTTTTTTCTTCATGACAGCAACTTACTTAAAAAAAAAAAAAAAAAAACTTTTCTGTTTGGAAAATATATTTGTATGTGTAACTGATTTTTACTTTCTTCTATTTTTACAAGAAGAAAGTATTGGATTCGTGAAAAATTTCGACTTCCGGTTTTCGACGGATTTATACGTTTTAGAATGCCCAGAACACGATTTGATGGTTTTTAGAAAATGTCTGTCTGTGAGTCTGTCTGTCACTCTGTCACTCTGTCACTCCGTCACTCTGTGAGTCTGTATGTGACAAAAATTTTGTGGGCGCTTTATCTCAAGAACTAATGCACGGAATTTCACAAAACTTCATATTTAGTTAGACCTTGTTATAAACTGGACCCGATTAGTTTTTGGTGAAAATCGCCCAACAGGTGGCGCTGCTATGCGGCATTTTTCACGATTTCTGCAATAGCTATATCTCAAGAACTACTGCACGAATTTTCATAAAACTTCATATTCAATTAGTCCAAGATATAGTTTGGTGCTGATTACTTTTTTGTGAAAATCGCCCAACAGGTGGCGCTGGTATGCTGCATTGTTCATGATTATCGCAATAACTCTAACTCAAGAAAAAATGCACCTATTTTCATCAAACGTCAGATTTAGTTAGTCCCTTATATAAGTTAGTGTTGTTTAATTTTTGGTGTAAATCGCCCAACAGGTGGGGCTGCTGTGCTGCATTTTTCACTATTTCCACAAGAGCTGTATCTCAAGAACTATTGCACAGATTTTCATCAAACTTCAGATTTAGTTAGTCCTTGACATGAATTGACGTATAAATTAGTGCTGTTTAATTTTTGGTGTAAATCGCTCAACAGGTGGCGCTTCTATGCTGTATTTTTTGCGATTTCCGTAATAGCTTTATCTCAAGAACTAATGTTTAGATTTTCAACAAACTTCAGATTCAGGTATACCTTGATATCATTTAGTGCTGTTTATTTTTTGTGTAAATCGCTCAACAGGTGGCGCTGCTATGCTACATTTTTCAGAATTTCCGCTATAGCTCTATCTCAAGAACTAATGCACGAATTTTCATCAAACTTCAGATTTAGTTAGTCCTTGACATGAATTGACGTATAAATTAGTGCTGTTTAATTTTTGGTGTAAATCGCTCAACAGGTGGCGCTTCTATGCTGTATTTTTTGCGATTTCCGTAATAGCTTTATCTCAAAAAGTAATGTTTAGATTTTCAACAAACTTCAGATTCAGGTATACCTTGATATCATTTAGTGCTGTTTATTTTTTGTGTAAATCGCTCAACAGGTGGCGCTGCTATGCTACATTTTTCAGAATTTCCGCTATAGCTCAAGAACTAATGCACGAATTTTCATCAAACTTCAAATTCAGATATACTTTGATATGAATTGGTGCTAAATCGTTGTTATTTCTTGTACTATTTAAATGATTTAATTGACATGATTTATATAGAAGAAAGTTTTGTGATGGCCACAACATACTAGTTTTTTCTGTGTTGCCCATGCACACGGGTCAACAAAAGTTTTTTTTTTTTTTTTTTTTTTGCGGTGTCCCAGGTGATATATATAACGACTATCCTGTTTTCGTTCTATCCCCCCCCCCGCCCCGCCACACACTCACACACACAAGTTCACTTAAAATTCTGTTTAATACTTTATTTATTTTGTGCACTATAGTCACACAGTGCAACCCCTAAATTAAATTTAAGATTTAAAAACTATATCGCTTGTATTAATAGCCCCTCACATTGAAATTAAATTATTGTAGTTTCTCATTTCTTTAATAAAATAAAACCAGTGATTCAGCCTTCAGTCCTACTTTCAGATATTTTCTCGCACAAGATTTAACCTTGTAGAAAAACGTTACTGCTATCCGTTCGTAGCAAAAGCATTTTAACTTCTTTCACATTCTTATTTGGTCATGAATCTATCACATCATTAAAAATCCCTTAACATGTAATCTATTCATTAGATTTATTTTCGCACTGCATTTTGAAATCTAGACCGTCATATTCATACATCTGTGAATGCTGCACATTTTTGTGGCAACTGCAATCTGCATACAAGCTAAGCTCTGCCCTCACATCTGTTTTAGAAAATACATTCTCATGCCTTTTTCGCTTAACGACTCTCTCAGTTTTTCACCCTTGGTCTTTATCCAGACACATTTTTCTGGATTTACTTTACGACATTTGTATCAAAGTACAGATTATCTTTTCATTCCTCACGACACAAGAATCTATTATCCCCGAATGTGGCACCCCTACACAATTCAAATATGTAATAAGCTCACCGCATGTATTTGGCTGGTCCTTTAACTGCCAATGTTTCCGTATCCCTTGTGCATGGCGCATATACTTCTAGATTGGCAATATTGTATTTCGCCAAGCACAAGAATTGTAACTGCGTATTCACTCACTTTTTCTCTGATGCTTGCCTCGTGATATTATACTAAGAAGAGGCTAATTGTCGTCCCCTCTTTGTACCTCTCCCCCTCTGCTTCTCATGACTTAATAATGTCAACATCTTCGTAAAATATATTGGAGGGTTTTTTTTTTTTATGGAGAAAAAAAACTGGTCAAGAGACCAATGTTTGTGAAGGCGTTTTGTCCTTTAAAGGCCGTTTTAGATTGCCTAAAGTGGAAATAAGTAACCAGGTACGAAAAAATAAACTTCAATATATTTTAGGAAGATGTTGACTTTATTAAGTCTTGAGAAGCAGAGGGGGAGTGGTACAAGGAGGGGACGACAATTAACCTCTTCTTAGTGCAACATCACGAGGCAAGCATCAGAGAAAAAGTGAGTGTATACGCAGTTAGAAAGAATTAACGAGCATCGTAGGGACATTAAGGGGGTCCGGGATTCAAAATTCTATTTTTTTTTTAATTTATGGAAATTTTGTTACTAATTTTTTTTCCGGAAATATGTTTTAATATAATAAAAATATCGCATGTAAAAAAATTTTTGAAAATTTTTAAATATTTTTTTTTTTAAATTTCAATTTTAAAATTTTAAACATATTTAATTTTTGATATGACTCTGGAAGTACATATTCGATTTACAATATTTTCACACTTTTGTGTACAGAAAATGTGTCATTTTAATTTGTCTTCAGGATTTTTAAACTATTGATTATGAATTTTATAAAAAAAAATTTAAGTGAAAAAATGAAGTTTTTTTATGACTGAGTTTGGCATTAATTACCGTATTTTCACAATTATTACTCAAAATTAAAAATCCTGATGACAATTTGTTGGAAATATAGCATAAAATCTCTGTTGAAATTTTCATACATATATCTTGCAAGGAACTTTAGATATATTCTTTTAAATTTGACAAATCGTGAAAAAAAATTCATTCTGAGATAAATGAAGTTAAAGTTCTCGTCAGAGGGCAACTGATGCATCGCTTCTCAAGGCAAAAGGTGTTATATCTCTGGATCTAATGAAGACAAAAGCATGCGGTTTGCGGTAGTTAAGGCTAAAAACTCAGTATTCTTTAAGCCAATAAAAATTTTAAAAAAATGCATTTTTTGAGAATTTTTAGCTCTGGACCCCCTTAAACAATTTAAACAGAATACCATTCTTTCTCGCTTCTGTTTGGGTAACGAAATGCTGCTGTGTTCATTTTGATGAGGCGAAAATCACAGTTCCCTGTAATAACCCATTTGAAAGCATCATGAGAGAATCAGTCGAAATCCTTGCACGTAAACAAAATGCCTGCAATGGTAATTTATCTTTAAATATCCGAAAAATATGACATAATATTTTTAAAATGTCTTACTTTTTATCTTTTTCCAATAGTATTTCAATTTTTCCCTCTTTCACTATGAACTAATTTAAAGGTAATCCGTTTCCCCATTCATAGATGGTGATACTTGATAATCTTCAATTTAACTTTCGATTTATCTCAAACTTATTTCGTTTTAATTTTACTGGTGTGTGCACCAGATAGTGCCACTGCAATTTTCAAATCAGTAAATGGTCAAGACTCAACAAATAGTCTCTCATACAAGATGCTTTCGTTTCTAGACTTTTAAATCACTTCAACATCATATTTTATCCTGAGGCAATTCCAGAAGCAATTCGAAATGTAGATATTATGTTTTTATCACCCTGTTTATTTATACAAGTTCATATAATGGTTCTTGTTTTGTGTACCAATTAGCAATTTTATGTCTTTATGAATGTATTCGTATTTGTAATATTTCATGGTGCAATTGTCCATCATCTGTTAAAGAAATGAAAACATTTTTAATAACGCTGAAAATCATTATGTTTGCATTGTTGGTTACCGTTATAAATTAGTTTTTTTTTTTTTTTTTTTTAATCTAAATACATAGTCTGTCCATTAAGTAATGAGACTGAATTTTTCGGGTCAAGCAGAAAGCCAAAGAGATCGAGTTTGCGAGCGATACGTGCGGTGGGGACTGTCAGCTACAGATTCTATCGGAAGTCAGTTGACCTTGAGCCTTATTGCAGCGTACAGATTGCTCATGAAACAGACATGCGTTTGAATGAGGCGTTAGGTTTTCAAAATGACGTGGATAGTCGAGCAGAGATACCCCATAAAGTTTTATGTAAAACTAAACAAATCGGCTACTGAGAAGTTTCCCATGTTACAAGAAGACTAGGGGAAGGATTTTTTGTCCAAGTAGCACAAAGCCTTCAAAGGCAGAAGAAGAAAGAACATCGATGACGAACAACGCGGCTAGGCGTCCATCAAGTTCTCGAACTTCAGACAATGTGGCTAAAATGTAAATGCATTTGGTCTCTGATAGTCGGATAAGTGCCCAAATGATTGTGGAGACATTGGGGCTTACGAGATCGATTGTACATCAAATTGTCATGGAAGAACTTTAAATGCGGAAAATTTTTTGACAAGTAGGTTAGCACATCCTTTAGAGTAACCCAGTTTCTGGCAAAATACAGCATTACGACGCGGCCCCAGCCACCGTTCAGCCAAAATCTGTCACTGCCGGGCTTTTTTCTATTTCCTCGCTAAAAATCTAGCTTTGCAGGACACCCTTTTGACAATCTGGAGAACTTGCAGAAAAACGTAACGCCCGTTCTGAACAGTATTCCAGTTGAAGACTTCCAGGTGGGCTATAATGGGTGGCAGAGTTGTTGGCAACAATGTATTAATGCAGGAAGATGCTATTTTGAAGAATTTTAAGTGTCTGTAAAATTATCTTCAAATAAACGAATTTTATGGAATCAGTCTTATTACTTGCTGGACGGACCCTGTATAAGAAAAAAATGAATTGACAGATTGTAGAAGAGAAAAATTGACGTGCTGAGAAATATTTGACTGCTGTCAAATGTTGCGGCATCTTTTGACAATCCAGCAAGTGAAATGAAATTATCTATCAAATAAGATTTATGCGTTACTGGAATTGATCGTGAAATATTGTATATTTTTTTCAAAATGGTGGATAACATAATAAAGACAAAATAAATATAACGCCATCGAAATTAAATTCATTGAAAAACAGAACTGTTTATTTTCATTTTTTATCAATATTATATTCATGAAATACCAATAAAATGCGTTACATAAATATGTATTTATGTAATTTAATTCAAAACAAACTGCGCTGAAGAACAAAATTAAATATTTATATATCATGGGAGAAAAATGCAATATGACAATTTATAGAAAAACGTGATAGAAAATCGCGTACTGCTTTATATCAATGTTTATTGAAAGTACGGATTAAAAAACGTTCAATTTCGACAAGAAAATCGGATTGATTTGTAACTGTTTTCCTTATCAAAAACAATTATTTTATTATAATTTTCAATAAAATATGAACGTATTTCAAAATAATTCAATTTAAAATATTGTACATAATTTTAAATGTTGTTACCAATATTTTATGGTCATTGTGTGGTTAAAACCACTTTACAAAATTAAAATCGGTTCATTCTATCAAAAATCGCGCACATTTAAAAAAAAAAAAAAAAAAAAAAAAAAAAAAAAAAAAAAAAAACCGTATTCGTGTATTTACCGATCAGGTAAACCTCATTCAGGCGTCACATTCCTAATGAATCCCCAAAGCAAGTAAAAAAAAATCTTCTCTCTGTTACGTATTACGGTTTCCTATTGATGAAGAAAATATTAATCCAGAAAATCGAAAGTAGATGGTTCATGAACTTCAAAATAGTGTTTCGGAGAGCTAATATTCAAGATATCACGCTATTTCAAGATCATAAGGAATGAGTGTTTGTCACGTAAGAAATAAAACACCAGTATGAGAGAACATTTTCTTGGTTATTATGCAAAATTAATAATTACACTTTTGCACATATTTACACTGTATTTTTGAGAATATCAATATATTTTTTCTTTGATCCTTTTTAACTCACAGGCTATTAAAGCCTAAGGGCTAATGTGCCCGCAGGTTCTGTATGTACGTACGTACGTAACGCGATAACTCTTGATAGAAATATCCTCTATTTGCTTCAAATTATTTTCTAGGTTCATTCTCATAAGGGGCTTCTCTGATTAGTTTTAGGGATTCATTGGTTAAGTATAAAGGGGGGTTATGGGGTCTAATCCCCTTCTTAACTTAGACAAATGGATTTTTCACGCAGAGTTATCAGATTTGCTTCAATTTTGGTATACCGGTTAATTCTGATAAGGCACTTCCCTGATTAGATTTGAATGTTCATTGTTTAAGCTAAAAGGGGGATCGGGGGGGGGGAGGTAATACCCCTTAATTTAGATAAATGGATTTTATTATCCGATTTGCTTCAAATTTGGTATACCGGTTTATCATGATAAAGTGCTTCCCTGATGAGATTTGGAGGCTCATTGGTTAAGTATAAAGATGTGAAACAGGTGTGTGGGGGAGGGTAATTCCCCCTTAATTTATTTTTCGAAAGGCATTATTCTTTGAAGTAAGAGTATAATGTACAATTAGTGTGACTAGACTGTGATCTCAATGCCATCAATTTATCTGGGTACTTTTTCTTTTTTATTCGGAACCCAATTGTTTTTGAAACGTAATACGAAATCATTTCTAGTTATATTTGTTCTTCCGTACTCGTTTAATTGAACTTTTAATTATAAAGCCGATTGGATTGAGTATTGTTTTGATAGGAATAATTTTAAAAAAGAATCGAAAGTATATAGTTGTGCATTCAGTTTTCCACTGTGGTAAAACAATTTACTCTTTTGAATACTTTAAACTAGTACCTCTAAGAGTATGTACTGTTTTCTTCTTTTATTTGTAGTAAAGGCGATCTTGTTTTCAATAGGAATTAGACCAAATATTTTAATAAACAAAAGCAATTTTCACAAAATGTTTTTGCAGTTAATCTTTATTTTATAGGATTACCCAAATTATCTGAATTGAGACTCAAAACAAAAATTCGGACAATTGAATTTTCGACGTGCACTTTTATTTAGGCATCAGAAATCAAATTGTATAAGCGTATGACTGACCGCGTTATTTGGTAACCCATTGTATACATAGCAATATTTTCCTTATTTAAATTATTTGACATTCACTTAAAAATGCCCTGAATACTATAGTAAAAAGAGTGTAAAGAGTTTTTTTTTTTTTTTCTAATTTCATACAATTAAAAAAAAAAAAAAAAAATCCGTTAAAATACGGAAATTGTACTGGCGATCGAGACACCAAAACTATGGAGATTAATTACCGTATTTTAACGGAATTTTTTTCGGTAAATTTTGTGAAAAAACGGATTTTTTCTGGATTTTACGGGAACAAATTCCGTTTAAATACGGAAATAGTATTGGCGTCTCGATTACCAGTACGATTTCCGTATTTTAACGGATTTTTTTTATAGTGCATATAATTATATTTCTGTTATTATATACCACATCTTTTTAGTTAAATGTTCAAATACAGTGAAACTTCTATCTAACGAAGTCTCATCGTTACACTTAAACAGATGAAGAAAATTCGTTAAATAGTATCATCTTAAATTCACGAAATTTGTTTAATAAAATACGCATTCATAAAATGGAAATATTGGAAAAATGTATTTTAATTTGACAGTATTTTTTTATGCAATATAGAAATATGAGAAAAATTTAACTAGAATAATGTCTAAAAAAACACACTATAAATAGGCGTAAACAACAACTGAAGCGTAGTGTACCCCCTTTTATTTCTCAGCATACCAAACCCTTAACTTAAAAAAGTCTTTAATATTACTTTGTACAAGTTTCTTATAAAAAATACACTGCTCATTAAAATTTTCTCATTGTTGTAAGTATCCGAACAATTCATCTGTAACATTGTCGTAAAATTGGAATCTCCTTCTTATTGTATGGGAGTCTTTTAGCATTTCTTTCTTTTAAAGGTCTTTCAATTCTTCTTCATTATCATCTTCATCACTTGCTGTAGTTTCTTCACTACATTTTATTACACTTTGCAATATGCCATCGTCAGTAGGATATTCAGTTTTAAGAGGTTCAGTTGTGTTAAGTGGAATAAACTTCGTTATATAGAATACTAGCCAAATTAACACGTCGTTGCCCGGAATTTTAAGGATGTTTATTCTGAAAAATCAATTTTAAAATTTAACATACAATATAAAACAAACAATAAAAAATAAAGCAGTCGAAGTGTTGTACACATAAACCAAATGAAAATCCAATACAAAAATGTATAAATTTATATAACAGACGCAAAATAATACAGCTATAAATGAACTTATTTCAATTAATCTTTGGGGCAATAATGTTAAAATACACCAATATTTCCGTAATTGGGTTTTATCATGCTTCAATACTTTTTTTACACTCATATGACGTTATATTCACTACGTCCTTTATATTTCCAATATGACGTAATATTTCATTTTTTTAATTCGTCAAATTCATTAAATAATTATAATTTTCACATGGAAATCATAAAACAGAAAAATTATGACGTAACATTCACTTTTGTTCTTAATTCGTCTATTTATTTTATTTACATTTTTCACGTGGGAATCTTGCAGTAGAAAAGTTATGATGCAATATTCACTTTTTTTAAATTCATCAAACCATTTATTTCATTTTTTTACGTGGAAATCGTGCAATAAAAAAGTAACTGTTGTGGTAAGAATTTTATTGTGGATTTTTAATTGTTGGCAACAGCTATAACGAAAAATGTTTAAATTTGATTGGAAATTGCTGCTAAATTGGTGTTTTTTTATTAATTAAAAAAATAACTATATGTTATTTCGATTCCGGATTACTTTAGTTGCCTGGACCGCGTTTTAATACACATGTACAGTCGTGGAAAAAAAAAAAAAAGTAAACACCCCCTACTAACTCCTCAACAAATTATCGTAGAAGAAAGTTACTGGTACCGAACAGTTGGAAATAAAGTCTACTTTTAAATGATGTACCTAAAATTTGCTTAGGAGGCCATCTACATATTAAAACGAACCATAACTTTCTTTTTTTCAATAGAAGTACACAATTCTGACAGCATAAATGAACTCTACACCATTCAATTAGCACAAAAACAAATTTTTATGCAATTCGTTCCATACGTTTCCGAGAAATTATTTTAAAACAAGCGTATTTTAAGGGCTGTATCCAAATTGAAGTTCTGTACTCGATTGTTAACCGAGAGAGCCCCCTTCTTGATCAAGGCACCTAAAGCGCCACTCAAGGAGTCAATGAAGCCTGTTAGATTACAGGATAGCAGAATAAATTTCAAAAATTTACTCACTTCTATCATAGATGGCCCCTTAAACCATCATTTTGTCGTTTTTTAGGCATAATTTGAAAACTACTTGGAAGAAAAATGTGAAATTTTGGATTTCCATCAAGCAGGACTTAATAAATCTAAATCCATCAAAAAAATTGTAGGTTGCAATTCATAATTTTTTCGAATATTAATTTCATAATTCATAATTCATATCATAAAATTATAAAAATTGCAAATTCAGCGTATTTATGTTTGGGTATATTAGTATTATTGCTACAAAAAAAAATTAGCACATTAGGAGCATAATTCAAGAAGATATAAATAAAAATATGAAAATGCAATTTAACATTACAAGCACTAAATTTTGAATGTTTATAATTCAAAAACTTATCATTCAAATGACTTGAAATTCAGTGTCTAGGCATAGTTTGAGCCGAAGATTTGAAATATCGCGTTAAAATTGGGTATTGCCATTGAAAAAAAATGTAGTTTGGATTCGTTTTAATATGTAGATGGCCCCCTAAGAAAAATTTATATACATCATTTAAAAGTAGACTTTATTTCCAATCGTTCGGTACCGGTAAATTTAGTCTATGATAATTTGTTGAGGAGTTAGTAGGGGGTGTTTACTTATTTTTTTCCACGACTGTACGTAACATTTCACAGTTCTCGCTTCCAAACGGTGGATTTGTCTAGCATTACAGACAGACAGGCAAATTTTCATTTTTATATATAGAATATATTTTTCGTAATATGGAGAATACTTTACATGTTAATGTCGTTCAAAGTCAAGGTTCAGCAGAAAATAGCGTTAAGTAGAAAACTTCGCTAAATAGGGGATTCGTTAAAGGGAAGTTCCACTGTATACATTTATTTACCTGCACGTGACTTACAAGGGAGGTCTCCATACTGGGCATACTCAGAATATTTTGAAAAAAATACTAATTAAACTACTTATGTATCTAATAAAGGATCAGCCAAATTTAGCGGCGTAATTACAGTAGAAAGTCTGTAAAAAAAAAAAAAAAAAAATACTTTCGAATATTGGGCGCGAAAAGACGAAAGTGTTACGCTATTTAGCGAGCAGTACTTTTCCTCGCCAATGGCAAACGATTTTTAATGCACCTGAAAATTGTTTGCTAATTGATTTTTAGAATGTGTGTTAAAAGTATTTAATGAATTTAAACATAAAAAATGTGAGAGTTTAATAAATGAATTTCTTCGTATTACATATTTATGCTGCTTGTTATTTAATTTTATTACTTTAAATACAATTTCATATATAAAACATACTTTCATATATTTAAGCGTATTCCAAAATAATGGCAAGATTCATTTACCAATTATTCATTTCAATATCAAGGAATTCGTCGTTTCCATAGCAACAGAATTGAATCGAAAGAGCTCAACTGGACTTAATTTTGAGACATTGAAACAATTTTAATTTATTTTAATTTTGCTTTAATTCATAAAATTTCATATTTAACTTTCATTATAAATATAAAAACATATATATATATGACAAAACTATAGTTAAATAAATCTAAAACTGACATAACGAAAGTCATTTACATTAAATTTATTTAAACAAGTTCAATATGAAACATTTTTTATCTTAAAGAGTATTCGACATAAAAAAGTATTTTTCGAAATTTCACTTCATCGCCAACCGATGATAAATCGAAAATTAAACGACATTTTCCTTATTTTTTTACGAACGTTCTATCGATTTTCCGCCAAAAAAAATTTATAAACATATATATCCACATGGTAAGAACACTCTGTAATCTTTTCAGATTTTTCTGAATATGCCCGTATGGAGACCTTCCTTGTTAGAAATAGTTGCTCGAAAACTCTAATAGACGATTCTTCAATGATTATTGAAGGATGATAATTGATCTGCGAGTAACTTATTCCGACACGAAAGTTAGAATGTCTGGGTGTCTAAGTAAAATTTATGCAGGATAATCTTAGAATCTAGTATCGATTACTCTTTCTCCTAATTATTTTGTATACCACGATGTCTGTGATAGTTATGACAGTTGTGTTGATATCCTTGTTAGGATATAACATTTGTGTATGAACTTACCATTAAAATATGAGAACATATGTATAAATGAAATATATTTTGCGCGCAGGATTTGTAGCAGTAAATATTTGAATATTTAATTTTAATGTTATAGAAGACTGATTTGCAGTTTCAAAATTACAATTGTGTAGCTGAATATATGTACATTTTATATTATCCGAAATAAATTACTTGAAATTCAGAAAAGTAATTTTAAACATGTAAAAGTTATACTGTTAAAAAGAGAGAAGAAAACACAATAGACGATAGATTATAACATCATAACTTCAAATGAAACTGTGGGGATGTTAGATAATTATAATAGTTTGACTACAAAACGCTTAAATTGAAAACGTTGGATTCACAACGATCATAAAAATTTAATTAAACACAAGGTATGTAAACAAATAAGTAATGCTTAAAATGGAGGATTGAACTTTGTGTCGATGTATTAGAAAAGAATGGATAAATAGCACAAATGGAAAAATGTGTATGAAATGCATAACAGCTGTTTCGGAGCTTCTAAAGCTCCATCCTCAGTGCAAAGTTTAAAACATAGAAACATGCGAGATAGAGAGACGCACCTCACAGCACTCGGTGCTTAATTAAAATAATTAAAATAAGCAGCGGTTTGTTAGATAGTAAGCTAAATCAGCTCAAAATGACCGTTTCTCAATTTTATAAACAACACATGTTAGAGAAGCATTTCTATATTCTACATTATAGCATAACTAAGCAACATATGCCAAGCATTTTTCTAAAGTAATGTTGTTCCAATTATGATGTATAATTTTTCATACTAGCTCGCGCATTTACTTCAACGAAGTTGGGGTGTCGTCAGATTCTTCACATCACTTAAATCAATTAGTTTTTAGGTGCGTTCGTAATTATATAAATACGTAGCGTCTGTAGTCGTCGTTTGACCCGTCTGTCCGTCCGTCCGCATATAATAGAGCGAAATCTACCCAACCGAATGGTCTGAAATTTTAAATATATAATTGTTGTAAAATTTTGTCGAGTCCTTTCAAATGTTATGAAAATCGGATGTGTAGTTGAATGACAGGGAATGTCACAAGTTTTCCGTTGTATTACGGCCAATGGGAAAAAAAATTCAAGTGCATTTTAATGATGTTACAGCGTTTCGAACTGAATGAAATGGATAGGCACTTATGAAGTGCACTAAAATAGACATTCAGTACACTATGAGGTGCAAAAAATATTTATAAAACAACTTATAGTACGAACGCACCCCATTGGCCACGTTGGGCGTACAATTTCAAATTTGTTCTTTTTTCTCTGATTTCCTCTTTATTTTTTGTTAAGGCTGCTCTTCATTCTGCTTCCGAATTCCCCTCGGTAATGTTAAGGTCTATGGGCGTTTGATAAATTCTTCTATTTAAAATATCTCCCCTGGGAATTAATATTTTTATCTTCTTTTTTCAGTGTTCTCTTCTTAAAGGATGTCACTTTTTTTCTCAGTTGTCAAAATATTTCTAAAATCGGTTAATTTAATATTTTATCTCTCTATTCTAAAAAAAGTAACTACCGCTGTCACCGCCGCCGCCGACGGTTTTGATTTTTTGGTGACCGGAGGCCTTTCTTCGTTAATATTAACAAAAATAATGCATACAAAAATATGAAAATCGGTGGTTTTATACAGAAATGTTTGATAAACACGCTGATGCAGACAGTTTTCAAATCGAAGAATTATTTTAAGAGTTATTTAATGCTAAAGTTGGACAAAATCGTTCCACTAAAAAAGTTTTATAGCGGCAAAAACTATACATGGCAGTGTAATCATTTTTAGATCATTTTATGCGTTAGAATTTGCCGGAGTGCAGATTGCATTAATTTTTTTTATTTTGACTCATTTTTTCAGGTTTTATTTCTATTTTAAATTCAAATTTTCAGCATTTCTAGAGATATTTTTTACAGATTTCAGAAAATTGTACTAATTTAAACTGTTGCCAACTGTATAAAAAGCGCAAGCAATAATGTTTGCTTCAAATTAAAAATTTATTTACACGTGACTATTATAAACAGGAAAAAAACTTTCAAATTAGAATTAAATAATTACGTATAAAAAGCAGGAACTTATTAAAAATTACGTCATAAAAAGTATACACGTGAATTTTAAAAGAGAAAGGATGTTGTAAAATAATAAATTCATTAACATGCGTTAGAAGTCTTAGGAGAAATTACGTCATATTTACGTCACATTATAGTTATTACATAAAATGAACATAAAATAATATTGCAAAAAAGTTTAAATTTAGAAATTGCGCTAGACATTTATTTGATATTTTGAGAATTAATTTAAAATGTCTCATTTAAAAGAACTTTCTTTTCGCTTTGTTAAAAAATACCAGGAGACAAAGACTCTCTTTACTTAATTCCTTTTATATTAGCTTATTTTGAAATGTTGTCACACGTGTATACGTCATCAAGTTATTTTTATTTCGACGTTTTATTTGTGTTTTTATTAATGTTGTACGAATTTATTTGTTCTTTCGTTATTTAAAATAAAAATTATATCAATTTGTATAATTTGGCGAGCGGTTTGGCGATTTATATAATTTGGCGAAATTGGTCGACAGGATCATCAAGTAGTACCGCAGCGGATTTGGCGTTAAAATTCCCCAATTAAAGAGAAATGAATAGAAATTCGTTTATAGGGAGATCGCCACTGTTTTTTAAATTATAATTCAATCTTTCGAAATATTTTTAAAGCCGATCAAATTAGCGTGCATTTAGAGTCTGCGGTGTCTGGACGGGGGTTGGCGAGCGTAGCTCGTAGGGGGCCGAGCCCCCTAGTGTTTTAAAAAATCCCTGCCGGCCCGCCCTACAGGCAGAGGTAGATTTCGAAGTCAAATATACTAATTTCACAAACAAAAACTAAACCTGATTAGAGATAAATCCACTTTAACAATTTTATCTGGCCGCTTTTGAGGAGTTTATTTCATTTTTATATAATAGCTGGTTTTATGAGAATCGTGTTAGGGCGGTATTCAAAAAAAATACTTTTCCATGCTCAACAACTCGAAATTTTCTGGCATAATTCCAGATCCATTTTTAATTTAAAAATATATGAAACTTGCTGACGTGATTTTTGAAGAGATTTATAAGCGACGACCTGTACTTTTATTTTTTGTTCAATTAATTAAAACTTGATATATAAACAATTATTTTCTCAGAAGAACAATATTTTTCGTGTCTAACACAATCGCTTCGCGAAATTCCGTTCAAAATGCCCACTTTGACATCGTTTTTTGAAGTATATTCTGCTTCTATCAAAAAATAGATCATTACTTTACATTATATAGTTTCTGAATAAGCGAATCTGCCAGTTAAATGCGTTTGAAGGCAAAAATGAATTTAAAAATGAGTCAGAAAATAAGCAGATTCGATTTGAGTGCATCCTTAATACAATTTTTCCAACACAATCCGATTCGGGAAATTCGGTTCAAAATGCCCTTTTTAACAGCATTTTTAAAAATATATTCTGCCTCTATCAAAAAATCGACCATTACGGTACATTATATAGTTTCTGAGTAAGAAAGCATACCAATTGGAAGCCTTTGAGAGCAAAAATGAATTATAAAATGAGTCAGAAAATAAGCAGTTTGGATTTGAATGCACTGAAGAATAATCTTCATATGTTCCACGAAATTTCACGTTATCACAATTTAAATCCAAGGTTGGGAGAGCATAATTCTAAACTTCACGATTCAAGATATTTAATTGGGAGAGCTGACTAGATGCAAATTTCACGATTCATGTAAAATCACATTAAAATAATAAAACATATTTCACAACTGAAAATGGCGCTGGTGTTTTTCAGTATAAATCCAAGTCAAGCACAGGATAATTAAAAACTTTGTATATTTACACTTATAAATATTTACAGTATTTACAATGAAAACATTTGGATAATATTTCTTTAAAAACATGTAAATATTCCACACTGGGAATTCAAGATGATCATATTAAAATTTCACCAATTACATTCTTCTATAAAAGAAGCCACGAAAATGGCATTATTTAATATTCGGAAAATAAATTTCCCCTTTTTTTTAATTAAACATCATTTCTTCTAATAGAAGACCACGATAAAAAACCTATACGCAGCATATTTATCTGCTGCGTTCAAGATTCACATTCACAAAACCAACTAACAAAGGAACAAGAAAGAAAAAATGTTTTTTAATATTAATTCTCTAGTCAGACCACGTGACCTGGGATCACTGGCGCCTAATCAGTCTGGCTGAGAAAAGAAGAGGTTTGCGAAATTTCACAAACTCTCCCCCGATGAACAAGGGTTCATCAAAATGGGGATTCAAAATAATTAAAGTAGAAATAAAATTATTCTAAAAAATTATCAGTTACACTATACATAAATACAGTACAAATCAAAATATATACTTACATACTGGACTTCAATAAAATAATTAAACAATTTAAAAGATTTGAGAACAAGTTTCTGCTACTAAAAATAGAAAGAACAATTTAAACCTATACAAATTTTTCTAGAATATTCAATACAAAAAAAAATTAAACTAAAAATTAGAAATATTATCAAACAAGAAACTTTTTTTTTTTTTTTTTTTTTTTTTAAGTGAAAAAAAATATTTTTTTTTTTTTTAAGTCAATAAACAAAAGAGTTCTTGAGTCTCTAATAATATCAGATTTTTTTTTTCAGTTCTATTAATAAAAAAGTTCAGAGTTTTTTTCACTTCTAAATTATACACAAGAATCAATAGGTCTTTTAATGATGGAATTTTTTGCCTTCAGTTCATAAGACCTCATTTTTTTTTTTATCTCTGTCCACAAATACCCAACTTCCAGAAAGTTCTTGATACATGTTCATATGCATAAAAATCACATCATATATTTCAAGGTCAGAAGTTTTATTCTGGTCCGTGTAGTGAGCAGATTGTAAGTTGAGAAGATACTCATTTTTCAAGCTCTTCCAAAAATGATTCAGAAGAGTCTCGCGCAAACGGAAGCGTTTCACTAAGGATTCCTTGGTTGCAGGTAAACACAAGATATGCTTTAGAGTTGCTATAACTAGTTGACCAGGGCGAACACTAAAGTTATTGGAGATTGCACATTTGTTTAGGACTGATTTTATGCACTGTCTAGATTTTAAAATCCAAAACTTTTTATGAGTTTGTACTAATGTACTGGACACTCTGGAATGAAAAACTTTTTCATGTGCATCTTTCACGACTATTTCAGTAAGTTTATGTTTTGCAGGAATCACAAGGGGATGTTTTTCATAAAATGAGGAATCAGACTTTTGTAACCGTCCTCGTACCAACAGCAAACCTTCATCTGACAACATAGGATTTAACTGTAGAAGATTCGATTCTTTAGGGGTACTTTTGTTACATTTCAAGTATTTTACAACTTCAGGGAAACTTTCTTCCTGCATTAGCTTAAACCAAAAATTTTCAACATGTAAAATTTTCTCAGCTGATAATTCTGAAAAATCTCTTTTCTCTATCTTTAATTTTATATTAGAAATAAATCTAAATAGCCAAGCAGTTACTCGATACAATTTCTTTAGGGAGCTATATTTTTCAAGATTAAAAATAGGAATTTCATCAGATTTATTTGTTTGAACAACACAAGAGATGGTGGCTGCTTTTTTATACTTCTCTTCAGAAACATCAGGTAACCGAGATGCAGCAATTTTAACTCTAGGCCACTGATTTTCAGGCAAGGAAAGAAATTCAGGAACATACACATTAGGGTTAGCATCAGGAAAAACATGCAATTGGAGATGCTCCTTTTCTATGATCAGGTTGCTAAAATACTGCCAGGGAATTTTCAAGTGAGCGAGATCAGGGATTTCTGAAAGCCAATTTTTCCAATCATTTTCTAGTTCACCACAAAAACTTTCATCCCATGATATTCCCTTTATCCACAATTGCTGCAAAAGGCATTTGACACGAATAACAAAAGGGGCAATAAATCCGGCTGGATCAAACAACGTAGCTGCAATTTTCAAAACGTTCCGTTTTGTACATGAATCATTGCTTAAATTTTCTAACAATGGTCGTAATTCTAGTCCTAACTTATCTTCTGTATTGTTCCAGATCAATCCTAAAATTTTCAAGGAAGTATTTGGAGGTTCGGGACTAGAAACAGGAATGTTTTCGTCAACCCATTTTTTCCTAAGTTCCTGAGAATTGCTTTCAAATTTTCTTAACTTCATCCCCCCTTCTTTCAAAATATCAACAGCTTCTTTAGTTAAATTAAAGGCTTTTAGAACATCGTTTTCTCCTGAAAACAAATCATCAACATAAAAAGAAGAATTTAGGATTTCAAATGTTTTATTATGAGAGCTTTTATATTTATTAATATGGTGCTTAATAGTACAAGCAAGGATAAAGGGACTGCAGGTGACACCAAAAGTAGCTCTGGTCATTCTATAGGGTACTATGTTTTTATTCTTATCAAAATCTTCATAATATAAGAATCTAAGATAATCGCGATCTTCCTCGGCTACAGATATTTGCAGAAAAGCTTTTTCAATATCAGCCGAAAAGGCAATTTTATGTAAACGGAATTTCAAAATTATGTCTAAAACATTAGGATTTAAGTTAGGGCCGTGATTCAAACATTCGTTTAATGATAGAGAATCACCATATTTGGAAGAAGCATCATAGTCTATGCGCATTTTTGTTGTAGTTTTGTCGTCACGGATAACAGGTCTGTGTGGCATGTAATAGGAATTATTAGACTGTTTCTCGGTGCACAATTCTATTACACCCTCATTAAACTGCTCTAGCAAAATGGAGTTATATTCTTTAAATAAAGAATCGTTTTTCAAGAATTTATTTTCTAAACTAGAAAACCGCTTCTTTGCTACTTCAAGATTATTTCTAAGTAATTCGCGAGAATCTTTCCACAATAATTTTTCTTCATAACGCCCATTTACGAATTTTAGATTTTCTTTAAATTCTTTTATTACCTCATGATCGGTAATGTTCTTTTCATTGCTTTCAGCAATGCCAATTGATTCAAGATCCCAAAATGCTTTCAGTTGGGTATTTATATTTTCAACTGAAACACGCAAACAAGCTACTTCTTTTTTATTAGACTCTATTTGCCCTTGCACCGTATGACCGAAAATAGTTTCTGCAACGTATAATTCTTTTGTCAATTTTCCCTCGATTCCCTTTAATATTTTCCACAAAAAGTCAGACCCTAGCAAAATATTTATTTCCTGTTCAAGACCTGTATCAGTAGGCTTAAAGCCTCTTGTTCTCATTATGTCTAGAAGTTCTGGTTCTAGTGTTTTCACAGAAGCTCCAGTTATATTATCAACCACTAGTGCTTCGATATTTATCGAGTTAATAGGTTGCACAACACTGGATAATTCTAGAGCAACAACTTCATAACAAGATTCATAAGGGCGTCTCCGCCCAAAAGGATAAACTAATAAATTTTCTCTTCGCAATGGCTTCAATTTTAATTTTTGTACTAGCGATCTCTTCACGAAGCATTTTTCTGAACCACTATCACATAAAACGCGAGCCAACAAGCATTCCTTACCAGCAGACACAGAAACTGTACAAGTCTGCAATAATGTAGATTTATTTTGTTTATATTTTTGTTCCGACATCATAGATACAATTGCACCTTTCATTTCTTTTTCAGGATTTTCTTTTGCTGTTTCTTTAAAACAAAACAAAGGACCATGGGTAGTGTTACCACATTTGGAACAAGGGTTAATTTTTGTTCTACAGTTAATTGATAAATGCGACTTAAAAAAACATTTGTAACAGCGACCTTCTTTCTTTAATTTATATCGTTTCTGCTCATCAGTGAATTTCGAACAATTTAGTCCTACATGATTAGAAGACTTGCAAAATATGCAAAACTGTTTTGTAGATGTATTTAAAGCAGCAGCTGAAGGTATATTTTTCTTTTGAGGAAAATTTTGATATTTACTTGAAGGATTTTCATATTTAGTTTTAGAATTTTCATAAGTCTTGCTTTGGGAATTATTTACTAAATTAGTAGCTTCACGACATCTTAATTCCGTTTTAATAAAATTTATTAAATCGGTGACTTCACAGCCCTTATCGGGGTCACGTTTTCGATGGAAATCTAGTATCAAATTTTCGGGTAACAGTCTTAATAATATTGGTAGTAATAAATGGCCGTAAGAGCCTGATGTTACTCCTAACGCATCAAGATTTCTCTTACACGTTTCAATATTATCATACAACTTTCTTAAAGAAGCAACATTGTTAGAGGATTTTACTGGCTCAAGATTCAGGATTTTGTTCATGTAACAGTTTATGATATTTTCCCGCTTACCATACCTCTCTTCTAACAATTTTAAACAAGTTGAATAATTTTGATCTGTCAGTTCAAAACCAGCTACAATATTATATGCAGGTCCAGACAACAAAGATTTCAGGTATTGGAATTTTTCAATTTTTGATAACGATTCGTTTGAATCTATCGCACTAGTAAATAAATTAAAAAATTCTAAGAACTGGCTTGTATCACCAGAAAATTTTTCTATGTTAAGTTTAGGAAGCTTCACTGCCGAAACTGGTTTACTTCCGATTTTTGAACCGTTACTTGATTCTAGTACAACTTTTGGTTCAGTTTCGATTTTACATTTTTTAAGCCTCATCTTAATTTTAAATTTCAAACTGGATATTTTTTCAGAATATTCTTCTACCGATTTTAGTTCTTTTTCATATTCAGTTTTTTCCTGAATTAGCTCATCCATTTCGGATTCTAACTCCTTTAGTTGAGCTTCCTTTTCATTTACGAGCTCTAACGATTCCATTAAAGAATCGCAATCAGTCTTATCAATATCAAAAGATAATAATGTATCACCATTTTGTGATTAATTTCGTAATGGCTGCACGAACAGTAGCTCTTTTACTTTTAAGTTTATCTGTCTTATCCATGTTTAAAATTAAATTCAGTTTTTAAAATAAATTATCATGAAAAATGTATATTATCAAGAAATCAACAGTCATGCAGAATAATAAAGGTATTTCTTACCTTTTTTCCCGGTTGTTGAGGCACCAAAACATTAAGAATAATCTTCATATGTTCCACGAAATTTCACGTTATCACAATTTAAATCCAAGGTTGGGAGAGCATAATTCTAAACTTCACGATTCAAGATATTTAATTGGGAGAGCTGATTAGATGCAAATTTCACGATTCATGTAAAATCACATTAAAATAATAAAACATATTTCACAACTGAAAATGGCGCTGGTGTTTTTCAGTATAAATCCAAGTCAAGCACAGGATAATTAAAAACTTTGTATATTTACACTTATAAATATTTACAGTATTTACAATGAAAACATTTGGATAATATTTCTTTAAAAACATGTAAATATTCCACACTGGGAATTCAAGATGATCATATTAAAATTTCACCAGTTATATTCTTCTATAAAAGAAGCCACGAAAATGGCATTATTTAATATTCGGAAAATAAATTTCCCCTTTTTTTAAATTAAACATCATTTCTTCTAATAGAAGACCACGATAAAAAACCTATACGCAGCATATTTATCTGCTGCGTTCAAGATTCACATTCACAAAACCAACTAACAAAGGAACAAGAAAGAAAAAATGTTTTTTAATATTAATTCTCTAGTCAGACCACGTGACCTGGGATCACTGGCGCCTAATCAGTCTGGCTGAGAAAAGAAGAGGTTTGCGAAATTTCACATGCACCCTTACTAAGATGATTTTTTTTCTTCAACCGCTATGTATTTTTAATTTGTTTTTGCTGTAAGAATTGGTCCTATCCAAAACTTGTCGGTATAGATGTTATAGACAATATTCAGAAGATATATGATAAATTCATGAGGATTTTATATCTTTTGAATTGACGGAGTTATGGATTTTTTTCTTCTTCAAACTCCCTTTTTGTTTTCGTTTTTAATTTTTTTTTGCGGTACGAATTTGTGCTATCAAAAACTTGTGAATATAAAAGTTGTAGATAATATTGAGGAGATTTATAATAAAATTAATTGGATTTGATATCTTGAGAATTGATGAAGTTATGAATTTTTTCTCCCAAAAACCCTATTTTTTGCGCTCCTTGAGCCCATTTTTAACTTTATCAAAAATCTGTGATACATAAATTTTTGGCCCTATTTTTAGAAGTAATAAAAACTTTAAACTGATTTGATATGTACAAAAATTAAGAAGTTATGTGGGGTTTTCTGTTTTCGCAACCCCCCCCCCCTATTTCCATCCCCTTGGTCCGATTTTGCCCATTCACGAACTTGACCGAGATTTTATGCCCTTTGATTTTATGTATCAGTTTGGAAGAGATTGGTGCAGAATTAGGAAAGTTATCGTGTCCAGAAGAAAGTGATATATATATATATATATATATAGATAGATAGATAGATAGATGAAGTTTTTCACTGAGGGTGGTTTTGGGTTCTAGGGGTCATGATCGGTGTAGATCTGCAAAAATTTTTCAGAAATTCCAACATGGGAACGATCCCAATAGGTAGTATTTCATACGAAATCTACCTAAAAACTGACGAACTGGGAGTAAAATTGTAACACTTCATATAAAATTTAGCATAGATTTTAGAAATATTTTGAGAACTAAGAAAACATGTTGGAAATTGTACGTCAAACGTGGCCAATGAGGTGCGTTGATCCTATAACTAGTTTTATAGATATCTTTGCACATCATATTGTACTGAATGTCTATTTTAGTGCACTTCAATAAGTGCCTATCCATTTCATTCAGTTCGAAAGGCTGTAACATCATTCAAATGCACCTGAAATCATTTTTTCCCATAGGCCGTAATGTAAAGAAAAATTTTTGACTGCCCCTGTCATTAACCTATACACTTGATTTTCATAAAATTTGAAATGACTCGACAAAATTTTGCAACAATTATATATATAGAATTTCAGACCATTCGATTGGGTAGTTTTTGCTTTGTTATATGCGGACGGATAGACAGACGGACGGACTGAACAATCACTATAGGTGCTACGTATTTATATGATTACGAACACATCTAAAAAGAGGCATCCTTTAAGAAGAGTACACAGAAAAAAGAAGTTAAAAATATTAATTTCCTGAGGAGATATTTTTAATATAAAAATGTATCACACGCCCATGGACTTAACATTACCGAGGGGATTTCGGAAGCTGGGTGACTAGCAGCTTTAAGTGCAATTTGACCATAAACACATATATGATATGTTCAGTTACAACCGTTATTTAAAAATATCTTTGTCGATAAATACAAATGTAATATATTTTACTTATTATAGAGAATTTAAAAAGTGTTTAATACATATGTGTATGCATTCTATAATATTATGTTGGAATAGTTTAAAAAATAAATGTTGCGCATTTAAAACTTGACGAAGTGTTCTTCAAGGCGGGAAATCGAATCTATTTGTAACTCTATGTGTCTCATTTTTACTTGATAAAAATACAGAAATGTTCGAGGCCTTTCAAAAGAACCTAGTCTCTCTTCATCAGGCGCAAAGAATACGTGCTTTTATATTGAAAGCAGGAGCAAGACTGTGCATTTTTACAATTTTATGGTGTTTTTTAAGGGGTCTCAGGAATTTTAAAGCTTTAAAATTTTCGAAATTAAAAATTTTTTTAGATGTTAAACTCCTACCTTTTCTGAACATTTTGATATATTGTTTCCTTGAAATTCCCATTAGAACAGAAGTTATGGCTTTTAAAATTGTACCCGCTCAATAGCTGAAGCCGCGTTTCCGAAATTTTGAAGTTATTTTTCTCCAAATGCCTTTTTTGGGCATAACAAGCAAGATATCTCAGAAACTTCTGAATTATTTTTCATGAAATTTTCAAAACATATGTTTCATGTTAGTCTGTATAAACTGAACCTAAAATTTCTTTTTTATTGTTCAAAAAGAACAATTTTAGGTGATTATATTGTAGAAATTTTGTAAATTTTGCATTAGCTAAAGACATTTTTGTATTAAAAATATAAAAATGCTTTAAATAAAAATTTATTTAGGTTCGGGGTCATTTCTACAATCTGAAGTATAAGTAGACACCAAAATTTTCATTCGAGTTTCAAAATTGATTTTGTAATCCTGCGCGTAATCTGTTATGCCGGCTTTCCGCTCGTCAAATGTCTGCCAGTTTGTAGTCACCTGTAAATGCTAATTCTGCATCTTGCATTTTTTTTTTTTTTTTTTTTTTTTTTTTTACTTTCTTCTATCTTTACAAAAAGAAAGTATTGGATTCATGAAAATTTTCGACTTCCGGTTTTCGACGGATTTGCACGTTTAGAGGTCAGAGATTCCGAAAAACATGTTTTTACAAAATGTCTGTCTGTGAGTCTGTGGTTCTGTGAGTCTGTCTGTCTGTATGTGAAACAAATTCTGTGGGCGCTGTATCTCAAGAACTAATGCACGGAATTAAATAAATAGTTATATTCTAGTATTCCCTAATATAAGTTGGTGCTGATTAGTTTTTGGTGTAAATCGCCCAACAGGTGGCGCTGCTATGCTGCATTTTTCGCGATTTCTGCAATAGCTCTATCTCAAGAACAAATGCACGGATTTTCATCAAACTTCAGATTCAGTTATTCCTTGATATGGATTGGTGATGGTAACGTTTTGGTGTAAATCGCCCAAAAGATGGCGCTGCTATGCTGCATTTTGCAGGATTTACACGGTTTTCGCAATAGCTCTATCTCAAGAAATAATGCACGGATTTTCATCAATCTTCCGATTCCGTTACTCCTTGACATGTGTTGACGTTTTATACAGCTTGGTGTAAATCGCTCAACAGATTGCTCTACTATGCTGCATTTTTCAGAATTTCCACTATAGTTCTGTCTCAATAACTAATGCAAAAATTTTCATCAAACTTCAGATTCAGGTAAACCTTGATAAAGAACATACTTATATACTTCCTTTCCAATTAAAATTGTGTCTTAAAATCAAAAAGATTTTAAGATATTAAATGTTGAAAATGTCTTTTTTTTTTCAATTTTAAGTGTACTGAGACCCTTAAGACGTCCTTTTCTGTCTTGTAGTATCATACCAGCTTATTTCATCATTATTCTTAATTAATAACTAAAAAGGTAAAATTTGGTTCGTTTCTAACCATTAGAAACTCAGATACAGCTATAATATTCACGCAAAACAAAAGAGAAACATATCTCATTGCTCCCTCTTAAACGAACAGAACCAAAATTGAATAAATATGATATTCAATACATATTAAAATTGAGGAATTTCCATCCCATAGATGCGAGTCGGTATATCTAATGTACGTAACGTAACAATACATCAACTATAATACGCCGTATAAAGTTGTACGTAACGTAAGAATACATAAACTATAATAAGTCGTATAAAGTTCTACTACAATTTTTTTATAGAATTTTTCGTCTTATTTATCACACACAAAAAAAAAATTACAACTTATATAATTAAATAAGGCGGTTTCATTTTCTGCCTTTTAAGTATTAAGAGGTTACTTCAGTCAGCCGAAAACACCCGTTCGCTAATGCTAATCCAATGGGAGAATTTTTTTTAGATATCTCGTTTGCATTTTATTATTTTTAAAGAATTTTTTTTGCATTGGATAGTTGAGGTAGATTTGTACGAAGGCCGTTTGTTTATTTTGTTTACAGGTATTTTTTTAACTAGGATACTTTTGCTTTCGGAACCGTTTTCGAAAGTAAAAGCTGCCTAAGAAAAAAACTTGCAAATAAAATCGGAAAAGTGATAAACGGCCTTTGTATATATCTACCTCAACTACACAATGCAAAAACATCATTTAAAAATATTAAAACGCAAACAAGATATTTAAAAAAATTTCTTCCATTGGATTAGCATTAGCGAACGAGTGTTTTCGCCCCTTAAATAGAAAATTTCTACTGTATAAAAAACATGATACAATGTTTTAATGTCTTAAAACCTTTTAATTGTTTTTTATAGTCATTTTAGTAATAAAACTGTGAATCATTTGATGTATTCATGTTTTTAATTAACATTTTAAGGTGAATTTGACGTTCTTTTACATACATTTTCTGTATACAGTAAACTCCCGACTATCCGGCCCAATGTGGCGGAAGGGTAGGCCGGATAATGAAAGAGCCGGATAGGCCGGAGTTCTACAAATATTTACTAACTTCGTGCCCCCCTCCCCCCGCCATGATATTAAAAACACATGTTACACATATTGAGATAAATTTTATATATATAGTACGTACAGTTTCAAAAGAAGCAAAACATTAACACAAAACGTAATCTTAATTCGTAAAAAAATAAGTTAATCTTATTTTACTGTTTATTAATAAATGATTGCTCAAATATGAAAAGTTATGCATAAGATAAGAGTCAAAACTTACAGTTTTTAGTTTTTGAAAAAGACCTTAATAGAGGATTGTTTCTCCCAGTTAGCCCTCTTCCGCAACAAAATGTTCTTCCATTTACGCAAGTAGAGAATATCAGGTCGCATCGCTTCCTGCTGAATAATGTACTGCAGTGCTGCCTCAATCGCCTTGACCCTTGCAATGTGGGATAAGATTTTCCTGCAATCTTTTTAATATTTTTCTTCTGATATTTCTCGCTCTATCAAGAATTCTAAAATATCGTTTTCATTTAATTTATTAATTTCGTTTATTAATTTGCCATCCATTCTGTAATGTCTTCTGCATTGACACCGTCAGAGCCCGGTATATTTTTCAGCAACGGAAGAAGCTTATCGTTCTCATCTCCCATTGCAGTTTCCCACACAAGTTTATGCTTACCTTTTTGGTCCAAAAGGATGTTCCAAGACCTTGCGATTACTATGTTTAGAATTTCTGTCCATGCTTTTGGCATCCAACTGGACGGGAACCTGCCGGCCTTGGCCGTTTGCAACATTCTTCACTTTTTTAATAGGGCGGATAGTCGGGAGTTTACTGTATTTAATTTTAATTAAGAAAATTTCAAATCTGAAATATAGTAACGTACTCCATGAAAATTCCCGGGAGTGTAGGTACCTTGTGTCTATTTTTACTTTCTTCTATCTTTACAAGAAGAAAGTATTGAATTCGTGAAAATTTTTGACTTCCGGTTTTCGACGGATTTACACGTTTTAGGGGTCAGAAAGTTAGAGAAACATGTTGGTACAAATTGTCTGTCTGTGAGTCTGTCTTTCTGTCTGTATGTGACACAAATTTTTGGGCGCTCTAGCTCAAGATCTGATGCACGGAATTTAATAAAAACTTATATTCAGTTAGTCCCTAATATAAATTGGTGCTGATTAGTTTTTGGTGTAAATCGCTCAACAGGTGACGCTGCTATACTGCATTTTTTACGATTTCTGCAATAGCTCTATCTCAATAACTAATGCTTGGATTTTCAACAATCTTCAGATTCAAGCATACCTTGATATTAATTAGTGCTGTTTATGTATTGGTACAAATTGCTCAACAGGTGGCTCTGCTATGGTGCATTTTTTACGATTTCCGCAATAGCTCAATATCCAGAACTAATGGGCGGATTTTCATCAAACTTAAGGTTCAGTTAGTCCTTGACATGAATTGAAGTTTTGTACATATTGGTGAAAATCGCTCAACATTTGACGCTGCTATACTGCATTTTGTACGATTTCTGCAATAGCTCTATCTCAACAACCAATGCTTGGATTTTCAACAAACTTCAGATCCTAGTATACCTTGATATGAATTAGTGCTGTTTGTGTTTTGGTGTAAATCGCTCAACAGGTGGCGCTGTTATACTGCATTTTTCAGAATTTCCACTATAGCTGTATCTCAAGAACTAATGCAAGAATTTTCACCAATCTTCAGAATCAGTTAGTCCTTAACATGAATTGACATTTTGTACATTTTGGTGTAAATTGCTCCAATGCTGGTGTAAATTGACTCAATAGATGGCGCTACTATGCTGTATTTTTCAGAAATTCCACTATAGGTGTATCTCAAGAATGAATGTACGAATTTTCATCCAACATTAGAATCAGGTAGTCCTTGACATGAATTGACATTTTATACAGTTTGGTGTAAATCTCTCAATAGGTGGCGCTGCTATGCTGTTTTTGTGATTTCTGTAATAGCTCTATCTCAAGAACTAATGCTTGGATTTTCAACGAACTTCAGATCCAGGTATACCTGGATATCAAGTTTGAAGACATACCCAGACAGCACCCAGACAGTACGTTTGAAGACAGCACCCAAGTATACCTGGGTGCTGTTTATGTTTTGGTGTAAATCGCTCAACAGGTGGTGCTGCTATGCTACATTTTTCAGAATTTCCGTTGTAGCTTTATCTCAAGAACTAATGCACGAATTTTCATCAAACTTCAAATCCAGATAAACTTTGATATGAATTAGTGCTAAATGGATGTAATTTCTTGTACTATTTAAATGATTTAATTGATCTGATTTATATAGAAGAAAGTTTTGTGATGGCCACAACATACTAGTTTTATTATTATCATTATTATTAACCTATTATAGTTTGAAAGTTATTTTTAAAATACAACAAAACAATGATTTATCCATACTAATATAATAAAGAGAGAAACTCCTGACTGACTGACTGACTGACTCACCAACGCATAGCTGAAACGACTAAAGTCAGGATCACGAAATTCGGACAGTAGATTGCTGACACGAACTAGGCAAGCAATAAGAAAGGATTTTTGAAAATTCCCAGCTTATAAGAGGCTACTTCAGTCAAGCGAAAAGACCCGCTCGCTAATGCTAGTCCTAAGGAAGACATTTATAAACATATAGCGTTTGAATTGGAATATTTTTAAATGATTTTTTTTTTTTTTTTTGCATTGGATAGCTGCGATCAATCTGTACAAAGGCCGTTTTTAACACTTTCCAACAAAGTTGAAAAGTGTTTATAACTTCGGTTTTCTGTCCGTCTGTCTGCGTTCTAACTCTCATAAATACACTCGGATTGCTTTGAAATTTTTGGATATTATTGATGTTTGCCATAGCACGTTCCCTATTTCAAATGAAGTTTGTGGTATGTTTAGTTCCTTTGCAGGGACAGTCAGAATTATTTCGTTACATTACGGCCAATGGGAAAAAATTGTTTCAAATAATTTTTTATGACGTTACACGCTTTCAAACATAATAAAATTGATATACATTTATGAAGTGCACTAAAATATGCATTCTGTAGAATATGCGATGCAAAGAATAGTTATAACATATGTATGCATCAGTTTTAGGTAGGACCGTAAAATTTGAGATAACAAAGCTACTAAAAAATAACTAAATACATATTTCATCGACTTTAGAAATTCACTTTAAGGTAGTTGAAGGGGGAGTAAAAAGTTTTACGTCACTTCGTCATATCTCAGCAGCGGTTTTTACTTACGAGCGTGAAATTCCGGATAAAAAATATATAAAAAAAGAAAAGGAAAATTAAACACGTATTTCAGTAATTTTAGAATCTTCACCCCCCTCCGAAGAGCTTAAATTGAGCGATCAAAAGTTTTAGGTCATTTCGTCTTTCAGTGAAACCTCCCTGTGAGACCACCTTCCTGAAAGACCATTTTTTCATGGAACGAAATTTTATCCCATTGGCTCAATACTAATTTTACCTCTATTCAGAGACCATCCCAGTTGAACTCATTTTTCCCTTTTTTTTTTTTTTTTTTTTGAAAAAAATGAAACAAAATCAGTTTTTTCCTGGTCGCTAGAAGAAGGTTTTATTAGAAAAATAATTCCGGAAAGCGCATTATTCATCAAACTTCTAAACTAAGCTTAGATTTTTTTTATTCCGGTAACTTTTGTTTAAATCCCTTTTTAGTCAATGAATTTAACTCTGATGACAAATTAAGAATGATAGTCTATAAACTGCCCTGCCCTATACTGTCAGGAAACTCTCAAAGAAATAGATAAATTAATGAAATCGTCATTATTTGTTCCCGTCCAAAAAAAAAAAAAAAAAAAAAAAATTACATTTATTTACTGAACTTCGAAAGGACTTGGAAATGAAAATTATAAAAGATAAAACCGTAAAATCAAGGTAATCGTCAATGTAGTTATTTTCAAAACTCTGCAGCAATTAACTTATGTAATTAACTTTTGTTTTGATACTTAAATTTTCATATTTTTCCTAATATGAAAAATAAATTTTATTAACATTAATATTAACCTTTTTTCAACAATTAAAATCTAGATTTAAACATGACCTCCATTAAGAGACCACCCCTCGGAGCGACCCATTTTTATTGGAACGGAACATGGTCGCTTTAGGGAGGCTGTACTGTATATCAACAGCACTTTCAGGTAGGTGCATTAAATTCAAGATAAAAAAAATCTACAAAAAAAGTAATTAAACACGCATTTTTAGTGATTTTAGAAATCAACCCATCGAAGGAAGTTAAATGGGGTGGTCAAAAATTGTAGATCATTTCGTCATATCTTAGCAGCCAGAACGAGGAAGGTGAGCTCTGAATTGGATAATGTAAGATTATACGAATAATAAAAATATTATTGGCTTTCGATTAGATATTTTGAAAATAGATATTACGAAAAAGTTTTTTTTTTTTAACTTCATCTGTGCTATATATATCTAGATATATTTCTTTTGATTCAAGATTCATTAAAATTGAAAACGCGAATACATCAAATGATTCATAGTTTTATTACTAAAATAGGAGTAAAAACAATTAAAAGGCTTTAAGACATTAACACAAATTTGCAGATGTTAAATATTAAAGAATTCGCCGGAGTCCCGAACGCTTTCACCCAAGCCTTGGTCATCATCAAGGGCTGAAATGAGAAGAAATCAGCAAAACAATTAAAAAGCTTTAAGACATTAAAACCAATTTACAGATGTTAAATATAAAAGAATTCGCCTGAGTCCCGAGCGCTTTCTACTAAACCCTGGTCATCAGCAAGGGGTGAAATGAGAAAAAATCAGCCGAATTCTTTTATATTTAACATTTGTAAATTGTTAGTTTATATAATTAATTTCTAAAGTTGTTGCATGTCTTAAGACCTTTTAATTGACTTTACTCCTATTTTAGTAATAAAACTATGAATCATTTGATGTATTCGTGTTTTTAATTAACATTTTAAAGTGAATTTGACATTCATTTACATAGTTTTTCTATATATTTAAGATTCAAGATTCCTTTGGAGAAACCAACCAGCGTAGCCGGCAAAGGCTGCTAGTTTCATTATAAACAAAATATTTCTTTAGTAAACATGTATTCAAATTTCTCGATGAGAAACACGCCAAACAAAATATACAGAGATAAATTTTTCTGTATTTCCTCGATTGAATTTTTAGGTATACTTATTCTATATACGCATTTTTTGTTCATGTTTATGTCATGAAAGTTCAGAAAATATGACATGCTTCATCAGTTTTCAAAATTGGCTAATGCATATAGTTATGAGATAAGTCTGCGGCTGCTATTAATCTTTTTGTTGGTCTTTCTATTTTTCCGATATTTATTGTTATTGGATTTGAATGTTAGTTTCTTAGCGCAAGTATTTACAATAAATGAAATATTAGTATTTGTATTGCTTAAGTTATAGGGAAAATTAATGGTTTAATCTTATACATACAAGGGGAAACCGTAGTTTTATCTAAATACGTTATAAAAGAATTGTTTTTATATTTCCATTTAATTACGATATTTCTTTGATATGGTCTACATAGAAATAGGCATAAAATACAGAATTCTTTTTATATTTATACATTATTTATCTTTTTATATTTATATATTATTTATCTTTTTATATTTATATATTATTTATCTTTTTATATTTATATAGAATTATTTTTTATTTATTTTATATTTATTATTCTATAATTTTACGACTTATTGTAGAGAAAAAAAACGAGAGTGTAAAAAATCATGCAAAATTACAGAAGTATTCAGAAAAAAAAAATAAATAAAAGCCTTTTTAATTTTCATCTTTTTTTGAAACAATATCTGCTGTATTATTCCGTTCTGTTGAAAATTCTTCTATAAATTTATATTTAACAAATATATTTCCTTTTTCTTTTGTAGAATTTCCCTAAAATTTCAGGAATATATGTTTAAAATATTTGACAGCTTCTACATATAAAATGCAAAAAACTTAAATATTCAAAACCTAATCAGATAAAGTGTCTCAATACTTCTATCTTATTATAAAATAAAAACTCAATTGATAGCAATTAAAAACAACGTGTTTCAGCAGTAAATATACATTCAAAGTTCTCTATAGCTCTTTCAACTTTCAACTTCTATACACAGTGCATTTTAATATAATCCTGGATTTACTTGAATCCTGCAAATACAAAAAATAAATAAATAAATAAATAAATAAATAAAATAAAAAATAAAAAAAATCGATAAATTATTTGAATAAAAATTGTTTTTTTTTTTTTTTTTTTTTTTTTTTTTTCTTCCCAAGCAGATTGAAATTGAAGACCTGGGTGGAAGATCTTATCTCTCTATTCTAAAAAAAAGTAACTACCGCTGTCGCCGCCGCCGCCAATTTTGAATTTTTTGTGACCGGAGGTCTTTCTTCGTTAATATTAAGAAAAATAATGCATACAAAAATATGAAAATTGGTAGTATTGTACAGAAATGTTTGATAAATACGCTGATGCAGACAGTTTTCAAATCGAAGAATTATTTTAAGAGATATTTAATGCTAAAGTTGGACAAAATCGTTCCACTAAAAAAGTTTTATAGAGCAAAAACTATACATCGGAATTTAATAATTTTTAGATTATTTTATACATTATAATTTCCCGGTGTGCAGAATTAATTTATTTTTTTAATTTCATTCAATTTTCGAGGTTTCATTTCTATTTTAAATTCAAATTTTCAGCATTTCGAGGGATATTTTTTACTTATTTCAGAAAATTGTACTAATTTAACCTGTTGCCAACTGTATAAACAACGGAAACAATAATGTTTGCTTCAAATTAAAAATTAATTTACACGTGACTATTATCTCTCTATTCTAAAAAAAAGTAACTACCGCTGTCACCGCCGCCGCCGGTTTTGATATTTTTGTGACCAGAGGTCTTTCTTCGTTAATATTAACAAAAATAATGCATACAAAAATATGAAAATCGGTGGTTTTATACAGAAATGTTTGATAAACACGCTGATGCAGACAGTTTTCAAATCGAAGAATTATTTTAAGAAATATTTAATGCTAAAGTTGGACAAAATCGTTCCACTAAAAAAGTTTTATAGCAGCAAAAACTATACATGGCAGTGTAATCATTTTTAGATCATTTTATGCGTTAGAATTTGCCGGAGTGCAGATTGCATTAATTTTTTTATTTTGACTCATTTTTTCAGGTTTTATTTCTATTTTAAATTCAAATTTTCAGCATTTCTAGAGATATTTTTTACAGATTTCAGAAAATTGTACTAATTTAAACTGTTGCCAACTGTATAAAAAGCGCAAGCAATAATGTTTGCTTCAAATTAAAAATTTATTTACACGTGACTATTATAAACAGGAAAAAAACTTTCAAATTAGAATTAAATAATTACGTATAAAAAGCAGGAACGTATTAAAAATTACGTCATAAAAAGTATACACGTGGATTTTAAAAGAGAAGGGATATTGTAAAATAATAAATTCATTAACATGCGTTAGAAGTCTTAGGAGAAATTACGTCATATTTACGTCACATTATAGTTATTACATAAAATGAACACAAAATAATATTGCAAAAAAGTTTAAATTTAGAAATTGCGCTAGACATTTATTTGATATTTTGAGAATTAATTTAAAATGTCATTTAAAAGAACTTTCTTTTCGCTTTGTTAAAAAATACCAGGAGACAAAGACTCTCTTTACTTAATTCCTTTTATATTAGCTTATTTTGAAATGTTGTTACACGTGTATACGACATCAAGTTATTTTTATTTCGACGTTTTATTTGTGTTTTTATTAATGTTGTGCGAATTTATTTGTTCTTTTGTTATTTAAAATAAAAATTATATCAATTTGTGTAATTTGGCGAGTGGTTTGGCTATTTATATAATTTGGCGAAATTGGTTGACAGGATAATCAAGTAGTACCGCAGCGGATTTGGCGTTAAAATTCCCCAATCAAAGAGAAATGAATAGAAATTCGTTTATAGGGAGATCGCCACTGTTTTTTAAATTATAATTCAATCTTTCGAAATCTTTTTAAAGCCGATCAAATTAGCGTGCATTTAGAGTCTGCGGTGTCTGGACGGGGGTTGGCGAGCGTAGCTCGTAGGGGGCCGAGCCCCCTAGTAAACAGAAAAAAAACTTTCAAATTAGAATTAAATAATTACGTATAAAAAGCAGGAACTTATTGGAAATTACTTCATCTATAATTACACGTGAATTTTAACAGAGAAAGTATATTGTAAAATAACAAATTCATTAACACGCGTTAGAAGTCTTAAATAGGAGAAATTACACCACATTTACGTCACATTACACTTATTACGTAAAATGAACAAAAAATATTGCAAAACAGTTGAAATTTAAAAATAGCGCGAGACATTTACTTGATATTTTGAGATGAACTTTTCAACTATTTTTTTTTTTTTTTTTTTTTGGACAGCGCAAATAATATATTTCTAATAAAAGTGCTTTCACGTGAATATTAAAAAGGGAAAGAAAAGTTTGGTGAAAATTACGTCAGATTAAAAACGATATATTTAAAATGTCTTATTTAAAAG
This sequence comes from Maratus speciosus, assembly GCA_963932465.1. Lineage (NCBI taxonomy): Eukaryota > Metazoa > Arthropoda > Arachnida > Araneae > Salticidae > Maratus > Maratus speciosus. The sequence goes on along the minus strand of OZ010790.1, from coordinate 7,124,760 downwards.
GACTTTCTTTTCGCTTTGTTAAAAAATACCGGGAGACAAAGACTGTTGACTTAATTCATTTTATATTAGATGATTTTGAAATGCCATTGTATCTTTTAACAGCAGCTGATTTTTCCGTAAAATTACCCAATCAAAGAGAAATGAATAGAAACCCGTTTATAGGGAGAACGCCTTTGTTTTTTTAGTTATAATTCAATCTTCCAAAATCTTTTTAAAGCCGATCAAATTAGCGTGCTTTTAGAGACTGCAGTGTCTGAACGGGGGGTTGGCGAGCGTAGCTCGTCGGGGGCCGAGCCCCCTAGTGTAAGAAAAATTAGAATTCGAGAAAATTGAAGTGAAATTTTTTTGTTGTTATTTAGTTATTTATTTAATTCGTACTTAGTAGCATATGTTTGAATGATAATAGGGGATTCTAAACTCTCCTAGAAAAGAATATTAACATTTAATTATTAATTATTAGAAGCAATTTTCACCCTTTAAATTATTAAACATACAAATATTAAAAGATACTGTCTCATATCTTCAAAACTAAGTAGAATGTTAGTATTTTAGTTTTACCATTGGATATAATACCTCATGACGCTTTCATCCATCAAATAAAACATTTTTTGAGAAAATGTATCATAACATGTTCTTCCTCTAAGCTTTTCAATTATTAGCAATAATTCATATTACAGTAAAAAGCTTCCTAAAGCGACCACTTCCGTTCCAATAAAAATGGGTCGTTCCGAGAGGTGGTCTGTTCATGGAGGTCATGTTTAAATTAGATTTTAATTGTTGAAAAAAAGGTAACAATTAATCCTTCTATATATAAAAAAAAGTTTTGATTTGGAAATGGACCAATGAAAATCTGCGTAGATATTCCGGGTAGATCGGCATCCAATTTGAATGCTTTAGCATGGCCTTTCATCATTAATATTAAAAAAAACTGTTGTATACAAAAATATGAAAATCGGTGGTTTTGTAGAGAAATGTTTGATAAACACGCTGATGCAGACAGTTTTCAAATCGAAGAATTATTTTAAGAGATATTTAATGCTAAAGTTGGACAAAATCGTTCCATTAAAAAAGTTTTATAGCAGCAAAAACTGTACATGAGAATTTAATCATTTTTAGATCATTTTATACGTTATAAGTTCCCGGTGTGGAGATTGCATTTATTTTTCTTATTTAACTCATTTTTTGAGGTTTTATTTCAATTGTAAATTCAAATTTTCAGCATTTCGAGAGATATTTTTTACAAATTTTAGAAAACTAGGGGGCTCAGCCCCCTACGAGCTACGCTCGCCAACCCCCGTCCAGACACCGCAGACTCTAAATGCACGCCAATTTGATCGGCTTTAAAAAGATTTCGAAAGATTGAATTATAATTTAAAAAACAGTGACGATCTCCCTATAAACGAATTTCTATTCATTTCTCTTTGATTGGGGAATTTTAACGCCAAATCTGCTGCGGTACTACTTGATTATCCTGTCGACCAATTTCGCCAAATTATATAAATCGCCAAACCACTCGCCAAATTATACAAATTGATATAATTTTTATTTTAAATAACGAAAGAACAAATAAATTCGTACAACATTAATAAAAACACAAATAAAACGTCGAAATAAAAATAACTTGAAGACGTATACACGTGTAACAACATTTCAAAATAAGCTAACATAAAAGGAATTAAGTAAAGAGAGTCTTTGTCTCCTGGTATTTTTTAACAAAACGAAAAGAAAGTTCTTTTAAATGAGACATTTTAAATTAATTCTCAAAATATCAAATAAATGTCTAGCGCAATTTCTAAATTTAAACTTTTTTGCAATATTATTTTGTGTTCATTTTATGTAATAACTATAATGTGACGTAAATATGACGTAATTTCTCCCAAGACTTCTAACGCATGTTAAGGAATTTATTATTTTACAATATCCTTCCTCTTTTAAAATTCACCTGTATACTTTTTATGACGTAATTTTTAATAAGTTCCTGCTTTTTATACGTAATTATTTAATTCTAATTTGAAAGTTTTTTTCCTGTTTATAATAGTCACGTGTAAATAAATTTTTAATTTGAAGCAAACATTATTGCTTGCGCTTTTTATACAGTTGGCAACAGTTTAAATTAGTACAATTTTCTGAAATCTGTAAAAAATATGTCTAGAATTGCTGAAAATTTGAATTTAAAATAGAAATAAAACCTGAAAAAATGAGTCGAAATAAAAAAAATAATGCAATCTGCACTACGGCAAATTCTAACGCATAAAATGATCTAAAAATGATTACACTGCCATGTATAGTTTTTGCTGCTATAAAACTTTTTTAGTGAAACAGTTTAGTCAAACAGTGCTGTATAAAACCACCGAATTTCATATTTTTGTATGCATTATTTTTGTTAATATTAACGAAGAAAGGCCTCCGGTCACAAGAAAATCAAAACCGGCGGCGGCGTCGGCGGCGGTGACAGCGGTAGTTACTTTTTTTTAGAATAGAGAGATGTTATTAATTTAAACTGTTGCCAGTTGTAGAAACAGCGCAAACAATAATGTTTACTTCAAATTAAAAATTTATTTACACGTGACTATTACAAACAGAAAAAAAACTTTAAAATTAGAATTAAATGATTACATGTTAAAAGCAGGAAAATTACGTCATAAGAACCATAGGCACAGATGTCATATACGCCCCATATTGGCGCAATTTTTCTCCGACGCCAATTCGGCGAAAACATCAATAGCATAAACAAAAACATCCGGGTTACCATATCAAGCAAAATAACGACACTTTAGCACCAGTTAAGTACCCGTTGCGTATATGAAATTGGCGTCAGAAAAAAATTGCGCCAATGACATCTGTGCCGAACCATATTTACTGTTGAATTTAAAAAGAGAAACGAAATCTTAAAAAAATCATTATTACTCGTTAAAACTTGTAATTTGAGGAAATTACGTCATATTTAAAATGGCAAAAATATAGCAAAACAATTTAAATTGAAAAATATATTTGCGCGAGATATTTTGAGATAACCTTTTCAACTATTATCGTGAATTCGAAGACAGCGCAAATAATATTTCCTTCTAACAACAAAAGTATTTTCACGTGAATATTAATACGAGAAATAAAACTTTGGTGTAAATTACGGCAGATTTGAAACGATACATTTAAAATGAATTATTTAAAAGAACTATCTTATAGCGCTGTTAAAAAATACCGGGAGACAATGACACTGTTTACTTAATTCATTTCACATTAGCTTATTTTCAAATGCTTAACGGTACTTCTTAGTTATCCCGTCGACCAAATTACTGTCGCCAAATTGTAAGATTAAATGCCAATAATGGTTACTATTAATTAATTGCGAGATTAAATGCCAATAATGGCCAATAAAACCATTAATTCGACGTTTTATTTCTATTTTTATTAATGTTTTACTAATTTATTTGTTCTTTCGTTATTTAAAATAAAAATTATGTCAATGTGTATAATTTGGCGAGTGGTTTGGCGATTTATATAAATTGGCGAAATTGGTCGACGGGATAACTAAGAAGTACCAATTTAACTAATTTTTTTAATTAAATACGAAAAAAGCCATTGTATATTTTAACAGCAGCAGATTTGGCCTTAAAAATCCCCAATCCAAGGAAGACGAATGGAAACCCGTTTACAGAGAGATCGCTACTTTTTTTTTTTTTTTTTTTAATTCAATATTTTTAAAGCCGATCAAATTAGCGTGCTTTTGGATTTTTGTGTGCCTGAACGGGGGTTGGCGAGCGTAGCTCGTAGGGGACAGAGCCCTCTAGTGTTACTAAAATTTACTTTTCACATCAGGAAAAAATATAAAAATTTAAGAATCAAAATAAAAGTTCATTACTGCAGACTTTAAAAAATGAATACATTGACATTTGCTTTGATTTTAAAGTTTTTCCTTTTATAACTTTTATTTTCAAGCCCTTTCGAAGTTCAGTAAATAAATGCAATTTTTTTGGACGGAAACAAACAATGACGATTTCATTAATTTATCTATTTCTTTGAGAGTTTCCTGACAGAATACGGCAGGAAATTTATCGACTGCCATTCTTAATTGGTCATGAGAGTTAAATTCATTGCTTAAAAAGGCCCAAAGGGGTTTAAACATTAAAAGTTACCGGAACAAAAAAAAAAAAAAAAAAAAAAAAAAAAAAAAAAAAAAAATCTAAACTTAGTTTAGAAGTTTGATGAATAATGGGCTCTCCGGAATTATTTTTCTAATAAAACCTTCTTCAAGCGAGCAAGAAAAAACGGAATTTGTTTCATTTTCTGTAAAGAAATGGGTCTCTCATGGAGGGAGTTCAACTGGGATGGTCTCTCAATGCTGGTAAAATTAGCCTATAGGAATTGAGCCTATGGGAATAAATTTCGTTCCATGAAAAAAGGGTCGTTCAGGGAGGTTGGTCGCACAAGGAGATTTCGCTGTACTGTTAAATAAATTTTCGCATTTTCTCATAAAATACTCGAAAATATTTTGAAATAAACGAAAATATTTTTTTACAATAATTTTATTTACATTTTATACAAAACAATAAACATTTTTATGGACAGTATATTAAATGCAAAGAATCGGGAAAATGTACTCGCAGTGCAATATGTTGAAATTCAGTGTGGTAACATAATGATAAATCTTTGAACATGTTTCAAAAGAAAGTCAGAGCAGCGAATACATAATCCTATATATAGGAAATTCTAGAATCCTATAGAGATTGCACACATCGTGTTATTCCTAAACGCAGTAAATAAAATAATTCTTAAGCAAATATCTTTCTTTTATTTCTTTTTTTCTTTTTTTTTTTTTTCATAAAAGATTTAAAGTATTTCATGAAAATAAAAATATTACATATACTGAATCTAATTTTAACAGTTTACATTTGGTATTTAAAAAAAGGTATGAGAAAAACGTCAAATAGGAGAAACTTTGGAAGTTAGACGGAAAAATACGGTTCTAAATGAAAACGAAAAGCTCCCAAATAAACTGGTGGCATTGAGCTCACAGGTTATTCACACTAAATGTATATTGTACTCTTATTTCAACGAATAATACGCCTCGAAAAATAAGTTAAGGGGGGATCAACCCCCTCCCTTTTCCACTCTTTGTACTTAACCAATGCGCCTCTAAATGTGCATCAGGGAAGCCCCTTATCTGAATAAACCGGTATACCAAATTTGAAGCGAATTGGATAGAAAAATCCTTTTATCTAAATTAAGGGGTATTAGCCCCCGGTTCCCCCCTTTAGACTTAAACAATGAACCTTTAAATCTAATCATGGAAGAGCCTTAATATTTCAAAAACTAGTTACACATGTTAATACGTCAATATTATTAGTTCAATATTATACCAACTTTGATTTTCATCTTAAATTCCTGCTTCACTCAATTAAATGAACTAAAAACGAGTTAATCTATATCATGATATTTATTAAAATTAATAGTTTTTCCTTATTCTGTTGTTATCAGATGTTTGCCAATAGCCGGCTTAGCAGGAAGCGAGTTCCCGCGTTTGCACGCGCCGCCGATGGACAACAGAACTACGAAAAATCAAGAAAAGTATACAAAGATCGCTTTCACAGAGCCCCTTTACCACGCGATATTTCCAAATTCAAGGAGGACCTGTTGGTCAAAGCCAAAAATATGCACAAAAAATTTGGTTCAATTGTATGCATAATTTTATACACTTTTCGACTGTACAATAAAGAAAATGTCACCAATATCTCTATTACAGTGCCCCCTTCCGGCAGATTTTTTTTCAAATTCAGGGAGGACTTGCTTGCCATAGCCAGAAACGTACACAAAAAAATTAGTTCAATTCTATGCATAAATTTATACAATTTTCGAGGTACAATAATGAAAATGGCGCAGAGATCCAATTATAGCGCCACCTTCTGGCGGTATTTTTTCAAGTTCAGGGAAGACTTGCTTGCCATAGCCAGAAACATACTAAAAAAAATTGGTTCAATACTATGCATAAATTCATACACTTTTCGATGGTAGAATAATGAAAATTGTACAGATATCGCAATTATAGCACCCCCCTCCGGAGGAATTTTTCCAAATTCAGGGAGGACCTTCGTGCCATGACTAAAAACAAACACAAAAAATTTGGCTCAATTCTATGCATAACTTCATACACTTTTCGAAGGTACAATATTCAAAATGGCACAAAAATCGCTATTACAGCGCCCCTTACCGGTGAATTTTTCCAAATTAGGGAAGGACATGCTTGCCATAGCCAAGAACTTAAAATAAAAATTTGGTTCAATTCTATGCATAACTTCATACACTTTCGTATGCTACAATATTCAAAATCGCACAAAAATCGCTATTACAGCGCCCCCTACCGGCGAATTTCTTACCAATTTCAGGGAAGATCTGCTTGCCATAGCCAAAATCTTAAAATAAAAATTTGGTTCAATTCTATGCATAAATTCATACACTTTTGGATGATACAATATTCAAAATCGCACAAAAATCGCTGTTATAGCACCCCCTACCGGCGAATTTTTTCCAATTTCAGGGAGGATCTGCTTGCCATATCCAAAAACTTAAAATAAAAACTTGGTTCATTTCTATGCTTAACTTCATACACTTTTAGATGGTACAATATTTAAAACCGCACAAAAATCGCTATTACAGCGCCCCCTACCGGCGAATTTTTTCCAAATTCAGGGAGGATCTGCTTGCCATAGCCAAAAACTTAAAATAGAAATTTGGTTCAATTCTATGCATAACTTCATACACTTTTTGATGGTACAATGGCGACAGACAGACGGACACACGGACAGACAGACATTTTCTATAAACATGTTTTTGGGATCTCTGACCCCTAAAACGTATAAATCCGTCGAAAACCGGAAGTCGAAAAAAATTTCGATTACAATACTTTCTTCTATTGAAGATAGAAGAAAGTAAAAATTGAAGCAAATCAGATATTTCTATCAAGAGTTATCGCGTTACGTGCATACATACAACCGGCGGGCACATTAGACGGGCACACTCAGGCTTTGATTGCCTGTGAGCTAAAATGGAATTCTTAATCGAAAAAAGGATCAATAATAAAGCAGATCCTTGCGTTTATTCATAAAAAAATATATCAAAATACATCTGTTATCGAAAAACTACTAATTAATTACAACTAACAAAATTCATATGATGTGCATGCACAAAAATGATATTTTCAAATGCCATACAAAATATATTAAAGAAAATTAAGAGAATTTGCATATTTTGTCGAACTTCATGAAGAGTGCTGCTCGAAAGGTTAAAGTAATGCGTTGAAACAAAGATGCAAATTTTTAGTGTCAAATACTTAAGCCTACACGTGTGTACGGACGTACTGGGTAATGGAACAGGCTTTATAAGTGTGAGTGGCAATTTTCGCGTTTTGTCCATAGTGGTGTAGTCATAAAATAAGCAGAGGGCATGCGCTCTAAGTAGAGGGTATACGCTGAAGGCAGAGGGTATACCCTACAGTGTATATAGTATAGCTTTTTTGAGAAACAGAGGGTATACGGTGTTCCTTAAAAAAATCCAGAAGGTATACGGCGTATACCACCGTATACCCTCTACTACATCCCTGTATGTCCGCTCGCACTCCTCGCTGAATATCTTGTTTTTACATTCTTATATCTTTACAAGAAGGAAGAACTGGATTCGTGAAAGACTTCCGGTTTTTGACGGATTTACCCGTTTTAGGGGTCAGAGATCCCAAAAATAATGTTTTTACAAAATGTCTGTCTGTGAGTCTGTGACTCTTGTCTATCTGTTTGTCTGCCTGTATGAATGTGACATAAATTTTGTGGGCGCTCTATCTCAAGAACTAGAGCACGGAATTTAATAAAAATGTATATCCAGGTGGTCCCTGAGATAAGTTTATGCTGATTAGTTTTTGGCGTAAATCGCTCAAGAGGTGGCGCCGCTATTCTGCATTTTGCAGGATTTACACGATTTCCGTAATAGCTCTATCTCAAGAACTAATACACACCTTTTCATCAAACTGCAGATTCAATTAGTTCTTCATATGAATTGATTCTGATTACGTGTTGGTGCAAATCGCTCAATAGGTGGCGCAATATGCTGCATTTTTAAGGATTTACACGATTTTAGCGATAGTGATATCTCAAGAATTAATGCACGAATTTTCATCTAACTTCAGATTCAGTTAGACGTTGCACATGTTTATGCTAATTAGGTTTTGGTGACAGTTGCCCAATAGGTGGCGCAATATGCTGCTTTTTTAAGGATTTACACGATTTTAGCGATAGTGATATCTCAAGAATTAATGCACGAATTTTCATCTAACTTCAGATTCAGTTACACGTTGCACATGTTTATGCTAATTAGGTTTTGGTGACAGTTGCCCAATAGGTGGCGCAATATGCTGCATTTTTAAGGATTTACACGATTTTAGCGATAGTGATATCTCAAGAATTAATGCACGAATTTTCATCTAACTTCAGATTCAGTTAGACGTTGCACATGTTTATGCTAATTAGGTTTTGGTGACAGTTGCCCAATAGGTGGCGCTGCCATACTGGATTTTTAACGATTTTCGCAATAGCTCTGTCTGAAAAAGTAGTTTCCCCTACGGTTTTTCCCCAAACTGTATATTCAGTTAGACATTGACATAAGTTGTTGCAGATTATGTTCTGGTGTAAATCACCCAATAGGTGACGCTGTTACGCTGCATTTTGATGAATTTACACGATTTCAGCGATAGTCATATCTCAATAACTAATGCACGGGATTTCATCTCCTTAGAATCCTCATCAGAGCATAGATTGCATTTATATTTTGATTAAAGGGCAGTCTCGAGTGCAGATTCCTAGAGACTTCAATGTAACGCCCAGCGTCGTATCCAACTTATAGAAATAAGGACACTACATCCATAATGTGAAACCTAGTAAGTTTGCCCAAGAGCCCCGATAGCGAACGAAGATCGCTTTTTGCCCACTGTAGTGAGGGGTAACAAAAGTGCAACAGTTTCTCAGCTGTCTTGTGACCTTTATGCGGCCATAGGCAGTCGAGTTTCAAGAGTTACTGTTTGCAGAAGACTGCTTGCAATAAGACCTGCTTCCTACGTGCCGCTCACTTCTGAACACAGGAGAAACCGTTTAGTATAATGCAGAGATCACGACTTTACCCCAGACATCAATGGGGGATCATGCTCTATCTGGGGGATGAGTCTCTTTCAACTTAAATACAAATTCTCGACGTACCCTCATCTGAAGAAAACCAGAGATCCGCTACCTGCCTTCCAACGTCCGAGAAAAATACCACTAAGACAGCGGAGGTTTGATGGTCTGGGCAGGCATCATGTTGGATGGACGCACACCCCTCCCTGTGCTTGGTACATGCTCTATGACTGGTGTGACTCGTAGGGATGGTATCTTGGTACCCTATGTTCACCGCAGTTGGCCCTGATTTCATTTTAATGGATTACAACGAGCGTCCAGATACAGCTCATTTGGCAGAGGAATTTCTAGAAATTCACTTGATGGATTGGTCAGCCAGATAGATCTCTAGACCGAAACCATATCCAACATGTTTGGGACACTCTGGAAAGCAAAATTTGAACTGCTTTCCATATCCCAGAACCACCCAGGCCATGAAAACAGCGTTGTTGGAGGAGTGAGACAAACTGCCACATAGACCCATAAACTGCGTGATTTCTGGTATGAATTCACGTTGTGAGAGCTGTATAACTGTAAGAGTAACCATACCCCCTATTAACCCATTTTTTGGTTCAGTATTGTAAGCTCTGTTTTATACCTTCGGATGCTGATCATTCTTACGCACGATCTTGCATGCGCATTATAACTGCTGAATGTTTATTTTTGTTGCAGTATATCAACCTATGTACATACACAATTTCAATAAAATATCTAGGGGGCTTGCGGCAGTATTGCCACGTTAAACGTAGCCAAAACTTCGGCAGCGGCAAGCGGCGTTTGAGAGGGAGCATTGTCGTGGTGAACAATGCAATCATTTCTCATGTCTGGTTGAACGCGACGGACTCGATCTTTCAAATGGTGGTGCATTCCAGCGTAAAACTGATCACAGCCCAGACCTTGCTCCCAGCGACTATTTTTGTTCCCGGATCAAGAAAGACCTGAAAGGGAAACGATTCGACACGATTCCAGCGATCCAGGCAACTTCGACGAGGTCCCTCAACAGGCTTGCGGGCGAAGACTTCCAGGGAGCCTATAAATAATGGAAAAAACGCTGGCAGCGGTGTGTTGATGCAAAAGAGTCATATTTAAAAGAATTTTAGTTCGCTGTACAAAAATGTTTAATAAATTTTGTATTCTCAGACCAGTCTTGAAACTTTGTGAACACACACTGTATTTATAACTGATTGAAAGATTAGAGAGTTCGAAAAACAAAAACTATTTTCTTTTGTTATGTTAAAGAACCTTACGTGAAAAAAGAACGAGAAGAAAACGTATTTCTGTAACAACTAATCAATATTTTTTAAAGAAATTTTTACACGGGATGCAAAACCGTTATATTTATAACCGATACAAACTTCAAAGAGTTTGGACCCCAAGAACTATATTTTTTAAACTATGAAACGACTATGTGTGTAAAAACAAGAAAATGTCTTCTTACAAGCGATTTTCCCTCTAAGTATCGGTATGCAATTTTACAAATTTTTCGTTTTAAAATGGAAATTCATAACAAAATTGGGTTAAAGATAAAAACTCATAAAAATTTGAAGTTTATTTAATGTTATTATCACAAACACGGCAAAGGTGGGCGGGAGAGTTAGTTGGCAATAAAATAACAAATATTTTTATCCAAATTGGTACAATATTGGCAAATTTTAAATACCTTAATGTTGCAGCAATATTTCAATACTGACCAAAATGAACAATAGTACCCAATATGAACAATAGTAGCGCAATATCGTTTATACAGGGTATCCGAATGAAAAAACCCTAATTTAAAACTTCAATTAAAAAAAAAATACTTCTGACATAGAATGGTGCCATTTAAAGAGTATAATAATTGTAATTGTAAAATTTGCCAATATTTTTTTTTCTGTTAATGGTATTACGCACTTGCTGTTCTTGCCAGCAAACGAAGGGAAACTTGGTGACACAGCAGGAGAAAGCACAAACTGTTCTGCGATATGCTGAAAAGAAATCCGTGATCACAGTGAAAAGAATGTCCAGAACAGTGTACAAAAGATGTCCACCCGATGCTAAAAGCATCAAAAAGTGGACCAAAACGTTCTTTGAAACCGGAAGTGTGCTAAAAAGATCCGAAGGTAATCGGCGTGCAGTTTCAGATGAATGTGTGAAGGGGTGAGGCAAACTTGCGTTCGAAGCACTCACAAATCGGTCAGAACAATTAGGTATACCACGATCAACACTTCATAAAAATACACTTCATCGAAAACTGAGGTGGTATGCGTACGAAATGCAGTTTGGGCAAAAACTGAAACCAAATTAAGACCTTTTGTGTATGGTGTTAGCTATGGAGATATTATCTCTCATCGAAAATGAGCATGATTTCCTCAAGCGGGTATTTATTTCTTATGAGGTAATATTTCATCTCTCTAACAAAGCTAATACACATAATTGCAGAAATTGGGGCTCAGAAAATCCCCATGTAGTACAGGAAGTCGAAAGAAACATCCCAAAAGCCAATCTGTGATACGCGCTAATGGAGCACATTTGGAAGTGCAATGATTTTTTATTAAAAACTTTCTTAGTACTCTTGTCTATTTTTACATTTTTCTCATGCTTTCTACCTTTTGTTAACTATAGCAATGTCTCAAAATCAGCAATTTTGATTCGGTACATTGTATAATACGGTGGTGTCTAAAAGACATATTAAAAGAAACTCACTAAATAAATAAGAAAATGTCTATAACTTTGGACTGATCGCATGGGCCCATCCCGGTGACGCGACGTACACTGTAAAAAAAATCCGACCAAGTTTCCTGTAGCAGGCGGAAAAATAGTTGCCATTCTTGGTACGGAAAATTTTCCGACCCAGCTCGGAATAAAATCCGAAAAATACCATTTTAGTTACTATTTCCTTTTTTTTTTTACGGATTTTATTCCGAGCTGGGTCGGAAAATTTTCCGTTACCGATAAGGGCAACTATTTTTTCGCCTGCTGCAGGAAACTTGGTCGGATTTTTTCTACAGTGTATTTTCAAAGAGTCTGCCTTATCAACTTTCGATGGTAGATTACTCACCGTGTCTTTTGGAAACGCAAAACGCCTTTTGAAAATCCATATTAGTATTGAAGGATTTAGTGCCTAAGAAAAATCGGCTTTTCAAGTACAGACGTCCTCTTTTCATTTTCGCTTCGTTACCATAGTTACTAACCTAAGATAAGGGCCGAGGAGTGACCAACTAAGGGTTAATGAAAAGGGGACGTTTGTCCTTGCCAATTTTTCCTACAGGGAGTTTAAGCGCTGACTTAAAAATGGCGGTTTCACTAGGCAGATTTTTTAAAGGCGTTACGATATCAGTATTCTTTAAAAGTTTTCTTTACCTTATTTAATCTCAGGAAAGTAACGCATTGAAAAGATTTAGACATTATTGGTATCCAAATTCTAGGAAAGGTACAAACGCTGAAAATTCTCCGTCTGCGGCGGCCGTCAGTGAGAAGAAAACGCTTTTTATAAGGTCTTAGATTAGTTTGGAATGATTTTAGTTTAAATATATAAATTCATCCAACACTAATTTTAGATATAGTTAAGAGTATAGTTAAGGGTATAGTAAGTAGTATTATCACGGGTCCGGGTTAGCGCCTGTCTTTCGTTTAAAAATATAAAATCAAAACAGAGCAGAGCATGGTACGCTTCCCAAGGTAGTGGAACCCCCAACACTCTATTTGTTTGGATATATTTTCATTTAAAAATATGAAATCATACAGATTAAAGGGTGTACGTCGCCGAAGGCAGTAAGGACCCCGGCATTTGCATCGTTTCGAAAGATTTTTGTTTAGATATATATGACATCATTCAACATTGGTTTTAGGTGTATTTAAGGTTGTTATCACGGCCTGGTCAACGCCGGGCGGTTCAGCTAGTTTTACAATAAAACCTTCTCACTACATGGTTAAGCATTTGTTAAAATGTTGCTCTATCAATCGAAAATACAATAGTCAAATACAGTAAGTGAAGAAATTCTTATTGATTCTGTCGTTGCTAGATGAAAATCAATTGATTTACGAAATTTATCATTTGGTGCTGATGTCAGCTAATCATTTAATTTGCGGAATAGAAATTTAATTTCAGATAGCGTCAAAGTTACAGATAAATTTACACATTTGGACGACTCAGCTAAATATTGTATTATTTAATACCTAACTAAAAGTAAGTTAGTTAAATAGTAAAAAAAAATTTTAATTTATTATTTTCAGTTTAAAAAATTGTTCTTAAACTTCCTGATAAAACTCCAATTATAAAACCTTAAATGTATTAAAATTAATTTCCTTTGAAGGAAAATTTGAGGAATAATATGTTTAGAATGTTTTTGTTAGAAAAATGATTTTATCTTATTTTAAACTAATACTTGAATAAAAGTTCATAGTTATAAAATAGTTATAAATTTCGCTTAGATAAAATCAGTTTTATTGTTCTCAGGTTTTTATGGTAAATCATTTCTTTTGCAGCCATGATTTTTTTTTATTTAATAAACAATGTTTTAAAGCATTCTGTTACTTTTTGTTTTACGTAACGCATACTAAAACATTTATTTATTGATCAATTGTAGAAACAAATGAGATAAATATAAATACACACACACGCACAAAGTGAAATGAGTTTTTCTCGTTTTTTTTTAGTCTATATAACTCAAAATTTATTATATATTTTAAAATTTACATTCATATTTACATTAAACTTAACTGAGATTGTAACGCATAAATTGCTGTAGGTGTAAACACACTGCTCGATACATCTTCTATGTTCATATTACAAGTATGATTGTGTGATATAACGTTTACAGATTTTAATTAACGTTTGAATCTTGTAGTGTGTAAAAATTTTGAGAAGACATAGATAAAACATCAATACGAATCATATTCACGCAGGGTAACATAGCAGGAAACGCATAGGTGACTCTCCACGTCTGAGACTTCAATTTATGTATAGAACCGTTGTATGGTAGATGTCTGTACGGTCCGAAATTTCCAGGCCCGCGTCCAAACAGCCCAGAATGAAAGCTATCTCACAAGGGAACCACTTTAGGTGTTGCTCGCACCTAGTATTGAAACCTGGTGGATTTTAAAGCTCTATATTAGGAAGTTTGGGAATCGATAAATTTTTTTGTTAAAATAGTATTTTTTGATTTTACAGCCGATTAACTTTCTGAAAATGCAATTTTCGAGACCACTTTTCGGGCTGTTAAAGTAAAAGTTTAAAAAAAAAAAAAATAGTTAAAAATATAAATTAGTGAATAATAACTATGAAATGTTGAAAAAAAGTTTTAAAATTCCTTCAAGAACCTACGAATTTGATTTTTTAAAAAATACAGTATTATATTTACATATTTGACAGGGAAAAATTGGCGTCTTTTTCATCCCGTACAGTTTTCCGGCAACCCTAGCTCAGTATTTTCGCTACGCACCGTCTTGTAATGGTTTGGACGTAAACCTATTACAAGTGTAAAGTTAGTGAAAATTTTGAAGTGCCATATCTGGCGACTTAACTCTCTTTTGGTGTAAAATTAACAAATAAAAATCCAATAATAAAAAATTATAAATATAAAAAATATATATATAATATGATTTTAACAAAGAATTTTTATCGGTTCTCTAACTTTTATGCATAGAGCTACAAAATGCACCAGGTCTCGATTCTAGGTGCGAGCAACACCTAAAGTGGTTCCCTTGTCAGTATAACCTGGCCCAATATAAAAACTAAAAGGTCGTTCCGGGCCGGCCCATGTAAAAATCGAAATTAGGCCCCGTCCGGCCCGGCTCAATTTCTGGGAAAAAAAAAAGAGAGAGAAAATTTTATTAACGTATTATTAAGATTATTTTAAAGAATTCTGCATACATATTCGTGATAATTTTTACAGTATTTTTGTCTAAGCCTTAGAAACTGATCATATCCCAGCGAACCTTAATGAAATTCAATCAAAGTGCAACAGTCACACAAGTCGCGTGTTCCTTGACTTGTTGATGTACGAAATTGGCAGACTCGCCTCTAAATGAAGCAAGCCCCATTTCATCTGACTACATAGTTTTGATTTGATCTTTTTGACTTTGATTTTAACTAATTGTGTTCCTGAACACTATTTAAAGAAACTATCAGAATTCTTTTAATGGTAAAATATTACAAACCTTTTGGATATACGTGAAGAAAGTAATAAATCTCAATTAAAAAAATCTCTTTTTTTTTTTTTTTTTTTTTTTTTTTTTTTTTTTTTTTTTTTTGTCAGTTAACGATTTTGCAAAGAAGTTCGCGAATGAATTTTTCTAAATATATTCTCCTTAAACAAAAATTATTATGCTTTAACTTTCGAAAGTATTTCTGGGGAAACGCACAGACGCTGGGAAGAATGACAAGAAATGATGGATTTTCTCCACATAATTATTTTCTGCAAAGATTCACATTTTAAACAAAATGCTACAATGAGTAGGATCAATAATTCTATACTGCTACAATGTTTAACAAAATTGGAAGAATTCTTTTAAGTTTAAAGGATAAATATTTTGTTTGTTCTTAACAATAAATGTAACAAATCGGAATGAGAAAGTTAAATATTTTGATCAGCTGACAATATCGTAAAGAACTTCTTGCATGTACTTTACAAAAAATATTTTCTGCTTTAAAACAATTGTTGTTATTAAAACAAGGGAATAAACTTGGGCTCCACCGGGTTACATAATATAGATGAAAACCATCATATACCATCGTAATATTTCATAACCATCATAATATCAGGGTGGTCATAAAAAGAACTTCCCCGCTGTATGAACCCCTATCGGTCTAACCGCTCAACCAATCGAAAAGAAATTTTAGATATACTTATTTGAAGGTATGCGCTCGAGATCGAGAAGATTTTAAACAATAGGTTACGGTTACGGTTACAGTGAAAAAATGCAGAAATTTTGGAATGGCAACACCCATTTTTTTTCCTGCGCAAATTCATCAGCGCATTGAAAAACCCTAAATGGCGTTGGAATGATACACGTACGATGAAGATTGCCAGCGTAAAACACTTGCAGAAAAGACCATTGCGAAGAACGAAGGGAGTGTCTACAAGACATGTTTTTCAGTAGCCGATTTTTTTCTCACTTGTGAACTGACTAATGTTGTAAGATTTGTTTTAAAATGTTTTTTGAGCTGTGTTTGTGTACACATAGTCAAAATAAAAATGTAATCATTTGTTTTAGTGTGCTGAATATTACGTTACACAGGAACTGATTAGGATTGAGTGCCAGGATATTACACCGACAATTTTAGTCATACGTGTATTGTTCCAACGCAGTTTATGTTTTTCCAATGTGCTGATGAATTTGCGCAGGGAAAAAAAAGGGTGTTCCCATTCGAAAATTTCGAATTTTTTGCACTATAACCGTAACTGTGAGAGTCCTGTTGTTCTAAATCATCACACTGAAAAAAAAAAAACGGACTAAAATACGGAAATATTACTCGCAATCGAGACGCCAGTACTATTTTCGTATTTTAACGGAAATTTTTCCCGGTAAATTACAGAAAATGTTCCGTTTTTTTCGAATTTAACGGAAATTTTTTCTGTAATTTACCGGGAAAAAGTTCAGTTAAAATGCAGAAATAGTACTGGCGTCTGGATTGCCAGTAGTATTTCCGTATTTTAGCCCGTTATTTTTACAGTGCACGATCTCGAGCTCATACCTTCAAATAACTAAATATAAAATTTCCTTTCGATTGGTTGAGCGGTTATGTCGCTAGGGGTGCATAGATTGGAGAAATTTGTTTTATGACCACCCTGTATTTCTCATGCTAACATCTTTTTCCCCCTTCACATACTAAAGGCACAACGATGAGAGGTATTTTTCAAAAGGTTCTGAAGCGGCTCTTGACATAGTATACTTATTTATCGTTAAAAAACACGTTGTTTGATGGAAAGAATAATAGTTAATCAAAAATTAATGAAAAGACGTATCAGCAAATAATATCAAAGATTGCGGTGAGAAATTCTCGCACGGGTCTATTGTTTTATTTATTTATTTATTTACTAGCCGCCTTTGGTGGACCAGTTTGGTCTCCCTTAAATGTAATGCTAAGCATTGAATCATGTTACTTTTATTCATAATTTAATTTACTTGATCAATCCTTCGCCAAATCGGAAGATTCTAATAGAGAAATCAAGATGTCGGTATATTTATGTTAGCCGGACGCAGGGTATAAATCGCCAAACATTGTTCTCGTCGCATTTTTTATTATTCCATTAACTTCACTTAAAATATAATCCTTTCACTCATTTTATTTAAAACACACAACTTTAATTTTAAACTGAAACATTTAAAATTCATGACTTTTACTTATTTAATAAAAAAAATGATATTTAATGTCAACATCAAAGCTTTGTTTTAATTTACCACGCGAAAAATAAAAAATGCTAATTGGCGGTTTAAAAATGCTGTTGATGAGATTTTCACCCGGCTAGCATAAAAGTACCAAAAATTCTTTGCCATAATGGCAACTTTTATGTAGTTTTATTCGAAAAATATTTTTTGATTGAAAATGGCCGCTTTACATATGAAAAGCGTAATTGTATATGACAATCACATGTCTTGAACTATTATAATCAAGGTATATTATAATATAGATGAAACAATATATGGCTATTTATCAACTGCGCCAAGTACACCTGGCATATAAAAAGCGAAGTGGTCAGCCGGAATTGTTGATGACAGTCACATGACTTAAACTATTATTATAGAGATTTTAGAACTCTAGATTTCTTATTTCTTAGATTTTAGAACTCTAGATTTTTTACATTTAAAATATTTTTTTTAATGCCCACTAACAATAATAAAGTTCAAATAAAGTTTTGAAACGTATTAGAAGCGATGTTTTCATATTCACTTCACGTCAGGAGTTAACAGCCTAAGAAATCTTCAACGATCGCTATTTATAATGAGCCTTTTTGATTCTGTTCATCGCAGTGAATTAAGCACGGAATTCGATTAAGTTTATTAAATTTGTGTTTTATTTATATTTTGTTGTTTTATTTATTGTTTGATGGATGTTTTAATTACTTTATCGAATATAAGCTTGAATGAAATGTTGAGCTATTTATATTAATCAAACGGATTTATCTTTCGTAATCGTCTTCACGCGATAGAGATTGATTTGAAAAAAAAGTGCTGTTTGAAAATAAATTTATAAACAATAAAAACTGAGTAAATTGCGATACAGTTTTCAAATAAATTGCGGTATAGTATTCAAATAAATTGCATTTGAAAGTACATTTTTTTCTTTCAGTACAGTTTTCAAATAAATTGTGATATAGTTTTCAAACAAATTGCATTTGAAAGTAATTAAATTGGATTTGTTGCAAAACAGATTGGAATCCAGGTTAAGTTTTAAGCATAACTCAAGAACTACTTATTGGAATGGACTGTAAATTCGGATTCACATATTTGAAGCTTCTACAAATCGATTTCTCTTAAAAGTTTAAAAGTTACAATCCATATTGGTTTTTTTTTTGTTTTTTTAATTAATTGTACAAAAATATACATTTGAAATAATTATAAATTCTAACCTATAACTTTAAAAACAGAAATCGATTTGTAAAAGCTTCAAATATGCAATCCCAAATTTACAGTTCATTCAACTAGGTATTTCTTGAATTATGCTATAAAGAAAACACACACACACGCAATCCAATCTGTTTTACAACGGTTACAAATGATTTTAACATTAAAAGTTCTAAACTTTAAATCTTCATAATTCCTAAAATAGGTGTTAGAACCACTTCCTGCTTGTTATCGCTAAAGAAAAATATGATGTTGCAAGTTCAGTCCGAAGACAACCCTAAGCTTACTTTTTTAGCATAAATCGAAAAAAGGCATCTTGTACAGTGTAATGGTTATTTCCGTTTTTTCTTCTCAGATAGTATTTCAGTGATTATAATGCTTAGTGGATTCTTTCTTTTTTTTTTTCTTTTTTTTTTCTTTTTTTTTTTTTTTTTTTTTTTTTTTGTTTGGAAAATGCTGTGCCCCCCCCCCCCCCCCCAAAAAAAAAAAATGTGGAAGGCACAAAGGTTACAAAGAAAAGATACATAAAGCACTCTTTCGGTCCAACCAAAATCAAGATGTTCATTGCTTATAACGATTCCGTATGTTTATTTTTGCAACCGACTATTAAAAAAGAAAGGAAAATCAGAAAATGGCTTCTATTTTTTTTTCTTAGTTAATTAATTTCTTCCACATAATCGACTAATTTCTTCCAAATAACCGTCCAATGACCAGGGTAACATATATGCTACCATCAGTGTTTTTCGATTTATCAGGTGTTTGTTATTCATCTATTCCGAACTCATACCTGAATTTCTGAATAGTATTTTTTTCTTTATTTAATGACAAGCCTTCCATGATTAAATAAACTGAAAATTACTGTTCAGAATTTCTACTATGAATTCAGAACATCTAGAATTAGAGGGCATTGGAGATTTAACTCGTTCACGGCAGTTAATTGGTTTTCTTTTATGCTGAATTCATAACAGAATTTTCGCAGAATTTGATCTTAAAACGAAGAAAAGCAGTTTTATAATATTTTTTCACCAAAATTTAACAAAGTGAAATTTTATTTTAAAAAAATTGGCACAAAGTTAGATTAGAATTAATAGTTATAAATAATGTTTATCTTCCCTTCACCGTGTTTTTAACAACTGATGTGATTAATGCTTTCATACGAATTAAAAACGTAGTACATGATCAATAACTCTATTCTTGACAGTGATTATTTAATTGAAAGAATTTATGTATGATTAAGTATTACAGTATGTAAAGGAAAGTACACAATAAAGTAAAACCACACAGTAAATAAATAAATAAATTAAAATATATCATCATTAGAAAGTCGACAATTTTGATCAGTTAAAAATATTATAGATAAATTCTTGCTCGTATTTTAGGTAGCTTCCATTACAAAAAGCTATCTATTGCAGCTTTTCGGAGGAAAGCGATTTCAAAATATTTTAGTATATTTTCACCGATCATGACCCCCAGACCCCAAAACCACCCTTCGTTCAAATGTTGATATATATAAAGCAAAAAATATACAGTCTACAGCTGAAATTCAGCATTTTCATAAACATAAATTTAAGAATACCACAATTGAAATAATACAAATTCAAAAAATTAAATCAGAACGTCTTTATTAGGAGTCATCATATAAGAAATACTAGAAAAACTCCCCCCCCCCCCCCAAAAAAAAAAAAAAACACGGCTTTGCTTGCGTAAAAGTTGAAATACAACAAGTGATATTTGTGTGTCTAATTTTTATTAGAAGAAATTACACTTTTAGAAATAATTAAAAAATTACTAATTAAGTCACAGTTCGACTAAACTTCATTATTACACTGCATTAGGCAGAAATAAGGCTTTAAATAGTAAGAATAACTAAAACTAATTTTAAATAAATGATCATTTAGAAAGTATTTTGAAGCTTTTATGCTCATTTCAGTATTCATTTGAAGTTTTCAATTTTTTAGAAACCGTTCTTAGTATGCATTTACATCTTAAAATTAACCATCATGTCAAATTCCAAGCTTTTTGACTAACGGTCTACCACTTGTCTGTTGCTAGTGGCCCTAGCAT
The DNA here is from genome assembly GCA_963932465.1 of Maratus speciosus. Classification (NCBI taxonomy): domain Eukaryota; kingdom Metazoa; phylum Arthropoda; class Arachnida; order Araneae; family Salticidae; genus Maratus; species Maratus speciosus. The sequence continues at coordinate 7,103,962 of OZ010790.1, read as the reverse complement.
AACATAACTATTTTGAAGCAGAGACTGTCACCATCAGTTTGCCAACATTAATTTTGAAATCAGTTTGGTATTTCCTAATATTCCATAGCAAATATTTTTTAGAAAGTTATTAATGGCTTGTTTAGCAAATTTGTTGTTCCTGCCAACCACAGAAGGTAGTGGCAGCGGCTTAAATAAAGCCTGTGTAGAATCAGAGACTGCCACCATTGATTCGCAACCATTACTTTTGTAATCGGTTTAATATTTCCTGAGGTTGCAAACAAATCGTAATTTAGGACATTTTTAGACTGCTTTTCACTCCTTCCCTTCGCTTCACCCCTTTTAAATTTTGAATTTATTTTCGACAGCTCTTAGAGGGCATTTATATTTATAAGTAACTACCATACCATATTTAAAGTTTCTAGCCTCTTCAATATCACAAAAACCGAAATTTTTAACTTTTTTTGCTCCTGCAACCCTCTAGAGGTAGTGACACCGACATAAAACATAACTTATGTTTGAGCAGTTTCTATCATCGCCAATTTGCAACCATTATTTTTGAAAAAGATCTTGTATTTCATAAGACTGCATAAAAATCGTAATTTCGAACGCTTTTCGCCCACTTCATCATTTTAATTTTAGAATTTTCTTTCGACAGTTCTTAGAAAGCATTTGCATCTTTTAAGTAATTAACATGCCAAATTTAAAAAAGTTAGACTCCTCAGTATCACAAAAACTCAATTTAGAGCATTTTTTGCTCTTGCAACACCCAGGGTGTAGTAACAACAACATAAAGTATACCGTGTGTTGGAGGAGGTACTGTTACCATCATTTTGCAACCATTACTTTCGAAATCGGTTTAATATTTCCTGAGATTGCGTAGAAATTGCAATTTAGAACGTTTTTAGAATGCTTTTCGTGCATTTTCAGCCCTTTTAAATTTCGAATTTTTTAGAAACTGTTCTCGGAGAGCATTTACATCTTATAAGTAATTACCATGCCAAATTTCAAGTAGCTAGACCCTGCAGTATTCTAATGCAAAAATGTAAAGTATACGAACTTATCTTTGTAAAAAGTCTGATTTTTAGATTTCTCCAGCCTTTTTAATTTTACAAATTTTACGAAGTTCATTTTAGCAATAAGGATGCAAAAGTGCTCAAATAATATTAAAAAAAAAAAAAAACTGGCATGAAAAATTTACTACTCAGTATTTTCATATTTTGAGAATTTTATGAACAATATATATTAACTGATGTATTGGGAGATAGCAGATAAACAAAATCTTCTTTTAAACTCCACTGTATAAGTAACATTGAATTATGGGCATGTTGCAGATATACAAGCGGTGATACAGAGGTTTAAAAGCTTTACAAACCCGAACAGTTTCGAGTAGCATAAAAGCACAGGCGAAATACTGTACGCACCAACGTATTTTAAAATTTATATAATAACTTTTAACGATATCCTTGTTTAATGTAATGTCAACTAATAATATAAAAGTACTAAACATCAAATTAATAATAATAAAAAAAAAATCTGTAACAAAATGACTGCCTTGCCTTATTTTTATGGCATATAGATGGTGCTGTTGCCCCTTTCGGCAAAATATCCTGAGAGGTCAATCCATTTCAAGTGGTCCAGAAAATCAGATATTCGTTGCTTGACCATTTTTAAAATATCTGAAATTTTTTGTACAACAACCCTAACATGATGGAAGTTCAAAATGACTATTATTTTAATTTTATTAATTTTTGTTTGCGCATGGCGGCCATCTTTGCTTCATCGTCTGCAGCAATTTTCTCACAAGAAGGGTTTACGGAATTGTAAATAATTCATTGTGTATTCCTCCAATTAAAGTGCGGATTAAAGCAATTTGTACAGAATACATTGGGCAAAAAATCTGGTAACAGAGTAGTGTCCGAAAATAAATCCTTATTGGTGAAATTTAAGCGTAAAGTTTCAGTTTTTTTTCCAAAATTTGTCCGTTTACAAAAGGAAATTTTTCTAGCAAGGAAAACTGTGAACATGACATAATTTTTTTTACAAATAGGCCGAAAGTACTTGTACTCACACGCCAAGCTCCAAATCTGGGACTTGCTTTCTCTTCGCTAAAAAAAAAATCACAAAATTTTCAAAACTGTCAAAAATCGCACTTTTGAGGCTTTGATATCTCTGGTGGGGCACGAGATAAAAATCTGAAGTTCTGGTTTCTGAGAGTATTGTATGGTAGTGTTATGCACAAGAAATTTCAGGATGGAGAGTTGACTACAAGCTGAGATATGGCAAGGGCAACATGTCAAAACGATACTGCCAAACTATTGCTTTGTTGTAGTCACAGCTAAGTATTTATCTCAGAGTATCACTTCAATTTATGTTTTTGATTAGCTTTAAATAATAGTAACAGAAAATAAAGCCCTTTGCAAAGCTTAGCAATTAAAACTAGTATGTTGTGGCCATCACAAAACTTTCTTCTATCTCATACATGTAAAACTTCAAAATTCACTATCTCAGTGCCAAGTTAAATGGCAATCTGTGTTCATCATGAGAATTCTAAAAATATGAAATTCCGTGCATTAGTTCTCGAGGTATGACTGTCGCTGAAATCGTGTAAATCCAGCAAAATGCTGCATAGCAACGCCACCTATAGGATTATTTACACCAGAACCTAATTATCACCAACTTATGTCAACGTCTAACTGAATATGAAGTTTGAGGAAAATTCGTGCATTAGTTCTTGAGATAGAGGTATTGCGCAAATCATGACAAATGCAGCATACAAGCGCCACCTGTTGAGCGATTTGCAACAACACATAATCAGCAGCAATATTAATCAAGTTATACTTAAATCTGAAGTTTGATGAAAATTCGTCCATTAGTTCTTCAGATAGAGATATTGAGGAAATAGTTCAAAATGCAGCACAGCAGTGCCACCTATTGGGCAATTTACACCAAAACGCAGTCAGCATCATTTCATATGATGGACTAACTAAATCCGAAGTTTGATGAAAATGTGTGCATTAGTTCTTGAGATAAAGCTACTTCGAAAATACTGTAAATCCTGCAAAATGCAGCATAGCAGCGCCACCTGTTGAGCGATTTACGCCAAAACGTAAACAGCACCCATTCATGTCAAGGTCTAAAGGAATCTGAAGTTTTATAAAAATCCGTGCATTAGTTCTTGAGATAGAGCTTTTGCGGAAATCCTGTAAAAGGCTACATAGCAGCGCCACCTGCAGGGCGATTTACAGCAAAAACTAATCAGCACCAATCTATATCAGGGACTACCTGAATATAAATTTTTATTAAATTCCATGCATTAGTTCTTGAGATAGAGCGCCCACAAAATTTGTGTCACATACAGACAGACAGACTCACAGACTGACAGACAGACATTTTGTAAAAACGTGTTTTTTGGAATCTCTGAACCGTAAAACGTGTAAATCCGTCGAAAATTGGAATTCGAAAATTTTCATGAAACCAATACTTTCTTCTTGTAAAGATAGAAGATAGTAAAAATAATTATGCCTAAGTTCCTACATTTTGTATGGTTTCAGTATTCTTTGTAAGTAATTTTAGTAACTAAAAGAAACCTCAGCACTTTCACATAAAGAAAAAGAAATTATACAGGACCTGAGACAAAAACAGAATAGAGAAAGAGAAAAGCTGTTAATGTTGTCATACTTGTTGAGACATGATCAAACGTGTCAAAACACATTCTTGCTTGTTGGTTTAAAAATTTTGATCTTACTCAAAATTTAATTTGTAGAAACCAAGTCCTGTCATCTCTTAATAACTTGATCGAAGATCTTGGCCCTGCTGGCTCATAGAAATAAACTTTGAAATCACTATGTGTAAGTCTCACTTCATTAATAATTCTTCCTAGCTTACTTCTTATGCAAAAATGTCCTTTTTCTGCAGCATAAATTTTGAAAGAGATTTCGACATCTTTACTTTCTGAAAATTACTTGAGGCTGATGCATGGTAATATCTTATAATGTTTCATTTATAGGAACATACTTATGGTAGGAAGAAGTTTCAGGGACTAGCAAGCAGCATTAAAATTGTGGTTTTGAAACTAATAAGCAGGAATGTGTTTTAACACGTTTGATCATGTCTCAACAAGTATGCGAACGTTAACAGATTTCTCTTTTCCTATTCTGTTTTTGTCTCAGGTCTTGTATAAAAATATTTCTTTTCTTTATGTAAAAGGGCTGAGGTTTCTTTTAGTTACTAAAATTACAATAAAAATTACTGAAACCATACAAAATGTAGGCCTTAGGCATAATAATTTTTTTATTTAATTTCTAAGCTTTGCAAAAGGCTTTATTTTCTGTCACTATTATTTAAAGATAATCAAAAAAGAAAAAAAAACTAGTATGTTGTGGCTATCACAAAACTTTCTTCTATATAAATCACGTCAATTAAATCATTTAAATAGTACAAGAAATTACATCAATTTAGCACCAATTCATATCAAAGTATATCTGAATTTGAAGTTTGATGAAAATTCGTGCATTAGTTCTTGAGATAGAGCTATAGCGGAAATTCTGAAAAATGTAGCATAGCAGCGCCACCTGTTGAGCGATTTACACAAAAAATAAACAGCACTAAATGATATCAAGGTATACCTGAATCTGAAGTTTGTTGAAAATCTAAGCGTTAGTTCTTGAGATAAAGCTATTGCGGAAATCGCAAAAAATACAGCATAGCAGCGCCACCTGTTGAGCGATTTACACCAAAAATTAAACAGCACTAATATATACGTCAATTCATGTCAAGAACTAATTAAATCTGAAGTTTGATGAAAATCCGTGCAATAGTTCTTGAGATACAGCTCTTGCGGAAATCGTGAAAATGCAGCACAGCAGCGCCACCTGTTGGGAAATTTACACCAAAAATTAAACAGAACTAATTCATATCAGGGACGAACTAAATCTGAAGTTTGATGAAAATCCGTGTATTTTTTCCTGAGTTAGAGCTATTGCGATAATCATGAATAATGCAGCACAACAGTGCCACCTGTTGGGCGATTTTCACAAAAACGTAATCAGCACCAAACTATATTCTGGACTAACTGAATCTGAAGTTGTATGAAAATCCGTGCAGTAGTTCTTGAGATATAGCTACTGCAGAAATCGTGAAAAATGCCGCATAGCAGCGCCACCTGTTGGGCGATTTTCACCAAAAACTAATCAGGTCCAGTTTATAACAAGGTCTAACTAAATATGAAGTTTTGTGAAATTCCATGCATTAGTTCTTGAGATAGAGCGCCCACAATATTTTTGTCACATACAGACTCACAGAGTGACAGACAGACTCACAGACAGACATTTTCTAAAAACCATCAAATCGTGTTCTGGGCATTCTAAAACGTATAAATCCGTCGGAAACTGGAAGTCGAAAATTTTCACGAATCCAATACTTTCTTCTTGTAAAGATAGAAGAAAGTAAAAAATTTAAATGACACTCTAAGATAAAAACTTAGTTGTGACTACAGCAAAACAATAGTTTGGTAGTATTGATTTGACAAGTTGCCCTTGCCATATTCCCAGCTTTTAGTCAAATCTCTATCCTGAAATTTCTTCTCTTCACTACTATAAAATACTCTCAGGAACCAGAACTTCAGATTTTTATCTCGTGCCCCACCAGAGATATCAAAGCCTCAAAAGTGCGATTTTTGACAGTTTTTAAAATTTTGGGATTTTTTTTTAGCGAAGAGAAAGCAAGTCCCAGGTCTGGAACTAGTCGTGTGAATACAAGTACTTTCGGCCTATTTGTAAAAAAAATTATGTCATGTTCACAGTTTTCCTTGCTAGAAAAATTTCCTTTTGTAAACGGACAAATTTTGGAAAAAACTGAAACTTTATGCTTAAATTTCGCCAATAAGCAGTTAATTTCGGAAACTACTCTATTACCAGATTTTTAGCCCAGTGTATTCTGTACAAATTGCTTTAATCCGCACTTGAATTGGAGAAATAAACGATGAATTATTTACAATTCCGTAAACCCTTCTTGGAGAAAATTTCTGCAGACGATGAAACAAAGATGGCAACCATGCACAAACAAAAATTAATAAAATTAAAATAATAGTTATTTTGAGCTTCCGTCATGTTAGGGTTGTTGTACAAAAAAATTCAGATTTTTTAAAAATGGTCGAGCAACCAGTGCTGGACCACTTGAAATGGATTGACCCTGAGATATTTTGCCAAACATGAAGTGAAGTGAATTTAAGTAATTATTATTGCGCGGGTTAGTAGACTTTCGGTTTGTGTTCGGGATGTTTCTCATCTAGAGATGATGGAACATTTGTATTTTCCAGAAGTTATGACTGTTGTGTGTAAAGGTAGTGTTGTGTGCTGTCGCTATATTAAAATAGTGCTTGTCTAGCTGCTATCCCGTCTTTGAGATGGCCAACAACCATATAAGACTAATTAATGTAGATAAGGTTAAACAGAACTTATTAAAACACTATAAAATTTAGAAATGCGCAAAGCCTTTTAAAAGGATTTAGTCTTCCTTCATCAGGCGCAAAAATACGGACTTTTAACTTTGAAAGCAGGAGCAACACTGTATTTGTAAATTACGCATTTCTAAACTTTATGATGCTTTAAGAAGTTCTTTTTTACTTTATCGTATCACACTAACTTTTCTCATCATTAATTTTATTTTATTTAGAATTAATTTAACACGGACAGTTTGAAATAACCTAAAAATACGGGCGACGTACTACATATAAAGCCTTTTAAAGGCTAAATATCAATTTTGATGATATTCTTCTTTCATGAAATCTTTAATAATAGTGTAAAAGTAATAAGCATCAAATTTATGTTTAAAAAAAAAGTAATTTAATTTAGAAAGAAAATGCAATAAATTATACAAATACAAAGATAGTGTATTCCGTTCGCCGGTGGTGACTTGGTAATAAAATTAATGGAAGAAAGTAAAAAAACTTTAAGTTTAAACATTGGTTTAGGAACACAACAAGGAAGGGGGTGGGGGGTTGAAGGGTCTATGGGGAGAAAAATAAATGTGGTACAGGTGATAATTGAGTTTTTTTTTTTTTTTTTTTTTTTTTTTTTCTTTTTTTTTCACTGAGTAGCACGGGCTTACACAGAAATTTAACAACTTTTGTTGAAACATAAAAAAGAAAAGATAATGCATCGCAAGAAGAAAGTTAAATATTTTGATCACTTGAAAATAATCTAAAGAACTTCTTGTTCGTATTTTTCTAAATGTTTTACGGATAAATAAATGTTACAATCTTTTAAACTTTGAGGGCTTATTTGGAAAAATACAGAAGCGTTGAAAGTAGGATAAAATTTGATTTATTTCAATTGATTCCCCTAACCTAATTAGTTGTTGTAAAGATTTGAACTTAAAAAAATGCAAGCGTAACAGAATCAATAGTTCTTCTTTTGATAATGTTTAATATCAAATTGTGAGAAATCTTTTATTTTTAAAAGCTAAAAAGTACTGTCTGTACTTAAAAGCAAATGGAATAAATCACGATAGGAAAATAAAATATTTTTGTCAACATAAAAACTATTGTTAAGACATTCTTGCGCATTTTTAAATATTTTCTGTTTATTAAGATCTATTTTCTGTTTAGTGCTATTTTTAAACTTTTGCGATGGTTTTTAAGTCACTAACTGCTTTTATTTTTTACTGCCACGCTTTTATGCTTTCACATAAAAGAGCCATAAAACAGTCAAAGCATAAATCTTGTCCAAAGATGAAGTTTTAAAACTAATAAAGTTTATTAAAAAATAACGAAAATTTAAAAGTTGTTGACAAGTTAAAATTTTCAGTACATTTTCCAAAAATAAAAGGCATAAAATAAAAGTGGAATAATTAACAGGAATTTAGAATTTTAAGGATTACAATTTTAAAAATTCATTTTTAACGAAAATTACTTATCATTTTGAATGTTTTTATTATGAATATTTTTATTTTCATTTTATAAAGTTATTATTTTACTTCGATATTTTATTATTTATGTTTTCTTTTTAATTCTTTTAAATTAATAAAGTATAATTTTTTTAATTGATGATTTTATTATTTTTATTTAAATTCCCATTAATTATTTTTATTTAAATATCTTTATTTTATTTTGATTAAATTTCAGACGAAATTACATAAATAAAATTTCTATGGAGCAAAATAAAAAAAGTACTTGCAAATTATGTAGCTAGATTAGTGTGATAAACTATTTTCTCAAAATGTAAGTTTTCAAGGTTTTTTTTTTTTTTTTTTTTTTTTTTTTTTTTATTGTTTATTAACACGTTTTGGACGGAATACGAGGATTTTTGTTTTCTCCCACTTTTATATATATTTCACCACCTACATTAACATTTCAAAATACATTCTACAATATTTAGTAAAAATGTATACATACAGCATTTTTTATTGCCCTTTTATTTTGATATTTAGATCTTGAAATGTCATAAAGACTAGTTATACTTAGTAAGCCTTTATGAATTTTTTTCCTATAGTTCAAACCAAAACTTTCAATACGAAAGCAATAAAATATTTCAATGTTACAGAAATTTCAAATTAAATCGTAAAAGCATTTCGGAAATCGGTACTTTTTTCTCTTCCGACAAGCGTGAGAAAATTGAAAAAAAAACTTCCTCTCTAACTAGAGAATGAGTGACATATAAGGCACTATAATTCCCTACACAATTACAGTCCTGAAGGTCACACAAATCTTTCTTTTGAATATTATCATTGGACAAACCCGTATCTTTTAAAGTAATTTCATTCTTTAAAACTGACATTCCAATCAGTGCTCATTATAAGGATTTTATTTTCTTTCGTTTGAAATTTTGTTTTTATTATTGAAGGTCTTTGCAATAAACAGTAAAAAATGGATTTAGATTTTTAAAATAACTACATTCTTTAAAACTGACATCCCAGTCAGTGTTCATCATAAAGATTACCTTTTCAGACTTTTGTAACAGACAGAGTTCGTCAAGAATTTCTTTTATTTCTTCTGAAAACTTGGTTATTATTGAAGATCTTTGTAATAAATAGCAAAAAATAGATTTAGATTTTTATAATAATTTCATTCTTTAAAACTGTCATTACAGTTAATTCTCTTTATAAGGATTTTCTTTTCTTTCTTGTGAAAATTTTGTTATTATTGGAAATCATTGTAATATACAGTAAAAGAGAGGTTTAGATTTAAAAAATAATTTCATTCTTTAAAACTGACATTACAGTCAGTGTTTATCATAAAGATTATCTTTTCAGACCTACGTTACAGCCAGTGTTCGTCAGGATTTTCTTTTATTTCTGGTGAAAATTTCGTTATTATTGAAGATCTTTGTAATAAATAGCAAAAAGATTTAGATTTTTAGACTAATTTCATTCTTTAAAACTGACATTACAGTTAGTTCTCATTATTAGGACTTTATTTTCTTTCTTGTGAAAATTTTGTTATTGCGGAACATCTTTCTAATAAACAGTAAAAAAATAGATTTAGATTTTTAAAATAATTTCATTCTTTAAAACGGACATTGCAGTCAGTGTTCATCATAAAGATTATCTTTTTTAGGCCTTTGTTATCATTGAAGATCTTTGTAATAAAGCGTAAAAAATTGATTTAAATTTTAAAAATAATTCCCTTCTTTAAAACCGACATTACAGTAAGTGTTCATCATAAAGATTATCTTTTTAGACCCGTGTTATTATTGAAGATCTTTGTAATTAACTGTAAAAAAAATAGATTGTCACATCGTAAGACTTCTCGATTATCACTTCTCGTAACATTGAGAAAAGTGACAGTGGAAATAAATAAGTATTGAGCTGCCGCGCAATACTTATACATATATAAATGAGATGTGAATACAATTCCGTTTTCTCTGATTTTCTTGTGCTTACTACGGTTTTATTCTTTCAATTCCTTTTATTGGCAATGATAGACTATTCTTGGCAAATTTACCAGTTTGTTATATGAAAGAATGCATTTTTTGTGACATGTGGTGTTCTGCCGACTGACGATTATGCATTCACGTGTCGGTTTGGTTTTTTTACATTTCTATCGTCATTTCATACCTATATTCCATTTGTTGTTCCAGTTTATATTTAGATTATATTTATTTCAATTTTATATGGCTTCATATTTTTTAAATATGTTTTTGCTTTTTATTATATTGTAATTTCATTGTGGGTTTTATTCATTATGACTTGTAATTTTTCCCGTGACAAATGTGTGGAATATTGCTACGTGCCATCTCTAAATTAGAGTCTCGGTCATTTTATTATTTGAATTTGTTATCTTAATGTTAAGTTAGTTATTTTATACATAAATTAATCACATGTCATCTTTAAATTAGAGAATTAGATTTAGTTAAAAGAACTTATTCGTTGTCTTTTGATTCCATTATATATATATTACCTTTTTGGTGAACTCGAAAGTAATCTTAAGCATTTCGTAAAGTTAATTACTCCATATGAAACAAAATTTTAATGCAATTGCTGAACAAGCCGTCCTATTGGTACGTAACTTAGTAACAACATAATATAACTTCAATATTTTATGCACAGGCCATATGTAGACCAAAATTGTCTACACTGACATACAGTCCCAGCAGTAGGATTCTTCTTTAAATTTAAATAAATAAGATTTCGTCTTTTATAGCCAGTATTTACAATATAAAACCAATATTTCTGTAATAGTGTCGTTTCACTGTTTAGATTTCAGATGTTAAAAAATATTTAACTAACATATATGTAATTCATTCAAAGAAATTAGATAAATGCAATATTGACTCGATATTAAGCACCAATTAACATCTTCGCTGCCACTAAAAATGATATTTCCATCCTCAGAAGTCGGATTACAAAAAGTGTTTTAACGGTTAAAATGATCCTCATATTTTACTAGTAAAACTAGAAAAAACGAAAAAGCACATTATTTTCCTATTTAGTGCGGTTCATGCTTCTCTAATGTGCATAAACAACCTATCTGTTCCACGTCCAAAGCCACACTAAAAACAGAGCATATAACTTATCATATTATACTTTTATTTATTACCAATTTTTCTCAGGTATTATTTCAAACAATGGGGTGTTTTATACATGTCTGTGTTATTGCTATGTTATGCTTATCTCTAAGTACAGTCATAAAAAGTTTTTTATTCATCATTTGTAAATACATTTACTGTTGTTTTTCAACAAAAATTTCTTCTACAATTTATCTAGAAAAACAGTATTCTAGAAAAACAACAGTAAATGTATTTACAAATGATGAATAAAAAAACATTTTATGACTATATTTAGAGATAAGCATATAACACAGACATGTATAAAGGACCCCATTGTTTGAAATAATACCTGAGAAAAATTGGTAATAAATAAAAGTATAATACAGTACAGGTATTAACCAAAATAAAACCTTCGGGTTTTACTTATATTGAGTAACTTATCATAGTCGATCGACGCCCCAGAGCGTCGCCGGCATACGAAGAAGTGCCGGTCGGACGCGCTAGCGCGTCGGTGCAAAGCCGCCTCAAGATTACAAGCCAAACACAAGGTTTCGTGACGTCACGACGCGGGGCTTAGATCAGCCGTGGAGAGCACATGCGTTATTTAAAACATTAACTCTTTCCTCCATATTTCAACTTATTATCACAGCATATAGGGAAAAAAATAAAAACTTATAGTTTAAAGACGCTAATTAAGTGCTTTTTAATCAATTTCGATCACTCGAAACAGTAATAACGATAACACAAAAACAATATTTATGAAATAATATCACTGTGTCAATGAAAATGTGCATCATAATTAAAGATACATTAAAGAAAATTCGTTCGTTAATGAAAAAAAAATCCCAAGTATTAAATTTATTTTAGTAGACAGTTTTTATTATTTATTCTACTTTGAAATTTAGAAACAATATCAATTATCTATTTGGTATATATTCAAAAACAAGACATTATACATTATTACATATATATATATATATATATATATATATATGCAGTTTAAACACATAAATTTAATTATTTTGCTTTCAATTATTTCAAAATAAATAAATAACAATAAGTGTGTCAATCAAAACCCACATTTAAAAATTAAATTAAAGTGGAAGAAAAGTGAATGTTAAATGAAAACAAATTCAAGTTGTGTTCTATTTTTATTTTTAATTGGGCTTGCAATTATACAGTAAATATCCTATTAAATATTAAGTGATTTGAAACCTGCATATAATAAATAGTAAAATTAAAGTATACATGAAATTAAGTATTCTTATAAATAAATTTTCGTACTGTAAACTTTACTTATCAGAAATGGGTAATTTTCACATAAAATCCATTAAATTAAAAAACATAAAACTGTCATAATACTAGAACAACGCAAGTTCATGAAACAGAAAATTATTATTTAGTTTTGTATTAGTTTGATATATTATGCAAGGTACAAGCAATAGGTTTTTTAAAAAATGTATTGACATATGAAGAGAAAAATAAAAGAAAGAAAGAAAAGACATTCATCAATTGGAATTAAAATATTCCTAATTTATGTTCATTTTCCTCGAATGTTTAGGTAATAGCTGATAAAAAAAAAAAAATAATAAAAAAAAAAAATCATCGAAAAACACAAAAACCTTCCACGAAAATATTTCATTTCCAAAATAATGTTGTGTGGGTTCTTAAATGTTTGTTCACATCTTTTAAGCTTAAAATAATCAATTTTTATGAGATGAAAAGTATTTCCTGACTAGATCTAAAAGTAAATTTATAATTAAAGAATAATAATTTTATTTATTGTTATTTTTAATTAAACATTAAAATGTATATGAAAACACATAGGATTTTTGCGAAGAAGGTATGTGTGTGTGGGGGGGAGGGGGGGAACTACTGTTTTGCATAAGGGTACTAACAACCCTTACTCTAGTCTTGTAAATAAATTGTTTACAGTTGTGGCAAAAATAGAGAGATTCAAAAACATTATCCCCATAGCTCTATTTACACAGTACATAAGCATTTATAATTTAAAAAAAATATATAAAAAGAATTTTTATTAAGATAGCAAACGTTTAAGATTAAAAAACAACAATAAATTGATACAAGTATATCGATCGGGGTTTGCTTTAAAAGAAGTAAACAAGATAAAAATGCTATGTATTCACAGCGACTTTTATGAAAATTTCTAGAATATTTAAATTTTTAAGTATGAATATATATATATATATATATATATATAAATACATAAATTTGTTGTCAAATTAATGTCCAACTAATTCTGCATACAAAATAACCCGAGTTACTATTCACACGATAAGTGTCTTTTAATAAATGGGCGTTAATTAAAGGTCACTCTAATGAATTAGAGAAAACAGAACAAATTATAAAGAGAGGATGGTGTGACAAGATACAAATTAAATGATATAAGCCTTGACACGATTTAGGGATGTTTGCCATTTTAAATTATTGCTCTATGTGGAAAGAAACAGAACTACAATAATATCGTTTCGTTTTGAGATACGGTATTATTGATAGAATCGTACTAGGATTTGCTAGTTAATTTACTTCAAAGAAATTAAAAAGTAAAAGATTTTGAACACAAGAAATAAAACTTGTGCTGATAGTATATAAATATAATTTGAAAATAAAACTTACCTTGGAAAAAATATGTTATTAGGCTAAGTAAAACGCACGTGCACGTAAAATAGGAAGATACAAAATTCAAATGTTCGGGGCTGGCGCGTTGGCAGTTAGCCAGCCCCGGGCTGTGACGTCACATGTGGGGGGATGAAGGGCGTGTCTGGCTTGTAGTCTTGAGGCGGCTTTGGTCGGTGGCAGCGAACGTGCTAAGTAATGTATGAATTATTTTTATTTTCTATTGAAGTATGATCTTAAACGGTCATTGATTTGAATGTAAAAATAACGTAGTGTTTGAATGGAATAAACATCTAAAACTTTTATCATGGATATAACGAAAGGTATTCTGTTTAAATGGTCGGCTTTGATGAATTCAGGGGATGACCGCGGAGGTGGAGGGATCCACTCGTAAGACTTGCGATTTTGTCTTTGGTATTATTTTAAGTTGCGAATAGACGCATCATTCTACTGTTATCGGTATCGGCGTCATTTTCTGTGGTCACGCGGTGTTTTTAATCTTTAATGGTTTAAAAAGGAAACTGACTGACGTCTTGCAAAAGAGGAACCTTTCCGTCAAACAGAGCTAAATTCGTTCTCCTCTGACACACGTCCAGAAGAAAATATTTCCTGGAAAAATGTATAAGGATTGCAAATTTCCTTTCTGAATGCAGTTTCAGACTGCGTATAGACGCTTGTTTTGCCATCCTTCTACCGTTTTCCAGGAAATCTTTTATTCTGAACCCTTCTGCGGTTTATTTACAAAACGATGAAGTGAATCAACAATAGGTAAGGAGATAAAGCGCTCAACTCTGTTTGGCGGAAAGGTTCCTATTTTGCAGGACATCAGTCCCTATCCTTTTGAAGTCATTAAAGATCAAAAACACTGCATGGCCACAAGAAAAGACGCCGATACTGATAGCAGTTAGAAGGATGGTCTAATCGCAACTTAACAGTGCAAATTCTTTCCCGGAATTGCTTACTGTCATCCTCCGGAGCTCCGAAATTCACATCTCCGGAGAAAAAATCTGAATTCATCACAATACGGTCGGTATATGGAGTATGTCATACGAATTGAATTTTCCCAATTGAGCGAAAAAATGCATACGCTTGGATTCAAACACAGAACTTTTAACTAAAATTGCGAATACTCTACCTAATGAAATACGTGCGCGACAACCAGCGGGCATATTTCGCTCAGATAACCTTCTTGGCAATAGCATCTGCACTGCCATAGACAGCTCAACTATCAATCGACAGCTGGTTATCGGCCCATGGACTCATAAGGTAGAGCATTGGCAATTTAAGTCAAATGTTCTGAGCTCAAATCTCGTCTTCAGCAAATTTTCGCTCAGTTAGAAAAGTTCAATTCGTATAATATCTTTACCAATCAGTATTACTGAATTTAAAAAAATCGTATATGTATTATATTTTGCTTTAAAAAAATTCGCTACTACTTGGTTATTCCCTCGACCAATTTCGCCAAACTATTCGCCAAATTATACAAATTGACATAATTTTTATTTTATTAACGAAAGAACAAATAAATTAGTATAACATTAATAAAATACAAATAAAAAGTCGAATTAAAAATCACTTCATGACGTAACAAACACGTGTATCGTGTTTAATGTCAAGAGATTGTGACATTTACGATCAACCGTTATTGGCATTTACTCTTACAGTTTGGCAATAGTTTTTTGGTGGACGGAATAATCAAGTAAATTCATATTTTTTAACTGACAAGAGTATTTGACTATTTTAATGGTTACTATTATATTTTACAAAAGTGTAATGCTGGTTTAAGCAAACCGAGAACTTTTAACGAGCATTTTACGGTCGATATGTACAATTCTAAATTTAAACGAAACGCTACGAATAAACAATGCCAGAGAAGAATTCCTACACAATTCTGTAGCTACCGGAAGAAAGTGGATTGCATTGGTGATGCCTATTCCTATTGTCAGACACTGAATCTTGCTAATTTGATTAGGTAGACGCTAAATACCAGATCGCATTAAAATTTGCGATACATGTTCAGTTAAAAATGCTTTGTCTACAAATTGTATAAATATGTATCAATAGTTTAATTTATTGCATTATATACGCAACAAGAAGTCATAAGTCATTGTTTCTAATTTTGTCTTTGGAAAAATCGAAAAAGAAATGTTTTTTAATCAGTGGCGTAGCCACATATTCAGCGCCCTGGTGCAACTACAGTTTGTGCGCCCCCTTGTCACTCGAAAAAATTACGTGCAATTTTGTTTTGAAGTTTAAAATTTACATGCTGTTCTTAATTCGATTTAAAGCCTTACTTTCATTTGAAAGTCAAAGTATTTTAAAACAATATTAAATACAAATAATTAAAAATAAATAATGAATAATAAAAAGTATTATTAATCTTTAAGTACAGAGTACCTACTAATATTTTCTGAAAATTGAGCGGGATTTTCTTTTTAAATGCGCCAATGGTCCAGTACAATCTGCCACCGTTAATATCTGTTTTTCTTTAAAAGTGTTTCAAAGCATTTTAGAATACTAATAAAACAAACACACTACTGTAAAGATTTATTTATTTTTTTACTTTTCGTATATGGATGATACACGTCTTTCTGTTTTTAGTGCCAGAAAATACGAAAATTCATAAAATTCGAAGTGTGATAACTCGGTAAGTTTTGGTCGTACTAAAAAGAACTTTTTATTATTTTGCCTGTTACAGCACGGAGAATTTTCTTTTAAATATAACGTATAGAACCAAGGGACCGAATAAAAATGCAAACCTCGTAACTTTTAACAAATAATTATTTTGACATAAATTATTTTCAAGAGGATGAAGAACGACTTTGAAACTTTTTACTATCGCAAATATATTTCGACAGCTAATGGTTTAGAAAATTAACCAATGGGGAAAGATAAAAGTTGACACCGCGGGGTTCTCACTGTCTTTTGACTAATCTGAGCTATTTGGCTAATCACTAAAGAAAAACTAGTTAAATTCAAATAATGGTAATAATAGATTCGTCTTGAAACGCTAAGAATACTAAAACAGAAATAATGATTTTTTCAGAAAAGTTTTAATCGTAAATAGTAGGAAAACGACAGTTCTGGCTCAGCAGGCGGTGCCGTCGTGCGCAGTCCGCAGCACCGCCTCCGACACCGTCTCCAGTCCCGTACCCTCGTCCACCCTCCAGCCACACCGCCTCCGAAAACCGATTTAGTCGCCCCCTAGCGGGAAAAATAGCGTTTTTTAGAGTTTTTTCTACTATAACATGAGAGTGAACGTTAGATTGACTAGATTATCATACTATAAGATGAAGATTAAATTTATATTTGAATTTTGAACAACCTTTAACTTAATGAGTATTATTAATTAAGTAAAACAATGGAAAATAACAATTTTTAAGGAAAAAAGCTGATTTCTGTAGATTTTCTATAGTTTTTTTTTTTTCAACTGTAAGATAGAGATATCATCTTAAAAGGAAAATTCAAGCATATAATTTAGTTTTTGACCAACCATTACCTTAATGAATTTTGATAATTGAACAAATAACAAAGAATAATATCGAATTTTTAAAAGACTAATTTTATTAATCCAATAATGATTTTTACATCTTTATATAATACTTCGAACCCATTCAACGTTTTTATTCGCTATTGGCTTTAAATTTTATCATTTTCATATAAAATTTCGAGTTTTCAAAACAATTACTTAATTTTACAATATTTTAAATGTGGATATTCCAGGTAAATAACCAATTTTATCTTGTACTTAGTAATTTTACACCAACCTAATTGATTTTACCATGTTTAGACCACTGTCGGATTATGATTCAACATCACAGTTCTTCTAAAATAAATATAACCAGATTTTTTTTCCTTTCATGAAATGCATCTACGCTCTCTTCAAACTCATAAGAAAATCCTGCGTTCCTCCCCCCTTGAAGGGTGGCAGATACAATAGCGTTACGTCACTTGTTTACAAAAATGTCGATATGTTAACGATTTGATCTTTTTTTCAAGGTCTGTAAAAGAAAGTGCCAATATTTTTACATTATTACAAGTATAATTTTTGCAGTTTAATGAATAATTATTTATTTATTAATGGATACCCAATTTTATTAACAGATGAATTAACCATACCTGTTCTTAAATTATATTTCAATATTTAGACACACTTTAAGAATTTTCAGTCCAATATGTAAGTATTAAGTGTATTTTTAACATAACACATGTTTTTCAACGCTAGTTCCTACACGAGAATTTTGTTTATTAAATAGTATGTATTCACTTTCAAATTGTTTTTACTTGAAATTATATGAACCTTTTTAATAGAAAATTTGTTTAACCACAGAACGAATTGTATTTAACACGTTCAACACCAATATCAATAATTAAACAAAACAATGGAAAATATCAATTTTTAAGGGGAAAAAAACAGATTTCTTTAAATTTTTATCAACTATAACATAAGAATAACAACTTAAATGAGGAACGTTAAACATCTATTTTTGTTTTTGGACAACCATTACCTTAATGAATTTTAATAATTGAACAAATAACAAAAGGAAAATATGATTTTTAATGAAAAAAGACGAATTTAAACGAATTTGATTAACTTTTACACTAGTTTGAGATTTGATCATACTTTTAGGGGCTAGCTATGTCAAATTTTAACCCCCTGAACGAGGTGCACTTCAAGAAATACTCATTACTAAACAAAAAGAAATTAATTTTAATCAAATCAATAATTAAAAATTTCACATTTTAAAAATATTTTCATGAATGTACATATAAAAATATAAGTTTACAAACTAATATCCTTACTTTTATTACATTTAACTGGATTTTTCTACATTCAACCTTAATTTTTTATGCACAAAGCATTACTTAATCAAATTCAGTACTTTCTGATTTAACGAAATTCAGGGATTTTTCACTTTTTAAAGCAATCCTGTGAGTTAAAAAACTTGACCACCTCCAATAATTTTATAGCTTTGGATGAAACGAAACGAATTAGCAGCACACTAAAACTTAAACAACAACAAAAAAGTTATTAAATAATTGTTTAATGCGTAACTTTCCCTCAAAATGAAAAACAAAATGAATTCTTGAAACCTCTAAACTTACTAAGTAAAAAATAAAATAACAATAATTCGCCCTTGGACGGATTCGAACCGCCAACCTCATGGTTAACAGCCATATGCGCTATCCAATTGCGCTACAAGGGCATCGAGGATTTCTGAATTATTGCATTGATTTATCTACATCAAACTCGATTCTTGCTCCAATATATTTTAACATTACATAATTTTAACAACTGTTTTTATCCATTTATCAAAAAATTATTAAATCACAGAACGATCGCACATCAAATTGTTTCAAATATGTATACTATCTTTACAGTTTTTTAATGATACAAAGTATACATGAATACAAACTTTAATTTTTCATTTCATATTTCAAATAGTTTATATTTCAAACCAAACTATTTGAAATTTTCACCACATAAGAGCAAATTTTACTTAGATCTTCTCACTATTTCCTTTTAAAAAATAGCAGATAACAACTTTTGAATTAATTTTCCAAGAACTGTAACTGAAATTACATCAACTCCTTATAGAAAACCCTGTTTTCACATAATTTCTTGAAATTCAACAACGAATTGGCCTTTACACAGCAATACTTATCTACATCAAACTCGATTCTTGCTCCTATATATTTTAGTATTACATAATTTTAACAAATGTACATCGAATTTGTAAGATTTTAACACTTGAATGACATACACCTCAAGAAATACTCATAATTAAAAAAAAATAATTTTTAATCTTATCAATAACTGGAAATTTCACATTTAAAACAATATTTTCATGATTGTACATATAAAAATAAGAGTTTACAAACCAATTTCCATAATTTTATCACATTCGAACTTAATTTTGATACACAAAGCATTGATTGTAAATATAAAAATAAGAGTTTATAGGCCAATTTACATAATTTCATCACATTCGAACTTAATTTTTACACACAAAAACATTATTTAATCAAATTCTATACTTTATGATTCAATGAAATTTGGACTAATCTAGGTTATTCTACTCATATTATTACTCAAATTGTCATATGTTTAATCTTACACTTCAGAGATTCCTGAATTACTATCCATCATGTTGTTTAAAATATAAATACTATTTTTATAGTTTTAATGATATATTGTGTACTTGACTAGTCCAGGTTATTATGCCGATATTATTAATCAAATTATCTTATGTTTGACCTTGCACATCGGAGATTTCCGAATCATCCATCAAGTTGTATAAAATATAAATTCTTTATAGTTTTAATGACACATAGTATACATGCCTAGTCTGAGTTATTCTATCCATATTATTAATCAAATTATCATATGTTTCATCTTGCACTTCGAAGATTTCTTAATTTTTATCCATCAAGTTGCTTAAAATATTAATACTATGTTTATAGTTCTAATGATACATAGCATGCATGAATACAATCTTTCATTTTATCATTTCACATTTCAAATAACCTGTTTCAAAACCAAACTATATGAATCTTTACTACAACGCTTATCAACATCACAGAACGATTTATGCTTCACACTTTCTAATAATTATTAGATATGTATTCCTCAGAAATATAACTATGATATGAATAAGTAAAGAAAATGTAATATATATTAAATAACCTCATACACGAATAGTATCACAGAAGGAAAATACTAATAATCAATTAAAATAATTAACTATCGCATAAAATTCCATCTATTACATATAAAACTTCAACTGATGAATGAAAAATATGTAACTTAGCAAAATAAAATTTACAAAAGTTAAAAAAATTAAAAAAAAAAAAAAGCTTTTAAAAATTGCAAGTTTAACTCCTACCTTAAATGTCATTACCACTATCTCTTCTCAGAATATAATAATCTATGGTTTGCTATAACATAATTTCTTGATAATATTTATTATACTACTGATTTCTACGCATGCGTGAGTTGTCACGTGAGCAAAACTTTTGAGAATAATATAAATTTCCGAAAAGCAGCGCAGCATTTCCCATTTCAACTATTAGACTTGGGAGAGAAGATAACTTTAAGGGCGCAACTCTGATAAATTTCCAGATTTTAATTCAAGTGTGGAATCGATTTCTTTGTTAGTGAATAAAGTAAGTTTTAGTATATCATTACAATATATATGTATTAATAAAAATGAATAATAAATAAATCATTATTTATATATTAAACCTTTCCTAAGTATATAAATATATTTCTTTTATTGTACAGATGTTGCAGCGAGATGAATCAAAACAGCAGAAATCCTCTTTATCAGAAATGAATGATCTGAATGATTCGTTCTTAACACATGTAGAGTTAAAGAATAATAATTATGCGAGTACTTATATATGAAATAATATAATTCATATATGAAACGTAATTAGAGTAAATTTAAATAAAATAATTTATTGTTTGTTTTTTATCTATATCGTTGAAGAGAATTCTAATTGCTCAGATTCATTTCTCTTACAGATGTGTTCTGTTTGCTACAAACAATTTTTAAGTAAATGAAATTTGAAAGAACATACACAGATCCATACAGATGAAAAGCCCTATACTTGCGAAGATTACCTAAGGCCATTTTCAAGAAAACATGAATAAAAAATTCATACTACATCATATAGTGTATCACCAGTTGTATGTAAACTTTGTGAAGATATTCAAAAAATAACCACACGTTTGAAGAATTTAACAATCAAGAAAGAGATTTAGACTATGTAATATTCGTTTATCTACCCATATCAACGTGTTTATTTTTCTACAGCCCATTTCATTATTGGAATACTAACATTTTAAACGAAAAAACGCTTTCTCATCTTAAAAAAATTCTTAAAAACAGACAAAAATTAACAGATGAATGAAAAATATACACATTCACAAAATAATTTCAAAGTTTTCTAGGTATATTTACAAAAATATTTTCAAAATAAAAAATTTTCAAAAGTAAAGAAAAAAATCCCAAAAGTAAAAAAAAAAAAAAAAAAAAAAAATTACAATATAACATTTTTTTTTTTTTTTTTACAAACGTGATTTTTTAGAAAAGTGAAAAAAAATTACAACTAGATTTTTTTTTTCAAAACCGAAAAAAAAAAAAAACACTTTTACAAAAAAATTTTTGTTTACAAATGTGAAAAGAAAATTTACATTTTTTTTTTTTTTTTTTTTTTTTTTTTTTTTACAAAAGTGAAAAAAGAAATTACAGCATAAAACATAATAAAAAAAATTACAAAAATTTGTAAAAAAAATTGCAAAAAAGTTATGAAAAAGTTTCAAAAAATGGTATTTTAAATATAGTGTATAATGGTCGGCCAACCAGAAAAAAAAAAAAAAGATTCTTTAGATTATTAAATAATTTGAGACTGTTCAAATCTAAAATTGTAGCAAATTTTGCAACTAATTAGCTTCACCTGAGTGAGGGCGGAGTTTTACCTGGTCTAGGTCGCACCAACCCGCAGGTCGGTCTG
This sequence comes from Maratus speciosus, assembly GCA_963932465.1. Taxonomy (NCBI): domain Eukaryota; kingdom Metazoa; phylum Arthropoda; class Arachnida; order Araneae; family Salticidae; genus Maratus; species Maratus speciosus. The sequence goes on along the minus strand of OZ010790.1, from coordinate 7,081,838 downwards.
AGCTTGCCAGAATGTGACTTAATTTAGTAAATCCTACCTTTTCTTATTTTGTTTTTTATTTATAGGCCTTGTTTCAGTACAGACGGAATGAGAATTTGTTGAAAAGTTTATGATTTAGAAAAACGTTTAAGCTTTGTGAATGAAAGTGCGCGTTATCTTTAAAACACGAGGTCTTTTTCACCAGTAAAAATATTTCATCTTTGTATAAAATTAGAATCTAAGTTTTTATTCATTGTTATACTGTTTTGAACACACAGTATTTCTGTAAACTGTTTGGAAAGTTGAGCGGAATAACTCCAGATATTTTTTCTTTCATTTTATAATTCGAAAATTCATTGACTACTATTATGTGATATCGGATAGTGGTGCGTGACGAGAGGTGGGGTGAGGCAGAGTCTGATTACGGCCTTAGCAAATCCACATTACTATTTTCGAAAAATACGTTTTGCCTTATTTAATCTTAAAATTCTGAGATTAAATGAGGTTTAATAAGGAAAAATACTTTTCGAAAAAAGTGGTGTAAATGAATTTGATACTTAACTATTTCTCTCTTTTTGAAGGAAAAGGCACAATTCTGCATTTGAGATTTGCCATATTTTTAAAATCTTAAAAAGAACACGCACAAAATTTAATTTACCACTTCCCCCTCGCCATCTCCTTTGAAATTCTGTCGCCGTGGACTGATGTGGAATATGCCTAAATCCGGCTCTTATTATTGTTTTGTAATTTGCATATTTACTTAATACATATTTAGTTTCCAAAAAAAAAAAAAAAAAAATGCAATTTAACAATACAACGACTATTTGGAAAATGATTTTTTCAAAGATTAAAATTTAAGACAAAAAATAGCACGGAGTTGATCATACATTACGTACGCCATGAATTAAACATTAATAGTGTTATTACACGTAAAAAGTGCAAACGAAAAAAATCGCCTGGACTCGTACATATTTATCCACCTGAAACTTACGTATTATCCAAGCATTTCATTGGATGTTCGGGAAAAGGCTTTTCCATCGTCAGGTATCCAAGAAATCTGACGGCCAATTTTAAATGAAATTTATTTCTTAAACTTCTAAACATCCCACACTATTACTTTTTATACCGTCGTATAGAGAAAAAAATGTACTTTTAAATGCAATTTGTTTGAAAGCTGTATCTCAATTTGTTTCTGAGTTAATTTTTTTTTGTAGTTTTTTTTACTTTTTTGTCATAGTGGCAACACTCTGTTGTCCACCTCCGTTGAAATTAAAGGGAAATACAGATTACTGTATAGACCCATCAGGAAACGAATAAAATGATGATTAAACCAATAAAAACCTTCAGATATGCTTTTGATTTGTTAACCTGACGAGGACAATAACTATTTTTCCAAATGGTTAAAAAAAAAAAAACTTTAAAATTTTTTTTTTTTTTTTTTTTTTTTTTTTGAAAATTGGTCAATAATTTTCTTCAACTCCTCAAACTATGGTTTTTTTTTTTTTTTTTTTTACAAATCGTAAAATATGGAACGCATTGTTGTTACATCGTAAATATAGGTTTCTCAGCGGTGGTTTCTTTGTCTACCATTATTTCCATACAGTAACGTCATGATAAACTTTTAACCCTTAAGCGTCCTAACCGTGTTTTCTGTCACGTACTTTCTGAATTCAAGGGTTTATTTAATACGAAATCGATATTAATGAGGTTTTTTTTTTTTTTTTTTTTTTTTTCTTTTAACCATTTGGAAAAATGGTTATTGTCCTCTGTCAGGGTAGGAAATCAAAAACATATCTGAAGCGTTTTATTAGTTGAATCCGCATTTTATTCGTTTTCTGATGGGTCTATACAGTAATCTGTATTTTCCCTTTACTTTCAACGGAAATGGATACTTCTGTTGCCACTATGACAAAAAAGTAATAAAAACTACAAAAAAATAATAATAACTCAGAAACAACTTGATACAGCTTTCAAACAAATTGCATTTAAAAGTACAATTTTTTCTCTATACGACGGTGTAAAAAGTAATAGTGCAGGATGTTTAGAAGTTTAAGAATGAAATTTCATTTAAAATGCGTCCAGGAATATTAATGTTTAATCCATGGCGTACGTAATGTATGACCATCTCCGCAGAAGTTTAAAAATTTACAGTACCGAAAAATGTAATCCATGGCGTACGTAATGTATGAAATTTTATTTAAAATTGGTCCAAGAATATTAATCCATTGCGTACGTAATGTATGACCATCTCCGTAGAAGTTTAAAAATTTACAGTACCGAAAATTGTACTGGCGATTTTTTATGTCTAAATTTTAGTCTTCGAAAAAATCATTTTCCAAATAGTCGTTGTAATTTGTTAAATTGCTTTTTTTTTTTTTTTTTTTTTTTTTGCAGTGTATAAGATAAATATGTAAGGTAATCATCAACAAGTCCTCAAACAAATATACATTTCCTAGTTATTATTTTATGAATCATTAACCATACATGAAAAATTCTCCAGAACACTTAAAGGGTTTTAAATCATTGTCAATAGAAATGTACAGGGAAGATTACTCTTTGGTTTGGAAATAGTGGTAGCCAATAATATGATCGATGTAGCCCTGTAAATAAGTTTTGATTAGTTTAAAATTTGAGAATCTTCAACTGTCGTTTACGGAAATGTTACAGAAAAAAAAAATCCGGCATGCTGAAATGGTGTTGGAGACGTAATTTGAGGCTACAATATGGTATGAATTAAAATTAAAACTTCGTGAATAGAAGTTATTTCTTTTAACTGTGTATAGAAACATGTTTTAAATCGAAATACTTGAAGTTAAACACAAGGTAAACTATCACAGGAATATGCTGATTGTAACGAGATTCATTTATAATATCTGATTAATAATGAAAAAAAAAAGCAAATATTTTTAGAAATCTTTATTTCGCTTTTTCTAATTTTGCGCCCTTAGGATTCGAGCGCCTGGAGCAGACTGCTCCAACTGCTCCACGGTAGCTACGCCCCTGTTTTTAATCTACGAAAATTAATTTCCTTCCATTAATTTTCAGAAATGTTTTCTAAAAAAGTTTTTTAATTAAATTTTCCTCAATACGGAATATAGGTTTTTCGTATGCACTCAATTCTCAAGTAAGCATTTGATGTTCGACAAACTGGATAAATGAACAAAAACAACAGTAATATTAAAATTAATACAGTAGAACCCCGCTATGTCGAACTTCCGGTTAATCCAAACCGATTTTATTTTCGTTTTGTTTTATTTTGACATGATTTTCGTTCTGGACTTACAGCATGCGGATTACGAACATTTCCGGATTACAGGATGAATGTTCGAAAAAAATGCGTAGAAGTTAGAGTTAAACAAAAAACGGCAGTAAAGCATGTTTTTTATTCTTTAAACAGCTTGAATAGAATAAAAAAAAATACTCAATAATGTAAAAGTACAACATATGCACACGAATATAAAATGAAAACGTGCACTGTAGGCCTACTCGTAGAAGACATCTTAAAAAAATCTCGAATATTAGTTTGTTTGCCAGTCATTATAAAATTATTTTCTAAACGGCAAAAAGTATTTAATTATGATAAAATTTATTTTTCCTTTCAACAGTTTGATTTCGCAATTTACCTTCAGAACTTTTTTTTCTTCCCCCCTCGTCAACATGGTGACTGAGCTACTTATAGATTCGCGATTTTGAACCGGTTGTTATGAGTTGTTTACGTAATTCCTCCTTCTGAAGTTCCAATGAATTGATTTATTAGAACCTTCAGAAGTTATTAAACAAGAAATACTATATTTTTTCGAAAGTAGTACCGGATTATCAAGCATGCCGGACCTTAGGATGAAGGATCAGAGGAAGTTTACTGTACTACTGAATACTTATAACTTACATTTTTTAAAACACGCATCTTTTACTTTTCTATTTTTATCAGAATTTCGGGTAATCCGAAAGGCAATGGTACCAATTAGTTTGGATTAGCGAGGTTCTACTGTATTATTTTGAATATATACTGAATTTTCTTTAGAAACTTTAGAAACGTCGAAAACTATACAGTCAATCAGGGTAACTTTGATCCGCATTTTCTCTATTTTCATATGCCACACTTTTATTTGAAGAATATTGTCGCAACTAAGGCCATAAAAGAGAAGAAATGATCCCAAATTATTGTTTGACTATCAAAAATTAAGGAATAATAAGGATAAAAGCAATAAAAAATGGATTTTTAGCCTGGTTCAAAGTTACCCAGCCATTTAGGGTAACTTTGCAGCGTATGATAATTTTTTATATAAAATAATTAATTATAAAAAAAGTATTGTAGTCAGGACAACTTTATACACCAAAATATATTTTCAGATATGTAAAGACTGCGAATTTACTTTTCCCAATATCACAAGATTTGTATAATTTATGATATTACAACAAATATCAAGCATAAGAAAAGTGGAAGAAGAGAACCATGAACATTTAGAAATAAAAAAAACCTGTTTATTGTTCATATAAAGCATAAAAATGCAGTGAAAAACAATTTTCAATGTTTTAACTCTATAATATATCCATAGTTACAGTAATACATACTAGTACTAGTATTATTCAAACAAGAATAAAAAACGTCGAACGTATGAAATGTCAAATTTGAGTAGCTCCGCCCCTAATCACGTCTCTAAATGAATTTTATGTATATTACACATATTTGTAGAAATATTTACATGTCATATCTAATGCACACTTTCGGCATTTATATAAAATATACGCGCAAATATGGGAAATTTTCGACAGTAGCACCTATAATCAGTAAATTATAAGCATCAGTGTAACTTTCAGCCGGTAGAAAGTTACCCTGAAAATGCGGTAAAATGCTACTGCCTTCTTATTTTACATTTTATTAACTATTAATAAATAAATAATTACAAAATATTAACACATTCACAACATTTAGATAATAATATGTCTGATAAATGAGTATATTGTTACTTACTATGAAAATTTAATTGGATTACAACAACTTCAAAACAGCATTCAAAATTAACTTGAAAAAAATACTTCACAAAAATTGTTAGATGATGCAATTAATTGCGCATAATGTTGCTAATTTATTTTCTAAAATAAAGAGTAGAAATCCCAGTTTAGAACCTTGCCAACAGCACAGTTCTGGAGTTTATTTAGTCTTTTAGAGTCAAAAATATTGAAAAATATGAGGTGGTGCAAAGTTACAACCCGTGGTTCAAAGTTACCCTGATTGACTGTACTTTAGTGCAGGTAACGTTTTTACAGCAACAAATAATGGCCATTCACGAAAATTTGGGAAGAACTTCGTTTTGGAACAAGAAATGAAGATCAGATGTGTCCCCTCCAAATAAAGTTGTTTTACCATGTTTTGGGGGCAAAAGGGGGAAATTTAACTCGACAGGGTGGTGAACTGAACTTTTTTTGCCTAGGTCAAGTGGAATTATATGGTTTGTTATGTATTTTTTAATTATCAATAGTATGACACCATTCGCAAGTCGATGCGATCATTCGTTAGAAAATTATAGCAGGTTTTATGAATACAAATTCATGAATGGTCTTATGAATACATGAATTTTGACGACCTTGAAGACAGTGTTGCCAGATTAGGGACTTTTTTTCAGAATTTTTAATGTACTATTTCTAAATAGGCTGAATATTTCTGTTTCAAAAAAGCGGTGACAATCAACAATCTGGGCAATCTCGCAACACTGCTTGAAGAAGACTCAGATGAACCTGATTTTCATTATTACTATTTTGAGGACATTTAATAAGTTTGAGATTATTTAATATGATATAAAGAACATGGTTTGAACGTAAAATAAATGTGATAAAGCTGTGCTCAACAATAAAGTATAATTTTCGATTTTGTAATCATAAAATCTACATAAGTTTGTCACGAATGATCGTATCGACTTGCGGATGCTGTCATTCCCTTCAGAATTAACAAATACATAATAAACAGTATCCCACTTAACGTTTTTAAAATTTTTGAATCCCTCCCCCCTCCGCCGAGTTAGACTGCCGCCTTTCCGCCCAAACGCCATAAAACAATATTATTTTGGTGGATTCATCCGATTTTCATTTCTTGAGCCAAAACGAAGTTCTTTTCAAATTTTCGTGAATGTCCACCGGTTGTACCTGAATAACCCTGTTTTACCTGTACTATATCTTATAAAAAGTATGTTATACTTTTATTTTTTATTTATGTTCTCTGCTTTATAGCGTTTCAAATATTTGCGGGTGCATAGGCAGTTGTCCTTTTTTGGCGAACATGGCTTGGCGCCTCATTAAGTCCATTGCTTTCGAGTTACATTGTTACGACTCAAATCAACAAACATCATTCTAACCAAGGTTACTATATCTAAAGGTTGCGCCATTTCACCCCGTAGCCAATAGGGAGCGACTCGCTGCTTGACGTCACTGCGCGTGCTAAGATGAGTTTCCCAATTGACTTTGCATTAGAAAGGCGCTATTTTTAATTAAAAAATTTCAGTAGAAATTTTTGCGTGAAAAGAAATTTAACGATTAAAATATATTCTTTATACATAGGACAAACATCACATATAAATTTTAAGCTATTATCTCTTTTTAGCTCTTCGAAATTTAATTGTTAAATTTGCTCTCTTTTTCATTAAGTTTCGTTTACGATTCAATATGGAAAAATTCATTTACATAAAAAAAGTGTAAAATAATATTTTTTATAAATAAAATCTTAAAGACCTACAAAAGCAGGAAATTTCATCGTTACACGACTGCAGATAATATTTTGTTAGCAATTTTTAATATAGTGTATTTATGATATTCGATTGGTATTCAATTTGAAATCTAAGATAATTCTAATATTATTATAATTTCGATATGTCTTTGATAAAAACCCATAAAAAAGGTTTAAAAATAATAAGTTACGTTTCAACTTCATAGCAAGATTACACAAGATTGAGTTTTGAATAATTAGATTTAAAAGACAAATAAAATAGAAACTTTAATAAGTAAACATATGAATATTTAATATTTTTAAACGGAAATATTTATACGGTATAATTATATGGTTTGGTGGAAATAATTTTTGAAATTCAGATTAATATAATTTATAAATACATTAAAAAGTTTATTTAAAATAATAATTTAATGCTATTTAATAATAATAATAATAAATATAAATCTGCATACATAATTAAAAGAAATTAAGGCAAATTATTGCGTTAAAGTGAATTTAACGTTTAACCCATTAACCGCCAAAACTATAAGGTTGAAATTTTCAACTTTTTACCTGAACGGCGTTTGCCACCACAAACTCTGAAAGATAATTTTCGCTTTATATGGTCTTAAAATTTTATGTCTTTAATTAAGGCCAATTTTTTAATTGAAAAATAGCGGTGGGTATGTAAATAACTTAAATAAGTGTATTTATTTTGACTGTTGCGTGAACGCAACACCAGCGGGTAATGGGTTAAACTAAATTTTTACATCCAAATAAAGTGCCAATTTTAAAATTACAATTCAGCTTTTTAAAACTTAATTTTAAATGTACTATTGTTTTCTTCAGATGCAGCTAATATGATTAAATATTAAATTGATTTGTTTTTTTTTATATAATAAAAATGAGGACAGCAGTATTTATAAAGGAGATTTAGAATACAAATAACAGAAATTTTAATTTTTAAATTGCCAAATATTTAAAACTGAATCATTTATGCGATATAGAAAAGTTAAAATTTGAAATTCAGAGCACTATACGTTTATAAATACCTTCCAAAAGAGCTATATAAAATTATATTTTAATGCTGTATGGGGATAAAATTATATAAAATTATTTTAATAAATAATATATTTTAGGTTTTTACCCTCAGAATATGCTTTCATTTCCAGCATTTGATTTCATCACAGGGTGCATTTTGAAGATGCATTTTAATGTGTGCTCCTTTATTTGCTATTTCTCGTACTGTTTTATCATGCAATCAAATTTGACTTAGATTTTTGATTTTCTGGCAGCGTATCTCTTTTTTATTTCTGATCAATATATTTGATTAAAATGCTTCAATCGAATAAAAGTCCTGGTTTTCACAAACGTTTTTATTATGGATATAATAACCTTGTTTTAGAGAAGCAATTAAAGCTTCGTGTGAGGGCAAACTGTCCTGGGTGTCAAAGAAAATAACAATAAATGTTTACTTCCCACCTCCGTCCCTTTTAAAAATCGACTGAAGATAAGAGGTAATAAAAACTCATCTTAGAAAAGAAAAAATACACGGCTATTTGAAGAAAAAAATCCCTTCTAAATCGTTTTATTCCTAGAAAAAAATACTTCCGTTAAAGAAAAATGTTTTATTTTGAAGAAACATGCTCTCCTCTGACCAAAGATACAAATTTTTTTAGCATAAATTCTATTTTAAATAAGAAAATAGGTTATTTTCTGTTGCAAGACTCCTCCTTAGCACGCGCAGTGACGTCATGCGCACCGAAACCTTGATACCAGAAGTAAAGGGAAATGGCACCCCCCTGATTCTAACAACATTCTATATCAACAAACCAGCCGTTGCCATTCGCAACAAAGTAAAAGTGGCTTCGGCAAATGAAGACGTGAGTTTCAAAACTCGCCTTATCCAAAATTTTAAAAAATCGAGTTTTTTCTATCAATCTATTGTATTCGTGAACCTGCATCGAAAAAACACTACAATCTGTAAAAAAAACTAGTTTTACCGTGTATTTCTGGCACTGTAAAATCTTGGTACAATGAAAACCTATGGACGCAGTCAAATGTTTTTCTCCATGGCGATTTCCTAAAATTTGATTTTCTGGATAAGGCGAGTTTTAAAATTCACGTCCTCAACTGTAACCATAAACATTGTTAGACGATTTTCCCCTGTGTGACGTTCTATCGAAAAAATGCCTGAACATGAAGTTATAAAAATATTAAAATGTTCTGTTGTCTTCGGAAACGCACATAATTTTTATATTTCTGATATGTCAGGAAATAAGTTAAAAATCGATTACAAGATTACCTCTTGACGTACAAATACCAAGTTAATTAAAAGAGTGTAATAATTTTATTGAAATTGATACAACAAAAAGGTTAAAAGTGTTGTTAACCCTGTCAAGGGTGGTAGTCACACGACGTGACCACCTAATTTTAATTCCAAATCTGACAAACGGCATCAAGAATATTTTAATAAAATTTTCGTCTTATAATGAAAATGCAGAAAAGCAGGTTTTGTTTTCTAAGAATTGGTTTGTAAATTCTGGTGTCAGTCAATTATTTCATCATTTTACGAACAGAATTTTTCTGCCCCTGAGAGGATTAAAATTAAAACTTTTTTTTTTCAGTAGACTCGAAAAAGCATTATATCTCCAAATGAGAGATGTAACGAGGAATTACCTAACACAAAGGCAAGACTCTGAAAGTAACGATAGAAATGATAACTTTTTAATTAAAAAATGTAAAAAATTAAATGTAACAGAAAATATTGCAAAATGTAAATGCAAAAGAATACAAATATCCGCTAAGTATCATATAAAAAATATACTTTCGGATAATACAAAAATGCTAAAAGCAACAAACAATTAAAAGCTCTTGCATGATAAAAGGAAAAATATTTGAGAATCATAAACTTTGTTTTCTAAGCTTTACGTAGAAAATTAATTTTAACACATAAAATGCTATCAGTACTATGCTTGGATGCCGCATAAAAGAAAATAATCTATTTTCGGTCTTTTGATCTATACTTAGTTTGCTTCGTGACGTGTTTTTTCTTGTCTAGACACTGATTCTTTTATGAAATATTTTTGCATTATTTAAAGAGTCTGTTTTCTCTTTTGCGATATAGAAAATGTGTTTGTTATCTATTTGATAAAGTGCAAGAAAAATCACGTATTAATTCTTCCTACACAACATTTGTCATGCTTACGTTTGCAATGTCGAATAAAAAAGGCATTTTAAAAATTAATTTTAGTTTTAGGTTTGTTAAATATATCCCATCAAAAACATCTCATGTAAAAAAAGCCAAGTCTCCTGACTCTTTGACCGTAAAAAGTTCTCAGATCATGTGTAGAGCCAAGCTTAGCTCTCTTATTAACTCTGATATTTTAATTCACAAATTACTCCTAGTCTCTACACCTTTAGTAAATGATTATTTTGTGACTTGGCAATTACGCAGCACAGGAAAGTTATTACGTAAACACTTTACTTATGTTTTGAATTGGGATTAGATTATTTGATTAAGGCTGAATATGAACGCGAGGGATAGAAGCCTGGAGGAGGGATGTACCGACTGGGGATCTTTGTAAAAGAGGGATCTGGCTCATATTCACGTTACATAGGAAGAAAATCACCCAAAACTCCGGACATCAAGTTTGATCAGTAGAGAGTTTTCGCATCCGGGCTTACAATGTAATGTAAAATGATTTCCATTCTACAAATACATATAAGTTCAGTGCTCTTATAGAAACTATTTTATGCAAAACTTTATAAATAAACGTTAATATTAAAATGTAAACAACAGCCTTTACATTCTCGTGCTGCGTCATTGCCAAGTCACAAAATAATCATTTACTAAAAGGTGTAGAGATTAGGAGTAATTTGCGAATTAAAATATCAGAGTTAATAAGAGAGCAAAGATTGGCTCTACACATGATCTGAGAACTTTTTACGGTCAAAGAGTCAGGAGACTTGGCTTTTTTTACATGAGATGTTTTTGATGGGATTTCATTTCTTTTTGTAAGGAGAAAGCCAAAGATAGCTTTTCCAGTAGCGTCGATTTCAATTACACTATCTTTAACTTCATAGACTTAAGACTCCTGATTGCTTCGATGTTCCGCTTTTCCTAGAAAAGCGAATTGGCATGTGTGCTACTGTTTGAAATCCATTCATTCAATTTTTCTAGTAACTATATTAGTTTTTGTTTCAATTTATCAGCTGTTTAATCAAACTCCTCCAAAGTTAATTCTACTGTGCAGAGTCCATTTTATAACTTTGTCTGCTTCCAGTCTATTTCCTATTTTTTTAGTTATAGCTCTCGTAATATTTTCTAAAGTGTGTATTTTAAACTGCAGCTTACCTCCAGACCTTTTTCGTCAGTAAGCTCCAATATTCATACCAGGGTGGGCAACAGAACAGCGCGCGACTTCTTAGCGAGCTAAGTCTTCCTATTTCAGGGTGTGAATCGCTGTAACGTTTTAATGTGTGTTTTTGTTTTCGAAGATGGTTTTGATGATAGAGAGCTCTAGCTTCTTGGAGCTGTTGAGAACGTGATTTCTCGGAACGATTAGGCCTTCCCCTTTTGACCTCAATAGGTCTTCCAATTTTTTTCTCTAGCTCATTTCTCTCTGTGATAGGTATTCATTTGGAAAAATAATAGATTATTGATAGCTGTTAAGAAGAGGAAGTAGAACGTCAAAGTGACCTCCTAAGAAACTAATCCCAGCTAATCCCAGTGCACAACCACATACTCAACTATAGCACATCTGATATCATACGACTAGGCTATGTTACCTAGCACAGAAAAGAAAATATAGATGAAAGAGATACGAACGATCTCCAGATATAGGAACTACTCGATGAGGACTTTCTTCACTGTGATCAAAATATAACATTTCAGTTTTTTCTTTTCAAACTTTCTTCGATCAACAATGTCTTTTGTTGGAATATCATACAAATTCGCGTTTCCCTCCGTCACCGCGTCTTTCCAGCAATTTTGCAGATGCACACTGACATCTAGAATTAAAATTTTACACAATAAAAAACTGTGTCGCCAAAATTTTAAATTCAGTTTTTCCACCTTTCGATATGTAACACTTACAATCAAGTTATTTTTAGAAACAAGTAGGTGAAAGAATTTTACACTAAACATTCAAACCTTCATATTTTCGAATTTAAAGTAAATCGTAATGACTTTTTTATTTAAATGATTTTAGTACACAGTAGACCAAGCATAGCTCGGTAGTTTTTATTTATTTATTTATTTTGTTTTAGTAAATGTAAAAATGTGATAGATACTATCCGCAAAACATCAATAAGTTGCGGAGAATATAGCGAAATTTTCGTTAATGCGTCTCCTCTTAAGATGTATCTCCGGTTAATGCGTAAAGTTTCATTTCCGCATCATATTTTAATTAATGTTAAAGGCATCGTTTATTGAGGATTTTGGTTACAGATAAAAAATGGCCTCCCTTGGAAGTCCACTGACGGTTGTTCATGAATATCTACATATCTACCGCTCGTAGTCTTAGCACGGTTGAAAGTGAAAAAGTCAGAGAAAATGACGTCATAGTGGTGCTTAAGTGATGATGTTTAAGTTTTAAATATAAAAATAATTGATTTCTTTTCAATATGTCATTTTTTCTGGGGAGAGGGGAATGTAGAATTTTTATTTTGAATTCCAAAACGATAATTTGAGTACCTAAAAAACATATTTCAAAAAATTATACATCGCAGGGGAGTTTGTATTGCCATTTAAAAAAAAAACTTTTTTTTACGTATGTGATTATGTTAGTCATATCCTGAGTGCCACTCTCCATGTTTTATAAAATTGAATTTATTATTCTTCAACAATTGTTGTCTACGTCAATAGTTTGGCAGCAAATGTGAGCTATTTTGTAAATATGAGGTAAGTTTGACAGCAAAATTCTCTTGCTTTTAAAACTACTGCTAATTTTGCGCCATGGTCTATTGCCATTGCATCAAACTATAGCAATGTTTAAAATAATATAGTAGTGATGTTAAATATAGCAAAAGTATAAGAGCAGCTATCTATCAAGAAATGTTAGCATATTTGCAGAATGTGTATAAAATATTTAAATTGACCTGATTAACATTTGGTAAAATAAATTAATTTTATTTGGGAACTACTTGATTATCCCGTCGATCAATTTCACCAAACAATTCGCCAAATTATACAAAATGACGTATTTTTATTTTAAATAACGAAAAAACAAATTAATTAATAAAACCTTAATGAAACTACAAGTAAAAAGTCGAATTAAAAATCATTTGATGACGTAACAAACATGTGTATGGTGTTTAATGTCAAGTGAATGCGACATTTACGATCATCCATTATTGGCTTTTAATCTTATAGTTTGGCGATAGTTTTTCGGTCGACGGGATAATCAAGTAATACCTTTATTTGTTCTAGTCAATTAAAACGAATTTTACTGTATTCAGGACCCAGCTATTTCGTGCTCGATTTAGTATAGTTGACAAACCGATGGTTTAGTTGACAAACTGCGTTTTATCATGTTGATAATCAGTGAGCAGCAGTATTGGCAATAATTCCGATTACGGAAAATAAAAGATTTTCGAATTTTCCAAATTTTTTAATTTTTCTTTTCTTTGTATCCCAAATACTACCTTCTTTCCAAATTTCAAGTTTCTAGGGCTACAGGACATACCTCAGATTTTTGATGATCGGTGAGTCAGTCAGTGTCGAAAAAGTGAAACTTTGAGTTCATATATTTTATGAACTAGAAAAGATAGAAACGCGGAAATTTTACCATTTGCTTCCGCTTGAAGAGTACCTTTAGAAAAACAAAGTTTCAAGTTCCTGGGAAATTCCAGCGAAGGGATATAGGGCTGTCAAAAGTACCATGAGTTGCTTCCAGAAAAGGATGCTTACGGCTGTGCTTTCTCGACTTGGCAGGGGCACTGCCGTGCCCCCAGATAAAATTAGCTTCCGTGTGTTCAAATATATTTCTAAAATAATATGACCAAAAATATAAATCTTTACTTCATTACAAGAAAACTACAGCATTTTTGTTGGTTCAAGCAAGTTATTAAATTAAATTTTTCTCGTAATGTTATGGAGTATTTGTCAACATGGAGTCTATTAGATGTAAAATAGCTACTATTGAACCAAATAAGAGAATTACAGTTTCTAGGATAATCTTTTATCACGTAATTTACACAACATGATAAAAGCATAAGTGTATTAATTGATTACGTTACCAAAAAAGTTGAAACAAAATCACTAAAATAAATTATATATACATACGCTAAAACTGATTACATTACATAAAAAAAAGTCTTACAAACCGTTTTGTAAATGTATTCTTTTGTAATGTCTTATATTAATCATATGGTTCACCTGTTCTAACAATTTATTACAGACATTATATAGCATTAAAATGTATTGAGCTACAGTAATTTAAAATGCACCAAAACCTAGTGTAGTAGTCAAAAAGTTAAAAAACACACATACTCTAAAACATAAATAACATATCCGTACAAATGTAAAATGATTCAAAAATACTTTCACCTCTCTTACTGAGGCCTCTTCAGTTAAGGTTGTTTTTCGTCTTATTTCTTGCTAGTCTTTGCCTTCCAAATTTCACCTGTCACTTTTCCCTATTTTTAACATGTGTCGCCATCTACTGTCAATTGTTGCGCGAACCCATATCATTACATATTTGAGATTTCGCTGTGATTATTTCAATGGCTTCTCATAGTAATAGTCGCATTAAGAGATTTTTTAAAGTCAGGAAAAGTATCAAATAAGTCTCAAACATTCAACAAGCATACATTAAAAAATAGATTAATTACACTTAATAGTTATTTAACTTCATTTGCATTTAATTTCCTGATGTTACAGCAATTCTTTAAATGATTTTTAAAAAAATCAAAATTAACATTAAAGAAAATATTTTGAAAAGTCAAAAATCTCAAAGCTTTCATTAAAAAAAGAAATTAATATGTAGTTAATTTCATTTAATAGTAAATATTACTAATTTTGCATAATTAGTATTAATTGACAAACTTTCTGCCCCTTCCCCCCCCAAAAAAAAAACAATAAATAAAATTTATAATACAGTTCTATAAAATCACTACTGTTTATCATTACTATTATTATATTTTTTACGAAAACTATTTAGTAAGATTAAACATTTAGTATGAAACGTTTTTTTCTTTTTTACATTACAACCTAAATAAGCCAAATTTGAAGAATAATTAAGACGAGGTGAAAATAATCTCTAATTAATCACAGCTTTGATGATGCAGTTGTTAATGTTTTTAATTAATCTTTCTAAAAAATATAAACAGGTTTATTTTAAGTGTCAATGACCGATTAAAAAATGGATGTAGGTCTAAAAATAATATTTTCAAAATCATTCTTGGTATTGAAATTTTTTTTTTTTAAACGACAGGTTTTTTTTTTTTTAATTATGATAATAATTACAGTAGACTCCCTCTTAACCGGTCTCATCTTAACCGGAACTCCGCTTTAACCGACCGACTTTTTTTCCCAACATCAGGCAAATTTCAGGGATGACGACCTCGGAAACTCAGCTTACGCTTTCGAGTTGAAATGCAATCTCGAGGGGGAGGAGGCAAAATTCAGAAAGGAGAACGTCGGTTCTAAGTGGATTCCGGTTGACCTTCACCAGTGTGGCCCGGAGGGGAATTCCCCCAGGAACAATGAGAAATGAGATGTCCCCCCGGAAGATTTGAGATTGTGTGTTTTTAATGGGTGAAAGTACATTCAAAAAGCTTGAGGGATGCGTACAGATTACCGTAGAATATGTATAAGATTTGTTTGAGTATGATAAAGATCTCAAGCAGGAAACATTATTTGACGAGGATATTATTGGGACTGTAACTGATAATGATCAACACGAAGGCGATCCTGATAACGATCCAGATGAAGTTGATACTGCTAAAATTCCTCATACGGAAGAGGTAAAAGCATTAGAGTTGGCGATACTGTATGTTGGGCAGTAGCCAACAGCTTCCTCGATTGAACTTGTGATGTTAAAGAGATGGCGAGATTATGTTGCAAAATGTCGGGCAAACAAACGAAGGTCAACTTCAACAAATAAGGCCACTGATTCTTTTACGGTTGATTAACTCAATTTTACATAATGTAGATTAATTTCAACTTCTTATAAGGGTAAGCCGTACGCTGGATGATATAATGGTTTGTGTAGTCGCGTCGCGGTCTATTACTTTACTTGAAGATAATCACTAATGAAAATTTTCTTATCGCTATTGATCACAAAATTCGCCAAATTTCGTGACCTATGAAATGATGTTCGTGGGCTGATTATCTCATGACTGATTGAATTTCATGCTTTTTCTTCCGCGATCATTTCACGAAATTTCTGGTTTTTTACGACACAGTTTCATCGAATTCACGAATTTTTTCTCGTCACCATTTGTCAAAATTCACGATATTTTTCCGCGATCAACGGACGAAATCCTTCCGCGATCTTTTGACAAAATTCACGATTCTTTTTCACGATCATTTGTTAAAATTCTTGATTTTTTTCCATCACTGAGACCGACTAATAATATTTGCGATTTTTTGCGCGATAGTTAGACGAAATTTTGGATCTTATTTCGCAATAAACTTTTTTTCTCAAAATTTGTAAATTTCGCGATTTTTTTTCTGCGACTCATTGACAAATTGATTTTTCGAAATTCGAAAGAAGAATCGCGCAGGAAACTCTTCAAATGGCACCCTTGTAGTAAAACCTGAAAAAAAGAAGTCGAAAGGGACTAAAAAAAAGTTCCATTTTAGACAAGTCTGCCATCTTAGCAAGTATAAATGTGTAATGTTTTATCATCGAAATTTAATATTTACTCCTTTGACAAAGAATTCTGTTACAGGCAGGTTTCGTTTTCACAAGTTTTACCGTAATACATCTCTTTCCTGAGCTATACTATAGAGTGGATAGTTTAACGTCTTTGGACCCGGCAGCTTTTACACAAATTTTATTCTGTTGGCACCACTTATTTAAAAAAAGTTACTTTTACTTAAGCAATCTCAGAAATGTTCCAATTAAAGAAAGCAAATATTACTTTTATTTACTGGTGCCAAAAAACGTATTCTGCATCCACTTTTTGGAGGTGCATATATGCACCTATGGTCCCGAATGGGTTAACAGTCTTTGAGGGTACTTGTAAAAATGGAACAACTGTGTATAATATAATCCTGTCTAAAAAGAATAATTTTCATATTCAATATATTGAAATGTTATCCGCTAAGACGGAATCTTGTTTAAAACGAAATAATTCATTGGTTCTTGAGTTTATTCGAAGTTTTTACTATTTTCGTAAGCATGATTCAATAAAAGTTTCTCGTTGGAGGGGTTCCTCAAAAAATTTTTGCCCCCCCCACCCAAGAAATTTCTGAAATGGCGCCCCTGTAGACAATACCATCTTATTTCGGTCAATAACTTCATACATAAGCTTAAAAAGTTTGCTTTTAAAAGTTCGGGATTTTATATAGTTTATTATTTTAATGGTAGCATTTAACCTTTTCATAAGATTAGAAGACATTTTCCCGGGGATAGCGTGTATCTCTAAAAAACGCAATGGATGGTGCTACGGTGCTTTATCATCTTTTTAATTTTTGCAATGACATTGTGACCCATTATTGCGTTCGCATCATCAGTGCATTCATATTCATATATGTTTGCCTATGTATTCATCAAAATATATTTCGTTCCTTAGTGCGTTGGTTTTTAGTGATCTACAAAAAATATGAATCTGATAGCTTTGGGAAACCTCTTTCAGATTGGCGTTAGTAAGGCGCTTAATTTTAATCAAGTTAATGTTCTCAAACACCGTAATAACAGAAAAGTCAAGTTCCGGGTGCCCGTTTAAAAAAAGTCAGTTAAGACTCTTAACTTCCCTGGTCTCTACGGGATATTAATATATGTAACTGAAAAATTCTAACAGAACTGCTAATGCAGTGACGCCAATAGATTCATTCATTTGTAGTGCAAATTTTGTACATCTGAAGATAGTCTTAAGTGTTCTTTTACGTCACCTGTTATAGAGTTAATTTAAAAAAAAAAACGATCTATTTGAAAAAAAAAATACTGACACTAAATTAACAATTTTTTCATAAAGCAAATTCATGACAATATCAATTTTACGAGGTTTATCAACAGTCTCTGCAATTATATGATCTTCACAAACTCAATCGACTGGTTAAAGTATCAGGTAACTTAATGGGCACTTAATGGGGGCGACGGGGTCTAAAAAGGCAAACTTCTATCCCTAATTATAGAACATTTTTTGTCCTAATTAATCACAATGTTTAAACAGAACAAAAAGAAAAAATTAAATTAGTTGTAGAAATGTATCTTACCTTTCGCACCCGTGAAGTTTTCACCTATGTCCAGGATATTTCATATTTGTTTTAACAAGTGTTCTGATATTTTCTTTTGAAGCATACATAGATTACTTTACCCTTCATATTGAAAAAAATCAGGCTGTTTATCTTTCAAAGCAGACATTTCTTCCGGAATGGTGACGTAGTTGAGCATGAAACGTGGAGTCATTGGATAACACTTCACCTCAAGTTACACTGAGAGGAGGAGTTGGGAAATTCACATATCCAAATTTTCCTTCAGAATATAATTTCTGGCTTTCTTAGAGTAAATATACGTTTGTTTCTCCATTTATCGCACTTTTTGATCGGAAAACGTAAAAATAGAGCGTAAATTAATATTTGCACCGGACATTTTAAAGAAAATAAAATTTAGTTAATTAAGAGTTCAGATTATTGAGGGTAGTTATCATCAATGTATAAATAACTTTGTAACAAAAAAATCTGTACGAATTAAAAAAAAAAAAAAAAAAAAAAAAAAAAAAAACCTTGCTTTAAATGTGTTGGTTTCGTTCAAATTTTCATTATTTTCCTAAAGCGCGCCGGAACCTCTGGAAAGTTCACGCGGAGCCCAGTTTGGGAACCCCTACCTTAGAAGAATAATTAAGACGAGGTAAAATAATCTCTAATTAATGACAACATTTTATTCCGCTTTGTTGTTACAGCTGTTAACGTTTTTAATTAATATTTCTAAAAAATATAAAACAATTTATTTTAAGTGTCAATGACCGATTAAAAAATGGATGCAAATCTAAAAATAACTTTTTCAAAATAAATCTTATTATAGAAAAAAAAAAAAAAAACACAGAACAATAAACAAGCTAAAGCGAAAAATGAGAGGTTAAGATCAAATATAATTTTTTTAATTTCTCCAGAAGATGTCATACGTATTTTCCTAGTATGTAAACCATAAAATTATTTATGGCGTTTCTACCAAAGAAAACATTTTAACGGGTGGATAACTAGCAACTCTATTTAGAAATTTATTTTATGATTTCGTGCTTTCATGTTACATTTTATTCTTTATACTAAAGAATTTATAGAGTAAGTAAATCCATAAAAAACTGTGATATTATTTATTTATAAGCGTAACGTTCTTTTTTTAGAGATCCATACTTAAAAAGTAAAAACGGAACCATAAAAGATCACTCCTGAGTCTGTCTGTCACAGCCATTTACTCGTAAACTGTTGAACGTGGAAAGTTCAAATTGGAAGACGTAATAAAGATTATTAACTCACATATTTGAAGGTTATTAAACCTTCACAAATATGTTTAGGAAAAATATAAAGGGCTAAAATAAGTTACTTGAAAAAGAAAATATTTTCTTTGCATATCGTCTGGGGTATCATGTTAAAACTTTCGATAATGCTCAACTCAAAAATACATTTCTTTAAATTTTAGGTGTTACATTTTCAGAGATATCGTCGACAATGTAGTGCAAAAGTACGTCCCCCTGCCCTCTATTTCCGAATCTACTGAAACTAAAATTATGAAAAAATTCAAGGTAGTAGACATTAATTTAAACCTTGCAGGAAAACTATAGCGATTATTCTAGGTCACATAGTTTTTGAGAAAATCTCATTTTTCCGTTACACACAAATTTCGATTTCCAGGCATTCATCAAAGGTGTTCTGGAGCGCTAGAGGTATAGCAGAAGTATAAATACATTGTTGATAACGATTTTCGAAAAAATCGTCGGTAATTAGCCGAGATATTAACCCTTTAAGACACGGACGATTTGGACATGCATAATGACAGGGGCGGCGTACTTTATGTACCATCGGCTTTTAAAGCCTAGATAACAACTTCTAATGATATATTTGTGTAATAAAACCCCCAGTAGCAGTATAAAATCAATAAACGTCAAATTGTTAAAAACAGATTAATTTAATTAGAATTAATCACATAAATACTATGGGATTTGTGACTAGTTCGCATTGAGTGGATCTCTCGATACGCCTCCAGTGTCTTTAAAAGTTAATTAAAAACCTATCTGTGAAAACGCGGCACGGACAAATGCGGCGTTGCAACTTTGTGACCTCCTTTCGAAGCGCGCTTAACACAATGCTATGTTTAAAGTTTGATCAGGGGTTTTCTTTAGCTACACTTTAAAAAGAAAAGATTATTACTACGCTGAATTTAGTTTTATGGAATTCCACATGCGGTTTAACTATGCTCTACTTTTATTGTCAGTACCGAATTAAGTTCATCATAAACAGATTAATAAAAAAAGGAGTTATACAGAACAGCAATAGTTGATATTATTTAGGCTTTATATCTCTTTGGACTTCTATGGTATACCCATTCATATTTTTCTATTATATATACAGCTATACACAACTCAACGTTGTACAGTTTTTTACAAAGTCTTATTACTTTTTTAGCAGCGATTTTTAAAAATAATACAGTTAATAATTCATATATTTATTGTACGGAACTCTCCGAGCGCCAGTAATACTCGCACTTGACCGTTTATTTTTAGTGACTTCTCTTTATTTATGGAATTCTAGAGTCCAAAATGTTTGCAGTTCTATTTTCGAACTAAATAATTTTTATAATGGGAACTTTAAAAAAAAAATCGTCATAAGAATAATAAACATAAAAATCGTCTACACGGAAAGAACGATTTTGTTAAAACAACAAAAAAATAGTTGTGCCAACCAAATTTTGCCCCCATCAAATATTTTTTGTTGGACTGACAAAATCCTTTTGTTAGTTCAATAAAATTTTATTGAACGAACAAAATCATTTGATCAGTCGAACCAACATTTGGTCAGTCCAACCAAACATTTTAGCTGGGGCTATATTAACTAAATCTTTTTTTCCGTGTAAAATGAATTGAGGTGTTATGTTAATTTCACGATATTTCTATGTTATAAAGTTATGTTCAAACTTGTACACACCCAGCAAAGAAAGAAACAGTGGGCCATCAACTGGAAAAAAGATGGCACCCAGCACTGCCATCAGCGGTAAAGTGCAATGGTGGCATTACATAAACCTGTCAAAAAGTGTCCGAACGGAATGCAGCTGGCCCATCAGTATGGCCAACAGCAGGCCGGCATTGGTATGCCATCACATTACTTCAATCCTACATTTTTCCTGCAGTACTAGCACCTATCCCACTGCTATTCCTTTGCTGGTCCAGCACTTTCCCTTACAAAATTTTCTTATAGAATTTTATAAAAAAAAAAAAGTATTTTGGCTCTTTTTTCTATAAGCTAGTTTCACCAAGAGATATAAAAACATCTGTGAGAGTGGCTATAATAGAAATGTCTATAGAAATATTTAAACTTGCAGCGGTTTCCATGTGGTCACCTTCCCAAGTACTAACCGCGCTCGATGCTGTTTGGTTTTCGTGATCGGACATGAACAAGTACTTTCAGCGTATGCTACGACGGCTCGTAGTTTTCAAGCTCTCATTACACTATTTCAAGTTTGTTTCTTTTGTGATTTATGTTCCCAATCCTTACACTGGTATAGAAATTATTGTATTGTATAGAAATCCTACATATTTTATACGCTTTTTTATTATTATTATTCATTCTGAACTGTGTAAATTATGAAAACCGAAATCGTTTGTAACTTAGTAAAACCAGATTTAAGGAGAAAAAAAAGTGCATTGAAATAAAGAATTTATTTATTTATTCATTTACTTATTTATTTTGTTTTACTTACTTATTTATGGCAGTGTGCTATGTTATTTACAGTAAAAAAAAAAAAAAAAAAAAAAATTAGCTTCGCAGCTTAAATTTTGTTAAGATATGCATTTTAGATTTGTGTTTAAATACTCAATGTCTTCGAAATTCGCAACGCCACCTAGCGTAAGGGTTCCCAGCAATAATACTGCAAAAGTTCGGGCACTTCCATGTAGTGGTGGGCCAGCGCATGAGATAAAACGGAAGCCCACCAGAATTTTATCTGATTTCCAACAGCGAAGTTGACTGAAGCTGTCCAGCAGTGGTCATGCAGTGGTAGACCATTAGCCAGTACTTCTCCATCATTGCCACACCTATCTTGCTGCTGGACAGCAATTCCTTCTTTGCTGGGCATGATTAGTTAATTATTTATGTTGTAACCAGTGTTGTTGTCGTAAAAAACCCAAAGGGCATACGCTATCGGCAGAGGGTATACGCTAGAATCATAAAGTTCATGGCTAGAGTATACGCTAAAGCTTTATTTAAGAAACAGATGGTATACGAAGCTTCTTTAAAAAATCCAGAAGGTATATGGCGTATACCTCCGCATTCCCTCCACTACACCCCTGGTTGTAACTATGCAATGCTTCGAAAATTAAAATTTCTTTCCTGACCTTTGATTACCTATATATGTCACTTAAAATGCTTAGCATATCTGAAAATAATTTTTATTTATTTATAAATTAAAATTAAACACAACAATGCAGTTTCGAATATAATGCTTTAAAAAATAAGGTCCTAAACGTTAAAGACCTCTTTTTGGGGGGGTGGGGGGTGGGGGGCAAGGGGGAAGGGCAAAAACATTCCTAATATCTAAAAGCCTGTAAGTAAAATTATTTCTATTAGTTATTACAAACGAATTTTAAGAATGAAAATCACATGAAATTTATGTTATGTTCTTTTATAACGTAAATAAACGATAATACTTACGAAAAGCAAAAATACTGACAGAAGGCTTTCAACATTTATATTGGGACTTATCTTTACACTTGTAACTTGTTTCTGATGAACAAGATTAATAACTGCGCTAAAAATAAACTAATTTCTTCAGTTACATAAATATAGCTTTTCAATTTAGCCATAAATCTCTTTATAATACTAATGCATTTAACCTTGAAATTCTTATAAAGATATGACTGTTTAAGTGACTAAATTATACGCACAATCTACAGTGAACTGATTTATTGTTATTATTATGTATCTTGTAATATAAACATTTTCTTTCATTCTGAACAATGTAGCTAATCCAGGAAAGAGGCATATAAAAATGCTCTCTTATTTACAATCTATATAGTGTGAATTAAATAACTTAAAATGTTACCGCTTCTTCATTTAATCTACATAATAGTCTACAATTTCTTTAATTAAAGGAGGCATAAAAGGTGGTGCATTGGAGAATACAATTTTCTTCAAATATAAAGTTAATAATTTCGTCAACTAATACGTTTTGGGATTAAAAGTAAAATGTGGATTTACACCGTTGACGGAGAAGTATCCTGAAAAAGGGTAAGTCCCAATTTACATTACTTACGCCTATTTAATGGGATTGAAAATCCTATCAGTACTGATCTTATAAATACTTTAAAATCTATACAAATATCTTTAAAATAGAAAAAGGTTACTTTAAAAGTCAAATACCGATCAGAAAAATACAAAAACAGAATGCATTTCTAAATTGCTTAAAAGCAATAAAAAAGGTCATAAAAATTGTAATTTTTTTCAAGGAAAAAAGAGAGTATGATCAAATATAATTTTTAAACCCTTCTATGATATGTTATTACTTATTTTCTCTGAACAAACTCATCAAGTTAATTCATGCTATTCTCCCAAAAGAAACAGTTTTATGGTTGGATAATTAGGAATTCGGGACTCTGGATATTTCTTTTATGATTTCGTGCTTTTGCGGCATTTCATACTTGCACTGAAAAATACGCAAATTATTTTGACATAAAACTCTTTTCTAGTGTAAACAAAACCGTAAAAATTGAGATATAACATATTTAAAACCCTTCGCATTATATTTATTTATTTTATCAGAAAATTTTCATTTTTATGGATGTATAGAACAAAAACCGAACAAACCGAATAATTTTTATTAGAGAATGAATATACTAAAAAAATGTCAGAACTATTAGGGAAAATGTGTTAAATGAAAGTGTTTTAGAGTTTCATGAAATATTTACATATTAATAACGTTAAATATTTAGTTATTTTTTTACTATGCCTTTATTCTGCTTATTCTATAACGATGTCATATATAACGAATGATGAATTAAAAACTTATGTGTTAAATGAAGGTGTTCTAGAGTTCCATGAGATATTTACATATTAACGACATTAAAACCACTTCACCGACGACAGGTATGGGGGAAAAGTGCTTTTACCCCCGACTTATCTCGAGGCAAACGGTAAAAGTGGTTAAATATTTAGTTATTTTTTTACTATGTCTTTATTCTGCTTATTCTATAACGATGTCATATATAATGAATGATATTAAAAACTTATGTGTTAAATGAAGGTGTTCTAGAGTTCCATGAAATATTTACATATTAATGACGTAAAATATTTAGTTATTTTTTTATTATGCCTTTATTCTGTTTATTCTATAACGATGTCATATCTAATGAATGATGAATTAAAAACTTATGTGTTAAATGAAGGTGTTCTAGAGTTCCATGAGATATTTACATATTAACGACATTAAAACCATTTCGCCGACGACAGGTATGGGGAAAAAGTGCTCCCCGACTTATCTCAGGGCAAACGGTAAAAGTGGTTAAATATTTAGTTATTTTTTTACTACGTCTTTATTCTGCTTATTCTATAACGGTGTCATACATAATGAATGATATTAAAAACTTATGTGTTAAATGAAGGTGTTCTAGAGTTCCATTAAATATTTACATATTAATGACGTAAAGTATTTAGTTATTTTTTACTATGTCTTTATTCTGTTTATTCTATGACGACATCATATCTAATGAATGATGAATTAAAATCTTACACTAAAAAACCAACGTTTAAACACACAATATCAAAATGAAGCAACACGAAAACGAACAAGTGTTGTTCGTTTTCAAGGTGCTTCATTTGGGTATTGTGTGTTTAAACGTTGGTTTTTTTAGTATATCGTATCTTTTTTGATCTTTGAATACCCCTATGCTTCAACATCCTATGTGTGATGTAACAGGTGTTTAAAAATTTCGGTGCGAAAGTAAAACGCGATAAAAAAAAAAAAAAAAAAAAAGAGACCTATGGGTCGGAGAGACACGCGGTTTGCAGACAAATATTCAGCATGGCACGAGATTTTGTATAACATCAACAAAAAATTAGTTCTAAATCTTCACAACAGAGGGCGCTACTGCAGATAATTCCATGGATAAATTCCATATTGCTCACACAACGCAAGATTTGGGCATAAAAACATACGAGAATACTGCATGTACACTTTTTTGTATCCAAATCTTGCGCTGTGTGAGGCAATATGGAATTATTCCATGGAATTATCTGCAATAGCGCCCTCTATTTTCAAGATTTTGAACTAATATTTTGCTGCTGTCATACAAAATCCCGTACCACGCTCAATATTTATCTGCAAACTGCAAGTCTCCCCGGCCCATAGGTTTTATTTTATCGCGTTTTACTTTCGCTTTTTGAAACACCTGGTGTAATGTACCCAAAGTTTAACTCCTGTTCGATACAGATTACATTATATACCATAAAATATATTGTAATGAAATCCCTTCATTTACTAATTAATGAACGGACGTTAGCTAACGATAAAGCTTACGTTTTCTGACGGACACTAGAGTTCTGAAAGTGCCCTAAACCCTGCTCGATTCTGAGAGAAATGCCGCCACTTATAAGTATCTCATAACACTTCTCACACCTATATATAATTTATGTACTTACACAGTATAGCCCAGTGGTTAGGGGGTTGAATTCGGAATTAGTTAGCGGAAAGCTGGAAATTGCTTGAATCCCTTCTGTTTAGGTCTAGAATGAATATGCTATGTTTTCCCCCTCGTACTAGGTGAGCGTTAGGAAATATGTATAGAATTATAGTAAAAAAACACGTTTTTTTGCATACCATAACAATATCTCAAAATACCTAACTATGTCAGAAACATTGCCAATGCAAATGGTGTAAAGCTTAAAATTCTGAGTAAAATGAGTACCTACACTTAATACATATGTTGAATATTAAGGTCACAATTCTACTTCAAAGTTTTAGACCCATCATCAGGGGGATGACCCCAGAATTAGGAAAAAACTGGAAATTGTTTTAATCCCTTCAATTTAGGTCTAAAAGGAACGTACTATGTTTTCTTCCCCGTACTTGGGTAATTTTAGAAAATATGTACATATTTATTTTCGAAAAACACGTTTTTTTTTTAATTTTCTTAACAATATCTCAAAACAGCTAACTCTATAAAAAACATTGTCAATACAAATGTTGTAGAGCCTAAAATTCTGAATAAAATGAGTACCATCATTAATATTTTTGTTCAACATTAAGGTCGCAATTCTATTTCAAAATTTTTCAAATCAAGAGCTTGAAGCCAGGAGAGACCAAGTTAACTTAACAATATCTCAAATTGCGGCCTTAATATAGAAAAAAATAATTAAGTGTAGGTACTCATTTTACTCAGAATTTTAGGCTCTATAACTTTTGTACTAACAATGTTTTTTATACAGTTAGCTATTTTGAGATATTGTTAACTTGGTCTCTCCTGGCTTCAAGCTATTGATTAGCGATTAAGGCAAAATTTTGAAATAGAATATCGACCTTAATGTTGAAGAAAAATATTAATGATGGTACTCATTTATTCAGAATTTTAAGCTCTACAACATTTGTATTGACAATGTTTTTTATAGAGTTAGCTGTTTTAAGATATTGTTAAGAAAACTAAAAAAAACGTGTTTTTCGAAAATAAATATGTACATATATTCTAACATTCAACCAAGTACGAGGAACAAAACATAGTACGTTCATTTTAAACCTAAACTGAAGGGATTAAAACAATTTCCAGTTTTCTCCTAATTAATTCTGAGGTCATCCCCCTGATGATGGGTCTACAATTTCGAAGTAGAATTGTGACCTTAATACTCAACATAAGTATTGAGTGTAGGTACTCATTTTACTCAGATTTTTAAGCTCTACAACATTTGTATTGACAATGTTTTTGACAGAGTTAATTGTTTTGAGATATTGTTATGGTATGCAAAAAACGTGTTTTTTTTTTGTTTTTTTTTACTATAAATCTATACATATTTCCTAACGCTCTTCTAGTACGAGGGGTAAAACATAGCATATTCATTCTAGACCTAAACAGAAGGGATTAAAACAATTTCCAGCTTTCCCCTAATTAATTCCGAATTCGGCCTTTTTTTTTTTTGCTTCCCTACCACTGGGCTAGTAATCAAGTTATCTATATTAAAATTCTGTAAAAACATTAATTTAATTATATTCTTTCGTAAAATACATTTTAATTTATTTGCACATTTGTTAGAAATTTTAA
The DNA here is from genome assembly GCA_963932465.1 of Maratus speciosus. Lineage (NCBI taxonomy): Eukaryota > Metazoa > Arthropoda > Arachnida > Araneae > Salticidae > Maratus > Maratus speciosus. The sequence goes on along the minus strand of OZ010790.1, from coordinate 7,054,531 downwards.
TTATTGCTTCAAAAAAGAACTAGGAGTCAATGATTGGCCAAAGATAGGCCTAAAAGCAATAAATGTACCCTATCTATATTATAAAGGACAAACATATCTGTGCGTAACGCATACGTCATTTTGCGAATGGCAACATTTTGAAATTTGAAATGAAATTTTGGTTTTGCAATTTTCTCTACTGCAAATTTTTAAACTTCTAAACATCGCACATTTTAAATTTTTACACCGTCGTTTAAGGAAAAAAATGCTCTTTTAAATGCAATTTGTTTGAAAGCTGTATCTCAATTAATTTTTGAGATATTAATTTTTTTGCAGTTTTTAATACCATTTTTCTTATCGTGGCAACAAAAGTACCTCATTTCTATTGAAAGTCATTGAAAGTAAACGGAAAATAGTCGAAAATAGGAGATACAGTATCTTTGTTGCCATTTTCTCATAAAACGTGAAAAAATAGTTGAAAGTAAAATATGGGCTATGTCAAGAATATTGTCTGTTATTCCGTGGTAATGACGTCATATGCACACTTTTCTATAGACGAAGTTTAAGACTGGGTTGTAAAAGTAGATTGCTTTAGCGGATGCAAATGACGTCATTTTATAAAAAAGCGTGTATTTTAATTCTTAAACCTGAATTATGTTTTGTAGAAGTGCGTCATTTTCGCAGCCCAGCTGCTATGAAATTCTTCACAGGTGAAAATGCTTCACTTTTGAGAATAATGTAATCGAAATCACACACTGATAAAACGCAATGTTTTACAAAAATTTAGAGTGTCTTTATAAAAGAGAGGTGACATGCAAATAATAGCGATTTATATTACAGAAATTTATGATTCTCGCCTGGATGGATTTGCTTCTAGGATGGATATATATTATAAAGAACAAACGTATCTGTGCGTAACGCTGACGTCATTTTGCGAATGGCAATACTTCACGATCAAATTTCGGTCTTGAAATTTCGCTACTGCAATTTTTCAATCTTCTGAGCATCGTACATTTTCAATTTTTGTCGCATAGGGAAGTAAATGTACTTGCGAATGCAATTTGTTTAAAAACTCTATTCATTGACTGATGTATTATATTTTCTAAAATAATTTTTAAGCATGATTGTTTTTTTAAGTTTATCTTATCACGTGGCGGTTTCAATACACAAAATAATAAACATTTTGCACATAAAGCAACAAACATTTTTCAGCATTTGTTTCTGACTATTTTTGCATAATGAAATTAATACTTCCTTTGTAAGCAAATAAAAGAATAATATTAAAAAAAACCACCAAACTAACATATTTGTTAAAGACAAATTAACGAAATTAATACTTCTTTATAAACAAACTAGCAAACCCCGCGGCTTTGCTCGCGTAATATTTTAAATATGCCAAGTGATATTTATATGTCTAATTTTTATTAAAAGGTACTAACTAAATTTTTATTTTATTGAAAAGTAATATTTTATTTTATTAAAAGGTAATATTTTATTTTATTAAAAGGCACTTATTACTTTTAGGGATAATTCAAAAATTACTACTTAAAACATAGTTTGATTAAACATCATTAATACACTGCATTAGGCAGAAATGAGACTTAATTAATAAAATGAAATAAAACTAAATAAATGATAATTTAGAAAATATTTTGAAACTTTTATGCTCAATTAATATGCTCATTTCAGTATTCATTTGAAGTTTTGAATTTTTTAGAAACCATCTTCTTACATCTTAAAATTAACCATCATGTCAAATTCCAAGTCCTACCACCTCTATCAACATAAAGGGCTATGTTGAAACAGGAACTGTCACCATCAATTTGCCAACATTAATTTTGAAATAGGTTTGTTATTAAAGCCCTTTTTTAGAAAGTTTGTTGTTCCTGTGAACCCCAGGTGGTAGAATAATCGGCATAAAATATAGCCTGTGTAGGATCAGAGACTGTTACCATTGATTCGCAACAGTTACTTTTATAATCGGTTTATATTCCCTGAAATTGCATAAAATCGTAATTTAGAACTTTTTTAGAATGCCTTTCGCACCTCCCCTTCGCTTCACCCCTTTTTAATTCGAATTTATTTTCGAAGTTCCTTCGAGGGCATTTATATTTTATAAGTAACTACCATGTCATATTTAAAGTTTCTAGCCTTTTCAGTATCACAAAAAACGCAATTTAGAAAGTTTTTAGCTCATGCAACCCTCTGGTGGTAGTGGAACAGACATAAAATATAGCTTATGTTTGAGCAGGTTCTATCACCAACAATCTGTCATCATTATTTTTTTAATTGGTCTGGTATTTGATAAGATTGCATAAAAATTGTAATTTATAACGCTTTTCGCTCACTTCATCTTTTTAAATTTAGAATTTTCTTCCGATTGCTCATAGAAAGCAGTTGCATCTTGTAAGTAAATACCATGCCATACTTCAAAGTGTTAGACCCCCCTTAGTTATGCAAAAAACGCAAATTAGAACATGTTTTGCTTTTACAACCCTCAGATGGTAGTGACAACGACATAAAATATAACCTATGTTATAGCAGGGACTGTCACCATTGATTTGCAACCACTACTTTTGAAATAGCTTTGGATTTTCCTGAGATTGAGTAGAAATCGCAATTTAGAACGTTTTTAGAACGCTTTTAGCGCATTTTCACCCCTTTTTAAATTTCTAATTTTTTTGAAATTGTTCTTAAAGATAATTTATATCTAATAAATATGTACCTTGCCTAATTTTAAGTTGCTAGCCCCTACCGATCACAAAAACCGAAATTTAGAACGCTTTTTTGCTCCTGCAACGTCTAGGTGATAGTGATACCGACATAAAATAGCGTCTATGTTAGAGCAGATGCTGTCAGCATCAATTTCCTACAATTACTTTTGAAATGAGTTTGATTCTTCCTGAGATATTGCTGACAAATCGGCATTTCGAAAGTTTTTAGAACGCTTTTCGCTCATTTTGCTCCTGCATCTCCTCTGTGTTAGTGGAAACATATATAAAATATAGCCTACATTCGAGCAAGATCTGTCACCATCATTTTAACACCATTATATTTGAAATCGGTTCAGTATTTCCTGAGATTGCATAGAAATTGCAATTTAGAACGTTTTTTACAACGCTTTTTGCGCATTTTGACCCCCCCTTTTAAATTTCGATTTTTTTAGGAAATGTCCTTAAAGATCATTGATATCTTATAACTAACTACCATTCTAAATTTCACGATTCAAGGCCCTTCCGTCACGCAAAAGCCGCAATTTAGAACGTTTTTCTCCTGCAGCTCCTTTGGGGTAGTGGCACCGACATAAAACATAGCCTATGTTGGAGCAAGGATTTTCACCATCATTTTGACGCCATTATTTTTTAAATCGGTTTGGTATTTCCTGAGATTGTGTAGAAACTACCATTTAGAACGTTTTTTAGAACGCTTTTTGTGCATTTTCACCCCTTTTAAATTTCGAATTGTTTAAGAAGTGTTCTTAGACACCATTTATATCTTATATGTAACTAATATTCCAAATTTCATATTTCTAGGCCCTTCAATAACTCTAAAATCGCATTTTTAGACCGTTTTTTGCTCCTACACCCCCTTTGGGGTAATGGCACCGACATAAAACATAGCCTATCTTGGAGCAAGCGTTGTCACCATCATTTTGACACCAATATTTTTTAAATCGGTTTGGTATTTCCTGAGATTGTGTAGAAACTACCATTTAGAACGTTTTTTATAACACTTTTTGTGCATTTTTACCCCTTTTAAATTTCGAATTGTTTATGAACTGTTCTTAGACATCATTTATATCTTATAAGTAACTAATATTCAAAATTTCATATTTCTAGGCCTTTCAGTAACGCTAAAATCGCATTTTTAGAACGTTTTTTGCTCCCACACCCCCTTTGGGGAAGTGGCACCGACATACGATATAGCCTATGTTCTAAGTTGGAATACCACCATCATTTTGATATCATTACTTTTGGAATCGGTTCGGTAGTTCCAGAGCTTACCTCCTACAAATAAACAATTTTTTCCTCTTTATAGTAGGAGTATAGACTAACAAACCCCGCGGCTTTGCTCGCGTAATATTTGAAATATGCCAAGTGGTATTTATAAGTCTAATTTTTATTAACAGGTACTAACTAAATTTTTATTTTATTAAAAGGTAATATTTTATTTTATTAAAAGTAATATTTTATTTTATTAAAAGGTAATATTTTATTTTATTAAAAGGTAATATTTTATTTTATTAAAAGTTTTTTTTATTAAAAGATACTTATTACTTTTAGGAATAATTCAAAAATTACTATTTAGAACACAGTTTGATTAAACATCATTATTACACTGCATTAGGCATAAATGAGACTTAAATTAATAAAACGAAATAAAACTAAATAAATGATAATTTAGAAAATATTTTGAAACTTTTATGCTCAATTAATACGCTCATTTGAGTATTCCTTTGAAGTTTTGTATTTTTTAGAAACCATCTTCTTACATCTTAAAATTAACTATCATGTCAAATTCCAAGTCCTACCACCTCTCTCAACATTAAGGGATATGTTGAAATCGGAACTGTCACCATTAATTTGCCAACGTTAATTTTGAAATCGGTTTGTTTTTTCCTAATATTCCACAGAAACGTAATTTAAAAAGCTTTCAAAGGCCTTTTTTGGAAAGTTTGTTGTTCCTGTGAACCCCAGGTGGTAGAATCTTCGACATAAAATATAGCCTGTGTAGGATCAGAGACTGTTACCATTGATTCGCAACTATTACTTTTATAATCGGTTTATATTCCCTGAAGTTACATAGAAATCGTAATTTAAGACTTTTTTAGAATGCTTTTCGCACCTCCCCTTCGCTTCACCCCTTTTTAATTCAAATTTATTTTCGACAGTCTTTCGAGAGCATTTATATTTTATAAGTATCTACCATTCCATATTTAAAGTTTCTAGCCTCTTCAGTATCACAGGAATCGCAATTTAGGAAGTTTTTAGCTCATGGAACCCTCTGGTTGTAGTGGCACAGACATAAAATGCAGCTTATGTTTGGGCAGGTATTATCACCAACAATCTGTCATCATTATTTTTTTAATTGGTCTGGTATTTGATAAGATTGCATAAAAATTGTAATTTATAACGCTTTTCGCTCACTTCATCTTTTTAAATTTAGAATTTTCTTCCGATTGCTCATAGAAAGCAGTTGCATCTTGTAAGTAAATACCATGCCATACTTCAAAGTGTTAGACCCCCCTTAGTTATGCACAAAACGCAAATTAGAACATGTTTTGCTTTTACAACCCTCAGATGGTAGTGACAACGACATAAAATATAACCTATGTTATAGCAGGGACTGTCACCATTGATTTGCAACCACTACTTTTGAAATAGCTTTGGATTTTCCTGAGATTGAGTAGAAATCGCAATTTAGAGCGTTTTTAGAACGCTTTTAGCGCATTTTCACCCCTTTTTAAATTTCTAATTTTTTCGAAATTGTTCTTAAAGATAATTTATATCTAATAAATATGTACCTTGCCTAATTTTAAGTTGCTAGCCCCTACGGATCACAAAAACCGAAATTTAGAACGCTTTTTTGCTCCTGCAACGTCTAGGTGATAGTGATACCGACATAAAATAGCGTCTATGTTAGAGCAGATGCTGTCAGCATCAATTTCCTACAATTACTTTTGAAATGAGTTTGATTCTTCCTGAGATATTGCTGACAAATCGGCATTTCGAAAGTTTTTAGAACGCTTTTCGCTCATTTTGCTCCTGCATCTCCTCTGGGTTAGTGGAAACATATATAAAATATAGCCTACATTGGAGCAAGATCTGTCACCATCATTTTAACACCATTATAATTGAAATCGGTTCAGTATTTCCTGAGATTGCATAGAAATTGCAATTTAGAACGTTTTTTACAACGCTTTTTGCGCATTTTGACCCCCCTTTTAAATTTCGATTTTTTTAGGAAATGTCCTTAGAGATCATTGATATCTTATAACTAACTACCATTCTAAATTTCACGATTCAGGGCCCTTCCGTTACGCAAAAACCGCAATTTAGAACGTTTTTCTCCTGCAGCCCCTTTGGGGTAGTGGCACCGACATAAAACATAGCCTATGTTGGAGCAAGGATTTTCACCATCATTTTGACGCCATTATTTTTTAAATCGGTTTGGTATTTCCTGAGATTGTGTAGAAACTACCATTTAGAACGTTTTTTAGAACGCTTTTTGTGCATTTTCACCCCTTTTAAATTTCGAATTGTTTAAGAACTGTTCTTAGACACCATTTATATCTTATAAGTAACTAATATTCAAAATTTCATATTTCTAGGCCCTTCAGTAACGCTAAAATCGCATTTTTAGACCGTTTTTTGCTCCTACACCCCCTTTGGGGTAATGGCACCGACATAAAACATAGCCTATCTTGGAGCAAGCGTTGTCACCATCATTTTGACACCAATATTTTTTAAATCGGTTTGGTATTTCCTGAGATTATGTAGAAACTACCATTTAGAACGTTTTTTAGAACGCTTTTTGTGCATTTTCACCCCTTTTAAATTTCGAATTGTTTAAGAACTGTTCTTAGACACCATTTATATCTTATATGTAACTAATATTCCAAATTTCATATTTCTAGGTCCTTCAGTAACGCAAAAATCGCATTTTTAGAACGTTTTTTGCTCCTGCACCCCCTTTGGGGTAGTGGCACCGACATAAAATATAGCCTATGTTCTAAGTTGGACTAACACCATCATTTTGATACCATTACTTTTGAAATCCGTTTGATATTTCCTGAGATTATGTAGAAACTACCATTTAGAACGTTTTTTAGAACGCTTTTTGTGCATTTTCACCCCTTTTAAATTTCGAATTATTTAAGAACTGTTCTTAGACACCATTTATATCTTATAAGTAACTAATATTCAAAATTTCATATTTCTAGGCCCTTCAGTAACGCTAAAATTGCATTTTTAGAACGTTTTTTGCTCCTGCACCCCTTTGGGGTAGTGGCACCGACATAAGATATAGCCTATGTTCTAAGTTGGGCGAACACCATCATTTTGATACCATTACTTTTGGAATCGGTTCGGTAGTTCCTGAGCTTATCTCCGACAAATAAACAATTTTTACCTCTTTATAATAGGAGTATGATAAAAGAATAATATTGAAAAAACGCAAATCTAACATATTTGTTATCGTACAATTTAAATTTTTAGATCACCAAATAGGATTTATTTTTTTCAAATGGAATGTGTTTGCAAAGTTCATCTCAGTTTTCTGATTGTCTATGGTTTTAAAAACAATTTTAAAGCATGAAATATTTTATTATTTATGTATATCGGAGCTCAATTAGGAAAGATTAATCCGTTTGCCCTTAAAAAATAAATAAAGAGTTCATTTTCTTACGGCTAATTTCCATTAAAAAAAACTTCCCTATGAATAATAAAATAAAATAATATAAATAAAACACAAATTTACCAGACATGTATAAGCTCTGAAATGATCAGAATATAAAAGGATGCCATAAGTAGTAAAATCTTGGTAAACAACTCTTAGCATGCGGCTAATAAGAAAATATCGCTTTTGACAAATTTCAAAAATGTATTTGATTGTGTAATTCGTATTTTCCATATGAAAAATGCTTTTTTAATGTAAGTGGTCAATCTAAAAGTTTTATTGCATATAAAAAAATTATTAATTTTCAATAAAAAAAAAAAAAAAAAAAAAAATGTTTTCACCTATATTCTTTAACCCGGGAAGCCCGGGTACGATCCCCTAGTAATTATAAAATCCAAATGAAACAAATTTATGAAACGGATATATGAAACGTTTCTTTGAAACGACTGATTAAACAACTGATTATGTTTCACGGCGATTTCTCATAAAATATGGAATACTTTGCGATGAAATTAACACCAAAAATCCGTATTGATCCGCAGATATCAAAACTGGTATTAGAATTTTTAAATTCGAATTAGTTTTCGAAATATTATTTTTTTTTTTCTAATTTTAAATACTTTTTTCTAATGATGGCAACTCAAATTTTAATCATAACAAATATTTTTTTTTTGCATATTTCAGAAAAGGTTGTTATTTTAAACTAATCTGGCGACCAGTTTGGCCTCCCTTAAATCTATACTAAGAACAATGCTTTTTTTTTTTTTTTTTTTTTTTTTTTTTTGTATTTTGTTATCATTTTATTTAATACAAAACTTTAATTTAAAATTGATACATTTCAAATTAATGGCTTTCACTTCTTTCTTTTTTTTTTTAACGAAACGAAAAGAAAAATGTTAGGCGCAGATGTCATATACGCAACGGGGTACCTAATTGGCGTCAAAATGGCGTTATTTTGCTTGACATGGTAACCCGGCTATTGTTGCTTATTTATTAATAAATGTTTATTTACCTTTATTTTCTTTTTATTTAAAAAAAATTATAAATTGTTTTGTTCTATAGTTATTAATTAAACTTTTTTTATTGGCTGTTATTTCATTTAAAAAATAGAAAATAATTTAAAAATACATATATAACTGGTATACGAAAACTAGGTTTTCGCCAAACAAATATTAAATAATGCAACAAATCATGACATTTAATTTCAACTTCAAAGCAATGCTTTAATGGTACTACTTAGTTATCCCGTCGACCAATTTTGCCAAATTATATAAATCGCCAAACACTCGCCAAATTATACAAATTGACATCAGTCTTATTTTAAATAGCGAAAGAACAAATAAATGAGTATGACATTAATAAAAATACAAATAAAACGTCCAAATAAAAATCACTTGATGCCGTAAACACGTGTAATTTCCTTAAAGACAAGTGAATGTGAAATTTACGATCAACCATTATAGGCATTTAACCTTATAGTTTGGCGATAGTTTTTTTGTCGGTGGGATAACCAAGTAGTACCGTTTTAATTTACCACTTGAAAAATAGAAAAATTATAACTGGCGAGTTAAAAAAAAAAAAAAAAAAAAAAAAAAAAAAGCTATTGGTGAGATTTGCACCCAGCTAACATAAAAGTACCAAGAATTCATTGCGATTATGGCAACTTTTTTGTAGTTTTATTCGAAAAAATAATTTTGATTCTTTAATCAAAATGGAAACCTTTCATAAGAAAAGCGAAGGGCCGTAATTCTTTATGGCAGCGCAGTTACATGACTTGAACTATTATAATACAGGTGAAATGGTGGCGATAGAATAATATTTGGCGACCTATCAACTGTGGCTGCCTAACATTAAAGTACCAAAATGGCCGCCTGGAATATAAAAAACGAAGGGATCCATCTGGAACTGTCGGTGATAGTCACATGACTTAGACTTTTATTATAGAGACTGTTTTCAATTCTAAAAACAGCGCAAAGAATAATATTTCCTTGCGATTAAAAAATTATTTACACGTGACTATTAAAAAAAAAAAACCCTTTAAAATTAATATTAAATGAGTACGTGTTAAAAGCTGGAAAATATTGCAAATTACGTCTTGAAAATTGTATTTACACGTGAATATTAAAAGAGAAAGGAAACTAAAAATAATAAATATATTAATATGCGTTTAACCCTTTCAGGGGCAAGGTACATTTAGACTATTCGTAAAATGTTGAAATCAGTGAATGGCACCAGAATTTACAAACAAATTTATTTCGAAGTACGAAAATGCTTTTGTTGACTTACTTAATGGAAGGTAAATTTTCATTTCAATATTCTAGTGCCAATGTGACATTTAAGAATTAAAATTAAGTGGTGAAAAAATTAACCACCGCTCTTGAAGGGGTTAAAGCAGTAAATTGTATTATGTCAATCGTTTTATAACGATGTTAAGAAATACTAGGAGGCAAAGACTCTGTTAATTCATTTTATTTTAACTTCTTTTCAAATGTTTAACTGATCTTCTTTAATCAAACACGAAAACAACCGTTGGATGTCCTAACAGCAACTGATTCAGCCTTAAATTTTCGCAAACAAAGGGAATTGAATGGAAATCCGTTTACATGGAGATCGCTACAGATTTTTCATTTTAATTCGATCTTCTCTAATCTTTTATAACCCGATCACATTAACGTGCTTTTAGATTCTACGGTGTCTGAACGGGGGTTGGTGAGCGTAGCTTGCAGGGGGCAGAGCCCCCTAGTAAGCTATAAAAAAATTTAATCGGTACACGAGAAAATGAGAGGTTAATGTGAGATGAAATATAAATTTTAAAATCTTTTTGACAGTGCCATTACTTATTTTCTCAAAAATAAATTCATAAAATTATTCATGACTGCAAAGAAAAACAGTTTTATAGTTGAATAATTAGAAGCTGCATTTTCAATGTACTTATTTTATGATTTCGTGCTTTTACGATACATTGTATTTTCTAATAAAAAAGACACAAATTTTCACATAAATTGTAGTTACAAAGTAAACACAACAATAACCTGGTTTATTACTTATTTATAACCGTGGCATTCTACTTGCTTATTTTTTTTAAGTAATTTCTTTTTTTAGCTTTATGTAAATATAGAATGAAAACCGTTATCAATTAAGTTAAACAAATCTTTATAAGAGAATCTCAATAAATTAATAATATATATATATATATACATATATATATATATATATATATATATATATATATACATATATATTACCATTAATTAAACATAACCTGCCACCGTCAATTATTATGAATTAAAGCTGTAAGTATTAAAAAAAATATATTATAATTATATATATATATATATATATATATATATATATATATATAAGTCTATTTACGGAACACTAATTAACTTTGTCCTCTGATAAAATTTTATGAAATATTTGCACTTCAAAAATTAGTTAAATGTTTATTTTGCAATGAAGCAATGAAACAATAATTCACAAATTTTGTGAATTTCTTATCTGTATTCTATACCGCGATGTCCGTGGTATATTCTAAATATTAGATTTAATTTCACTTGACTTATGTTACATTATTTAATATGTACCCTATATATTAAATGAAATATAATATTTATGCATATACAGTTATTCAGTTTACTGCTAAAAGAATAAATAAAATAAAATCTTTGAAAATGCAAGAAATGGATACTGAAAATCAATAAAATAAAATAAAAACTTTCATATTCAACACCGAAGAAAAAAAGCCAATATAATTTAAGATTTAAATTCAAAATTAAGATTATTATTATTAAAATTAAGATTAAAATTATAATTCATTTTTAATTTATTCACATAACAATAACAAAATTCCTTTTATGCAAAATAAAAAAAGATATTTAAATAAATAAAATTAAAATTAAAAACAGTCAAATTTTCCATGTGCAGGTATATACAGGGTCATCGAAGAATAATGCCTAGATTTAAAAAAATAACATCGAAACCTTTTATGCTAAATGAGTAATTCTTTCACTACACCATAACTGGTGTACGCAAGTTTGGTTTTAGCTCACCAGAATTCGTTCGCTTGTCTGTGTTATGCGCGGATTAGTTGCGCATTTGTCAAGGTCAGCCGACTTACCAGACTGCAGCTACTCAGTACGTTGTTGACCGTGCAACAAAAAGCACAGTGCGTGATTTGGTATGTGGAGTCAAACTTAATAGTACAGCGTAATATGTACAGTGGCTTTTTCGGAGCTTTTTGTTGCACGGTCAACATCGTACTGAGCAGCTGCAGTCTGGCGCGTCGGCTGACCTTGACGACTGTCCGCGCATAACACAGACACGCAAACGAATTCTGGTGAGCTAAAACCAAACCTGCGTTCACCAGTTATGGTGTAGTGAAAGAATTACTCATTTAACATAAAAGGTTTCGATGTTATGATTTTTTAAAATCTAGGCATTATTTTTCGATGACCCTGTATTATTACAGAAATTCCTCAAATGTTGCAGTTCAAGTTCAATATAGAATTAAAGAAATGAAAATATGTATCATATCCTGAAATATAATCCAAAAGTTAACATTTGAATGCTTAGAAAATTAAATATTACTTTAAGAAACAAAAAATCATTACAACGGGAAAATGTAACATTTACTTTTCTTTACACAAGGAACACCTGAACATATCGCTCACTTGCAAGAAAAGTGACACATCCCGACAAAAGTAAATTTCACAGGAAAGGCAAAAGGAAAATTTGCATGATTTTACTGTAAGATGAAATTACAGGACTTAGCTCTGCATGCAGGAATGAAAACTTGCATAAAAGCATAAAACCATTCAAAATGAAGACGTTGGATGAGGTTTGGAGGGTTGGGTCATTTTACCTCCCTACACGATCCACCCACCTCTTCTGTGGTCACAAATGGACATATGGCGTAATAAAGAGATTTTTCTTATAGATACACTTATGAAACTATTTGCGTAGCAAGACGATGATCCGAAGTGTTGGAAAGGAATGTAGCTTCCAAAATACAGGGTGTCCAGCGAATAAGACTCTAATTTCAAAATTAAATATCTCAAAAACAAAGATCAATAGAATTATGCGGAAAACGGCTTGTTTATTAGCTAAGCTGTAAAAATGTTATACAGAAGTTTTAAAATTTAGTTACAAAAACCGTTAACAGATGGCGCTGTAATCACAGTACTTGTAAACTATGCTTCGAAGTGCAGAGCACTAGTGTCTCATTCCTAGATGGCTCTCTACGGAAGAACGAATATTGGGAAAGTCCACTTTTTTTTTTCATTGGGGTGATGTGCAAAAGTAGAGACATCTGGTCACAGAATTATTGCATCAGCTTTAATTTTAGAAAATTTCAATTAATAGAATTTTGAATAAAAATTTTAGAAATCATTATATAAGAACTTATTGAAATATTTTATTAAATTCAATTTTTAATGCCATATAATTATTTAAATCAAAATTTATACATTTAGAAAAATAATTATGTACTTTTTATTGATTTTTTATATTTTTAAATCACGGCATAATATTTTGGTATTATTGTTTATACCTGAATTATTATAAATAAAAAGTAATTTTGCACTTTTCATTTATTTTTAAATCACGGCATAATACTTTGGTTTTAACACAACACATATATTTCTTTTCTTTGTAAACAAAGTTTTAGAGACAGAAATTGTGCATTAAATTATTTCTTTTTTAAAAGGAATTGATGATAAGTCATATCATCAACGTCAAAGCAAAAGTATTTTGGATGCTGCATTCCTTTCCAACACTTCGGATCCTATCGCTAGAAGCTGCAGCATATTTCTGCGCTCAATGATAAAAAAAATGAAAACCAGTTTTTAAAATTAAAAAACTTTTTCAACTTAATTAAGTTTTTAAAAATAGAAACTTTGAATTTTTTCATTCAAACTATTCTCTATAATTTAAAAAAATGATTTATGAATCATTATTAAAAATGCTCAATGATTTTTAAAACAGGGGTTTCTTTTAGATTAATTAAATTTTAAAACCAGAAACTTTGGATTTTTTTTTATTCAAACTTTTTTCACAGTTTAAATAAACATTAAAAAGTAAAGATTTCCATTTTTTTTTTTCAAATCCTCCTCTCCTTGGATTCGATTCCACGATCTACCAATTAGGAGAGAAAAGACATACCACAGAGACTCTGGTATCCGTACCGAAGTAGTTTATAACAATATTTTCGGCGGCGTTGCACTCCTTAAGCACTGCGATGTCATGTCATAACAATATTTGAAACAAATCTCAATTCTGTCAACACATGGCTCCGCTTCTGCACATTAACCAAATAAAATATTTTAATAAGTTCTTATATAATGATTGATAAACTTTTTATTGAAAATTCTATTAATTGAAATTCTCTAAAATTGAAGCTTTGACCAGATGTCCCCTCTTCTGCACATCACCCCAACGAAAAAGTGGTCTTTACCAATTTTCTTTCTTCCATAGGAAGCCATCTAATAATGAGACGTTAGTACTCTGGACTTCAAAACACAATTTATAGGCAATGCGATTACAGCGCCATCTGTTATCGGTTTTTACAACTTCTGTATAACATTTTAACAGCTTAGCTAATAAACCGTTGTCCGCATAATTCTATTGATCTTTGTTTTTGAGATATTTAATTTTGAAATCGGGATCTTATTCGCTGGACACCCTGTACTTTAGCTTCGACGTGAATGATATGACTTATCATCAATTCCTTTTAAAAATGAAATAATTTAATGCATAATTTCTGTCTCTAAAACTTTGTTTTCAAAGAAAAGAAATATATGTGTTGTGCTAAAATCAAAATATTATGCCGTGATTTAAAAATAAAGGAGAAGTGCAAAATTTTATTTATAATAATTCAGGTATAAACAATAATACCAAAATATTATGCCGTGATTTACAAATATAAAAAATAAATAAAAAGTAAAAAAAATATTTTTCTAAATATATGCATTTTGATTTTATATGGCATTAAAAATTGAATTTAATAAAATATTTTAATAAGTTCTTATATAATGTTTTCTAAACTTTTTATTGAAAATTCTATAAATTGAAATTCTCTAAAATTAAAGCTAATGCAATAATTCTGTGACCAGATGTCTCCCCTCCTGCACACCACCCCAACGAAAAAGTGAACTTTCCCAATTTTCGTTCTTCCATAGGGAGCCATCTAGGAATGAGACGCTAATGCTCTGGACTTCGAAGCATAATTTATAGGCATTGTGATTACAGCGCCATCTGTTAACGATTTTTGCAACTAAATTTTGAAACTTCTGTATAACATTTTTATAGCTTAGTTAATAAACAAATAGTTTACCGCATATTTCTATTGATCTTTGTTTTGGAGATATTTAATTTTGAAATCAGGGTCTTATTCGCTGGACACCCTGTATATATATATGTTTAATTTTTCTTTTTTGTTGTATTTATTTTTACTCAGTGTTGCTTTTTCATTCAAAATATGGGTTTTAAAAGATATGATATCAAAATTCAAGTGACGCTGTGATCTGACTTTAAAAGATTTATTTAAAAATTACTTTACACATACTTTTGTTTTGTCTTGTGAAATATATTTAGACATTGAAACATTTTTTTTTCAATACACTATCAAATATGTCACACTTTTTCTGAGCTGATGTTAAGTATTAAACGTATTTAATTCAATAAATTCATTTATCTTTTGCGTCACGCTTTCCAGAACAGTAGGTAAAATTTGCGTAAATGTTTTCTTTGCGTCACACTATCTATTTCCATACAATTTACTTATGAGATGTAAATTTCCAACTGGGCGAAACATGTCCGGACCAGCATTCGAACCAGGGATCTCCTGGCTGAAGCCGCCAGTGCTCTGCCATCTGAGATATCCCGGACGAATCTGGTGGAACTTTCTCACCCAGCTAACCTTAATGATTATAGCATCTGGTCTGAAACCTGGTTCAGCTCAACAGAATAAATCTCAGGTAATGGAACTCCAGAAAACGCTGGATACGAAATTACACTAGTGTCACTAAACACTATAATCATTAAGGTTAGCTGGGTGAGAAAGTTCCACCAGATTCGTCCGGAATAGCTCAGATGGCAGAGCACTGGCGGCTTCAGCCAGAAGATCCCTGGTTCGAATCCGGGTCCGAACATTTTTCGCCCAGTTAGAAATTTACATCTAATATGATTTATTTTCCAATTAGAATAATTGTGTTAAAATTAATCTAGTACAATTTACTTAGTTTGGATACTTTACTTTAGTTTGTACAGTCTGTCAAAATAAATAAATATAACACCTAAACATTGCTAAACAATGTGAATAGTAATGATGGGCAGAATGAAGGATTTTACTAACGAATGAATCATTCGGGCATGCGCAAAAACATAGTTTCCAACCTTTGTATATATTTTTAATCAAATGCCACCAAAAATTTGGTAAAAAAAAAAACAAACAATATATATAGTTGCCAACCTTTTTGCCAACCAATTTTTGCTAACCAAAATTGGTTACTAACCAATAGTTGCCAACCAATTTTGGATTACCATTTAATGAAATTCGCATTACACATTCAAAAAATTTCAGCCTTTTTCATTTTCCTCTTCAAACTCATTTTTTCCTATTTTTTATTTATTCTAAGATTTTATTATTTTAGCACAGTATTGTGATATTAGATAGGCTTTATCTTCATGGTTCCTCCAAGATGTGATAAACAAGTACTCATCTACAGGAAGTGGAGTAGCCCTGCTACTGGATATCCCATCAAAGTCATCACCTGTTCGTGCTTTTTTAAATCAACTATCTTCAGAAATTTTGACGATAAAAAGAATTTTTATATTTTTATGAGTTTCTTAAATTAATTCAACCATCAATAGACCGGGCGTAAAGTTGACGTCAAATCGGAAGCCCCTCAAAGTGACAACACTGTTAAGCTAAATTAATTCTAATTAGAAAAAAAATTATTTTTTCGATACAAAATTTCTGGTTGAAATTGAATTAAAAAAACAAAGGTGGGCAACTATGCTTTTGTGCATGCTCGGATGATTTATTCGAATAGTAAAATCATTCACTTTGCAGAATCATTAGTGAAATCTACAAAAAGAAAACACCCCATACATTTTAAAGTAGAAATTGTCACGCAGAAAAATAGAAATAGCCATTCGTCTGAAAATGTATTTTTCCAATATATGTTTAAAAAATAAGCTTCGAGGATCACCTTCATACAAATATTATACCAAATTCTAAAATTTTTAATACTAACACCTAATTTTGACACAATATTTGTCTTTTTTGGTAATATTTATCTTAAAATACCTGACGGGAAGTCTTTCTTTCAAGTTGTATAGGAATTAAGAAACTTTAAATTTTCAACTCCTAATGTTACATTTTTTGTAATCATTGCAAAATAGATTGCGATGCTGGTCGTTTTTAAAGCATAATCCAAAACCTATTTGGCGGTATTAGCTGCAATTTTGGATTCACATATTTCAAAACTCTTGAATTTGATTTCTGTTGAAAAATTCATTGGTTAAAATTCATATTTCTTTCGAAAATTAATTTTAAAAATATATTGTTTCAAATACATTTTCGAAACAATTGTAAATTGTAACCTATAATTTTCTTTTTGCAAAAATCGATTTTCAGAAGCTTCAAATATGCTTAAGGTTAGTTGGGGCAACTGGGCCATGATTTTACAATGTGACTCTGGAACTTCTGACAATTCAGCTTCAAAAGCGAATATTCTTTTGAATTAAACTCTGAACTTATGTAAATGTGTTCAGTTCAGTTCCCTCTATCAGATAGAAATGCTCAAAATTACATTTTAATATTTAAAAATATAAAAATATGCATATTTCATCTTTCTTTCCTGATGGATCCAGTTGCCCCCTAAAAATGGGGTAAGTGGACCAGGAGGGTCTATATGTTCCACACGCGATTTTTTTTTTTTTTTTTTTTTTTTTTTTTCATACGGGATATCAGGTCCTGTTTGAAAAAGTGTAAACAACTTAAAAAATGTTAAATCAGGCAGATCATGTAAAATTATATATCAACTAAAGAGCGTTGTAAGGGATACCTTTGCTGTCAATGTGTCTAAAAAAAAGCACTAAAAGTGAAAGTATTAGATTTATTTATATGAAAAACATAAAAATTAAGTAAGCACTTATGTATTTTAGTATAGGTAATGAGTATAAAAGTCACATGGGAATTTTAAGGAAAAAAAATAGCAAGGTAAATCTATGAACAAACGGCTACGTAAGTACTTAAGTACTTTATCTGTATCCATGAGTCGCATTATATAGGGAAAATCTTATTGTTCCTACCAGAACCCTTAATGAGTTACCTTCATGATCATTTTATTTAACATATTATAAAGAAAAGTGCGATGAAGATAATATTTTCAAAATAGTGGTAGGAACAATAAAAGTTTCCCTATAGAATACGATCCCTGTGTATCGTACAATTTCAAGGTTTGACTATTTCTCTTTCAGGGCAAGGTACTTGCATTCGTAAAATGTTGAAATAATTTAATGACACCAGTATTTACAAGAGCAACTATTTGTAAACAAGTAAATGTATATTTTCGCGTACTTAATACAGCTGAAATTTTCATTATAACATTCCGGTGCCACTGTAGCAATTAGGGATTAAAATTATATGATGTCACAACGGCATCACCGCCGCTCAAGGGGTCAAGAAATTTGGTTTGATACTACCCAATATGCTTTTTTTTTAACTTTGTTACATAATTTTAATAAGGTATTACTATAATTTTCTTCACTGTGAGCAAAAAACAATGGAGAAATTTCTTTCCCGTAGTACGAGAAACTCAAAAATATTATTTATAACTATTGGGGTAAGTGGACCCAGCATATGGTCCAGTTAAATCCGATACATGTCCCAGTTAACCAATTCTTGAAAAATTTATGGGGTAACTGGGACACTAGGCTTACATTTGAAACATAAAGTAAATCTGTATAGATACCTAATAATATTAATGTAGCTATATGCCTAATCTTTAAAAAAAAAGATTTTTTAATAAAAGTACTTACAGTATTTTAATAAAAAGCCGAGGAAGTTCAACCACATTGACGCTGTTTTTAAAAAAAAAGAAACGTAAATTTTTGACAACCTATCACAGCAAAGTGAGAGTTGTGATTGATTTGACACACGTTGTTTTAGGAAGTAGAGATTAAGGTGCATTGTTCACAAAAGCTAAAACTTAAAAAACATCAACGGTTTTTTATAAAATAGCCTATAGCCCAGTTGCCTCGTGGGTCCTACTACCCCAACTAACCTTATTCAAAATTATAATTCCTTCCGCCAAGTTTGTTCTTGTGTTATAACTAAAAACTGTCCCTACTGCAATCTGTTTTGCAACGATTACAAGTGAATTAAACATTAAGAGTTTCAAATTTTAAATCTTCGTAACTCCTAAACTACTTGACTTCCAGTTTGATATTCTATAGCAAAGGTTACCGAAAAACCAAATATGAAGTCAAAATAGATATTTCTATGTAAAATTTCCGAGTTTGGCACAAATTTACTATGAAGATCACGTTTTTAACTTAAGTTGAAAGAAGATAATTTCCAGTCAAATAACTTTTTCCGTTTTTTTTTTTTTTTTTTTTTTTTTTTTGCTTTTTTAATTGACTGTACATTTAGTTTTTTTTTTTTTTTAATCATTGCGATAAAAATAGATAATCTCTTTTATAAATAATATGTTATATTTTTAGATCTAAATGAGGGATGATTGTGTTCTGGTTATATTTCAGAATTCCGGTATTTTTTTCTTTTCCAATACCGGATTTCCGGTTTTTCCTGCGTTACATTACTCGGTCACGGAAAAAAATAATTGAGAAATTCGTAAATCAGTTTAGAAAAGATATGCAAAATTGATCCTTTTTTTAGATTTCTCTCATGATTCAAGCGTGATTCTGTTCCGATTTTTCCGAAAATTTAAGGTATTCATTCGGTTCCGAAAATTTAAAAGAAATCGGTCATCAATCCGAAAATTCGTACATAAAAAACATCGGGAATTTCGACAAATGGTGGCCGAAAAAAATTCTTTAATCATTCGCAGAAAAAATTGCCAATTTCGTCAGTCGTTCGCGAAAAGCGCAAATTTCGTCAAAGGATCGCAAAAAGATGCGAACTTCGTCAAAGGATAGCGGAGAAACGCAAATTTCGTCAAAGAATCGCAAAAACAATCCAAATTTCCTGAAAGGATCGCGAAAAACCGAAACTTCGTCAAAGGATCGAGGTGATAACGCAAATTTTGTCAAAGGATCGCGAAAAAACGCAATTTCATCAAAGGATCCCGAAAAAAAAAAACCGCGAATTTCGTCAAAGGATAGCAAAAAACCCGAATTTCGTCAAAGAATCGCGGAAATAACGTGAATTTCGGCAAAGGGTCGCAGACAAAAAAACGAATTTCGATAAAGAATCGCAGAAAAAACGAATTTCGTCAAACGATCGCGAGAAAAACGAGAATTCCTTCAAAGGATCACAGAAGAAAACGAGAATTTCGTCAAAGGATTTCGTAAAGGCTTTCAAAAAGATTTAGTAGTAATATATATTTTTATATTACTCAAATGCTCTATGCATTCAAATATTCAACTGGTTTCTCAATTTCACATTATTGTAACTAAAACTATATAGGTAATAGAATTTATTTTTAATTTTTGTATTCTTTCAGAAATTAATAAATCAAAATTATTCATTTGTATTTCACTTAAAATTTTACAATTTTATGAAATTTAATCAAATTTTAGAACATGTTGTAATTCAAATCCTAACAGGTATGGTTTTCTACAAACACGAGGTTGCTGGAATGAAGATGAATGAAGGAAATGAACTTAAAACAAGTCGGAAAGTGCACGTCAAACGTGACAAATGTGGCGCGTTCGTACTATAACTAGGTTTATAAATATTCAGATCTTGGTGACATAGCTGTTGCACTCTTATGCAAAAATGAATGATTACAAAATTTATTATGATTCTATCTATTAAATTCAGTCATACGGAAATAATAGGACTCCCTTTTTAATAGAACGTCAACACCATGGCAACCTAGAATCATTACCTATCACGGGATATCATTGAATTCATGACGTAAAATAGGATTTAATAGAATGAAGAAAACTTATATTAATACCTTTTTAAGTTTTGATTCGATTTTCATGAAATTTGAAATGACTCGACACAATTCTGCAACTACTCTATATATTAAATTTCAAACCATTCGGTTGGGTAGTTTTTGAGCTGTTATATGCGCGTAGACGACGACTATTGGTACTATGTATTTACATAACTACGAACGCACCTAATGAACGAAATGAGATAAAATAAATGATTTAAAACAACTTTATTCCTCCGAAGTTACGTGCCATAAAGTAAAAATTCTATTTCAAAATTTTCGATTTTTTGTGTTGTGGTTCAATGACCTATTGAAAAAACAGCGTTCTTAAAATAGTTTAACGATGAACTGTTTGTAAATCTGCAGTCAGTTTAAAAAACAAGAAAAAAATGTAATAAATAAATCTAAAGTATCTTAATCGTGAATCGCGAAAAAAAAAAAAAAACCTTAATTGAACTTAGAAAACATTGTTAGAAAGTATTGCAGTTTATTGTGTCATGAGGATTTTTCAAAAGAAAACGGATTAAATGTTTCAAAATACTTATTATCACTAGAACGGCGGTAGGTGTCATTTTGACACCTGAGTACTTTCGTCCGTTGATTACTTTTGTTTGCTTAGGGGAAATCGCTTGAAATTTTTTCACTTTTCCTAAATAGATAACACATATTTCTAAAAAAAAATTCAGCTTTCTAGATTGGTTAGTTTTTGAAATATGGGCTTGTATTCCTAGAACGGCGGACGGGGCTCATTTTGACCCCTTTTAGTAAAATACTCTTTGTACTCGAAGCTGCTTTTTTTGCTATACTATATGTTCGAGGAGCAATAAAAAAAGGGTTTAGATTTATATTCATTGTCGTCCAAGGCATGAGGAATACTATTTTGAAAAGAAACTATCTCAAGAGATATATTCAAAGAAAGAAAAAGATTTTTTAGGTTGGGTGAAAATACAACAAGATCTAGCATACTACAGACTGATAAATTTGCTCTTGCATCTGAAATGTGGAATAAATTTATTCGAAATTGCAAAACATGCTACCGACCAGGACAAAATATTACAGCTGATGAACAATTGTTCCCATCTAAGGATAGATATAAATTTACGCAATATATGCCAAATAAATTGGATAAATTTGGAATAAAATTTTGGAGATCTGTTGACATTGATACTAAATACCTCTTGAATGAATTTATTTATCTAGAAAAAGATGAAACAGCCGATCCTTAATTACGTTTATCGGAAAATGTTGTCATGAAATTAACAGATCCCCATCTAAACGAAGGGAGGAATATTACGACAGATAGCTATTTTACTAGCACCAAATTAGCAGAAATATTAAAAGCTAAAAATACAACTTAGGTTGCACAATGAAAAAGAACAGAAGAGAAATTCCTATATCATTGAAAAATATGCGCAGTACTCTTTATTCATCGAAGATAGTGGTATGTGATAATATGACACTTACCATCTATCAAGTCAAAAGAAAAAAAAGTGTTTTTCTACTGAGCTTATTACATTCTACTGTAAAAACTGAAGACGGTCTCAAGAAGTTGCCCGATTCAATACAATATTACAACGCAACGAAATATGGTGTGGATATCCATGATCAGATATGCCGAAAATACTCCTTGAAATCGGCTAAAAGACGATGGCCTGTACATATCTTTTTCAATATTTTGGATCATACAGCTGTAAACGCCTGGATAATTTATAAAAGTGTAACAGGCAAGCCTATCAGTAGAAGAGATTTTCTGTTAAATTTAGGAGATGTGTCCAGAGTGGATTTTATAGTTTCAAAACTCTCAAAGATCTTTCCTGAGTCTTCAGAAAAAAAAAAAAAAACACGAAAATAAAATAGATATGAAGAGAAAACATTTCAAGTACAGACATGCAATGGAAACAAATCTCAAGAATTTTGCGCACCATGTTTCAAAGTTGTGTGCGGAAAATGTACTCGAAAAATTCCTTTTTTTTTTTTTTTTTTTTTTGTTACAACTGAATTAATTCCTAATACGTGTGTACAATTTGGAGTATTATAAGCATTAAATAAAATTGAAACAGAATGCTTAACATATTAACCATTCAGCTGCACTTATAATGAAATAACGGAAACAACAGAACATATTTCTCATTTATGGATTTAGAGAGTGAATCATTCAGCGAGTAAGTAGATAAAAATATGTATATATAATTTTTTTATAAATTGTGTTTTATTTTAGTTAAAATTAGTTTTAATTTGTGGAAAGATTAATATTAAATCGATTTTTACATTAAATTAATGAGTTTTTTGAGTAGTTGTAGTATGATCCAATTAATCGCCCTGTAGGTGTTAGATATATACAGTACTTTAAAAACTCAATAAATTATCGAGTAATATTAAATATAAATTATGAAATACACGTAAATTACATATTTTTGCCAATGTATGGCATTTAAAATTGTTTTAGCGTTGTTATTTCAGTAGTTTCATCGAGGGGTCAAAATGACCCTTTCCCGCCGTTCCAGTAGGTAAGATTAATATTAAATCGATTTTTACATTAAATTAATGAGTTTTTTGAGTAGTTGTAGTATGATCCAATTAATCGCCCTGTAGGTGTTAGATATATACAGTACTTTAAAAACTCAATAAATTATCGAGTAATATTAAATATAAATTATGAAATACACGTAAATTACATATTTTTGCCAATGTATGGCATTTAAAATTGTTTTAGCGTTGTTATTTCAGTAGTTTCATCGAGGGGTCAAAATGACCCTTTCCCGCCGTTCCAGTAGGTAAGATTTTCCCGCCGTTCTAGTGTTAAAGGAGGACTACACATTTAGTTACTTTTAATGTTACCTTCTAAATATGTGAAATTTTGAATACATAGACTATATTTTACTAACAAATAATTTGGAAATATTCCAACTTCCAATGCGATTTTTTTTCTAGCAGGATTTTTTTTTTAATGGATTACAAAATATTTATTAAAGGGAAAGTGTAGATGTTTAATTGAAATTGTTGTTATAAACGTATAAAAATTTATGTATTTATATTAAAATTTAGTATAAAATGTTATAAATTAATAATATTTCTTGTCACTTTGTGGCGTAATGGTTTTGGTAGGAGTTCATGATGAGGCTTATAGACTTTAAATATAGAGCTTTTATTCAACAACGGGCAAAGGGTTTGGCAGACAAGATCTTATAAATTTCGCCCTCACTCCGTGATAGCAATAAAACTCTTAATTAAATATAAACTCAAAAGTTAACTCACGTAAACTTCGTTTCTCCGGAGCGTGCTTGAGCTGCTATGGCGGGGTTCACTTCAAATCCACTTCTAGATTTTATCTCGCTCTAAATCTGTTCTTGTTCCCAGTTAAGCTCCAGCCACACAGGCCGTTTCTCCAACACCAAAACTACTCACGCCAACTAACTGCTAATTCACTGAACTTCAACTACTGACTAACTAACCGCTTAACATATTTTCGCTTCCCTATTTATATTCTGGCAGACTGAGCAAATAAATTTGCATACGGTTACCGCTAACTAGCGGTACAGTGAACTCCTAATTAAAAATGCACCGCGGACAATTAGAGTGCCTCTAGACTAGAGTAACACCATGTTTACCTTCAAACCACTAGAGAGCCTTTGTAACAAAGTTACTGGCGCCTTACAACTTCAGTTTCGCCAAAAAATTACATTAAATAAGTTACAAAATCTTTATTAAACAAGGTTTATGTATTTGTGTTATTGCTATAAATATATCAAATTTTGTGCAATTTTACTGTATTTTAGAAAACGTTTAAAAAAATTAATTTTATTAACATAGTGGGAAAAAGCTACGTAAATTCGTTGCTCCCGACTATTTAAATGGCGAATTAAAATTATTTCCAGCAGAGCGCCTTATTGTTATAATAGGAGAAACTTTAATTTTATTGGAAGTTGAGCTATTAAGTGACATGTGGTTAAGGCCTGTACAATTCCTGAGACTCGTTTACACACCCAGTTCTAACCACAAGTGCCGGTAAAATTTTCTGAAACGACACTTTCCCTCTCAAAGATCGACCGAAAATGATAGCTGAAAGTAATAAGATGTATTGCTGAAAAAGAAATTTGCCAGGGGCAAGAAGCCTAAAGCATCAGAATTAAAGTTTAAAAAATATTACTTGGGAATTTAAATTTTAGAATTTGAATTTTAAATTTAAGTTTTTAAAAAGGGTTAGACTTTATCCTTTCATATATTTCATATACTAACATAATTTTTATCGTACACACATACAACATCTTTCAGTATTGATTTAAAAAAAAAAAAAAGTCAACAGATGAATTGGCTATAAGTCATGAAATATCTTCTGTAAAACATATTCTACTGAAAATTAAATAATCTTTGTAGCAAAAATTGGTAGCAATAATTTTTATTTGAGATGAATCGCAAAAAGGTATGAATCATTACGTGGAATCTTCTCCAAAAGAGCTGATATGAATTCTTTCCATGATCGGGATGTTTTTATTATAAGTGACATGCCGATATTAGGGCTATTAAAAGCACTAAGCAAATGCGTTATTTAAAAATTGTGACATTTTAAACTTAGCTATACAGTAATACAGCTGGCTAAAATTCAAACGTTTAACTCTCATTTTACCTAATAAAAACTAGTACATATGCTGTAGCCATCATAAAACTGTCTTATCATTTTATTTATTAATTTAGCAAGAGCAGGTACACACTAACAATTGTGAATATGAAGTACAGCACGCGTCTTTCAATTTAAATTGGAGTTAGAGTAGCAGGAAATGATGTAAATGAAGAAAAAATGTAATAACGCCCACTGTTGAGCATTTAAATCATAATTGGAGCAACATACGCATTTTTAATTTATAACCTCTAATGTAAAATTTGGTGCATTTCTACTAAATAGAAACTCAGAAACACCTATAATGTTCATCTCAAAAACATAACATAGCAAACCCCCCCCCCCCCCCAGTTGATCGATTAAAATCAAAACTGAATCAGCATCGTTTTTTTATAAGCATCGTACATATTAGTTTGATTCAAATGCAATTCAATCCCATGCATGCTGCCATATACTCTATATAGCCATTAATCACCGGACACTTTCGATTTTAGACATTTTGTCGAATATTTAAAAAATATACTTGTCGGAACTTCAGGATTATAAAGAATATGTTTGGCCTCAAATTTATCAACGTCGATTTGATAAGAAGGACAATTAGGGAGCCAACAAAAAAAAAAATCAAACAAAAATAATAATAATTGGGATCATCCTGTAAATTAAAATACACGAAATGATCTATCGCTGCAGAATACAAATTTGTGAATACTGTACAACGTGTTACTGATTTGTATAAGAATGGCAAGTATATTCATGGAGATATAGAGATTTTTTTTTTAAGTTTTAAAAATTCTTGCATGTTTCTAGCTTATATCATGTAGGGTTTTCAACCAAATTAAAGCCAGTTTCAGAAACATTGGCAAAATGTAGTAAAAACACTATAGTACAATTGGAATATAAATATATTAAATATTTTATGAAATATGAGCAGTTGTATGAAATAATTTTCATCTGCGCATGCGCGAACGATAACAATGATTTTTTTTTACATAATTTAATAGTCAACTCTATAGAGCAACTCCTAAAAAAAATTCAGTCAAATATCCTGAAAATTTAGAAAGATATCGGTGATAGAGTGAGATGAGTTTTAGTTGCTATCTAAAAGCAGCTGAATAATAAGAGATTTTCCACAAATTATCATTTTTAGCTCACAGGCTATCAAAGCCTGAGAGCTTATGTGCCCGCCGGCTCTGTATGTACGTACGTATGTAAGTACGTAACGCGATAACTCTTGATAGAAACATCCGATTTGCTTCAATTTTTTTTTCTAGTTTCGTTCTGATAAGTCGCTTCCCTGATTAGTTTTGGGGGTTCGTTGGTTAAGAATAAAGGGGGAAAAGGGGGGTTAGTCCACCCCCCCCCCCTTAATTCAGGTAAATGGGTTTTTCATGCAGAATGATTCGATTTGCTCCGAATTTGGTATACCGGCTTATTATGTTAAGGAACTTCCCTGATTAGTTTTGGGGGTTCATTGGTTAAGGATAAAGGGGGAAAAGGGGGGTTAGTCCACCCCCCTTAATTCAGATAAATGGGTTTTTCATGAAGAATCATTCGATTTGCTCCGAATTTGGTATACCAGTTTATTATGTTAAGGAACTTCCCTGATTAGTTTTGGGGTTCATTGGTTAAGGATAAAGGGGGAAAAGGGGGGTTAGTCCACCCCCTTAATTCAGATAAATGGGTTTTTCATGAAGAATCATTCGATTTGCTCCGAATTTGGTATACCAGTTTATTATGTTAAGGAGTTTCCTTGATTAGTTTTGAGGGTTAATTGGTTAAGGATAAAGGGGGGAAAGGGGGGGGTAGTCCACCCCCTTAATTTAGATAAATGGGTTTTTCATGCAGAATTATTCGATTTGCTCCAAATTTGGTATACCGGTTTATTATGTTAAGGAGCTTCCTTGATTAGTTTTGAGGGTTCATTGGTTAAGGATAAAGGGGGTAAAGGGAGGTTTATTCCACCCCCTTAATTCAGATAAATGGGTTTTTCATGCAGAATCATTCGTTTTTCTCCGAATTTGGTATACCGATTTATTATGTTAAGGAACTTCCCTGATTAGTTTGGGGGTTCATTGGTTAAGGATAAAGGGGGAAAAGGGGGGTTAGACCACCCCCTTAATTCAGATAAATGGGTTTTTCATGAAGAATCATTCGATTTGCTCCGAATTTGGTATACCGGTTTATTGTGTTAAGGAACTTTCCTGATTAGTTTTGGGAGATCATTGGTTAAGGATAAAGGGGGAAAAACGGGGTTAGACCACCCCCTTAATTCAGATAAATGGGTTTTTCATGAAGAATCATTCGATTTGCTCCGAATTTGGTATACCGATTTATTATGTTAAGGAACTTCCCTGATTAGTTTGGGGGTTCATTGGTTAAGGATAAAGGGGGAAAAGGGGGGTTAGACCACCCCCTTAATTCAGATAAATGGGTTTTTCATGAAGAATCATTCGATTTGCTCCGAATTTGGTATACCGGTTTATTATGTTAAGGAACTTCCCTGATTAGTTTTGGGGGTTCAGTGGTTAAGGATAAAGGTGGAAAAGGATGGTTAGTCCACCCCTTTTAATTCAGATAAATGGGTTTTTCATGCAGAATCATTCGATTTGCTCCGAATTTGGTATACCGGTTTATTATGTTAAGGAACTTCCCTGATTAGTTTGGGGGTTCATTGGTTAAGGATAAAGGGGGAAAAGGGGGGTTAGTCCACCCCCCCCCCTTAATTCAGATAAATGGGTTTTTCATGCAGAATGATTCGATTTGCTCCGAATTTGGTATACCGGCTTATTCTGTTAAGGAACTTCCCTGATTAGTTTTGGGGGTTCATTGGTTAAGGATAAAGGGGGGCAAGGGGGTTAGTCCACCCCCCTTAATTCAGGTAAATGGGTTTTTCATGCAGAACTATTCGATTTGCTCCGAAGTTGGTATACCAGCTTATTATGTTAAGGGACTTCCCTGATTAGTTTTGGGGGTTCATTGGTTAAGGATAAAGGGGGAAAAGGGGGTTAGTCCCCCCCCCTCCCCATTAATTCAGATAAATGGGTTTTTCATGCGGAATTATTCGACTTGCCCCGAAGTTGGTATACCGGTTTATTATGTTAAGGAACTTCCCTGATTAGTTTTGGGGGTTCATTGGTTAAGGATAAAGGGGGGGGAAAGGGGGGGGGTTAGTCCACCCCCTTAATTTAGATAAATGGGTTTTTCATGCAGAATCATTCGATTTGCTCCGAATTTGGTATACCGGTTTATTATGTTAAGGAACTTCCCTGATTAGTTTTGGGGTTCATTGGTTAAGGATAAAGGGGGAAAAGGGGGGTTAGTCCACCCCCCTTAATTCAGATAAATGGGTTTTTCATGAAGAATCATTCGATTTGCTCCGAATTTGGTATACCAGTTTATTATATTAAGGAGCTTCCTTGATTAGTTTTGAGGGTTAATTGGTTAAGGATAAAGGGGGGAAAGGGGGGGGTAGTCCACCCCCTTAATTTAGATAAATGGGTTTTTCATGCAGAATTATTCGATTTGCTCCAAATTTGGTATACCGGTTTATTATATTAAGGAGCTTCCTTGATTAGTTTTGAGGGTTCATTGGTTAAGGATAAAGGGGGTAAAGGGAGGTTTATTCCACCCCCTTAATTCAAATAAATGGGTTTTTCATGCAGAATCATTCGATTTGCTCCGAATTTGGTATACCGATTTATTATGTTAAGGAACTTCCCTGATTAGTTTGGGGGTTCATTGGTTAAGGATAAAGGGGGAAAAGGGGGGTTAGACCACCCCCTTAATTCAGATAAATGGGTTTTTCATGAAGAATCATTCGATTTGCTCCGAATTTGGTATACCGGTTTATTATGTTAAGGAACTTCCCTGATTAGTTTTGGGGGTTCAGTGGTTAAGGATAAAGGTGGAAAAGGATGGTTAGTCCACCCCTTTTAATTTAGATAAGTGCGTTTTTCATGCAGAATGATTCGATTTGCTCCGAATTAGGTATACCGGTTTATTATGTTAAGGAACTTCCCTGATTACTTTTGGGGGTTCATTGGTTAAGGATAGAGGGGGAAGGGGGCTAGTCCACCCCCCCTTAATTTATATAAATGGGTTTTTCTTGCAGAATTATTCGCTTTTCTCCAAATTTGGTATACCGGTTTATTATGTTAAGGAGCTTCCCTGATTCTTTTTGGGGATTCATTGGTTAAGGATAAAGGGGGGCTAGTCCACCCCCCCCCTAATTTAGATAAATGGGTTTTTTTGCAGGATTATTCGATTTGCTCCAAATCTGGTATACCGGTTTATTATGATAAGGAGCTTCCCTGATTAGATTTGGAGGTTCACTGGTTAAGTATAAAGGGGGAAACGGGGGCTAAATCCCCTTCACTTATTTTTTTGAGGGGCATTATTCTTTAAAATAAGAGTATAATATACAATTAGTGTCAATAGCCTGTGAGCTCAATGCCATCAGTTTAGCTGGGCACTTTTCTTTTCTATTTATTAACTGACTTTCAGGAAAACGTTAGTATATATAGTATTAAAAGTTAGTATAGCCTCGAATGATCCTTTTTATACACAGAAACCAGTGGCGTGGCGTCCGGTCATCGCTGGATGCGGCGATGACCAAGCAATATTATAAAACTCTTAATAAGCTTTTAAAACTCTACGATCCAGTTTTAGCAGAACATTTGGAGTTCATGTATAAGTGAAGGTAAGATTTAAAGTTTCTTTTTTGAACATTCAACCATTGAATTTTAGAGTTAATAATTTTTCACCACAAACTTAAATAATTGCGATGACCACCGAAAATTTTCACGCCACGCCACTGACAGAAACAACAAAAAGCCGCAACAACTTTATTTTATTTTTCCATTATATATTTATATAACTACAAATGGACATTCACGATAACATCCATATCGTACCCGGGGATTCGAACCCGGGTCCCCGCTTGGCATCAGCTATCGCTACTGATCACGCCACTGGGCGATCAGCACAACAGCGTTGATATGTGCCAAACTCTAAAATGTGCCAACTAATGTCAAGATCTAGTTAAATATGAAGTTTCATTTGAATTCATTTGAATGTTGAATTCATTTGAATATGAAATTTCCATTAATTAATTTTTCTGTTGGAACGGCTACTAAAATAGTGTAACACACAAATAAAGACACAGCGTTCAAAACAAATTTAAGCAGTATAGCGCACATGCTAACACATGTAAATCCATAAAAAAGTGTGTGGGGGGGGGGGGTGGATTTTTATGAAACCAATACTTTCTTTTTATGAATGTAGAGGAAAGTAACAATATTATCATAGGAATTTTAAATGCGTCACTCTTTCAATTTTATTAATTAGTTGAACATTACAATTTCTTTTTACCATCACATAATCATATAAATATTCATATATGTCATTATTCGTATAAATAATGGCGTTCTTACTTAATTACCTTCCCAATACTAAAATTTCTTGCTGCTTCACTTTTTTTTAATTGCTAGATTCTTTTAACTGACATCATACTTCGTAAACTTGTAAAAAAGAATAACACAAAACTGTAAATTACGTAATTTGAGTAATCCGCTAAGGTTTTTTTTTTTTTTTTCAAATTATGTAATATTTGCAGCTTTACTAAATTTAAATGGTTTTTTAACGTACTTCTCAAATTGCTTCATCCTCTTATGTATTGTCGCCATTTTCATTTCCAAAGTGATTCTGCACAAAATAATTTAAGTTGAGTTAAGGTTCATTTTAATTACATTTATTTTAAATAATTAGTCTTTTAATCGCAACTGAAAACTGTAAGTAGATTCACTGAGAGATGCGGTATGGTGTATTATTACATAAATAAATTTAATTACAGTGTATCGTATTAATCGCTAGATTACAAAATAGTATTTTGAGCTAATTTTTTGATGGAAATTAAATGAGTTAATTTCATAGCATATGACATTCAATACACGAAAGTAAAAATATGAAAATTGATAATGCATCTCAAAACACTGTTGGCCATTATTTAGGGTCACAATTCACTCATTTAATTAAAAAAATTCTGATGTTTCATCTTAACGCTAGAACGCCCGTAAGGAGTCGATTCGACTCCGACCACATAATTAAATGTCCATTGGAGCCAGAATTTTTTCCATGAAATAAGTTAAATTTAAGCGACGCAGAATTACGTCAAATAAACCAGTTAAATAATTTTAAATAAAAATTCTCGGGTGAAATATTTTTTATGAAACTTGAGTAAAATTTCCAGACGTTCTAATGTTAAGCCTTACTTGAATCTTCGTTGACAACTTTAACAATGGTTAAGATACTGTAACGAAATTTTCAACAGATTGACTTTGCTTTATGTCAGAAGTGTCCACTGGAGGGCAGCTTCTTGCCACTATTTCCGAATAGTAATCTTCATAGAATTTGGTCTCAGAATGTATTGAATGTACGCAGACTAAAGCCTTTTATTCGCAAAATTTCTAAGGTTAAACAAGGCGCACATTACTATTTGGCAACAGAGGTAAGAAGCAATAAGCCAGTCAGACATCCCTGCTTTATGCGAAATGTGATGATTGATACATCTAAGCAATTTACAATAGATGTACGAGTTACTTAGAATAAATATAATACATATTACATACAATACCTAAAAGAGTGGTAACTAAGCATTTGATGCTAAGAGTTACTGTAGTTAATAATACCTAACAGATATGCGTCTTTCTAGCGTGGATAATATACAAGTATCTTAAATGCTCCAACTAATACAGCCGTGTTCCCTGATATTCGAAAAGAGGTTTCTTATTTAATAATAATCTTTGTGTTGGCTGGGGTGTCATCCATATAGCTCACATGGCAGAGTATTAACAAATAAAGCCAAGGGTTCTGGGTTGAAGTTCCAGCCTCGACACCTTTTCGCTCAGATGAAAAAATTACAACTCATTTGAGTTATTTATTAATCAGGTGATTGTGTTCGTAACTATTTAATTAATTAATAATCTATCTCATTATGATTTTTTTTATTATTTCATTATTACACCTAATCATCTTATCTCCGCTTGAGTATATTACCACTCTCATATAGTAGACGCACCCTAATACTATTCTTGACAAAATCCAGTATTAAGGGGACAAGGGGCCTTCAAACTCATTTTCTTCTTATTTTCTTTTATTCCACTAGGGGGCTCGGCCCCCTACGAGCTACGCTCGCCAACCCCCGTCCAGACACCGCAGACTCTAAATGCACGCTAATGTGATCGGCTTTAAAAAGATTTCGAAAGATTGAATTACAATTTAAAAAACAGTGACGATCTCCCTATAAACGGATTTCTATTCATTTCTCTTTGATTGGGGAAATTTTAACGCCAAATCCGCTGCGGTACTACTTGATTATCCCGTCGACTAATTTCACCAAATTATATAAATCGCCAAACCACTCGCCAAATTATACAAATTGACTTAATTTTTATTTTAAATAGCGAAAGAACAAATAAATTAGTACAACATTAATAAAAATACAAATAAAACGTCGAAATAAAAATAACTTGTTGACGTAGACACGTGTAACAACATTTCAAAATAAGCTAATATAAAAGGAATTAAGTAAACAGAATCTTTGTCTCCCGGTATTTCTTAACAAAGCGAAAAGAAAGTTCTTTTAAATGAGACATTTTAAATTAATCGTTTTCAATCTGACGTAATTTTGACCAAACTATTGTTTCTCTTTTTAATATTCACGTGAAAATACTTGTGTTAGATATAAAATATTATTTGCGCTTTCCTAAGAAAACAAGTAATATAAAAATCTTGTTTTTAAAGTCAATTCCTACTTAGGCCATCAAAGAAAAATTTAATATAATCCCTTAAGCTAATATTAGTTTTTGTTGCATTAAAATATCTCAATTTGTTGATTTTCTATAAGCAAGTAGGTTTACAATGGAACTCTATGGGAATTTGGCGAAATATTAGAGCTATCGCCAAGTTGGCATCACTTTTGGCGACTCATTTTGGTCGCCAAATTTGGCGATATATCGCCAAGTTGGCGAGAAACTTGGCGGTATTTGGCGACAGAACAGGGTCTCCCCTATGGTAACCCCTTATTGAAAATACTTTCATTGAACTTCAATAACCAATGACCGCCATTTTGTTTCCCATGCAAAACTAAAATTAATTAATTAATATTTAATTAATTAATTAACATTTGAAAAAACTGTATTAACATCAATTGTCATCCAGTACAAGTTTAAAAAAAATTATTTCAACTTGATAGGAGGAATAATGAGTATTTTATTAACGATTGAAAATTTGAACAAGATAAATATATAAATATATAAATATATAAATATAGGGAGAGTGTGAGCTAATAGTAGGAATTGAAATAGTTGAAAAGTATCCTCTCAAAATATCAAATAAATGTCTAGCGCAATTTGTAAATTTAAACCGTTTTGCAATATTATTTTGTGTTCATTTTATGTAATAACTGTAATGTGACGTAAATATGACGTAATTTCTCCTATTTAAGACTTCTAACGCATGTTAATAAATTTATTATTTTACAAATTCCTTTCTCTCTTAAAATTCACGTGTAATTATAGTTTTTATGACGTAATTTTTTATAAGTTCCTGCTTTTTGTACATAATTATTTAATTCTAATTCCAAATGTTTTTTTCTGTTTATAATAGTCACGTGTAAATAAATTTTTAATTTATTACACGTATAATTTTCTTTTTTTTTTTTTTTTTTTTTAAGCAAACATTATTGTTTCCGCTGTTTATACAGTTGGCAACAGTTAAAATTAATATCACTTTCTAAAATCTGTAAAAAATATCTCTCGAAATGCTGAAAATTTGAATTTAAAATAGATATAAAACCTCGAAAAATGAGTCAAATTAAAAAAATAAATCAATTCTGCACACCGGGAAATTATAACGTATAAAATGAACTAAAAATTATTAAATTCCGATATATAGTTTTTGCTACTATAAAACTTTTTTAGTGGAACGATTTTGTCCAACTTTAGCATTAAATATCTCTTAAAATAATTCTTCGATTTAAAAACTGTCTACATCAGCGTGTTTATCAAACATTTCTGTATAACACTACCGATTTTCATATTTTTGTATGCATTATTTTTCTTAATATTAACGAAGAAAGACCTCCGGTCACAAAAAAGTCAAAACCGGCGGCGGCGGCGGCGGTGACAGCGGTAGTTACTTTTTTTTAGAATAGAGAGATTTTAAACACTATTCAAGGGCACACTTATGCATTATAGCATATATTTCTGACACAAAAAATAAATTAAAAATAAATTTTTGGAGAAAAATACGGAATTTTCTTGAATATTTTAAACATTACTGAGAACTTTTCAAAATTTCCCATGCGTATTACATATCAATTAAAATTCACAATAAATTTTATGCAAGTTTAGTTTATATGTACAAATAAAACTGTTCATTGAATTTTATATAAAACTAGGGGGCTCGGCCCCCTACGAGCTACGCTCGCCAACCCCCGTCCAGACACCGCAGGCTCTAAATGCACGCTGATTTGATCGGCTTTAAAAAGATTTCGAAAGATTGAATTATAATTTAAAAAACAGTGGCGATCTCCCTATAAACGAATTTCAATTCATTTCTCTTTGATTGGGGAATTTTAACGCCAAATCCGCTGCGGTACTACTTGATTATCCCGACGACCCATTTCGCCAAATTATATAAATCGCCAAACCATTCGCCAAATTATACAAAATGACATAATTTTTATTTTAAATAACGAAAGAACAAATAAATTCGTACAACATTAATAAAAATACAAATAA
This sequence comes from Maratus speciosus, assembly GCA_963932465.1. Taxonomy (NCBI): domain Eukaryota; kingdom Metazoa; phylum Arthropoda; class Arachnida; order Araneae; family Salticidae; genus Maratus; species Maratus speciosus. The sequence goes on along the minus strand of OZ010790.1, from coordinate 7,019,609 downwards.
AACGTCGAAATAAAAATAACTTGATGACGTAGACACGTGTAACAACATTTCAAAATAAGCTAATATAAAAGGAATTAAGTAAACAGAGTCTTTGTCTCCTGGTATTTTTTAACAAAGCGAAAAGAAAGTTCTTTTAAATGAGATATTTTAAATTAATCGTTTTTAATCTGACGTAATTTTTACCAAGCTATTCTTTCTCTTTTAAATAATCGCGTGAAAGTACTTTTGTTAGCAATGAAATATTATTTGCGGTTTCCTAACAAAAATAGTTGAAAATATCCTCTCAAAATATTAAATAAATGTCTAGCGCAATTTCTAAAATTAAACTTTTTTGCAATATTATTTTGTGTTCATTTTATGTAATAACTATAATGTGACGTAAATATGACATAATTTCTCCTAAGACTTCTAACGCATGTTAATGAATTTATTATTTTACAACATCCTTTCTCTTTTAAAATTCACGTGTGTACTTTTTATGACGTAATTTTTAATAAGTTCCTGCTTTTTATACATAATTATTTAATTCTAATTTGAAAGTTTTTTTCCTGTTTATAATAGTCACGTGTAAATAAATTTTTAATTTGAAGCAAACATTATTGCTTGCGCTTTTTATACAGTTGGCAACAGTTTAAATTAGTACAATTTTCTGAAATCTGTAAAAAATATCTCTAGAAATGCAGAAAATTTGAATTTAAAATAGAAATAAAACCTGAAAAAATGAGTCAAAATAAAAAAATTAATGCAATCTGCACTCCGGCAAATTCTAACGCATAAAATGATCTAAAAATGATTACACTGCCATGTATAGTTTTTGCTGCTATAAAACTTTTTTAGTGGAACGATTTTGTCCAACTTTAGCATTCAATATCTCTTAAAATAATTCTTCGATTTGAAAACTGTCTGCATCAGCGTGTTTATCAAACATTTCTGTATAAAACCACTGATTTTCATATTTTTGTATGCATTATTTTTCTCAATATTAACGAAGAAAGACCTCCGGTCACAAAAAATTCAAAACCGGCGGCGGCGGCGGCGGCGGCGGCGGCGGCGGCGGTGACAGCGGTAGTTACTTTTTTTTAGAATAGAGAGAAACATTTTCGAAATTTTATGAAATTTTTACCAGTTTCGCATCCTATTTCTGCAATTAACTACCTTTAACTATCCAATTATATTTAGTTAAAACAAAACATGCACGGTTATATATGTGTATATAAACTAAACTTGCATAAAAAATATTGGGGATTTTAATTAATATGGAATTCGCATGGGGCATTTTGAAATGTTCTTCGTAACGTTTAAAATATTCAGGAAAATTCATTATTTTTCTCATTTTTTTAAAATTTCTTGTGTGATTAAACATATGCCATAATGCATATGGGGCATTCTCACAAACTTTTGACTTTTATGTCCCTGAATAATAATTAGTACATATTCTTGTGTTTTTTTTCATATACTGGGAACATACCACTGCATGAGTGCATAACAATATTAACGAGATAAATGAGTTTTGGACGATGTTGGGGGTTCAAATACCAGGAAAACTCCTATACCGTCCCGTGTCCCTGATGCTGATTTTTAAGTTTGGAGCTGTCTGTATAAAATTGTTTCAATAAAAATAATTCTATGTAATTTTTTTCCGGGACTGTAACTATTGTTTTGTATAAATATGTAGCAAAAAATTAACCTGCACACATTTTTACGGTTGTTCTTATTTTTTAAACTCTGTCCCTGAGTTTTAGATTCCTTACCATCCCTCTTCTAAAATTATGCAGAAAATCACTTCAGATGAAGCCACAGAATTTTTTTCAAGTTTTTTCTCGTGCAGAAGTATGCTAGAGAAAGAATGTCTAAAGTTCTTTGACAGGAAATTTACTGCAGTATTTAAATCAGCATTTAAATATCAATTTCAAGCATCGTGGCTTTATTGGTAGTCTTACCGTCCCCAAGGTTTATTCCTGCATTTTTCGAGGTAAATTAATTTTTTTTTAATTTAATCCAATGTAAATAACTGCTTCTTAAAATCAATGAACATTGTGGCTACCGCTTAGTCTTAACATAATTTTCCTTACCGTTCCATCCTTACCGTCCCTTTTTTTCCCATTTCGTCCCTTTTTTCCTATACCATCCCCTTTTTATATCTTACCGTCCCTTCTTTAACACCCATTTAAGACAATGTTATACTAAAATTTTGCACTAAAAATATTCCATTGTTATTATTTTTTATTTGAATTCCCTTGTGGGTACTACGCAAATTAATTATAAGTAAAAATTTAGAAGAAAATAGAAAGTTATAGTGGTAAAACGATAAGGAAAATTAAACTCGCAAGATTAACTTAAAACCTCAATTAAATAAAAAATAAAAAAAATCGTTGCTGACCCTTTTTTTCTTTATTTTGAATCATTAAGGCATTCGTCTATCAGATTAAAATGTTATTTTAGCAAGTTTAATTTCACCAGATTTTTATTCCCGAAAGTCAAAAGATTGTGAGAATGCCCCATATATAATAATACTGCCCAATAACTGCCCCTGAATAATATTTAAAGTGCAAAAAAAAATGTGTTTGAAGGTCCCTTGTCCCCTTAACAGTTGAGTATGTTCTCTATAGTCAATTTACACCGCGTCTTAGAAGCTTGCAGAAAAAATAATTTTATCATTTAAATATTTCAATTCCTATAAATTCTTTACTCAATAAACTGTATAATTTAATATTTTTTTCATAATTTATTTGTTTTTGCGATTGCTCGATTCGTTGAACAAAGCATATCAAATTAAAACCTGCAATAATTTTCATTTCCCTTAATCATTATCTAAATTAAAGTAAAGCTATCGTCTTTCACAATTATTTCCTTTATAACGCTGAACTTCCTAAGAAAATTTATTATCCTTTTCTATGCGATATCCCGTAAATGATTGCAACATTAGCGTATTATAATTGCATGCATTAAAAATAACTGGTGAAAAGCGCCTTATTAACAGTTTAAAAGATAGAATTGACTAAAATCATATTGCAATACATTTTTTCTACCGTTTTAGAGTTAGAGAGTTTTCCAAGTTAGAGCGCTGAAATATTATTTAATTGAAATTTTATAACTGAGGTATTACATAACATTAGATAAAAGCTGAATGCTCTTACATTCCTAGAATCCTTAATAAGATTTTTCTTTTCAACGTAAATCGAGACGTGGAAGCTTGTAAAGGAACTTTATTTTAACATTTTTTTTTTTTTTTCAATGACCGTTTCGTTCAACAAACATATCAAATTAAAGCTTGAACGTTTAATTTTTTTTTCGATTAATGATTGTTCAAATTATATAAAAGATCGTTTTTCTTAATTATTTCCTTTATATTTTAAAGCTACTCATGTAAACATATTAGCCTGTTTCATGTAGATATTGTTTAAATAATTGTAATAGAGGTGTTCTTATATCTTATTAAGAAAGTAAATTGTTAAAATAATCAAACAATACAAGTTATTTTCCTTAGTAACTTGCAGCGATCTATCTAGTGTAAAATAAGTTAGCTTATATGGAATACTACATAAAGACTGAGTTATAGAAATTATGCTTGGAAATGAAATATTGCTTGGAGCTCATAAATATAGCGCTCCGGCGCCTTATGGAACAGCGCTTCCAAAATACCGAAGCTCAAAATATATTTTCCTATTCTCCCCATCTCCAATACTTTGCGGTCTTTTCTACCAAAGCGCTTACATTATGTGACATAGCGTGTCACACACATAGGAGCATAATTCAGTCTATCGCTCCCAAATGTAGACTCAATGTTTCTCAAACGGCGACCAGGAATGCCATAATAAACTGCAACCTTATCTGCCAATTTTACTCGTGGTCGTGTTATTTTTACTCGCTGTTTTTTGTTCGTGTTTGTAAAATACTCTTACTGATTAACTTATTAGCTCCTCTCAGCACAGTGTTGCCAGATTGGAAAATTGTTTGTCCCCAGACTGTTGATTGTCGCCGCTGTTTTTAAATAGAAATATTCGGCCTATTTAAAAATCGATTAAAAATTCTGAAAAATAAGCCAAATTATACTATTTAAAAAAAGTGGTGACAGTCAAATAATCTGAATTTAAAAAAGTCCCTAATCTGGCAACACTGTCTCAGCGCTTAATTTGCACTGAAGCTCACTGGATTGCAGCTGTAGTACGTCTTTATTTTTTGTGTATATTTAATTAGTAGTCGGCACCCACAAGCGTTTATAAATACTGCTTCACCGATTGCCTGTGTGTTATGTTTTGCTAAATGAAAATGCTTGGTGAATAGGATTTCCTGAAAATTTCCCACTCCTGATTTTAATTTTTTTTTTTTTTTTTGCTTTGTTCATTTATTAGATTTTGTTGCATATAAATGAATATAGATGCAGACAAAATATGTATAAAATAAATTAATTTAAATTTCGTAAATAAAGTATTAAATATAAATATACGGGGGTGGGGGGAGCGTTACCAGAGGCCTCGCGATGGGGTGTTATGGGGGGGAGCCTCCCCCCCCGCGCCAATATATGTGAACTTGGGAAATTATAGATTTTTGAAACACTTTTTCTTTTTCTTTTTTTTTTAAGTTAAAAAAAAAAAAAAAAAAAAAAAAATTCTTATTGTTTTGCTGACTACCATTCTGAGTTCTGTAATAATAAAATAGTTAAACTTTCATACGAAATCCAAAAAGCAGACAAACTCAATTTCTCAGTGCTACGAAAATATCATAAAAATATCATACATCTACCAGACCTGAATTTCTCTACTGTTGCCCACCAACAGTGTCTCTGCATTTCCTCCAAAATTTTGTTCCTTTCTCAAAAATCTAAAAATATGAGGCTATTTTCATATGAAGTACGATTATGACTCGTACACAATTGAAGACAAAATGTTTCATTAAATTAACCAATAATTATAATTTTTATGTTTTTAGTTTCAGCATTTTCTTTAGATTTTTTTTTTTTTTACGTATAAGTATCATTATCATCAAACACACAATGAACATATCATTTTAGTTGGAAATAGAGCAATTTGTTTCACGTTGGGAAATTTTTGAATTATAAGTTGAGAAAATTTTGAACTCTTCCTACCGAAAAAAAATTTGTAGCTACGCCCCTGAGCGTTACACTGCAATTTTTATTACTAAAGAAAATTGGTATTGTTTTTGTTAGAAATTAAGTCCCAATTATCATATTCTAGCATATTAGAAATGAATTATTTTACTATTTAAAGGAAATCTTTTATAATTATAATTTCTTTGATGATTAAATGATTTGATGATAAATTATTTTTCGACACGTTATACCTACTGATCACGATACCAAAAGTTTTATAAAGTTACTACATAAACATTCTTTAATAATAAAAGAAATTTGAAATGTTAAAATTATCCTTCTTGTGAATGCTGTTCGATTCGCCAAATAGTGATTGTCGGAATGAAAAATATCGGAAGGTAGTATGAGTTATAGTCGGTTTCTTCTAAAGCATGCCATATGATAACAGACTTCATTTGTCGTACGCACCGAATGCTCAGCTAATGTTTCACAGAAACCGAATAATTGCAAAAACTCGTTAAAAAGGACAACGATTTTTCGGTCAAACACTCTTTAAAACTGCTTATCTAAACTTATTCTTCTCAATGTAGATACAGTCGGACCTCGTTATCTCGACAACCGGTTTTCACGTCACTCCGAACGTGAGAAATTTGACTTCAATCCTTTATCTGAATAAATAAACCCACACACTATGAATGACACACTTAAGCTCCAGATAGACATATCGGTTTACTCCGGTCTTTTTTGTTCTGGTCAGGCGGTGTTTTCTTGCGGTTACACGGCTTTTTTCATCCGACTAAAATCGAAACATTGCATTGCATTGAAACGATCAGAAGTTGTGTAACATCTATTTCTGATAAAACGAATATTGATTACAAGTCATTGTATAAATTGAAAAAAGAATTGTAGGAAGCACTTCTCGGGATAAGCAAAACTAAATTCATCAATATTTCATGTAACAATAAAAAAAAAAGCAGCCATCATAAATCTGATTTTTTTCAATTTTGTTTTATGTTTATTTTGTTTAATAATAATGTTCTATTGCGTAAAATTACGAGAACAGTTATGAATTTAAAATTGCCTTAAATTAAGTAAAATTCAGCTTTTTATAAACTCCGGTTACTGCGACACTCTGCTTATGGCATTTTTTTCTTGTCTTTAGAGTGTCGGGATAACGAGGTTCGACTGTATTTCTTCAATGATTTCAGCAGATCATTAACTTATTATAATTAGTATATGCATTAAAAATATCCTGATAAAAAATTCTTTATTATTATCATAAAAGAATTTACTCAAATAATATTACAGACATTTCTTTCACACATATTTAGAATGTGGAAATTTAAGAATTTTGGTAATTAAAATTTAAAAATGTAAGCATTATATAATGTTAGATAAAAGCTGAATGCTCGTATTCTCTCTTACAAACGTTAGTAATCTGTTTCTATCTAATATGTAAATTGCTTTTAAAGAAAATAATTATACGTAATTTAATTGCTTAATTAGTCAACGAAAATATCACATTATAACCGGAAGTGTTTTGCATTTCTCTTATTTATTATCGAAATTGCATAATGAAATCCGTTTTCCCAGTTACCTTCTTTATAATTAAGTAAATTTATTATCCTTTCCCATGTGGATATCCCTTAAGTGATTATTACCACGGAGCATTAGCGTATTATCATTATCTTCATCCAAAATAACTGGTGAAAAGTGCTATATTAATAGTGTGATAGGTTTGACTAGAATAATGTTACAATAATGTTTCATTTCTGATGTTTCAGAATGTAATAATCTTGAAAATTCCATAATTGAAAATTTTTTATTTATGATTTTATAACTGATACATTACATTAAGGATTAAATTTTTGGAAAATGGACTGCTTTAAATAGGAAAATTCATAGTACAGGGGAAAATAATTCATTACACAATACATTTATAATGGACAATGTACTTGGTGAGATAGGAATCTGCCGAAAGAGGAAATTTTTCACAGATACTTTTAGATCGGGAGGCACAAACCCTCACCTCATCGAGTTGACGGCAGAAATTCCAGGATTAGTTAAAACTCAATTCATATATTAAAATGCAACAGGTCTGCCACGTCATATCTTGGTGGAAAACACCTGCAAATCGAATTAAGTGATTAACTGGTAGGTTTATCATTCTATTTCCCTGTTCCCAGTCCTCCAGGTTTTCATACCGGATATCCTTAAAATGACCGATGATTATAAAATTCAATAACATGCAAACGGTGGCAGATATTAAAAAAATTCTTGCAGGCGTGTTATGTAAGATGTCAGGAGTTTCAATGCTGCGATTCTCGGTTCTAGTTACAATAGCATCGATAGAGGGCGCTGAAACCAATAACAGTTACATCCTGGCTCGATGTTTTGGCCTCTCTCTCTTCTCCATGCGAAAAAGGGAGATTAAAATGCATTGAATATGGATCCCGAAGTACCAAAAATCGGGTCTGGACTGAGCATCTATTGCTCTCAGCGCCATCTATTGTTTGAAATTGTAACTAAAATAAAAATCAGACTAAAAAAACTCCTGACATCATACATAATCCACCTGCAAGAATTTTTTTAAATATCTGTCACCGTTTGTAAGTTATTGAACTTTAAAATTGTCGGTCATTTTTGGGACAGCCAGTACGTTTGGGTACAGGAAAACACAGTGATAAACCTACCGATCAAACGCTAAAATCGGGCCTACAGATGGTTTGGGGGTATGCATATATAACGTTATCATTATAGGGGGGGGGGAGTCTGGCACATGATATCGTAAGATATCTCAGGGGGGGGGGCTGTGTTTCGATATCGTTATCATTTTTGATCCAACCAAAATTTTCTCTTCTTTTTTGTAACTTGATCTTTACATCAAAATAGTATGTTATCTTTCTTAGTATGTTATCTATTTTCCTGAAAATACAAAAATTATTACTATTTAAATCCTTAAATGATTATAAAATTATTCAGTTCCAAAATATGGAATACCCCAACGTGTATGTATATATAATCCGCTATTCAACAAAGTATAATGCGAAGTATGTTTGAAATTATACTTGTATTTAACAAGTAAATAAAAGAGAATGTTGTCCGCCTGTTTTGTTGATAAGAAGTTCTGTCTGCCCCACCCGTGAGGGGACAAGTTCAAAAAGTCCTTCCGGCCAGTGCCGGGAGGAAGAGGTAGCTTTCATAATCCTTATTTTAAAAAAGCCAACTTATATCATGCAAACACACGAAGCTCAATTTAGTGGAAACCGAATATAGGAGATTCAATACTAATTTTTATCAATATAATGAATGAGAATTTCGCGAAATTAGTCAGCTTTATCCAAGCTGCTTTTCTTTAAAGTAACTTATATTTGGCTGCCAAATTCGGCAATTTCTTAAAGTGCCTGTCATTTTAAGACAACATGGTGGATGAGGCTAAGCAGTGAACTTGGTCGAGACCTTAGTAATTGCTGTGCACATGCTCACTCACATCGGAATCGGTTAATATATAGGAGTGCTGTCGCATGCAAAAAATCAGATTTTTCAAAATGTCACCCACAATAGAAATTGAAACTGCTATATCTGAGCCATTTTTTAAGGTAAAGACAAACAAAAAATGCTTCTGAGTCCTTATATCAAGATCAAATACTTAAGAAAGAAACCTTTTTCAATTTCTAATTTTTTTGCACCTCACTTTAAATATATATATATTTTTTAATTTAATGGCCGCCATTTTGAAACAAGATGGCTGATGAATCTGGCCAGCGAACTTGGTCGAGGTGTTGATGTATACTATCCACATGCCTTCTTACATCGAAATAGGCGAATACGTGTGTTATCGCGTGACAAATACAAGATCGTTTCAAAATGTTAGCCATGCTAGAAATTCAAAATGCTATAAATCAACCATTTTTTAAGATATCAACAAAAGAACAAATTTTCAGAAACAAAAACTGATCCGGAATCTTTGTATCAAGGCCAAACACATAAAAAAATCTTTTTCATTTTCCAATTTTTTAATACCTCATTTTGAATTTTAAATTTAATTTTTTTAAAATGGCAACCCTTTTGAAACAAGATGGCGAATGAAGCTGGCCAACGAACTCGGTCGAGACATTGGTATGTACTATGTACATACCAAGTTACATCCATATAGGTTCATAAATACGCCTGTTATCGCGTGACAAAAATCCGGTCGTTTTAAAATGTCAGCCACAAGAGAAATTCAAAATGCTATTACTCAGCCATTTTTTTTTAGATATAGACTAAAAAAAACTGTTCCGGAATCTTTGTATTAAGGTCAAACACATACAAAAAAAATCTTTTTCATTTTCCAATTTTTTGGTATCTCATTTAAATTTTTTTATTTTTTAATTTTTTAAATGGCCGCCATTTTAAAACAAGATGGCGGATGAATCTGGCCAACGAACTCGGTCGAGATATTTGTATGTACTATGTACACACCAAGGTACATCCATATTGGTTCATGAATACGCCTGTTTTTGCGTGACAAAATTGAGGACGATTCAAAATGTCAGCCACGTTAGAAATTCAAAATGCTATAACTCAGCCATTTCTTAAGATATAGACGAAACAAAATCTGCTCCCGAATCTTTTTATCAAGGTCAAACACATAAGAAGAAAATATTTTTTCAATTTTCAATTTTTGGTACCACATTTCAAATTTAAATTTTTCTTAAAAATTTAAATGGCCGCCATTTTTAAACAAGATGGCGGGTGAAGCTGGCCAACGAACCCGGTCGAGACATTGGTATGTACTATGTATAAACGAAGTTACATCCAAATCGGTTCATAAATACGCCTTTTATCGCGTGACAAAATTCAGGACGTTTCAAAATGTCAGCCACGCTAGAAATTCAAAATGCTATAACTCAGCCATTTTTTAAGATATAGACGAAACAAAAACTGCTCCGAAATCTTTGTATAAAGGTCAAATACATAAGAAAAAAATATTTTTCCATTTTCAATTTTTTGGTACCACATTTCAAATTTTAAATTTTTTAAAAGTTTTTAAATGGCCGCCATTTTGAAACAAAATGGCGGAAGAAGCTGGCCAACAAACTCGGTCGAGAGATTGGTATGTACTATGTACACACCGAATTACATCCAAATCGGTTCATAAATACGCCTTTTATCGCGTGACAAAATTCAGGACGTTTCAAAATGTCAGCCACGCTAGAAATTCAAAATGCCATAACTCAGCAATTTTTTAAGATATAGACGAAACAAAAACTGCTCCGGAATCTTTGTATAAAGGTCAAATGCATAAGAAAAAAATATTTTTCCATTTTTAATTTTTTGGTACCACATTTCAAGTTTTAAATTTTTTTAAAAATTTTAAATGGCCGCCATTTTGAAACAAAACGACGGATGAAGCTGGCCAACGAACTCGGTCGAGACATTGGTATGTACTATGTACACACCGAATTACATCGAAATCGGTTCATAATTACGGGAGTTACAGTGTGACATAGGTCAGATATATATATATATATATATATATATATATCAATTTTGAACGGAGGGTGGTTTCGGGGTCTGGGGGTCATGATCGATGAAAATATACCAAAATTTTTTGAAATCGCTTTCCTCCGAACGGCTGCAATAGGTAGCTTTTTTGTAAAGAAAGCTACCTAAAATGCATTATTACTGTTGAATGCATTATGCAACGAAAAGCTATTATTAAATACTTTTAAACAGTCTGTTTCTTTTAAGTGTTACTTGAGATAAAGTTGTTTCATATATAAACTGCTATTTTATTGGCTTCTCTTCATTTGAAACAATAAAGTATGCGAAAAATAAATGTAACATAGTTGTATATCACTCCAAACAAAAGAAAAAAATTCCAAAAATCTAAAGAATTTTTATGCATTTTTATTATTTATTATTATGATAACGATATCATTACTGGGGGGGGGGGGGGGGGGCTCGAGGGTGATAACATATGATATCGTAAGGGGGGTAGGGGGTCCAAAAACACCAAAAAGTTGATAATGCTATATATGCACAGCCCCTTTGCAGCAAGATATGACTTTGCAAACCAGTTGCATTCTAATATGCTAATCGAGTTCTGCTTCTGCCTAATCCTGAAATTTCAGAAGTCAACTCGATGAGGTTATGGTCTGTGCAGCCGAATTCCGGTGTGTTCACAATTCCGATTCAGTGGATTTTATTGCAGTAGACAGGTAGATAAATATAAAACTGTTATGAAGGAAATCTATAATAAAATTAATATAATTCATTGAAAATTTTACATTTAATGTGCTTAAAACTTTAAAGCCTGAATTTACATTCATTTTGATACGTTTTTAAAAGACTAAAGTTTCTTTATCTACGAAAATATACCGGGTGTCCTAAAAAGGATTGACTGATTTTAAAATTCGATAACTTGTAAACGGTGACAGATATTTAAAAAATTCTTGCAGGAGGGTTATGCATAAGGTCAAAAGTTTTTTTTACAGTGATTTTCAATTTTAGTTCGAATTACAAACAATAGATGGCGCTGCGATCAATAGACGCTCAATTCAGTCTCGATTTTTGGTACTTCGTGGCTCGGATAATACATTTCCATCTCCTTTTTCCACATGAAACAAGAGAAAGGACCAAAAATCGAGCTTGTATTTAGCGACTATTGCTTACAGCGCCATCTATTGTTTGTAATTCGAACTAAAATCAAAAATCACTGTAATAAAACTTTTGACCTTATGCATAAACCTCCTGCAAGAAATTTTTAAATATCTGTCACCGTTTGCAAGTTATTGAATTTTAAAATCAGTCAGTCCTTTTTAGGACACCCGGAAATATAACCACGAATGAAAATATAATACACTGAGTTCCACGATTCCGAATTACGTTTTTAAGTGAATTCGTAATTATATAAATCCGTAGCACCTATAGTCGTCGTCTGGTCAGTCCGTCTGTGTACATAGAACAGCGCAAAAACTACCCAACCGAATGGCTTGAAACTTAATACCGTCGAACCCGGTTAAGACGCGTTTCAAGGGAGTGGACAAAAGTCGCGTATTAAGCGGGATCGCGTATTAAACGTGATTTGTATAATGTTGCAGGAACTGGGATTATTTACAACATCTAATCGTCTAAATGAACTTTAGAACTTTCATTTATAAGCTTACGGTCGAAAATTGTATCTTTTAGGTATATTTAGATTAAAATTTAATTGCATTTAGCTTCAAGTCATTGTTCCTTTTTATAGAACCGAATGGAATAATAACTGAAAGTAAAACGTGAATTCATACGGCTTTATTATGGATTAATATACTGCAACCAAAAATAAAAATAATAATTTCCTGCTAGACTAATTTTTTTTTAACAGAGCTAAAAAAATATCAAACCTTTGAAACACTTGTTAAAATCATAATTAGTACTTGTGATAATGAGTACAATTATAATCTGTCCTTTTCATTATAAAAAAAAAAAACTATATTACTAGTATTTGTGTAAAAAACATTGTTAGCATAGCAAGGAGTAAAGGAAACATAAAAGAATTAAACAACCGCAGCAGTATTTATTTAATCTTTACGAGTTTATTATTTTTGCCTATAATATGTATCATGAAACACAGTAGGGATATAACGTACATTTAAAACCTCACTAACAATAGGTATACTAATCTTTAATCATAATAATTTCATGACATATCTGAGTATCCTGAATTCGTCTATCTATCTCTACTACAACAAAAACACATGAAGCGAGAGACAAAGAATGTTAGAACACGGGATCAAACAAGAATCGTAGTGTTGCTAATTTAGAGAGTTTTTAAAATTCAAATATCTACCACTATTTCCGGTTAGTAATGTTCACCTTAATTAATTTGTTATTAAATAAAGTAGATATTACTCTTCGTAAGCAGTGTTTTTTATTTGAATGTAAAAAAAATCTGGTAAATTGGTAACACTGAAGAAGAGACAAGGAATTCGCATCTTTATCAATAAATTCGCGTCTTAAGCGTGATTTTTTGCCTCGAAGGACTGAAAATCTCTCGCGTATTAAGCGGTATCGCGTATTAATCGTTCGCGTATTAAACTTGATATTGTTGCATTAGCCTTATGGGCAATATTCAAGGGACCGGAAAAAATTCGCGTATTAAGCGGGATCGCGTATTAACAATTAGCGTCTTAACCGGGTTCCACTGTATATAGAATATTTGCAGAGATTGTGTCGAGTCATTTCAAATTTTATGAAAATCCAATCAAAACTTAAACTGATATTCATATGAGTTTTCTTCATTCTATTAAATCTTATCATACGTCATGAATTCAGCGATATCCCGTTATAGGTCCTGATTCTAGGTTGCCAGGGTGATGACGTCCCATTTAAGGTGGAGCCTTATTATTTCCGTATGAATGAATCTAATCTATAGAATCGCAATAAATTTCGTATTCATGCATTTTTGTATAAGAGTGCCACAGCTATAGCACTAACAAGAAAGGTCTCCTTACTGGGCATACTCACAAGGGAACCACTTTTGGTGTTGCTCGCACCTAGCATTGAGACCTGGTGCATTTTAAAGCCCTATATTAGGAAGTTTGAGAATCGATAGATTTTTTCTGTTAAAATAATATTTCTTGATTATACAGCAGCATAACTTTCGGAAAATGCAACTTTCGAGACCACTTATCGGACTATTAACATTGAATTTTTTTAAAGAAAAGCATTTGAAAATAAAAATTAGTTAATAATAAGTATAAAATATTTTAAAAAGTTCGAAAATTCCTTCAAAACTCACGAATTTGATTTTGAAAAATTGCAACATTATATTCATATTTTTGGCGGGGAAACAGTTGGCGTTTATTTTCAAAAGTAGAGCTTTCCGGCAACCCTAGCCAAATGTCATAGCTGAATTTGTAATGGCTACAAAATTGCAATGTCTGATATATTTAGTAAGATTAATTTTTCTAAATTGTGTAAAAATATTAATTTACTTTATGATTACTTTTACCAAAGGACCATTTAATACAGCAACATTTCATTTTAAAGATGCGAAACTTTATTCCATTCTATTTCAAAAGAAAATTGTTTGCTTTTCTATTTCACTAAAAAATAGTTTTCAATGATCTTCGAAGCTTTTATAGAATTATATTTATTACTTATATATTTATCGTCTGCATAGAAAAAGAAATAAAAACCTAATATTTGTTTCTTATGCTATCAATTATTTTTTTAAAAAATCGCAATCTGTATACTAGTAATATGTACCGTATATTTACTCTTTGGATAAAGCGGTCGGAAAAATTGTAGCGCCATATTTGGCGACTTAACTCACTTTTGCCATGAAATAAACAAATAAAAATGTAATAATAAAAAATTAAAAGTATAAAAAAGTATATAAAATATGATTTTAACATAGAAATTATATCGATTCTCTAACTTTTATGTATAGGGCTTCAAAACGCACCAGGTCTCGATGCTAGGTGCGAGCAACACCAAAAGTGGTTCCCTTGTCAGAATATTTTGAAAAAAATACCAATTAAACTACTTATGTCTGTAATAAAGGATCACTCAAATTGAGCGGCGGAATTACTGTAGAAAGCCTGTAAAAAATAAAATACTTTCGAGTATTTGACGCGAAAAGACGAAAGCGTCACACGATTTGGCGAGCAGCACTTTTTCTCGCCAAAAGCAAACGATTTTAATGCACCTGAAAATTGTTTATTAATGGATTTTTAGAATGCGTGTAAAAAGTATTTAATGAAGAGAGATTTTAATAAATACATTTTTTCGTACTACATATTTATGTTGCTTGTTATTTAATTTTATTACTTTAAAAGCAATTTCATGCGTAAAAAAATACTTTCATATATTTAAGCATATTCCAAAATGAAGTCAAGATTCATTTACCAGTTATTCATTTCAATATCAAAGAATTCGTTTCCATAGCAACAAAATTGAATCGACTCGACAGTGCTCAATTGGACTTAATTTTGAGATATTGAAACAATTTTAATTTATTTTAATTTTGTTTTAATTCATAAAATTTGATATTTAACTTTCATTTTAAATATATATATATACATGACAAAACTATAGTTAAATCAAACTAAAACTGACAGAACGAGAGTTATTTACATTAAATTTATTTAAACAAGTTCAATATGAAACATTTTTATCTTAAAGAGCATTCGACATAAAAAAACATTTTTCGAAATTTCATTTCATCGCCAAGTGATGATAAATTGCCAAATAAGCGAGATTTCATTATTTTTTTACGAACGTTCTATCGGGGTTCCGCCAAAATTTTTTTTATAAACATATATATCCACATGAGAAGAACAATCTGTAATTTTTTCGGATTTTTCTGAATATGCCCGTATGGAGACCTTCCTTGTAAGATCTGAATATTGATAAAACGAGTTATAGTACGAACGCTCCACATTTGCCACGTTTTACGTACAATTTCCGACTTGTTTATCTTTAGAAACCTCAGAATCCAATAGATTTCCGAGATTTAAAGAAGCATATATAAAAACAAAGTTTCTTTTGCTGCCCGCAATTTTCGGAAACGTTTCCATGTAGCTTTTACAGTGCATTAATCAGTTTTCTCGAATCGAAATATAGATTTTTTGGATGCTATCTATTCTCAAGTAAGTATTTCCATGTTCAACAGATAAATTTAACAGGCAAAGAGGATACATTGACAGCATTAATAATTACATCAAAATATTCATCAGCTAAGCAATTTATTCCATTTAGACATTTCATTAGATTTGTCAGTTTCGATTCGAACGAGTAATAAAATGGTATCTTTTCATATTTCAGATTATGCATACAATTATCCTGACTGGCGGAGCTTTCAACTTAAACACAGTTATGGATACACTCCGTAAGTTCCTATTTGTTTCTATGTGTAATAAATATCGGGTGTCCTAAAAAGGACTGACTGATTTTAAAATTCAATAACTTGCAAACGGTGACAGATACTTAAAAAATTCTTGCAGGAGGGTTATGTATGACGTCAGGAGTTTTTTTTTACCGTGATTCTCGAATTTTGTTCGAATTACAAACAATATATGGCGCTGCGAGCAATATGCCCTAAATCCAGGCCCGGTTTTTAATATTTCGGGACTCACTCAATACATTTTAATCTCCTTTTTTGGCATAGGAGAAGAAAAAGGCCAAAAAATCCAGCTTAATTTTAGCGCCTATTGCTTGCAGCGTCATCTATTGTTTGTAATTCGAACTAAATTCGAGAATCACGGTAAAAAAACTGACATCACACATAACCCTCCTGAAAGAATTTTTTAAATATCTGTCACTGTTTAGGAGTTATTGAATTTTAAAATCAGACAGTCCTTTTTAGGACACCCGGTACATGGTATCTCAATATTCCATGCACAAATTTTGAGGGGATGTACAAAATTTCAGTACGAACCATATTTACATTGAAATATTGGAAACGTTACTGTAAACAGATAGATGGCACTGTGCGCCAGTTTTGGGATCCGTCGTATAGAGGAGTATTTGAGGCAAAAAACTTGCCAAAAATGCGGAAATTAAAATTTGCTCAACAATTGAGGATATGAGTTTCAAAACTCGGCTTATCCAGAAAATAAAATTTTGGGAAATACTCCGTCCACTGGTTTTCATTGTAAAGCAAGATTTTACAATGCTAGAAATGCACGATAAAACTACTTTTTCCAATTCCTACTATTAGTTCACACTCTCCCTATATTTATTTATTTATTTATTTATTTATTTATCTTGTTCAAATTTTCAATCGTTCATAAAATACTCATTATTCATCCTATCAAGTTGAAATAAATTTTTTTTAAACTTGTACTGGATGACAATGGATGTTAATACAGTTTTTTCAAATATTAATTCATTCTTAATGAATGAATATTTAATAATTATAATTCATTCTTAATTTTAATTAATTAATTTTTATTTTACATGGGAGACAAAATGGCGGCCATTGGTTATTGAAGCATTTAATTCATCTTCATATCTATAAGGGGGGTTACCATAGGAGGGACCCTGTTCTGTCGCCAAATACCGCCAAGTCTGTCGCCAACTTGGCGATATATCGCCAAATTGGGCGACCAAATTGAGTCGCCAAAAGTGACGCCAACTTGTCGATATCTCTAATACTTCGCCAAATTCCCATAGACTTCCATTGTAAACCTACTTGCTTATAGAAAATCAACAAATTGAGATATTTTATTGCAACAAAAACTAATATTAGTTTAAGGGATTATATTAAATTTTTCTTTGATGACCTAAGTAGGAATTGACTTTAAAAACAAAATTTTTATATTACTTGTTTTGCAGATTGTAGTGTTGTTTCCATGCAGGTTAAACAATAGAATACATTGATAGAGAAAACTCAGTTTTTAAATATTTGGATAAGGCAAGTTTTAAGTTTGGTTTGGCAAGTTGTCATTTATTTATGTCCTCAATTGCAAAAATCATATATTATAATAGCTGAAAAGCTGATGCGTCGACCTATGTCTATTTCAGGAGCATGAGTCACATCCGCCAGTTCCTAGTCTCAGTTGAAGAAAACAGGGTTCGTATGGGTCATTGAATTTTCAGACTAAGAAATTCTTCTGTACCAGTTTTTTTTTTATCGAAAATCTCTCCCTTGAATTAGGCGAAACTTCGGGCGTTTAAACTAGATTTATTTTTTTATTAAAAAATACTGATATTTTGCCTTGAAAATAACGGAACCCTTACGAACCTGGAAAATATTTCTTTGTGAGAACGAGGTGCTCTTTTTTTACGCTTCAGTTTTCTTATTATGTTTAAAGGTATATTTTTTGTGACTTCCTGAATTGTTGAACCAAGTTTTATTTTTAATATAGTAAAAAAAATAAATAAATAAATAAAAATGAAAATAAATAAAAGGTTCTTTTTAAGCGCAACTTAGATAAGGTGAAAGCTTTTTGGAGGTACGTCGGACTACTTTTGAAGTATAATAGTAAGAAGATTAAGGAGGGGGGGGGGGCATTTGGGGGAAAACGACCTCTTAAACCTAATTCTTTTAATATAAATTGAAAGAAGGTATAATGTCCAGAGGAATGGCTATTTCCGTTTTTTATTGAACAGTTTGGTGATGAAAATGTTTTGGGAATCTTTTATTTATTTTATTTTATTTTATTTTTATTTTATTTTATTTTTGGGGGGTGGGGGGGTGGGGGGGGTTAGGGGTTGATGGTCTGTATTTAAAAAAAGAAAAATAATAACATTCAAATAAACTTTAACATCTGTATTTTCTATGTTACATTTCATCATTTATTTATTTTCTCTTCATCTAGCTATGTTGGCCCTCAGTCTGTTGATGTTGGCATGTTCGGGTTGTTGCGTCATCACATCAGTCCTGCTTCTCATAGGGTTATGTGTGGTGAGTATAGAATCTAGGTATTTAGAGAAATTTAATTTGTTATAAAAAATGTTTACGGTGTAAAATTAAGGGAACTGTATATTTTATTAACTAGGTAGTATTTTTTATTCACTTTTTATTTATTTTTGTTGTTAACGTAGTACATTAATGACCATTTTATTAATATTTGTTTTTAACGTAGTATTTTTATTAACTTTTTATTAATATTTATTATTAACGTATTATTTTTTATTACTGTAATATTTTTATTAACATAATAATATTTATTAGTAGTATAGTTGTATTTTGTAATTTTTAATAATATTTATTATTAACTAGATAGTATTTTTTATTATATTTTTATTAATATTTGTTATTAAAGTACTATTTGTTATTAATGTAATATTTTTATTAACTTTTTATTAATATTTGTTATTCACGTAGTATTTGCCATTAAATGTCATATTTTTTATTAACATTTTATTTATATTTGTTATTAGTGAAGTAATTTTTATTAATTTTTTAATAATATTTATTATTATCAACTAAATAGCATTTTATAAGCTTTTTATTAATATTTGTTATTAACGTAGTATTTTTCATTAACTTTTTATTAATATCTGTTATTAAAGCAGTATTTGTTAGTAAAATTGTATTAATATTTGCTATTAGCGTAGCATTTTTAGCAATTTTTATTAATATTTGCTATTAGCGTAGCATTTTTAGCAATTTTTATTAATATTTGTTATTAGCATAGTACTTTTTTTAACTTTTTATTAATATTTGTTATTAATGTAGTATTATTTATAAACTTTTAAAATGAAGTGTCTTAAATCGCAGTTCCATAGGGGTTAAGCCAAATTTTTAATCTTGTAATACAAGAATTTTTTAACGATTTCCAACAAAGATTGTACATTTTATTTATAAATACAGTAGGGTTCAAAATCATAGGAACGACACAAAAACAGTGAAATCGGCTTGCATTTGATAATCAAATGAGCAAATCTCTGTGTTGAAGTACACGACATTCCAATTAATTTGAAAATAATAGGTTACAAAAATTGCACATATATATATATATATATATATCATTTATTGTAAAATATGTATTGAATTAAATTTAAGCTTGAGTAAAACGATAAGAATATCGCACATATTTCGAAACCACGCCTCCATGATTAGTGGATATTTTCGCATATCGTTTAGGGGCTGTACTTATATAACGTTATCAACTTTTCAGTAATTTTCGATCCCCACCTCCCCTTATGATATCATACGTTATCATCCCTCGAAACCCCCCCCCCCTCCTCGTAATGATATCGTTATCAATGTCTAAAATTTCTTTTGATTTTTGGACATTTTTTCTTTTCTTTGGAGTGATATACATACATGATTACATTTATTTTTCGCATGCTTTATTGATTTAAAATGTAAACAAGTCAATAAAATATCACTTTATACATAAAATATTTTTATATCAAATAACACTTAAAAGAAATAGTATTTAAAAGAATTTAATAATAGCTTTTAGTTACATAATGCATTCAACAGTAATAACGTCTTCTTGCACTTGCCCCCTTACGAGGCGGGCAGAGGTAAACAGAATTTCTTAAGAACAAAACAGGTGGACAACATTATTTCTTTTTTATTTACTAGCAAACACAAGTGTAATTTGAAACATACTTCGCAAATGGTTTCTGGAACAGCGGATTATATATGCATACGCATATGACAGAACAATAGGAATGCCAGACGTTGGGGTATTCAAGTTTTGGAATTAAATATGTTTATAAACATTTAAAGATTTTAATAATAACTTTGTATTCTCATAAAAGTATATAACAGACTGAAAAAAGATAGCATACTGTTTTGATGCAAAAACCAAGTTACAAATAAAAAAAGAAAAGCTTGGTTGTATCAAAAATGATAACGATATCAAAAGATAAATCCCCCGCCCCCTAGCGATATCTTAGGATATCATGTGCCAGTCCCCCCTCCCCCCTAAAATGATAACGTTATATATGCACAGCCCCTTACCAAGGAATTTAAATGAGATTCTGGTCCCAGTCGTTCAGTTCGTAACTATTTTTGAAGATATGAAAGAAAAAATGCTTTCTAACTTTAAACGAAGCCAAATTCTATTTTATAACAACAGAGAATGATCCCTCCAAAGATAAACGTTCAGATACTGTCATTTTTTAATTTTTTACAGGATCCTGCTCAGGGCCGAAACTAGCCTTTTTTGCATCCGGGTCAGACGTGGATTTTGGCGCCCCCCTCTTCCATAAAGTATATTTACAAAGAGAATTTTACCAATTTTTTAATAGACGACTCATTTTAAAATTTAAAATGTGTGATCATAAAATATGTAATACTGAACTACGTAATCTACAGTGGCGGATCCAAGGGGGAGGTCCCTCTGAACATCAACAAAAATATTCTAAAGATCATTTTTAAAATGACATATTCAGCAGAGTCCCGATTATCCGAGTCCCGCCTAACCGAGTTTCCGCTTTCACCGAGTTGTTTTCTTCTGATGGACTGATGGCCTCCATTATTATGAAACAGCCATTATAAATGAAGTGTTAGGTGAAGATGAAAGAGCAGTCGTAAAAAGTTAGAACTCTGATTTTCTGGTTCGAATGAAAGAAAAAAAAATGGCCATAATTTTTTTTTTTTTTTCCATTCGGACCAGAAAATCAGAGTTCTAACTTTTTACGACTGCTCTTTCCTCTTCACCTAACACTTAATTTAGGCCCTGATCCTGCTACTTGTGGTATTGCACTATCTGCACGAAGGCCGAGAATTTTTTGTTTAATTAATCCGAAAATTTGATTGTTCGTACGCTAGCAAGCAAAAGAACGGCAGCAAAAGAAATCGGAACCCAGATAAAGTCGACAGCTTCAGTATAAGCAATAAGAAGAGCAATAAAACGGTGGGGAATTCTTAAATATGCAAAATCACGTCAGTTTCCGCGTTTGACATCTGGCCATTTAAACGCAAGCAAAAAATTTGCAGACAACCATTTGAATGAAGAAACGAATTGGTCTAAAAATATTTTCAGGGATGAAAAGAAGTTTCGTTTCGCTGGTACGGCCCTATATTCATTCATATTGTTATAACATTCCAAAAGAAAAAGACAAATTTTCCACGCATTAATTTCAGCAGATTTTATCCCAGGAGGTAAACTCAGGAATGCTTTTCAAAATGGAAAAGAAAACTTTTACTTTATTATTATTATAATGACATTTACATATTCACTTGTTAGAACACCATTAGTTGAACCAGGGTTTTAAAAATTGCCGGTCTTAGCTATATTTTTCAACAAGACAATGCCTCAATTCACTCTGCAAAAGACACAAAGATGGGGTTTGATGATAACAAATTTCTCACACTTGATTGACGACCACTAAGCTCGGAGTTTAATCCCATGGTGAATGTTTGAGGTCTTAAAGTGCGCAGTTATTGAAAAAATGTACAAATGGTTCAGTATAATTCAAAAGTAGATTTAAAATATATCATTTGTGAGAAACACTGGTGGCAACTTGTGTGAGATCGTGAGGCGCGAGCACACCCAGTAACTTCATCTCTCTGCTCACCCAATTTCAATTGTTTTAATTCGTTATTTATATATTTATTTATTTAATCACTGAAATGAAATTTGGTTTATTGACGTTCTCAAAAAAATTTTATTTGATATATTGTAAGGACATCAATTAGATTTACAAAAGCACTGAAAACACCTTCAGCGGATATGCAGTTAAATTTCTCACAAAAAAAAAATCTGCATATTTTGAGATTTATTTTAATGTCTTTAATTTATAAAGCACTTAGGTGACTAAAATGTATGCTTTTATTGACATTTATTTTGTTGCCCACCCAACATTTTTCAAAAGCTAGCGTACAGGTGAAGAAGGGCGTTTTGTCACCTCGACAAGTTAGAAACCTTGTAAACTCTATGCCACAACGATTCAAAGTATTAAACGCAAAATAAACACAATTTATATGTAATATTTCTACAATTTAGAAAAATCTGTGTCGTTCTTGTCATTTTGCTTCTATTATAGATCAACGAATATATAATATTGTTTATAATATAAGTTTATAATTTTGTAATAATATAAATCGTTTTACAATGGTTTTTTATGTTTATTTTGACTATTTAGTTTGATAAAATGAATGAAAATGGTTTATATGTGCATTAATAAAATTATATTTATTATTTTGTCGATTAAAAGATCTTTCCTATCATTTTCCACCCCGGTATATTTTTCTGTGTATGTCCACACTCATTCTTTTGAACAGATTTCGATAATTCCTTTGTTGTTGGAAACGCCTTGATTCAGTAGCGGTGGTATATCATTTGTACCACCTCATTTTAACACCCAACTGTCCAAAATTATACCAGACTTTTGAAAAATTTTGCATTGTAGGTGAAGAAAATATTTATTTATTTTAAAAATAAATTTCATTAAATTCAGGTGGGATTCAACCATTTCAGCATTTTTAGCAACAAAATCAACCAAATCAGCATTTTTGCCCCTGAAAATGCTGTACACCAATAATTGTTACAAAGTGTTTCGCGGACATGAAACAAAAATAGTGCTTTCAGACAGCGTCCTTTTTCCTACCAAAGTACGGTACATAGATTTTATCTATTATTTTAATTTGTCGAATATAAACAAACGTTTTAATAGCCACAAAGACCTATTCCTTTCATTTTTCACCTCTTTCTTTTGTGACTTTCCGGCCGTCATCAGAAGTTTGCAATCCAATTTTGAACGGCTGTCAAAAATTAATTGCTATTGTTAGATATGTATAACGATGGTAGCAATGACCTCTTATCTCTTTCGATTTTATCGCTCAAATATAACTTCTAAATACTGCATAATTTCAATTTTTACTTAATCGAATACGAAAAAATTTGCTTTCGAATGAAAATTTTTTTAAACTATACCTCCATTTAGCGTCTTTTTTAATTACTTTCAAGCGTGATTTTCGTAAAATATATAGCATATATTTTACGGCATATATATTTAAATATATATATATACCCTTTGTCTGCTGCTATAATGTAAAGAAACTCGTAGCAGTTGCCACAATTTGCAAAGGATTGATTAGAGCAAAGTAAAAATAAAACAAGCAGGAATTCTGTTTTTTCGGAATCTAGTGTCGCCCTCGATGAAAAAAAAAATATATATATATATATATATATATGTTAATTTTAACGACATGGAACCCGTCGAAATTCAACGAAAGAAAACGTTTAATAAGGAACTCTTTCATTATTTCATAAATAAACCTAAAAAATCTGTTACAATAAAAAATTAACCTAAAAGGTAACAGTTCTTCTATAAAGATACTCTAAATTTTTGTAAAACTTTTGCGTTTTATCAGTGGGTGATTTAAATTGCGTTATTTTTAAAAGTGAAGCACTTCCACCTATGAAGAATTTCAAAGCCGATGGAGTGAAAAATATGCCCTAATTACAAAACATATTTCAGTTTTATTTTATGTAAAGTGACGTCATTTGCATCCGCTAAAGAATTCCATATTTACGATACAGTCTTTAAAAAAAATCTATAGAAAAATATGCGTAGGACATCACTGTCGCGGAATATTACACAAACTCAGTGAAAAGCGATGTCGCAAACTCGACAAAGAAAAATTGGCAAATTTGAAGCAAAATCCCTGCCGGCTCGGCCTACTGGCGCAGGTAGATTTCGAAGTTAAAAGTTAAATTTTCATTTTAAATATCGACAGAACAAATAAATTAATATATCATTAAAAAAAATACGGCACAGATGTCATATACGCCCATAATAGCGCAATTTTTTTCCGACGCCAATTTGGCGAAAACATCAACAGCATAAACAACAACATCTGGGTCACCATATTAAGTAAAATGACGACACTTTGGCGCAGTTAAGTACCCGTTGCGTATATGACATTGGCGTCAGAAACAAAATCTCGCCAATATGCGGCGTATATGACATCTGTACCAAAAATGCAAATAAATCGTCGAAATAAAAATCACTTGAAGACGTAAACACGTGTAACTTGCTTAAAGTCAAGTGAATGTGATATTTGCGATGAACCATTATTGGCATTTAAATATTATAGTTTGGCGATATATTGTTGGTCGGCGGGATAACCAAGTAGTACCAATATTAGTTTTTGTTGCATTAAAATTTCTCAATTTGTTGATTTTCCATAAGCAAGTAAACCTATATTGGTTTACAATGGAAGTCTATGGGAATATGGCGGAATATTAGGGATATCGACAAGTTGGCGTCACTTTTGGCGACTAAATTTGTCGCCAAATTTGACGATATACCGCGAAGTTGGCGATAAACGTGGCGGCATTTGGCGTCGGAACAGGGTCCCCCCTACGGTAACCAGCCTTATATGCATGGAGATGCGATACACTGTAAAAAAAAATCTGTAAAGTTACTAAAGTTTTTCTAGGAAACTGGAATTCCTAGAACTTTTTATGTAACGGCAACAACAAAAGTTCCTATAACGGCGTCTGTTACAGGAATTTTTCTCGTTGCCGTTACATAAAAAGTTCTCGGAATCCCAGTTACCTAGAAAAATTTTAGTAACTTTACAGATTTTTTTTTTTACAGTGTAGCGCAATATATATTAAACAAAAACCTAATTTGCAGAACAAATTAAAAAGACAAAATTTATTTCCTAAATTGTTTAAGCTCGAGAAGGGGCAGATATTAAGATATTTCATTCAATTCGTTCTACATTTAATGTTAAATTTTTCTAACAAATAAGTTAAACCAATTGAACATTAAAAAATAAAAATGAAATTCATACAATATAATACTTTAAACACCTATATACTTAAATTCCGTTCAAATGAAATCCAAATAAATCTTAGACTTTTTTTAAAGTTTTGTATTTTGCATGTATCTTATCATATTATGTACAATCGTCACAAACATAATGCAAAATCTGCAGTACAAATATTTACAACTTAAAAATGAAAAAAGTCTAAGATTTATTTCGATTTCATTTGAATGGAATCTAAGTACATAGATGTTTAAAGTATTATATTGTATGAATTTCATTTTTATTTTTTAATGTTCAATTGGTTTAACTTATTTGTTACAAAAATTTAACATTAAATGTAGAACGAATCGAATGAAATACCTTAATATCTGACCCTTCTCGAGCTTAAGCAATTTAGGAAATAAATTTTGTCTTTTTAATTTGTTCTGCAAATTAGGTTTTTGTTTAATATGTCAAGTTTTTTAATAACTTTTGCATTCAGACGAACACATTTCAAAATTAATGGAGATATCCTCATCAGGCTTTGATTTGTGCGACATCGCATTTGTGATGTACATTTTTTTGACACACACACACAATTTGTGATGTAATTTACCTATGTATAATTCAAAATTTTTCACCAGTGCACTAACGAATATTGCTGCAGTTTGGACGAAAAATTCCAGTCTGAACTTTAAAAAATCTGCTTGAAAATGCCATTTTTATTTCCACTATGACGTCATATTCATCTTCTTTTTAATTCTTAAAAAAAAACTCTTTCAGTTTCTTCAGTTTCATGTTTCACGTGAAAATCATTCAACTAAAAATTGGCAAATTAGTATTACGGCTTTTGAATTATTTACAACAATGAAGGAAAAATGTTAATTAGAAAATGTCTGTTGAATCTCAATGAAAAAAGCGAAATTTGGAATTATTAAGAAAAATATTTGAATAATGTAAATAAAAATTGGCCCATGTTACTCTCTAGATTATAATCCACCTATACGTAAAGGCATTTTATGATCCGTTAAGACCCTGCCGTCTGGCAAATGTTTTTACGCTTTGAATTTATAGTATTATTAGAATTAGCAAAGAATTAAAAATGAGTGGCATCAGGGACAAAAAGGTGGGAAGAAAAAATGAAAAAGTTATGATCTCCATAGGCTTTTCTATGTTAAATTAACATTGAGAAGTGACACTGGAACTAAATAAGTATTGCGCTGCCGCACAATACTTAAATATATATATATATATATTTTTTTTTTTTTCACGTTTAAATCTTGCAACAGAAAAGTGATTGCTGTGGTAAGAATTTTATTGTGGTTTTTTAATTGTTGGCAACAATATAAACGATAAATGTTTAAATTTCCCTTCATTTTTCAATTCCTACTATCAGTTCACACTCTCCCTGTATTCATTTATTTATATATCTTGATCAAATTTTCAATCGCTAATAAAATAATTGTTATTATTCCTATCAAGTTGAAATAAATTTTTTTAAACTTGTACTGGATGACAATTGGTGTTAATACCGATTTTTCAAATACTATTAATTCACTAATTAAATTTTATTTAATTTTAGTTTTATATGGGAGACAAAATGGCGGCCATTGGTTATTGAACAGCATTTAATGCATCTTCATATCTATAAGGGGAGGGTTACCACAGGGGGGACCCTGTTCTGTCGCCAAAACCGCCAAGTTTTTCGCCAACTTGGCGATATATCGCCAAATTTGGCGGCCAAAATGAGTCGCCAACTTCGCGATATCTCTATTATTTCGCCTAATTCCCATAGACTTCCATTGTAAACCTACTTGCTTATAGAAAATCAACAATTTGAAATATTTTAATGCAACAAAAACTAATATTAGCTTAAGGGATTATATTAAATTTTTCTTTGATGACCTAAGTAGGAATTGACTTTAAAAACTAAATTTTTATATTACTTGTTCTGTAAGAGCTGGTTTTATCAGAATCATGTTAAGGCGGTATTCAAAATTTTTAAGCCTCCCACATTTCTACTGCCTTGGGCCGATTTTTCTCATTTGCAATCCCCGCCGAGATATTAACCCACACACACACACACATATATATATATATATATATATAAACATTTTAGGCGGAGGTGGTTTTGGGTTCCTGGGGTCCTAAAATGAAAAGTTATGAAGGAATTTTTCAAAAGCCGCACCATGGTAACGATTGCAATAGGTAGTATTTCTTACGAAATCTACCTAATTGGCTATCTAATTATTCTTATGCCTTCATTTGTTTGTAACATTAATACGGATACTTAAAATTAAGTATTGTTTATAATAGCCCCAAGTTTTATCATAAATCAATCATTTATATTGTTTCAAAATAGCACGTCTTTTAATTACATTTCTTTTCAGCTGTTATGAGAAAATGGTAACATAAAGAAAGAGTAATCTACTATTTTCCAACTATTTTCCCTTTACATTTTACATAAATGGAGAGCTTCCGTTGCCACCATTACAGAAATGCCATTAAACACCACACAAAATTAATACCTCCAAAATGATTTTTTTTAAACAAATTAAAGTTAAAAGAGCTTTTTTTCCCTATATGAAGGTGTCAGAATTGAAAATGTGAGTTGCGTAGAAGTTTAAAAAGTTGCAGAGATTATCAGTATTTAACCGTGCAATGATACATCTGCTTCGTTTTACGGCCGGTTTATTTCACGTAACGTTATTTTTTAGTGACGACACTTTAAGTGTTGCCTGAAAGAAATAGCATATCGGGGTCTAAAACGCAAATTACCTATAAGATACCGCACTTTGTTTCTAAAATGTTTCATTAATGTTTCTTTGTTTAGGACAGTCGGAGGTTATTAATTCCTTGGATGATATCAGTTTTTACAACAACTCTACTAGACTTTCTAGTTTCTCTCTATCTATTACTCGAAGCAGTGAGTATAAACTTAAGAAATTTTCTTGATAGCATTTATTTTGCATTTATTTATACATGTTTTGTAGAAAAAAATGTTTTAATATTGTACGACAAAATTAATCTTGCTAAAAATAGTTTTGAAACGAATTTGAAGTGAAAGTTCTATAATTTTGAGTGACCATTTCTTCTTTATATTCCCTATTAATTGGGTTCATACGTTTCAATGACATATTACCATAATTTTGTTAAAGTAATATTTGCCTCATTTAATGAAAAAAAATTCTATCTTCAGATATAGGCCCAGTACTTTAAAGAATTTCTGGTGCTAAAACATCTAAAATCCCCTAAATACCCTGATGCATGCGAACCCTGATTAAGCTCTCTTGATTATACATGAAATTATTTTTTTAAATGTTAAAAATTAAAAACATTATAATCGAAAATTCAAAATTCATTAAAATTTATCCTTTTTTTTATAGAATTTAATTTTTTTAAATATATATAAAAAAATCCCTCCCGTCTCGTCCTATAGGAACAGGGAGATTTTGAAGTTAGTAGTAATTTCACCAACATAAACTAAATCAATATTAGTGATAAACCCAATTTAGCACTTTCATCTGGCCGTCTTAATTTCAGGCCGTTTGACGCGTCTTAATTTCATTTTTCTGTAAGAGTTGGTTTTATCAGAATCCTGTTAATACGATATTTCTTTCTTCGACCCCTATTTTTTTCATATTTTGTGAATATTTTTAGTAATATCATCCATTCGTAGAGTTCATCTTATCAAAAACTTGTTACTACAAAGGTTATAGATAATATTAAGAAGATTTGTAAATAATAAAAAAAATAATAATTAAACCCAGTGATGATTGTTTCATTAAATGAATCGCAAAAGAAATGTTTTTGATAGCATTTATTTTGCATTTATTATATACAATTTATAGAAATAAAAACATTTTTTAAACTATAAAAAAGAAAAAAAAAATTTTAATATTGCACGACAAAATTAATCTTGCTAAAAATAAGTTTTGCAACCGATTCGAAGTGCAGGTTTTCTATTTTTGAGTCGTCATTTCTTCTTTATATTACCGATTAAGATGTCTGAATTTTTTTTGTGTGTGTGTTCAAAATTAAAAACATTATAATAAAAAATAAAAAATTGATTAAAATGTATCATATTTTTTGTTACAACTTGAAAAAAAAAAATGTTGTCTTTTGTTTTTCAGGTACAGTTTTGAGGGAACCTAATTGACTTATATATAAAAAGAGAAACCGGTAAATCCACGAACTTGCTGAAAAGTTATATCAGGAAATCCGTCGGAAAAAGTTTTAGGATTCCGTACTTCATCACACAGAATCATTATAAGATCACTGATATATTGGTCTGTCCGTCTGTCAAAGCCGTTTCCTCGGAAACTGTGGAACGCGGAAAGTTCGAACGTTGCAGATTTATTAAGACTATTGACTCGCATATTTATAGATTACAAGCAAAACCAGCTGCTTTACTCGCGTAATAGTTGAAATATGTCATGTGATATGTGTATGTCTAATTTTTATTAGAAGAAATTATAGTTTTGAGAATATTTCAAAAATTAATAATTAAGTCAAAGTTTGACTGAACTTCATTATTACACTACATTAGGTTGAAATGAATAAGAAGAACTAAAACTAATTCTAAATAAATGATAATTTACAAAGTATTTTGAAACTTTTATTCTCATTTCGTTAGCTCATTTCAGTATTCATTTGAAGTTTTGAATTTTTTAGAAAACGTTCTTAGTACGCATTTACATCTTAAAATTAATCATCATGTCAAATTCCAAGTTTCTTGTCTAACGGTTTTCCACCTCTCTGGTGGTAGTGGCACTAACATAAAATGCCTATGTTAAAACAGAAACTATCACCATTAATTTGCCAACATTAATTTTGAAATCGGTTTGGTATTTGCTAATATTCCATAGAAAACGTAACTTAGAAAGTTTTTAAAGGCTTTTTTAGAACGTTTGATGTTCCTGCCAGCCCCAGGTGGTAGTCACATTGGCATAACATATAGCCTGTGTGGGATCAGAGACTGTCACCATTGATTCGCAACCATTACTTTTGTAATCGGTTTATTATTTCCTAGGATTGCATAGAAATAGATATTTAGGACTTTTTTAGAACGCTTTTCGCTCCTTCTCTTCCTTTTACCCCTTTTAAATTTACAATTTATTTTCGACAGTTCTTAGAGGGTATTTATATTTTATAAGTAACTATCACGCCATATTTAAAGTTTCTAGCTCCTTCAGTGTCTCAGAAATCGCAATTTAGAACGTTTTTTGCTTCTGCAACTCTCTGGTGGTAGTGGCACAGACATTAAGTATAGCTTATGTTTGAGCTGGTTCTATCACCAGAAATTTGCAACCATTATTTCTGAAATCGGTTTGGTATTTCATAAGAGTGCATAAAATCGTAATTTAGAACGTTTTTAAAACGCTTTTCGCTCATTTCAACCTTTTAAATTTGGAATTTTCTTTCGACGGTTCTTGGAAAGCATTTGCGTCTTTTAAGTAATTAACATGCTAAATTTCAAAATGTTAGACTCTCATTATCACAAAAACGGAATTTAGAACATTTGTCGCTCCTGCTCTCCTCGGTTGGTAGTGACAGCAACCTAAAATATAGCCTATGTTTGAGCAGGGACTGCCACTATCAACGTGCAACCATTACATTTGAAATCGGTTTAATACTTTTTCAGATTGCGTAAAAATCGAAATTTAGAACATTGCAACTTCGTCACTTTCTTTCGAAGCGTACTTGGCACAATGCCAAATTTAAACTCTGTACAAGGTCTTTGTTTTAGGTAAGGAGTATCATTGTGATAAATAATCAACATTTTTCATCCAATTAAATACAATTATTGAAAACAAGTCTTATTATTATTTTAGAAAAGGTTTTTTGAAATATTCCAGTTAGTAATTAATCAATTTATAGTACGGAACACTTTTTACATGAGTAAAACTCGCACTGGTCGGAATATTTGAAATAATTGAGTTTAAAGTTTTGCCTTCGGCTTGCGCGGCTCAACGTTTACAACTCGTACGACCGTAAGTTTACCAACTGTATGATATTCTTAAGACTTGACACATTGTAAAAATAATGATTAAAAAAGTAGTCGTTACATTAGAAACATTTTCGTTTCATTATTTTCGTTCCATTAGAAACATTATATAAATGACAATTTTACGAAAAAACAACATATTTTCCTCATTTCAAATCTTTCGAGTCCCCTTAAAATCGAAGAAAATTTTCCGTAACATATTTTTTCAGATCCAGGAGCAGAAATTCTTTGAGAACATTTTCTCTACGTGAAATGAAATAAAAATCAAATTTTCCAACTAAATAATTGAAAGGGAAATAAATCTGCTATTAACTGCTGTATTTCATAAAAAATATTGAAGTCAGAAAAAAGCACAAATGTGAGTATGCACAAATCGCGAACAGCTGTTTCGAAGCGTCTAAGGCCTCGTCATCAGTTCTTAAAAATTAAAATGAAGATAAAATTAAATGAAATGTAGAAAAGGGGGGGGGGGGGTGTAGAGAACCAGAGAGGCGTACTTTACAGCTCAGTTGTCAACGGCGAAAAAGCTGTTTGCGATTCATACGTACTCCCATTTGTGCTTTTTTTCTAACGTTGTTTTTATTTCTTAATAAATTGGCACAAAGTACAATCCTCCCCTCACTTTTATGTAAATATTGAAGTTCATGTGAGATTTATATGTTGTACAGGAATAAAAATAAACGTAAGCACAGTTTGCTGGTGTGTGTGTGGGGGGGGGGAGTTCAAAAGAACTAAATATGAGGTTATCACGCATGAGAGAGTTAATCTTAAGAATTTACGTAAATTAGAAAAATTAATAACTAAACAATAAAAATCTGAAAATAAAAATATATATGCCGAACGTGATTACAGTAAACATAAAGATTTAACTATTTGAAATAAACAGACCTTTTGGTTTTGTACACAACCAGTAACAATTTCGAGATCTGAAATGATAAAATAAAAGTATATTAGAAAAAAAAATTAATTAATCATTATTTTTACACATTTTTTTCGCGGATATTGTTTGTTTCACCATTACGGATCTTGAGAATGTCACCAGCTACGTGTACAAAACTAGTAAGGACTGTTTTATTAGAAGTGTTTTAAGCCTTTAAGTTTACTTAATCGCTTTTAGCGTCTATATTTTTATTTTAATCATAATAAGTTATTAATAAAAAAGTATTTTGTTTTGCAGGAATTTAACAAGTTTCTGGCTATTCTTTTCTCATTTGATGTCTTTCTTTTGGCATTAAACGTGAGTACATTCATCCATTTATTTCATGTTATTCAATTTTTAAATTCAAACCTGTTTCTAAATAATATTAATAATATTATTTTCATATTCTAGGTATATTGTCTCGTATGCGTTTATTCACAGTATCAAGAATATGTGGCTGGAAGAGGTTATCCAGTCGCTCGAGGAAATCAGGTGAATAATTTCCCTTGTGAAATAAAATGTTACAATAACCCGTCACTGGGATAGTGAAAATGTAAAACTTATTCGGTCTCAGAAGATGCTTTTATTTATAGACCTATAGCTTTCTAATGTAACGCTCAATATACAGGGAATTTTACACACGTTTTTAAAAATATTCCACACCAGATTTTTTATTCAGAACTATTTATCGAATTTATTACATTTTTAGATGCGTTCGTAATTACATAAATACGTAGCACTTATAGTCGTAGTTCAGTCTGTCTGTCTGTCTGTCCGTCTGTCCGCATGTAACAGAGCAAAAACTACCCAACCGAAAGGCCTGAAATTTTAAATATATAATTGTTGCAAAATTTTGTCGAGTCATTTCAAATTTCATAAAAATCGAGTGTATAGTTTAATGACAGGGACAGTCAAAATCTTTCCTTTACATTACGGCCAATGGAAAAAAAAATATTGCAAGTGCATTTTAATGATGTTACAGCCTTCCGAATGGTATGAAATTTTAAATATATAATTGTTGCAACATTTTGTCGAGTCATTTCATATTTTATAAAAATCAGATGTATAGTTTAATGACAGAGACAGTCAAAAGTTTTCCGTTATATTAAGGCCAATGGGAAAAAAATATTTCAAGTGCATTTTAATGATGTTACAACCTTTCGAAGAGAATGAAATTGATATGCACTTATGAAGTGAACTAAAATATACACTCAGTACAATATGCGGTGCAAAAAATTATTATAAAACTAGTTATGGTACGAACGCACCTCATTTGCCACATTTGACGAGCAATTTCTAACTTGTATTTTATGGCTCCCTTAAGATGTAATACACATTTACTCATCCAAAGGGAAGTGGCGTTGCATTGCAACTGGGTATCTCATTAAATCATTCACTTGTTCACCTGTTCAGTGTGATTTATATTAATTTATTTTGCGAGCAAAATTCTGTTTTCAGTCGAAACGTTTCCATTTGGTACCGGTCAATTAAAAAATTCTTGGTATATTTACTGTTAAATACACTGGAGGTAAAAATTAAAGGAACATTTATAACTAGTTGTATGTACCAATTCCCAAACTTTCTTCTATCCCATATATATTAATATTTCAAAAAGTTATTACATATGTTAATATTTCAATACTACAGCAACTTTGATTTTGATCATAAATTGCTGCTTCATTTTATTAATGGAAGTAAAAACGAGTTAATCCCGATCATAATACTGAATGAAATCAATATTATGGCTACTCTGTTGTACGTCAGCTGATTGCAGATCGGCTGGTTAGCTGGCTGCGAAGTGCCCGTTGCTGCACGAACAGCCAATGCACAACAGAGCTGCGAAAAGTCGAGAAAGTCGCAATCACAGCAGCCCATTCCATGGGAATATTCTTGTTTTCAAGTGAAACCTGCTGGCTGCAGCAAACATATATATGAAGTTTGGCTCAATTATTTTTATAACTTCGTACACTTTCCGCTGATACAATAATGAAAATGACATAAATATCGCTATTGCAGAGCCCCTTTCCGGCGGAATATCGCCAAATTTGACTGGGACCTACTGGCTATACTCGAAAACACATGTATGAAATTTGGTTCAATTCTATGGATCACTTCACATAATTTTCGTTGATACAATAATGAAAATAGCACAAAAATCGATATTACAGAGTCGCCTTTTGGCTGCATATCGCCAAATTTGACTGGGACTTGCTGATAGCCTAAAACATATAGATGAAATTTAATTCACTTCTATATATAACTTCAAATACTTTTCGATGGTACAACGAGGACACACGGACATACACATGGACAGACAGACATTTCGTAAAATCACATTTTTCGGGATCTCTGACCTCTAAAATGTGTCAATGAGTAGAAAACCGAAAGTTAAAAAATTTTCGCTTGCAATACTTTCTTCTTTTATAGATAGAAAAAAGCAAAAAGGTACTTCATGTAAATTCTATAATGTAAAGTTCAATAAAATGTGGTGGGTTTTTAGTTCAAGATCAAGTTATACGTAGTCCAATGGCATTCACCTTAGTTGCACAGAAATATGCAAATTTGACAAATGGCTCTTCTTTGAACATATTGTTAGGAAGGCATTTGGGACAGATTGTGGGAAATGGCGGTTATTTTGAAGAACGGAAGGAAGAAAGAAAGCTTGTAAAGCTGTAAATTTTGCATTTCGGTCAAGGGTATCTACGCAACTTGTAAAATATTTCTATATATCGCTAAAAAGTCATAAATAGTAGCACATTTCTTTCTAATTGTGGCGTATAATATGCGCCACAGTATTTTAGAAGCAGAAAATCAAAAGATTTGAAAAACTTGTGCAACAATCCTGAATCACATTAAATATCATAATAATAATAACAAAACACGAATCTAAATTTGTGCATTTACTGTACCTTAAAATTCAGGTTTTTGCAATATAGTAATACACATAATAGAAATTTCTCACAATAGAAATTGCGATTTAAAATATGTATAGACATTGAATATTTAATAAATACTGGTAGTAATTTGAAAATATCGAAAAATGCAAAAAGAAAAGTTCCGTAATGCGCACCTTTGTCTATTCTACTTTCACGAGAATTTCTTGATCCGCAAATTATGTTTGATGTTGGTTATGATTTGTTATATTTGACAAGAAAACTGTTCTCATCCATATTAGAAACGCTTGTTTAATCGTCTAACAGACCCTGCATTTATCATCTGAAAATTAACATTGTTTTTTAATATCTTTACGACAGTTCTTATAAATTCTAATAGTTTCCTTTTCAGAGATTGAAGTCCTTAATTTCTAACTGCCTGAATCGAAAAAATGCACTTTCAAAAAAAAGAAAACAGAGAATGCAAAATGTTATAACATATAACGGATAAAAATATAAATTGAAATAATAGAATCTCTAACCCATAAAAAAATGTAAAATGAAAGATTTATAAAACACTTTATAAAAACTATCTCTTAAGATCTTTGATTACTTCTTCATAAAAACACCTAATAACGTGTCACATAAAGAATAAGAAACCAAAAAATTGGAAAAAAAAAAGTATTCAAGAGCCACATTTTGCTATCATTAATAGTGATTTCTTATTAATTAACGTGCAGTTTAACAATTCTTGAACGACATAAATATGGTGAAAAAAAAAATTACTTAATCAATATCCAAAATATATTTATTTTTATAAATAATGTTTCAAACCTCTTATTTTTATTAATTAGAGAGATAATTAAAATGTTTCTGTAGTTTTTAAAAATCCATAATAAATTCGTTTTTGCTTATCAACCTTCAATCATTAAAATAACTATTAAGAACAAGAATATCTATTATTTTTTCGAAAGTAAAAATAGTTCTTTTTAACCAAAACAAATCTTAATGTTTTTATTGTAATAAATATGAAAATGTTTCATTTACATACGCATCCATTAATCTTAATCAAAATTAGAAAATATTGGCAAATTTTATTGACAGACAAAATTATTAATTTTTTTTCAAGCTTATGTTACATTTTTATTTACATTTTTTTTTAATCGTACGTACTAAACATACTGAATACTACATACGTAATAAAGTATTAATAGCTACGAACTTTTATTAGGTGTGTTCGTAATTATATAAATACGTAGCACCTACAGTCGTCGTCTAGCCTGTCCGTCTGTCCGCGTATAACAGTGCAAAAACTACCCAGACGAATGGTTTGAAATTTAATACAGTGTAACCTCTGAATAACAATTACCCGCGGGACCGGTGAAAAGTGACCGCTCTTGAAAGGTGGGTGTTATTCAGAGGTTTCATAAAAAAAATCAAAATTATATAAACTTAAATAGAAATACACACAGTCATTTTAATTAATCCTCATTGTTTTAATTTTAATATAACAAGTAATATAAAAATTTTGTTTTTAAAGTAAATTCCTACTTAGGCCATCAAAGAAAAATTTAATATAATTAAGCTAATATGAGTTTTTGTTGCATTAAAATATCTCAATTTGTTGATTTTCTATAAGCAAGTAGGTTTACAATGGAATTCTATGGGAATTTGGCGAAATATTACAGATATCGCCAAGTTGGCGTTACTTTTGGCGACTCATTTTGGCCGCCAAATTTGGCGATATATCGCCATTTTTGCCATCTGTCGCCATCGGTATTTGGCGACAGAACAGGTCCCCCCCCCCACCCCCCACCCCCACCCCTACGGTAACCCTTATTGAAAATATTTTCATTGAAATTCAATAACCAATGGCGGCCATTTTGTTTCCCATGCAAAACTAAAATTAATTAATTAAAATTTAATTAATTAATTAATATTTGAAAAAACTTTATTAACATCAATTGTCATCCAGTACAAGTTTAAAAAAATTTATTTCAACCTGCTAGGATGAATAATGAGTATTTTATTAACGATTGAAAATTTGTACAAGATAAATAAATAAATATATAAATAAATATAGGGAGAGTGTGAGCTAATAGTAGGAATTGAAAAAGAAAATCAGTGATTTGCAGTTGCTTTGTTTTTTTGTTTGTTTTTTTGCTGCAAATGTCTTTCGCCAAAGAAAGAAATATTACTTGATTTGCTATACAACTCATCATCATTATGATTTAACACGTTGAATGCCAAGTCTATTTTGTCGATCTTTCCGTTTGAACCGCGAAATAAGACTCCCGTTACGCAATCTATATGTGTCAGTCACCGATGACTGACGCGGCCTAAACGGAAAGTTCCGTGTCAGTCACCGGTGACTAACGTGGCACTCAACGTGTTAATGAGAAATTTTGGATTTCAAGAAGGTTCTTCCAATCTTCAGTATATGTGTTAATACTGGAAATGTTGGTAATTCTATTATCTATTTCCTCTTCCTCTCTTCTATCTTCCACAATTTGCTGTATGGAATCAAATGTGGCATTAACTGCTAAATTTTTGACCAGATATACAAACAAGCTAGCCTTTACGTTAATTATGCTTGCCGTTCTAAGAATATTATATAAAATTTCCACATTATTATTAATGTCTTCATTTTCTGTTTGTTCACATATTAAGTAAATTTTGTTTGATCTGCTTCACATTTCGGTTTGCAAATAAATATGAAATTGCACCAGGAGCTGTAAAAAAATTTTCTCGTGACTTTTGAGTAGCCGTTGTTCAGAATTACTTATTTAGAGGTTCGTACTAATGTTAATGCTATGGAACGTGTTTGGTTCCTTCAACATGTGGACGGTATTCGGAGGTTTTCGTTGTTTAGAGGTGGCCGATCAAGGAGGTTTCACTGTATATAGAATCGTGGCAAAATTTTGTCGAGTCCTTTCAAATTTTATGTAAATAGTTACATCCTATTACAGGTCATTAGTTCAATGATATCCCATGATAGGTAATCATTCTAGGTTGCCATGGTGATGATGCGTTCTACTTAAGATGGAGCTCTATTATTTCTGTATGACTGAATTTAATATACAGAATCATAATAAATTTTGTATTCATGTATTTTTGCATAAGAGTGCAATAGCTATTGCACCAAGATCTGAATATTTTTAGAACTAGTTATGGTACGAACGCACTTCATTTGCCGCGTTTGACTTACAATCTCCGACTTGTTATTTGTTACCATTATGTTGCAATAGAAAAATTTGTCTTTTTTAATAGCGTATTTCAAAAACAGCAGTAACCAAAAACAAAAAACATAAAAGTTTGTAGTTAAGCATTATCCTTTGTTGTATTTTTACTATTTTTTTTTCTGCATTGTGTTTTTTTTTTCCGTTAGCTTGAAGCACAGAGGTAGTTTTTCACAGGGCATCCTCAATTTCGGCTGGTGGTAAGATTAATTCTATGATGGGGTACTCTCACTAGTCTCCAGGAGCAGTTCACTCTTATAATGTTTCAGGATAAGGAGTCGATGATTACTCGGCCTAGCTGTAAGGCTGTGTTTAGAAAGGAAAAGTGCTCCTTCTTATTCTAAAGCTATAAGAATGTCAACTGGCCTTTATTTTCCAACCGCAATTGTGGTTTTAGCAAAAGGACGTAATATTCAACAATGGAAAAGAAATACAAATATTAGATCGAACTTGAAGGAAACTTTTCCTACTTGTAGGATGTCCATCAGTTTCTTTGGAAAGTCCCATTAAATATGAAATACCTCACGTGACCAAAGCAAAGAGACCGGGAATTGAATAATATTGTCTATCTGGACTTTAAAACCAGACCTGTTCCAGTCCCTCTCGATAAATTGAGTTGGGTTTTATTGTAGCTTCCGGGACGGTGGTAACGCACCTTGTGATGACCAGTATCGTCAGCATGCACTTGCAAAATCTCAATATTTTGTTTCGCTTTACATTGACAAAATTTAACCATTTTCATATCCTGTTACGTTGTAACAGTAATCTTCGTTTTTGACCTAGGGTAGCCTTTCACTGTCTTCCCTTTCCAATTAAAAGCAAATAGCAACAAGCATCGGAAATACGGAAATTGAATGTAAAATTCAACTACTTATTATTTGGGCACTATTTGGAGAAACAAAATCGGGAGCAGATAAGTTTTGCAGATTTAGAGATACGTTTCTGGAAGAAAAAAAAGAGTCCCTTTGCTACTCATGAATTTTCTAAAAAATATTTCTCTTAAATTCAGAAACACGGTGGCTTCTAAGGTTTCTGATCCGTTCTACGCTAAATGGTTTCTAATGATAAGGCAAATATTTTCGGAACACGTGCGAATCTAAGGTTACATTCAATTTTCGTCAATGTTTCTTCTGCATCATCAGGAAACGTTCCAGAAACTATTTGTAGGACAATTCGAGCATGTATGAATTCAATATGATATTTTTTTTTTCTTGTTAATATAACGCATTCATAGCCTCATGACCAAAACGTGAAATACGTGACATGAAAGTTAAATCAAATCCAAGTAGCTGTGGCATACATATGTCCCATTTTGTAACTAGTCATAACGGACGCAATATAGTAATATATTTATAAAGAAATTTTAAATAGTGATTTCAATTCCTTTTCAACTATAAAACATATAACGTATGATTACCATGTGAAACATACACATGAACTGTCATGGGGATTTAAAAAAAAAAAAAAAAAACAGGCACAGTGAATTCCCATTGGCGTAGTGACTTACCGTCACTTGGGAGTGATATTTCGGTGACGCAATCACTGTGATATTTCTGATTATATATTAGGACATTGTGACTACAGATCGACTGGCTATGCTTTTAAAGTATATTATAAACAAGATAATACAACTTAAAATTTGTAAGTAATACGCTGCTAATCCAAAATTTAATGCATTGAATATGCTTTATCATCGACGCAGAACTTGAGCCCACAGTTAGAACAAAATCGATAAGTTAGATAGATTTTTGAATTTAATTAAAGCCATATAAGAATGTTTTTGTCCTTAGACTCTGTTCTTTTTGAGCTACAGTCATGATAATACATGAATATTGCACTGTCACTGACATTAAACATGTGTGAAAATTGATTTCACGGAATTTGGTCAAAATTCGATGTTAAGATTTGACCCAGACATCCAAACAAACAACAAAAGAAGTAAAATAAAAGCGTGTAACATGATTTATATACAGTACATTTTCTGTGATTCAGCCTACCACTTACGAAATTCATCCGCCGTACGTAAATTACGAAACATATTTCGATTTGGATGCTGCTTCACTAAAAGGCTAGCTTTAGCGCACTGTTTGTGAAATTGCTTTACCTTTTAAGCGTTTGGCAGAATTTGTCATGTATGTTTAAAAATTCGTAAAATAATAACTATAAAATGAATTATTATGGGAATTTGTATTTGATTACCTTACATGTTTATTAATCTTGTCCATTGGAAAAATGTAACATATATATTAAAAATTTTTTAACAAGCCTTTGAATTAAAAATTATATGACGGAAAAACACGGTTAGGATGCTTAGACATATGCCACAGTCAGTAATTTATCGAGAATATCCTCTTCTGGTGCTAATCCTCTGCGAGATATGTTCATGTTGCAATTCGTTTCTGAATCCAGTCGGGGCAATTATTTGAAGGCCGTCCTATGTGTAATTTAATGTTTGTTTTTTATAAGTTTAATTGAAGACATGAATGTAATAAGGTATTAGGTGGGACGCACACCGAAATGACATATGGACACAAAAAAGAAACTGTTTTGGTTTTAAGAATTTGTCTTGTAAGTCGCGCATTGTGTCGCATAACGAGTCGGCGTGCGGCTTACCTTATTAACCGACTTCAAAAAGTAAAAAAAAAAAAAAAAAAAAAGAAAAAAAAAAGATGAGTTTCTCAATTCGACGCGTCTGTTTTTTTTTTTCTTTTTATGTATGTGATTTTTTAAATTGAAAGTGTATGCTGTCAAATTGGCCCCATTTAAATTTCAACAAAATTGGTTCAGCACTTTTTTAGAAATTCAACAAAACCAAATAAATAAATAAATAACTAAGCATCTTTAAAATATTTCCTTTTTCTTTCAAGATTTTTCACCAAAAGAAGTGGTTTTTGAAGTCGAGTTTACTTTTTCTTGTTAAAAAGTTTATAATTATGTAAAAAAAAACCTTAAATTTCATGAAAATTGTGAAAGTTTTTTGTAGCATTTTTTAAATTTTCTTCGTAGCATATGACTAAAATGTTAAGAGGTGGTAATAAACACTTTTAAGAAAATTTACTAATATTTAATAATTAAATATTAAAAATTCTTAGTATTTAAATTGTTAAATATAGGAAGGTTACATATTTTTGTTAAATGCTTCATTCTTTAAGACTAATTTGAATCTTAGTATTTTGCCTTACCATATGATAGATTAGCTTAATACTTTCAAACATAAAATAAAATGGTTTTTGAGAAACAAAATATGTGACACAGCAATTTCATCTATTTGTGTCTACAATTATAAATATTAAGTGATATTTAATTTTTTTTCAATTAATGAATGTTATTTAATTTTTTTCTAATGTATATTACATGTCTTATTAAGAAAATGCTTTTCTTCATAAAGCTACCACAAATAGAGTACCGGAACGACCGCTGTTTTTTATCGAGCACTGCCAGAACGACAAACGATTCCGCTGCCACCAACAGCAGCTCTGTCTCAGTCGTCCACTCCTCAGGAGCCGTTGTCCACAATGAATCCACAAGCATAATATCCGAGGTATCGTAGAATTTTATCACCCAAAAATACTTTGCAAATAAACAAGTTTTGAACCAGTAAACAATTAATAGATAATCAGACTTTTTATCTTTTTCTTTTTAGATTTGCATTTTGCACGTACCTTATCATTTTGTATAAACATACAAAATCTGCAAAACATTTGCAACTTAAAAATGGAAAAAAGTCTATCATTTATTTCGATTTCATTTGAACGGAATCTAAGATTTTAGGGCG
The DNA here is from genome assembly GCA_963932465.1 of Maratus speciosus. Lineage (NCBI taxonomy): Eukaryota > Metazoa > Arthropoda > Arachnida > Araneae > Salticidae > Maratus > Maratus speciosus. The sequence continues at coordinate 6,977,600 of OZ010790.1, read as the reverse complement.
ATTTAAGTATCATTGTTGTTTGAATTTTATTTTTATTTTTTAAAGTTCAACAAGTTTAACCATATTTCTTACAAGAGTTTAACGTTAAATGTAGAAGCAACAGAATGAAATATCTTAATATCAATCCCTTCTCGGGCCTAAACAATGTAGGAAATAAATTGTTTTTTCTTTTAATTTGTTATGCAAGTTATGTTTCTGATTAATATTCAAAGTTTTTTAATAAGTAATGCAATTAAACGAATTGATGTCAAATTTAACGTTATCAGGGCTTTATTTATGCAGTATCGCATCACAATTTGTGGTGCAAATTTACCAAACGATTAGTTTAGCGGCGACTCATGTCGTCAAAACTGTTCGACCGATGATCATCTATTTAAACAATTTTTGTTGTTGCCACAAAAAGAAGCTGCCTATTAACAATATATACATTATACAGAAAAACAACATGTTAGCTTGTAACGCTGACGTCATGTTGATGCAACCTGTGAAATAAATTTTACTTTTTGCAAATTTGTTAACCCCTAAAGATCGGACAATTTCAATTATTACACCGTCTTAAAGCAATGTAAATAGTACAATATTTGTTTTCATCTAATATGTCGTAAAGAAATTAAAACTTTATCATTCAATAAATAAATACAAGACAAATATAAATAAATCACAAGGTTAACAACTGTTTAATGGAACTATGCACTCATCTGTATACAGCTGATAATTCTGTTAAAAAAATCAATACCGGTAAAATATGTTCAAAATTTTGTTTTTAAATTTTACGTCATGTTCTCCAGCTTTCTGTATTAACTCTTACTCTAACGTAGCTTTGTATTACTAACAAATGTTTGAAAATGTCATTCTTATTTTCACTATGACGCCATATTCATCTTATTTTTAATTCTTAAAAAAAATATTTCAATTTCATTTTTCACGTAGAAATCTTTCAACTGAAAATTAATTGCTGTAAAAAAAAAAATTATCACGGCTTTTGTTTTGTTGCAACACTGAAGAAATAATGTTAAATTTATAGGAAAATGACCATTGATTTTCAATGAAAACAGTGAAAATAGCGAAATTTGTTATTATTAAAAAAAATATTTTAATAATATAAATAAAACATAGCCTGTAGTGCTTTCCGAGTTATAATCCAAACATATGCAAAGGCATTTTATCATCCGTTTTGACTCTGATATCAAACAAACGTTTTCACACTTTAAATTTATAGTATTATTAGAATTAGCAAAGAATAAAAAATGTGTGTCATTAGCCACAAAAGGGTGTTGAGGGGCGGGGATGGAATTTATGAGCTCCATAGGTTTTTCTATGTTAAATTAACATTGAGAAGTGATACTGGAAATAAATAAGTATTGCGCTGCTGCGTAATACTTAAATTTTAATGAGGAACATTGCTGTTTTTAAATTCGATCATTTTTATATAAACATGCATTCAAACATCTTGTTGAATAATATGTAGAATGCAATAACTACACCCATGCACTGCGATTCAGTCGGAATCAAGCATGCCAAAATGTGTTAATATAAACACATTAACCCTAACACTACCATTCCGAAAAGCATTCTTTAAATTTAGAGCCTTCAGATACCAAAATACTTTTAAGATTTAACCCTTTAGTGGGCGGTATCCATATAAAAGGACACTTAATTTTAAGAGTACTGGTACCAATAATAATTAAAATGTTCCTTTATAAAGTATGGGAAATTAGCAAGTTTATATTTTCTAATAAATTTGTATGTAACTTCTAGTGTCAGTCCACCATTTCATCATTTCACTTCGCGCCGGAAAGGTTTAAAGAAACATTTATAAAAACAGTTTCTTATTCTGCCGCTGATTTTTGGAAACGTTTTCATATAGTTTTTATAGCACATTAATCACTTTTTACAAGTAGGAATACCAGTTGTTATGTTGCTATCGAGTCTCAATTAAGCATTTGCAGCTGCATAACTGAATTTAGGCATGTAGGAGTTACAAAAAATATTACTTTTAATGTTAATGCTAATACTGTTAAAATGTCATGTTTGTCAAAATAAAATATTATCAAATATCACGATACAAAACACTAACAATACACTTTTAATTGCTATGAAACGTAATTATTTGTAGCTACAGTGAAACCACCCTGTGCGACCACCTCCCTGAACGACCATTTTTTCATGGAACGAAATTTATTCCCATAGGCTCAATACTAATTTTACCTCCATTCAGAGACCACCCCAGTTGAACTCCTTCCATGAGCAACCCATTTATTTGAAGAAAATGGAATTAATTCCGTTTTTTCTTGGTTGCTTGAAGAAGGTTTCATTAGAATAATAATTCCGGAGAGCGCATTATTCATAAAACTTCTAATCTAAGTTTAGAATTTTTTTCATTCCGGTAACTTTTAAGTGTTTAAACCCCTTTGTGCCTTTTTAGGCAATGAATTTAACTCTGATGACAAAGTAAGGATGACGGTCAGTAAACTCCTCTGCCCTATTCTGTCAGGAAACTCTCAAAGAAATAGATAAATTAATGAAATCGTCATAAATTGTTACCGTGCAAGAAAAATTGCATTTATTTACTGAACTTCGAAAGGACTCGGAGATAAAAGTTATAGAAGATAAAACGGTAAAATCAAAGCAAACGTCAATGTATTCATTTTCTAAACTCTGCAGCAATTAACTTGCGTAATTAACTTTTGTTTTGATACTTAAATTATCATATTTTTTCCTAATGTGAAAAATATATTTTAGTAACATTAACTGTTACCTTTTTTCAACAATTAAAATCTTGATTTAAACATGACCTCCATTAAGAGACCACCTCTCAGAGCGATCAATTTTTATTGGAACGGAACGTGGTCGCTTTAGGGAGGTTTCACTGTACTTCTTTTACCAATTTGCTCCCTTCTCATTAAACATAATTTTTTATGAAATGCTGCTCTAACTTTTAAGTTTGTTTTGTTCCTTTACAATGCGTTATTCTGAAGTTCATACCAACTAAGATGAAAATCATGTTCTTTTTCGTTGCCAGGATTACCAAGAGAAGTACCGTGATGGAGACAGCTGTGAAGAAAAACAGGCCATTCTGAGGAACGAGAGCGAAAAATTATTGAATGTACTTGCATGTTCGACAGTGAGAATGATAGAACCCAATGAATCCTGTTTTGTCAGTAACGCTAATGGTAAGTTAAAGAAAAACAATTCATTTGACTGAACTTTTGGCATAAAATTATATGCAGTATAAAATTATAAGTTTATATGTATTATACAGGGTGTTTCAGAAAAGATGGGCAAAACTTTAAGAGGAGATAGTACACATCCAAACAAACAACTTACATGAAAGAATGCATGGTCGGAAATAAACGCAAAGGTTCTGGCGCATTTGGAAACTTGGTCCACGCAAACGTTAAATCTCAATTTTGATTGCGCATTATCGGGAGAAGAACCATACTAATGGCATGCATATGTAATATGAGGATAAGAAGAAAAACGTGTATGCAAAATTTCTCCTCGAATAATACATAATAGCCGCCGATCAGAGTGTGCAACTGTCAATCGTGGTAGGAACATATCGGAAGATGTTGCCCTTCACTAATACGGAAAAGGCTGATATGCATTTTATCTACGGAATTGTAAATTGTAATGACTCAGAGGCTCTACGATTGTACGGAGAGCGGTTTTCCACCTTGGTTTTGTCACTATATCGTTCTTTATATGTTTTTGCCTTATATAATAACATCACCTTTCTGCGCCCCCTAGCACCTTTGCGTTTTTTCTCGATAATACATTCTTTGATGAAAGTTGTTTGTTTGGATGTGTACTAACACCTCTTAAAGTTTTGACCATTTTTTATGAAACACCTTGTATATTAAAATTTTCTAGAAGTTGCATAGCAACTCGATGTGTTGCATTTGCATTGTATGACATTTTTCGAATTTGAGAGAAAAGTATTTACTTGTAAATACATAAAAAACAACGTTTATAGCACCAAAAACATATTTACTTTTTGCAAACTAATTTCGGTAGCCATAGCGTAATCAGTGCAAAAATTATATTTTGCATAACAGTACGCTATGGCTACCGAAACTAGTTTGCAAAAAGTAAATGTGTTTTTGGTGCTATAGACGTTGTTTTTTATCTACTGATATTTTACTGCGCCAAATAATTCCTTATTGTAAATTATTTACTTCTACATTAAAAAAAGAATTTATAATGTAAGTTTGATTAAATTTCTTATTTTAAGTGGGAAATTCTTCTTACAAAGCAGCTCTCTTGAAATTTACAAAAATTACATTTTGCAAATTATGTTATTTTGATGCAGTTATGGTACAGTGTCTTTATAAAAGAATAGCGACATGCATGTTAAACAAGAAACAAAAATTCGATTAGTCAAGAGAATTTTGGATAAAATATGGGAACATTATATCTTCCGATCTGATTGCGTGTGCGAATAGAAATGTACGCATAACGCCTATCTCTTACAATGACGCTCTGAATAGTAGTAAAACGTTGATAAATGGGAAATTTCAATGACATTACTATCGAACATTTCTCAAAACATTTCGTTGTTTGAAATTTTCTGAAGCCGGTAGTATTAAAAAGACATTTTTGCGGAAACAAAACTATTTCAGTTTTAAAAGTTAAATTACACGATTCATATTAAATATGATGTCATTTTCATCCAATAAAGAATTCCTGTTTTAGGATCCTGGAGAACATACTTAAAAAACTCTATAGAGTGTATCGAAATGCCATCTGGCAGCGAAACTTGTGCAAAAACCCGACGCAAAAGTGATATCTTCATTCAAAAAATTCGTTATATCAATATTACAACTAATTAATTAATATACCTTCATTTATTTGTATCACCAGTATCGCTATAGCGTCTTGCGGAGAAATGGCGTCAAAAACAATAAATGATGTAGAAACAACGGAGGTCAAATAGTACATTTTATACGTCGTGTTCTTGCCTGCTCACTGATTGATGTCTTTTAATTAACGAATAATACTTTTACATTTTTACGCTGGATCTCTGATGATAGTTGGAGTACCTTTTCGGCGATCTATCATAGTCTGGGTACGAGCCGGTAAATGGCGGCGTCTTCTTTCTAGACGTTGTATTATTGGCTGTGAAATTTAAACACAATAACTCCATGTTCTACCACAGGCCATTGTTCAACGTTTTCTTCAAATTCGGAAAATTATATTTTGTAAGATCAATAACATGGCAGTCTTTCAGTTTTTTGTTGACAATTTGATAAATGTGGAAATAAGTCACATGAACATACTTTACTATATTCTTTTTAATGAGAAGATAAACAAAAAATCATTAAATTCATGCATACAAGTGAAACAAAAGTAAAGATTCACTAGTTCAGATAGTAAACGATAATCATGATATACCCTTTATTCAAACTGAAAAGATCATTTCTTTATTCCAATTTAAATAAGAAACTGCTAACAAAATGTATAATAAACCAAATATTATGTAATTTTAATTAATTTTACGATTAACAGCAATGAAATTACGCTTGAAATTATTGAATATTTAATACGTGATTTATCACATTGCTAACTAAGCGTAGAGCCAACAGAGTGAAAAATGTCCAAGCGAATGGACAATGTGAGTGAGAGATGCTAAGCTGGGTATCGTCCTCGTAGCCTGAATGGTAGAGCATTTGGAGCGCTATTCCAAGTTTTCCTTGTTCGATTCCCGGCTTCGACATTTTTCACTCTGTTAGTTCTACGCTTAGTTAGCAATGTAATAAATCACGTACTATATATTCAAACCTATTGTTATTTTATCTTTCGTTTTGTAAACATTATTTGTGTTAAATAATTATATTCATATAAACAGTACAAATACCTGCACAAGAATTACTTTCAGGTGCATATATATATAATTTATAAGTATTTAAAATACATCAAAATATCTTCAAATACATTAGAAAAAAGCCCAGAACAGTTTCAGCCTTCACAAGGCCGTCGTCAGTGGGATTTAAATGTTAGGAAAAAATAATAACATTTAAATCCCACTGACGACAGCCTTGTGAAGGTTGAAAAGGTTCTGGGTTTTTTTCTAATGTAGGGTAATTCCGGGATTTATGCCGCACTTTTTTTTTTTTTTGAGTTTGTGTATAAAGTTCCATGGTGGACATAAAATAAAAAAAATCATGCTGTGCTATTTAATGTTAAATATACAACGCGTGTAGTGCGATAAAAAAATTCAAAACAATTAATATTTTTAAACATTTTTTTTCTAAAACATTACACTTCGGCGCGTCACCCGTACATTCAGGCTGAGACGCCGAACTTGTGCGGTAGTTATGCCGCATTTGTAATAAGAACAGAATGAAATTATAAATAAAAATATTTAAAAAAAATATTCAGATCTGGACTATAATTAACGATGTAATAACAAAATGAAACTAAATGAGTACAATGAAACGTATTAGTAGATTCAAATTAATAATTGTTGCCTACAAAATTATCGACTTATTTTTTTTACATTAAATTTTAATTATTCTTTCAGCAACAACGTCACATCAATGTATTAGAAAGGGAAAAGAAAAAAAGTAAATTTGTGTTTACATAATTTATTTGTTAAATAAACCTTTCGGGACCGGTGGCTTTTATACAAATTTTATTCAGTTTGTACCACTTTTTTAAAAGAAGTTACCTTTACTTAAATCATCATGAAAATGCTCTAATTAAACAAAGCAAATATTACTTTTCTTTTTTACTGGTGCTAGACACAAATTTTGTAAGCACTTTATGAAGGTGCTTATATGCACCTATGGTCCCGAATGTGTTAACAAACCTGTTTTTTCGACTACAATCTACAGAAAAAGTGTCGAAAAAGCACAGTCTTTATGTAACTACATTTAAACACATGATGCAACGAAGCCAATTACACTTCCTCTTTTTTGGAGTAGTTTGCAAAGAACGTCTGCGTTACGCGTAATCCAATTTTTCATTATTATCATCTTGACTTGCATCTTTCTTGCCCTTTTTACTTTTTATTTTCCCCTTTTTCTCCTTTGGTTTTAGTAAACTTGATTACATGCCTAACGTGGTTAGTCTGTGCAAAAAGAAAAGGAAAAGTTAATAACACTTAATCATCCCGTACAAAAGAAACTGCGCCATGTATACCGGAATAGCAGTGCGGCATGTATACCATTTTGCATGGTGCAGACGTTGGCCATCACAGTTACATGCCATCGCTAAGGGGAATGTCGTAACCATACACACAGTACTCTATACAAACGCTACACTTAGTTTTGACTTCGAAATCATGCATGCATTTAGTAATTAGTGTATGAAAAGCATTTAAACATAGCGTGTTTAAAACTTTGAACAGTGAAATCATGCACTTACGTCAAATTAAGGATTGTACTTCTACAAGTAAACATCGAAATGGGATTCACGCTATACACTGGTTAAAATAATCTCATTGCGCACCTATACTGTGCGTTTGACGGCCATCTATCGATAATTACAAGAAATACAAGGGGTGCGGCATCTATCCCGTATGCGGCGACTCTCCCGGAGTTACCTATTTGAAGATATTTCGATGTATTTTAAATACTTCTAAATTATATATATATGCACCTGAAAGTAATTCTTGTACAAGTATTTGTACTGTTTATATGAATATTAATTATTTAACTCAAGGTGAATTGAGCACTAGAATTTTAACTTCCACTTATTATTTGTGTTCCTATTATTTAAAAAAATGTCTTTGAAAACCGCATTTTTTTTTTCGAATTAATTGAAATATTCGAAATTTAAACAGTTACTGTGACATCTCTGGATGCATGAAAATAACTTTAATTTCTTCACACATAGATTCTAGGAGAATGAGTTACGAAATACAAACACATTGCCATATTTTCAAATCCTAAAAAATAGAAATAATCTCTATAATAATAGCCTAAGTCATGTGACTGTCATCAATAGTTCCGGGCTGACCGCTTCACTTTTTATATACCAGGTGACCATTTTTTAAATTTTTTTATTTTTCGCGTGGTAAATTAAAACAATGCTTTGATATTGAAATTAAAAGTCATGGTTTTTGGTATTATTTATTATTTTTACCAACTTCAAAAAAAGGAGGAGGTTATCACTTCGACGCGTATGTATGTTTTTTTTTTTGTTTTTTTTTTTTTTTTATGTTCACCGATTGCTCCGGAACTTTTTGTCCGATTTATGTGATTTTTGTTTTAATTGAAAGAGGATACTCTCGAATTGGTACCACTTCCGTTTCATCGAAATTGGTTCAGTAGTTTTTTAATAATTCAACAAAAACCAATAAAATGAAGGATTTCACCCATATTATCTTTCATTGTTGCAACCAGTTTCTCAATCATAAGCATAAAACTATGTATTCATATACGTTAGCGCCAAGTTGTCGCCAAACATGGCACAGTTAGGTGAATTATCGCCAAATTTGGCGGCCAAAATAAGTCGCCATAAATGAAGCCAACTTGGCTGTAATTGACTAATTTGACGATATTCCCATTCAAATTCAGTAATGGATCTTCCCCAATCTGTTTCTTCGCATTTTCTAATCGACAGTCTTATTTAAAATTCTCAATTGGCAACTTCCACTAGATAACATTAATGATAACTTTCCTGTATAGGGGCTTTGGGGAGAAAATGAAAATTTCACGCATATTTTCTAACAACCTATTAACTGTCTCTGTTTCGGCGTAAATGCCCTCAAATTTATTTGTTTATAATTTAACTCTGTTTATCTTTCATATTGGGAAACATAATTATAAAACTGATTTCTTTTGAAAGAAAAAATCTAATCTGTTTATCTAAATTGTTTATAACCCTGAATCAATATTTATGAGTAACATTATGATTTCAAGGTCATGTAATATAGATTTATTTACTTTATAATAATTTTGAATTGATGGTGATTTATTAGTTTTATAATTACTTGGATGTCATTTAAATGAATATTATAGCTATTTAGAAGATTTATAACTGCATATTGTAATTTTTATTTTGATGTTTATTTTATATAATATGTATCATTTTTAAAATGGTCAGTCTTGACTCTGTAATCAAGCAGAGAACATGTAACAAGTCTTGACTCTGTAATCAAGCAGAGAACATGTAACATGTCCTGACTCTGTAATCAGAGATGCCAATTGTTAAATCATGGCTCTGTTTAATACAGAGTGTATAATGGAAGTCCTGACTCTGCAACCAAGCAGAGAACATTTTTTTTTGTATTGGCTCTGTTAAATACGGAGAATTACTATTATGGAACAATTATTAACTTCTAATGATGAATAGAATTTACATACTATTTCAGTTTTATTTAATAAACTATTTAATCTAATTGCTCTCCCATCTCACTTGGATTTTGAAAATTTATTTGTCAGATGAATTTCGGCGCCACCATTTATTTTTGGTGCCGAGTAACCCGCGAAACATTTTTTGGAAAGAATAGTGAGCTATTGTGAAAGAGATTTGTGATTAACAACTGTGATTTATCTTTCAACATGTGATTAGTGTGTGATTTATCTTTCAACCTGTGATTAGTGTGGAATTATTATTGTGCCATTTGGATTACGACATGCCATCTACATTACCTGGAATTAGCAGGTAAGAAAATATTTTTTTTCATTTTCTATGAATGGTTTATGTTTTAAAATAAGAATTATTCTTTATTTAAAATGGAAAATCTTGAAAAGCTGAAAGCAAAACGTTCTGTTGAACGAACGAGTTTCACGAAATTAATTACAAAATTAGAAACATTATTAAATGATGACATTGACAATACGAAAACCGATGAATTATTAGAGCTTCAAGAAATATTTCTCTTAAAAGAAACGGCTTTCCAAAGTTTGAATCGTGATATTGAAGCTCAAATATCCGACTTAAAAGAATATGAAAAGGACATTGCTAATAGTGAAAAGTACACTGACCAATTGATCAGTGCTAAATTTAAAATTAAAAATAGATTAAGAAAATGTAAAAAGGATAATGTTTCTATGATAGCAACTAGTCATGTAAATTCATTGAATGGTTCTGCTAGTGGAACAGAAACGAGTTCTGCCATGAAATTGCCTAAATTAAATGTTCCAAAATTTTCTGGTGAAATCGAAGAATGGGTCGAACTGTTTTGAAACATCGATACACCAGAATAAATCACTATCTAAGATAGAAAAATTCGCTTATCTAAAATCCTTGTTATGTAATCGGGCCTATAATGTGGTAGAAGGGTTTCCTTTGACAGAACAAAATTATGATACTTGTATTGATTTATTAAAGGACCGTTTTGGTAAGGTTGATGTTATTATTAATAAACACATGACTAATTTATTAAATATGGAACCAGTTAAAAATTGTTCAAATTTAAATGCATTAAGAAGATTGCATGACATGTGCGAAGTTAATATTAGAAGTTTAAGAAATTTGGGGGTAACATCCAGTTCTTATGGACAATTGCTAAATCCTATTTTGCTAAAGCTATTGCCCCATGAATTAGTGATTGAATATCATAGAAAACGTGATACTAGCAAAGAGTCAGATGTAACCGATCTAATTGCCTTTCTGAAATGTGAAATAGAATGTAGAGAAAAGGCTTTGTCAATGACAAGTTCTAAAAATGATGCATCCTCTTCTTTTGTACATAAAAATAAAACTGAATTTCGTGAAAAGAAAACATCAAATAAATATCAACATGCTAATACCTTAAATGCCAATATTAAAGTTTTTTGTGTATTTTGTAAAGGTAATGATCATTTATCTTCCGAGTGTAAAAATTTAGCTGATGATAAGAAAAGATTAATGTTACGTAAGGAGAGTAGATGTTACAAATGCTTTTTGAAATCGCATTTATCTTCGCAATGCCGCATAAAATTAAAGCCATGTCTAAATTGTAAAAGCACTGAACATAACAAATTATTTTGCTTTAAGAAAAGTTTGAAACCAGAAATTAATGAAAATCAAAATCAAACAGTTGTATCTAATTCTCATTGTAATTTTAGAAATTCTAAGCATGCTGTTTTATTGCAAACATGTTGTGTAACTGCTCAAGGTAATTCTAAATCAAAGGTAGTTCGATTATTACTTGATTCTGCAAGCGAAAAAAGCTTCATAACAAAAGCATTAGCTCGTGAATTAAATTTGCCTGTCTTAAGAAAAGAACATTTAACTGTATTCGCTTTTGGCATGGATCAAGGTCGCGAAGAAGAATATGATGTTTTTAAAATTAAATTGCGAAGTAAAATGAATTATCATCGTTTTATAGATGTTGAGGTGTTAGCTACCGATTTGATAAGTGCAACAACATTGAAGGTTCCCAATTCTGACCCTCTAGTTATAAAATACATTGAAAGTAAAAAATGGAGGTTAGCCGACCCTACGCCCGAGGAATCCGAAGTACAAATTTTACTTGGAGCTGATTATTTCTGGGATGTTCAGAGAGGTGTCGTTGAAGAAATTAATGACCATTTATATGTAGCTAATACACTTTTTGGGTACACAATAGTGGGAAAAATAAACTCTAAAGGTAACGAAACAGTTAATGCTCATCTTGTATCTGTTAATGAAATAGAAAATTTTGATTTGCAAAAGTTTTGGAAACTAGAGTCTTTGGGTATTTGTGATAGTAAAAATGAATTATTTTCACAAAAGGATTTAGATGCTTTTGATTTATTTAATGATAATTTAAATTTTGTAAATGGAAGATATGAAACTAAACTTTTGTGGAAAGTAAATAAAAATGAATTGGAATCCAATTTTGATGTAGCTAAACATAGACTTTGGGGATTAAAATCAAAATTGTGCAAAAATGAATGGTTACTTAAGGAATATGAGAAAATATTAAATGAACAATGTGGTTTGGGTATAATTGAAGAATGTGAGTTTAATAAAGATGAAATAAACACGTATTACATGCCTCACAGACCAGTAATAAGGGAAGATAAATCGACAACTAAAGTAAGAATTGTTTTTGATGCGTCATCCAAAGATAAAGGGGCAAAATCGTTAAACGAGTGCTTATTTCCTGGGCCCAATCTAAATCCTAACATATTGGACATTATTTTAAAATTCCGTCTCCACAAAATTACTTTCTCGGCAGATATAGAAAAAGCATTCTTGCAAATCCAGATACAAGAAGAAGATAGAATTTTTTTGAGGTTCCTGTGGTTTGACAATATCACTAGTAACAATCCCATTTTGAAGGTTTTTCGCATGACCCGTGTAACTTTTGGTGTAACAACTTCACCCTTTTTCCTTTCTGCAACCATCAAACATCACATTGAGGGGTATAAAGATTTGTTTGGAAAAATAGTTAATATGCTGGATACTTCCTTATACGTTGATGACCTGTTTCATGGAGCTGATTCAGTAAACGAAGCTTTTGTTTTATCAAACGGTGCAGAGAAGATATTGAGTGAGGCCAATATGAAACTCAGAAAATTTAAAACCAATTCTTCCGATTTAAAATTTTTATGGAAGGAACATGGAATAAACTTTGAGGAAGACACTCTTGAACAAAATCTTTCGAAGGTATTGGGAATTATATGGATAACAGAAAGTGACACCTTGAAAATAGACATACAACCACGTTTGGTAGAATTTGACCATAAAATTATTACCAAACATATTGTTTTACAAACTGTGGCAAAAATTTATGATCCTATTGGACTCATTTCCCCTTTCGTGATAAGAATTAAATTTTTAATGCAAGAACTCTGGGAACATGGAATTGACTGGGATTCTACATTACCAGATTCTTTAAGTGGAAAATTCCGAAAATGGCATAATGAAATAAAAGACTTGGTAAATTTTGAAATTCTTAGAAAATATTTTGTAACTATCCCAAAATTAAATCCTGAAACCGCTCAACTTTTCATATTTTCTGATGCTAGTTTAAAGGGGTATGGGTCAGTGGCTTATCTACGTGATTCTTCTTCTTGTGAAACTTCATTTGTAATAGCAAAGTCGAGAGTAGCGCCTCTCAAGAAAATTACATTGCCGCGCCTCGAACTTCTTGGAGCACTTACGGCTGCAAGATTAGCGAATTATTTAAAGGAAATATTTAAAATTGTGAATGAAAATATATTTTGTCTAAGTGACTCCCAAATTACCTTGCACTGGATTAAAGGAAGTGCTAACAACTGGAAGCCCTTTGTGGCAAACCGCGTACGCGAAATTCAGGAACTTGTTGCTCCTGTACAATGGAAATTTTGTAAAGGAAAGGAAAATCCTGCAGATGTTCTCTCTCGTGGTTGCTCTGCATCTGAATTGATTAATAACGAGGTATGGTTACATGGTCCTAGCTGGCTGAAGGAAGAATCGTTACCAGTATTTCCCCCTGAAACTCAACCTAATCTACCTGATGAAGAGGTCTTGCAAGAACAACGTAAAACGCTTGTTTGCTCCATATCCCAAAATATTCCAGAATTTGAGCTTTTATTTAAATTTTCATCCTGGTCTAAATTAAAACGAATTACGGCTTGGTGCCTCAGATTCATCAAAAATAGTACATGTCCATCTGAACGAGTCTATGGTTTTTTGACTGTTCCAGAACTTGAAAGGGCAACAAATGCTATTGTGAAATTAATTCAAAACCATGAATTCGGAGACGAACTGAAAATTCTAAAATCCAGAAAGATCCTAAATTCTAAAAGCAAACTCCTTCCTTTACATCCATTTCTTGACGAAAATGATATTCTTCGTGTTGGAGGTAGGCTAAAAAATGCAAACTTGTCTGAATCAAAAACATCAAATCATTCTCCCTAAAAGGCATCATGTTACAGTCTTGATAATAAAGTATTTTCATGAGAAACATCTTCATAGCGGGACTCAATTGACAATTTCAGCAATTCGACAAAAATTTTGGATAATTAATGCTAAAGAAGCTGTGAAAAGAGAAATAAGGAAATGTATGAAATGTTTCCGAAATTCATCACACCTTTCATCTCAGTTGATGGGAAATCTGCCATCAGCACGCGTGACACAAGCTCGAGTATTTTCAAGAGTAGGAGTCGACTTAGCCGGCCCCTTTTTGATCAAACCTCGTAAGGGACGTGGTGTGAAACCCTTTAAACATTATGTTTGTCTGTATGTTTGTTTCGTAACAAAAGCTATCCATCTTGAATTAGTCACTGATCTTACAACTGAAACCTTTCTAGCCTCATTGAAAAGATTCGTGGCTCGACGTGGAAAACCTCTAGAAATATTTTCCGACAGAGGTACAAATTTTGTAGGGGCAGACCGCGAAATAAAGAGAATGATGTCTCAAATTGCTTCTGATGAAAAATTGCACAAGTATCTTACTGACGAATTGATAGTATGGAAATTCAACCCACCTTCCGCCCCTCACTTTGGAGGCCTTTGGGAAGCGGGAATAAAACAAATGAAAAATCATTTGAAGAGAACAATTGGTGATCAGATTTTAACTTATGAAGAATTTTTGACCTTAATTGCACAAATTGAGTCATGCTTAAATTCAAGACCGCTTGTCGCTGAGTCTTCTGATCCAAATGACTTTACGGCTCTGACGCCAGGACATTTTATTATAGGAGCACCCTTGACCTCCTTACCTGAGCCTGATATCTCCTCTACCTATGTAACTCCTTTGGAACGTTGGAAATTGCTACAAAAGATTTTCCAAAGTTTTTGGAAAAGGTGGTCGTCAGACAATCTCCCACAATTGCAGCAACGTACAAAGTGGTTTAGAAGCAACCCGAACTTAAAAATCAATGACTTGGTGTTGATAAAGGAAGAAAACCAGCCCCCATTAAGGTGGAAATTGGGCAGAATAATTGAACTATTTCCTGGTGATGATAATATTGTTCGTGTTGTCAAATTAAAGACTTCTACTGGTGAACTGAAACGCCCTATCACAAAATTGTCTCCTCTACCGATGGACATTTAATATAATAGAATTTTACTTTATTTTAACTAACTTTATTATTATTTTTTTTTCTATGTCTAATTTTTGTAACTCTCTGAACTATTTTGTATATTAATGTCTTTTTCTATTTTTAGTTGTTCCAGAAACTGTTTTTTTTTTAGAAGTAGTAGGATTTAATTGCATTTCACTTTAGTTATACTTGACATTTAAGGTAATATTTTAATTTTGTATTTAATATTTGATTTAGTATGTGATAATGGAAATTTGGTAAGTTATAATTGTTTGATGAACTTCGTTCATGGAGGCGGAGGATGTTTTGGCGTAAATGCCCTCAAATTTATTTGTTTATAATTTAACTCTGTTTATCTTTCATATTGGGAAACAATTATAAAACTGATTTCTTTTGAAAGAAAAAATCTAATCTGTTTATCTAAATTGTTTATAACCCTGAATCAATATTTATGAGTAACATTATGATTTCAAGGTCATGTAATATAGATTTATTTACTTTATAATAATTTTGAATTGATGGTGATTTATTAGTTTTATAATTACTTGGATGTCATTTAAATGAATATTATAGCTATTTAGAAGATTTATAACTGCATATTGTAATTTTTATTTTGATGTTTATTTTATATAATATGTATCATTTTTAAAATGGTCAGTCTTGACTCTGTAATCAAGCAGAGAACATGTAACAAGTCTTGACTCTGTAATCAAGCAGAGAACATGTAACATGTCCTGACTCTGTAATCAGAGATGCCAATTGTTAAATCATGGCTCTGTTTAATACAGAGTGTATAATGGAAGTCCTGACTCTGCAACCAAGCAGAGAACATTTTTTTTTGTATTGGCTCTGTTAAATACGGAGAATTACTATTATGGAACAATTATTAACTTCTAATGATGAATAGAATTTACATACTATTTCAGTTTTATTTAATAAACTATTTAATCTAATTGCTCTCCCATCTCACTTGGATTTTGAAAATTTATTTGTCAGATGAATTTCGGCGCCACCAGTCCCGGTACTACTTAGTTATCCCGTCGACAAATTTCGCCAAATTATATAAATCACCAAATTATACAAATTGACATAATTTTTATTTTAAATAACGAAAGAACAAATAAATGAGTATAACATTAATAAAAATACAAATAAAACGTCGAAATAAAAATCACTTGATGACGTAAACACGTGTAACTTGCTTGAAGCCAAATGAATGTGACATTTACGATCAACCATTATTGGCATTTAGTCTTATAGTTTGGCGATAGATTTTTGGTCGACGCGATAACTAAGTAGTACCACTGTCTCATATACACAAGCAAGTTTTTCAATATTTATAAATTTATTTATTCTAAACAACCATTTGTCTACTTTTATATGCAAACACAAGCTGAACCAAGATCCCTTATGCTGTTAAAGTACAGGATTAACAACAAAGAAAAAAAAGGAGTTACTCTAATTAGTATCATAGGCGGCATTGTTATGGTGCGGTGCATTTACACGGCACGGAACTTAAACATCAGTAGGCATAAGCATAATTGCGAATGCAAGTCAGTGAGTTACGCAGTCATGAAAACATTTAAATTGGATGAAGAAATGAGAGAAAGTAAATTTGAATCAGATTGCCCGATAAAAGCAAAAGGTGCGTGATACTAACAGCAAACATGGTGTAAAGGAAATGCGAATATCATAAGTTGCTTCCGAAAGTTCTATATATTTTGCTGTACTATATTTACTAAAATGCGTCAGTTACTATGCAGACCGATGACACTTTAACCAAGACTATTAAATGAGCATGACGATGAATTTCTAATCTTCTGTAATCGAGCCCACAGTTAAGGCTAGCGTGAAATAAAAAAAAATATCAGCAGCAATGTGGTTTAATGTAAATGTGGGTATCATAAAATATTTAATTCGCAAAACGCTTCAATGCACCAAATCCTATTAGCTCAGAAACAACAATTGGCAGTGGACGCAATAACGGTAGATTACTTAATAGTTTTAAAATCTCCACTGCCCAACGTATTGCAAATGATGATGCAATAAGAAGCATAAATGCCTAAGTGAGTTAAGCTGATTTTGTGAAGAAAGATTAAATACATAACAACCAAAAATAAACAAAATGCCGTCATGATGCAATGAGTTCTCAATTTCTCTATCAGAATCTTTATATTTGGCGAAAGATTAAGCAAATAATTTAAATTATGAATAAAAGTACCATGCTGAAATGCTTAGCATACATTCATTTAAGCACATTGACATTGCGTATACATTATACATCACATATTGGCACTTGCATAATATCTCCATATAAGAAAATATTAATGCCACCAAAAAATAATTTGTTTTTAAATTCTTGAAGTTACAAATGAATTATATATAAATTCTCTTTTGATACTATAAAAATTTCATCAATGACCAGCCATTCGAGGGAACACCATTTAAGACTGTCCCGCTGTAGTCTTTTCACGATCATTTTTTGATAAGTTATTCGGTTTTCATGTACCCTAATGGCTCATGGTGCATGTAAACTCCGTCGCGGGTGCGAAGACCTCAAAGTTACCTATGAATTATACCTCTGAGGTGCCTTGCCAGGTAAAGGTCTCGTCATCTGATTAAGTTTCTAAATTACGAGATTAACATGAGTAGCAATACACAGGTGCTAAACAACAATATATAAATGTTAAGTAACTGGCATAAAAAAGTTCATAATTAAGAAATAGGCACTGCCGATAGAAAAACGAACTAGGCGCTCATCAGGTTTATTGCCGCTACGTGGCGATTAGGTAGTCTCCTACGCCGATGACAGGTATCAAAAACCCGTTCATCTAGGGCAACCCGGAAGATAAGGGCCTGGTCATTGGTTAGAAACTATGAAAAATGAGTCATTGGGTCTCTGTTCTCTATTTCATAGAGTATTTTTAGTAAGCCGAGAAACTTTTTATTGTCAGTTTCCAAAGTTCGATATTTTTTCATGCAAGCAGCATCTATTGTCGTTCTACCCATGTCCAAATAGAGAAACAAAAATATTCAGTTTAAAAATAAAGCTATTAAATCTGAAGAAGAATAAATGTAACATATATATATAAAGAATTTTCACAGAAAACCTGTGTTATTAATGTACACACAAATCTGGACAAAAGTATTTACTTATCAAAATAACATCTTTAAAAGTCCGTAATTTCCTCCAAAAGAATCATGCAAAAATTGTAATGCGAAAAAACTAAAAAGTGAAAAATAAAATTTTTTACCAAAAATAAAACCGACTTCAAAAACTACTACAAAGTAAAAAATAATTTTTTTTACATAATAGTTAATAAGAAATTAAATTAAGAGCATTGTATTTATCATGCGTATTATTATATTTATGTACATTAATTTGATTTTTTGGAGTCGGTGCCAGCCAAGCCAAGTTCAAAATTAAAATTGTTCATCCAATACACATCGTAGCAAGATTCAGCAAAGCCGTTTAGGAAAAAAATTCCATTCTCAATCAACTTTGACACCATCCTGCATTTGAAAATCTGTCTTTGCTATGATTTTTTTACATAATAGCCTGTATAAACGCACTAATTTTATAATAACCCTTATTTTAGCACACATAATTACAGCTAATCTCACTTGAAAATACACGTTTATAAAATCAGATGAAATGTTTCAAAAATAGTAAAATTAAATTTTTTTAACTAAATAACAAATCGTAAAAAATCTCATAGATGTTTGGATGTGTGTCTGTTGGGTAATTATACTTAACTTCGTTTGGCTGGCACCGACTCCAAAAAATCAAATTAATGTACATAAATATAATAATACGCATGGTAAATACAATGCTCTTAATTTAATTTCTTATTAACTATTATGTAAAAAAAATTATTTTTTACTTTGTAGTAGTTTTTGAAGTCGGTTTTATTTTTGGTAAAAAAGTTTATTCTTTTCTTTTTCTTAAAAAAGGGGGGAAAAAGTGAAAGTCATGAATTTCAAATTAAAATTATGTATTTTAAATAAAATGAGTGAAATTATTATATTTTAGATGAATTTAATGGAATATGAAAAAATGCGATTGGAAAGACAATGTTTGATGATTTATCACTTGCGCCTGGCTAGCATAAAAAGGTACTACTTAGTTATACCGTCGACCCATTTCGCCAGATTATATAAATCGCCAAACCACTCGCCAAATTATACAAATGGACATAATTTTTATTTTAAATAGCGGAAGAACAAATAAATTAGTATAACATTAATAAAAATACAAATAAAACATCGAAATAAAAATAACTTGATGACGTAAACACGTGTAACTTGCTTAAAAACAAGCGAATATGACATTTACGATCAACCATTATTGATATTTAATCTTATAGTTTGGTGATATATTTTTGGTCGACGGGATAACCAAGTAGTACCCATAAAAATACGGAGTTCTTGATTTCTCTACTAGAAACTTCTGATTTGGAAATTGAGAAAGTAATTGAGTATTGAGAAAGTAAATTAAATTTTGGATAAAAGTAACATGGTACAATGCTTAGCACACATCTAACGGAGACCAAACTGGTCGCCAAGGGCGGCTAGCTAATAAATAGTTTGCAATTCTAGACTTTGTAGTATTGTAACTGAAATATTAACATAATAACTCTATGCCCATTCGCAGGCCAACAATATACATTTTCTTCAAATTCAGAAAATTGTAATTGTTCTTTAATTTATTCTATCTAATGGAATTTTATGAAGGGGATCTCTTTTATTAAAAGGAATTTTGTGAAGAGCACATTTTAATTAAGAGAAATTTTCTGAACGGACCTACTTTGTTAAAAGCAATTTTGTGTAAAGGCACTGAATAGTCCCCAAGTTTTGCCTGCAATACTTCTGTAAGTAACAGCAATTAATCAAACATTCATGTGAAACTAATTTTCTAATTTTATCGAATGAATCTAATGTGTATTCAACCAAGATTTTGTATCACGTGAGCAATTTGTTTACATAAATTTACGGCACAGAGAATGTAACACAAAATCTTGTTGCTACATTATAAACAGTTTATACAGGGGGTCCCAAAAATGACAGGTGCATTTCAAAAATGAAATACAGAAAAACAGTGAGCGATAGAAATGCAGCGATTGATGTAATTTACTTGGGAAACCAGTATATTTTCAGCCGTAAAGGATTTCAAATTTAGTTACGAAGTCTTCCAATAGATGGCGCTGCTAAGTGAAAAAAAATTATAAACATACTGCGAAGAAGTCTTCAGAAACAAAATAACGATCTTTTAAGTGTATCCATCATTTGTAAAAACACAAATCTCAGTCTGAGAACAAAATTTGCAGAAACCCGTGCTAACGTTACAGCCGGAATGGAATCACATGCAGCAGAAATATATTGTTTCAGTTCGGCTGTCTTTGCGGAAAATGGTGGTACACCACATCTTTTAGATACTCTCCACAGATAAAAGTCACAAGGAGTCAAAACTGGCGAATATGGAAGCCAATCCATTCCGCTTTCTGTAATCAAAGGCAAAGACATACTGTAAAAGCACTTATTTTCGCGAGCTGTAATTTTCGCGACAATGAAGGTATCGGTGATTTCGCGAATTTTACATGAACAGAACCGAACGATGAAAAATCCCGAAACTACCTAAATAGAACCCCTTTTGCATCAGGCATTTTAAGAAACTTCCTTTTGTCCGAAAAGTTCGTTCTATTAATTGTGTTATTGTTTTTATTCAAGAAATAGTTGTACAGTATTCAAAAAATAGTTGTAAATATTCAAGAAATTTTTGTATTTATTTCTTATTTAAGTAACTGCAATCATTAATTTTAGATAAATGAAAAATTTCTGATTTTTTATTATTATTTGAGGCGAACAAAAAAAAATATTTCGCGAGGCTTAAATTTTCGCGATTACGATGAGCTCGCGAAAATCGCGAAAATTAAAGCCTCGCGAAAATAAGTGCTTTTAGAGTAATCATCAAAATGTTCATTGAGGTAAGGAAAGACTTCAGCCATTTGATGTAGATGGTCATCGTCTTACACGAACCACAATGTGTTCCCATTGTCCTCCCAGGCATTTTGTAGCGCCATAAATTCACGCAGAATATCAGGATACAGAGCTGTAGTAATTTTTTGAAGCCCAGCGCGATCATCATTAACATTCTCAGTCCTTTAATATTTTTCAACCTCAGTCTTTATTGTGTCCTTTTTCGATACTAGACATTTAAAAACTGCGATTTACTACAACAGTACTGCGGTCGAGGAAGTGAAATTCCAAGACAAGAAATATCCGCAATTCTAATTAATAAACTGTTTCTGCACAGAAAGTTGCAATGTCTGAGTCCCACACGCTAGCAACAGGGCGACGAAGTACAGAATGGAGATCCGACTGAGTGCGTTTCCACACGCAGCATTCGCAGGGGTCATACAGTGCCATCTGTTGGAAAACTTCGTAACTAAATTAAAAATTCAGCATGCCTAAAAATTTACGGGTTTGCAAAGTAAAATGCAGCAAACGGCGCATTACTATCGCTTTTATTTTTTCTGTATTTCATTTTTCAAATTCATCCGTCATTTTGGGGAACCCTGTATTTACACAAAACGCCTACAGTAATACCTCGACATACGTCAGCTATTCGTTCCAAGACTAACGACGTAAGTCGAGGTACATTTAGATAAGCAAAAAAGGATAAGTAATAAAAATTCTCCAAAATCTAATGAACATATTCTATTGTATTTAGGGGTTATGTTACATACATTTAACATTAGCAAAAAAAATGCATTTGCAATACAAGAATTTGGAATAAATCAATAAGTTGTTAACTTACAATTTATTGTTCTTGTTGCCGTGTTCGAGTCTTTGAGGATGCGAAAAAATCTTGCAATGAAGTTTGTGATATTAAGGAGTGACCTCTTTGAATATTATATATTCTAATATATCATTTTCTCAAAATTAGAAAAAAAGAGATAAGGAATTACTCTTACCTCAGAATGTCGCAGGGTCCACCCCGATCCTTGGTTGAACTTCTTCAGTGAAGAATTCTGCATATTTCACAAGAAAAATACCTAAAGTGTTATAAATAGAAAGTTGGACTCTGTGTTGCTTATTATTTTTCTTTTGAATCACTAGTGTGCACGGTTGAACCACAAAAGCAGATTTCTTTTCCTTTAAATGATTTAATGAATTTCTAGGTTAAATGTAATTAATAACAGAAAATGGAGGGAGAGGAAAAAACACCTCTTCCCTTCCGAACGAAACTTTATAGAAGAACGCGTGAAAAGACAATACAGATACATTGGACAAAGTCCACATACATGTCCAATGTAGGAACATCAACCGGCAGAAATTCTGGGTTGGGCACAAACACGTGCATCAAAGAACCCTGAAATGAAAGTAACAGAAAATGAATTAAAAGAAAAGTCATTAAAAGTCTGGGATATTATAAGAGTGTTTTTGTTCCAAAGATTCTGACACGTAACAGTTTGAACCTACAAATTTTTCTTTTTTTCTTTTAGAAACTCTTTGTAACGGCAGAGTGAGTTTCCTAAGCTTTTTCTAGTAACTGTTTTTATTTGTTTGTCACTATCACTGGACTGTCACGGGAAAATTTACCTTCATAGAGCCAAAAGTCTCGTAAAAAGTTCAAAGTGCATCTTAATTAACAGTAGAACCGCCATAGCGATCATTTTGACAAGTACCAAATAAAAATACTTCAATTCGAACCAGAAATTTCTTTCTAAAATAAGTTAAATATGTACCGCGTAGAAATAAGTTAAAAAGATAAGTTAGATAGTTTTTAATAAAAATTCTGGTGTAAAATACTTTATAACACTTGAATAAAATTTCCGGCGGTTCTAGTGTTAAAGAATTTTCTTTCAGGCCAGACGACGTAAAAGCGGAGTGACGTAAGTCGAGGAAACGTAATTCGAGGTTCTACTGTATTCGAGAATTGAGAGTCTTTATAAAAGAAAGTTAACTTAAGTAGTACCATCTCAAGCTACTATATTTAAAGCATCCAAGGTATATGTTTCTCTCTTTCTTTTTTTCCAGAAAACTCGGACTCTGCTTTCAGCCAAGTTATTGAATTCGATATCGAAAACGAAGAACGCGCCCTGAAAGATTGAATTGAAAAATTGATTTCTCAAAGTAACAGAGGAACAAATACCACGAGCTTATTTCTGTGATGGTTCAGACTGAATGTTATTTATTATAAGGACATTCATCATTCATATACGCGTAAAAGGATCAAAACATATGTCGTAATTGTACATGTTGTTTTTTTATAAAACACATTTGGATGCATCTTTACTACAATATTCTGAAAATTTCTGACTTTAACCATCTATTTCCCGTAAACCATTATGACAAGATATGGGAACGTCGACTGTTACTCTTCTGATCATTAGAACAAATTTTCATAAATAATTCCAATTATTTTATTACAAAATATAATTAAGATAAAAACTGATATAAGAGTCACAAGAGTAGCAATATTTGAATTTAATATATAAATAAGTAAAATGCTTTTTGTTATAAATTATATATATATATGTTACATGAGTGGAACACAATGGTATTTAGCTGGTTATATCAGTTTTCATCGTGATTATTTTGTAGCAAAATAATTGGAATTACTTATAAATAATTGTTCTAAATGTCACAAGAGTAATGAATGGACATCCCCATATATTATTTTAATACAGTAAGTTTTATTACAGAAATATCTGCCAGATGTAAGTACCTGATAAAAAAGAATGTGCTTTCAG
Source organism: Maratus speciosus (assembly GCA_963932465.1). Classification (NCBI taxonomy): domain Eukaryota; kingdom Metazoa; phylum Arthropoda; class Arachnida; order Araneae; family Salticidae; genus Maratus; species Maratus speciosus. Next base: position 6,953,953 of record OZ010790.1, on the reverse strand, counting down.
CCCACAATAAAGTCTGTGTTGAAATTTATAAGAGGAAATGCAACTAAAAATAGAGATATAGATTTAAAGGTATGCATTATAAGCATTAAACAGTTAATATTTAAATTCCATTTTAAAACAGAAACACTTTGTGTTCAACTAATCCTTAACAGTACATAACAGTAGGGTGGAGCGAAAAAAATTAATTTTTTAAAATCAAAAACGGGTAGGTGCCAAAAGTTGCCTTTATACTAGTACATCATCAGCGTGAAATATTACCGCTGAAAAAAAATGGCTTGAGTCTGCGCTTTTGGTCCAAAAGTCAAAATTTTGGGTAAAATTTGACATTTTTTCAAAAAATTAAAAAAAAATTCTATAGAGATGGTTATTATTTAAAAGTGTTATTTAAACCTTTATTATTAATGACTTAACATATTTAAACGATAAAACGATATCTTTGTTCTGTATAACTGGAACAAAACTGACTATTTTTGGTGAAAAAATGGCGTTGTCACTCTGTTGTGTCATACAACTAATTGTTGTTTAGAATACAGCTCTTATGTAGTTGCTTTCAAATCTGCGCAGGAGGTATCACGTGGAGGTGGCTGCATTTGATGACACAGCGGTACATAGCCCGACCACCCTTCCATCTAAGCGCAATGTTTTATTTATATATTGAATTGTGATTTTTATCAAAGACTGGCATAAGTTTTCTATGTATCAACCTAGTCCATCTCTTCTTTATATCAACATACTTTGGGTGGTGCTGCTGTGACACCCCTTCACGTATATTTCTACTGCTTGTGTATCATAAGGTAAGCAGAGTAATGCAGTGGAATTAATGGAATCTATTCAGCCCTCTAGTATCTTCACCAAAATTGCATCCAGTTACTGCATAGTGATTGGGAGTTCTGTTCGTACAACATTTTACAAGACTTAGGTATTTCATCTTTGAGTATGCCATCCTTTACTCTACCTATTGCAGTTTTCATATGTTAATAAGCTTGTTGTTTAATGTGATGGCGATCGTCATCAAAATTGCAATAAGAATTTGCTCTCGATGTCCTAAATAAATTTTTTTAGTATTTGTTTTTTTGCCGTTTTCTATGATGTTTAGTAGCCGAGTAATTTCCCATAACTTTTTAGATTAATTTTTTAGATGTGGATTATATTTGCTGTAAACCATCCTGCGGCAAAAACTTGGTTTACATACTTTGTGAGTGAGCCAGACTCTGATGGTCAATCAGTGCTTTTATAAAAGCGAATAATTTTATGCGCCTTTGTGAGCCATCTTGCATAGGAGAAGTTTCTTGGGTTCCTATTCGCTAGTTCTTCTGAGCGATATCTTGATGGAATAACTTTGCAAATGTCTAGCGTGTATTTCTGGTATATGCTGAGTACCCTTTTCTCAATTTCAGGAAATAATGTTTGAAAATTACTCTCCATGGCATCAAAAATTGAAATTAGAAGGGAAAAAACACGTGGACAAAGGTTTTCCTATTGGTCCGGTGAATCCCTGTGGGTTAAAATTTAATTTTTGCCAATGATCTTGTCTAATAAATGATGCAGAGAAAATTCCCTGGACTTGGAGGTGACATTTTATCAATTTTAATGGTTCATTCTAAACATGTCCCTCGCAGAATGGACGACAACGACTAAAAGAATTATCCGCAGTCATTTGAGCACTCAAAAAGTACTATGTTATCCAAGTTTGGCCCCAGGATAGTTTACAATCAAATGTAATCCACAGCTAAAGAAGGTATCTAAAAACTCATGGGAAATTACTCGGCTACTAAACACCACACAAAACGGAATAAAACAACTACTAAAAAAAGGTTATTTAGGAGAATGGTTGCTTTGCAAACGCAGAGAAAATTCTTAATTCAATGCTCTCTGACGAATTCCACCACATTAAACAGCAGCTGCTCAGCACATAATAGTTGAAAAATGTTAGTAAGTGATTGCATACGCAGATCTGAAATATCGACAATCAACTTTGAAGTGGCTAATTATATAAATCTAATTCATTGGAAAAGTGTCGTGGTAACAGAACCTCTAATCAATATGCATTTATCGAGTGCAATCTTGGTGAAGATAATAGACGGCTGAATAGATTACACTAATATCATCCGCACTGAATTACACTGTTTATCTTCTCTTACACAAACAGCAGAAAAATACGTAAAGGAGATCCCAACAGCAGCATTCAAAGTCTGTGGATCCAAAGAATATATGTACTAGGTTGATACATAGAAAACTTAGGCCAGTCTTTGATAAAAAATCACAATTCATTGTATAAATAAAACATTGAGTTCAGATGGTAGGGTGGTCGAGCTATGCACTGTTGTGACATGAAATGCAGTCACCTCCACATGATATCTCCTGGGTAGTTTTGAAAGCAACTAAGTAAGAGCTGTATTCTAAACAACAATTATTTGTGTGACAACTTTTTTCCACCAAAAGTTGTCAGTTTTGTTCCAGTTATATAGAACAAAGATATCGTTTTATCGTTTAAATATGTTAAGTCATTAATAATAAAGGGTTAAATAACACTTTTAAATAATAATCATCTCTGTAGAATTTTTTTTTATTTTTTGAAAAAATGGCAAATTTTACCCAAAATTTCGACTTTTGGACCAAAAGCGCAGACTCAAGCCATTTTTTTTCAGCGGTAATATTGCACGCAGATGATGTACTAGTATAAAGGCAACTTTTGGCACCTACCCGTTTTTGATTTTTAAAAAATAATTTTTTTCGCTCCACCCTACTTAACAGTGTAAAGTGTTTGAGGGGCTTCCGAGTTGACATCCACTTTATGCCCGGTCTATAGTTTTTTGTCTTATTGTTAGTGAGCCATTGGGAAATAAAATTTCTGTCGCCAGTTTATAAATTACGTAAAAGTTTAAATTTTAAATTAAAGATTAAAACCTTATAAAACGTAAAATAAAAATAATAAAATAAATAATAAAAAATTAAAAATTCTGATGTTTCCAATTTAAAGTGTTTTTATTACTATTTAAACATAACACCTCATGATTAATCGTCAAAATACAATCAAGTAGTTAGTCTCAGTGTTGAATTTAGACACTCTTCTCCGGGAGAGATTTCTGTAGCTCCGGGAGGGGGGGCATTATAGAGCTCGTGGGCGGGATTGCACTTTTTGACCATTGAAAGTACATCTCAAATCTTCCGGTGGGACATATCTCATTGCTCCCGGGGAGGCTGCCCCCCCCCGGGCCAACCCCTGAATTCAACACTGGTTAGTCTGTTTCCCAATATAGGGAGGAAAGTGGGAAAGTATGAGATACCTTTAAATTACTTTGAGAACTAGAGGGTAAAAATGTTTCAGGCTTGTGCATAGGTTGTATCGGTTATAACTGTTTTATCAATAGTAAAATTTTATACATTTGTTGGATGAGGCATCGTGTTTTGAATTTGGGAAGTTGTTCAGTTTAACTTTAAATTTCGATCCAAATGCAATCTGACCTACTGAGACTACCTATTTATAAAAATCATTGTTTTAAAAAAGATCGGCGCTTTTAATTGACGAAGTTGCATCATACGCACATTCCGTGTGTTTAAATTTAAAGTTTTATCCAATCAATAAATGTCATGTTTAATCATGTTTTAATCAATAAATGTCAAAAAATGTCATTTTGTTACATGCAAACTTCTTGACGTCTCACTTCATAATTATGCTTTTACTTAAAAGTTTTTGAACTACCTTATTTGTTTTCTTATTTCTTCTGAAGTTACGTAAAACATACTAATTTAATATTTCCAACTGAGTGAAAAAATGTCCTAGCCAGGAATTGAACCCAGATCCTTAGCCTACATTGCCAAAACTCTATCGTTTAAGCTAACTGGGCTGACAACCGGCGAGCATATTTCGCTCAGAAAACCTTATTGGTAAAACATAAGCAGGTTAAGGCCATTAAATCCGTATGGGTAAAATCCTTGCCTTATGGACCTTCTATTTTAGGTAAAATAGACCCTATGAAAATTTTACATCAAACTCGTAATTTGACTTATATGACATAAAACAGAATAATCGTTGTAACCATGTCAGATACTTACTAATTTTAAAAATCTAAGTTTAATCACATTGCCATTAAGTTTTATCGAAGAATATTTTGTGAACTCAAAATTATCGAAACTTAATTGCAACTAATATTTTGACTGAATCTTGTATCATATTCATATCATTTTATAACGTCAGTGTGATTCTATAATATTTATGCGATGAAATGGGGTCATAAGTTTTGTAAAAATGCAGTCCTCAAGACATAAAGTTTGAAATACAGACGATGTTTTAAAAATGAAATACATAAGTTTTCATGTCTGAGCAGTTTCTTTTTTTATTTTGCTTGAAATACCAGAGCCATAATTGTCAATTTTACGGGCATTTGTTTCTTTTCTTTTTGTTTTTTTTTTTTTCAAATAAATAATAAAATTAATTTGAACCATAAAAGATATTTTATTTTCATCTCCTTACCAATTAAGTTCTGTTATTTAATATAATTCTGGTTTTACTTGATTTGAATAAGTCCCGGAATCGTGGCAGCTACGCAAATACTTGGAATAATCATTTATATTGATGTAATTATTTACCCCAATGCACAATCTTTAACAATAAATGTTTTATTAAATGCAAATAAAAATATTACTAAAAATTAACTTTATAAAAATATTACATTTACAGTAATAATATTTAAAGAATTGTTTTAAATAACAGTAAATTGCGATCAATAAATTTATTATTTAACGACTGATTAACACAATGCTTACTAAAAATATATCGTAAATGAGAGCATACTATACGTAAAGTGTACTATAATACTCTTGGTAAAAGTATTCTCTGATACATTACCATCTGTAAAATCGTTATTAAGTTCTTTAGCTATTTGTATATAAGAATGTATGTATAAAACCTTTCATATGCTTTACCGAGCATATAAATGTATGATATTTATTTTATCTTCTGAAATGACGTTTTCAAAATGCTCAATAAATAACTTTTCAAAGTATATTCTGCTTTTCTTTATTTTTTTTTCCTTTATTACAAAAGTTTCATTTCTAATTCACAAACATTTGTTTATTTATTAAAATATTTACAAAAAAAAATATTTGAACTGTATTACAGTTATTTGAAGTATAACGCTTTTCATGTTTTAAAATAGTTTGGCCACTTCGCTAACTGGGTTGCCAAATGGGGACCTCCATTTTGTCCCATTTTATTAATGATACTCGAACATAATTGCAATTTCGATATCAGAATGATGTGTTTCGAAGTCTAAGATTCGAACTAATGCAAATAAAATAAAAATCTTGCTCTGAAGTCAAATGGAAGAAAAAATAATTCAGTAATAATTAATAGTACTTCATTAATACTCAGTAGCGAAGAGGTTTAAAAAGAAAATCTTAGAATTGCTTAATAAATCCCAGTAAGATATTTTTTTCTATTATTTATTCAATATTTTTCCTAACATACTAATTTCAAATGCTAAAAGGTGTGAATTAAAACTTTAACACCAGTAAAAATAGGTTTATTTGACTGTTTACATGTTTCAACTCTGCCCGAGTCATTTTCAAAACAAATAAATAAAAATATTCTAAAATTGCCCGGTCTGTGAAACGCCATCATTCAATTTTTCACGTACCCTTTCATATTATGCACGTTATTTTTTTTATTTTACTTGAATATTTATTTTTATTTTAGTAACCATTGAATAGGTCGAGCCATAATTTTGGTAAGTTATATTATGCTGTATCGTTTATTAAATATAATAGAAAAACCGCATCTCTAGAAAGATTATATCTAGAAGAAACCATACAAATAAATTTCAATGAAAGTAAGATCATTTTTCCCTCCATTCTATAATGTCCATCCATTTTAAGAGAAACCATGGAGATGATAACACTCAAAAATTCAATAGATAACGATGCAGCATCATTTAACTTACCAAAATTATGCCTCGAGCTACTTAATGGTAAATAAAATAAAACTAAGTATAGTGTAACCTCTGAATAACGGTTGCTACTGGGACCGATGAAAAGTAACCGCTCTTCAGAGGTGGGTGTTATCCAGAGGTTGCACTTTTTTAAAATCATAATTACATAAATTGAAATAGAAATACACAGTCATTTTAATTAATCTTCATTATTTTAATACATGACAAAAAATCAAAGATTTGCAACTGTTTTTTTTTTCTGCAAATATCTTTCTTCAAAGAAATAATAGTATGAGTTGTTTTGCTGTACAACTCATCATCATTATGATTTAATGCAAAATTTTTGATTTCACGAAGGCTCGTAAAAAAATTTGTATATGTGTTAGTACTGGAAATTTTAGGTGCTTCTATAATCTCTTCCATATCCCTTCCGCATCACTTTTCTCTTCCTCTCTCCTACCTTTCATCATTTCCTGTATGAATCAAATGTAGCAGTAACTGCCAAATCTTTGTCCAGACACACAAACTTACGGTTGTTCATGTTAGCTATGCTGGCTGTTCCAAGAATATTATCTAAATTTTGCCCATCATTATTGTCTTCATTTTCTATGTCTAGTTTCGGAAAAGGATTAAGTGCACTGTAATAAAAACCACTGTCGATTTGCCAGAACAAACTCGATCACAGTGAATGTGCTGTATCTTTTTTTGGTTTTCTGACTATATTAACATGAAAAATACAGTAGTTGCGTAAAATTAACAGCACAATGTGCTGGCAATTTGGACGCAAAAACACGACAGCACAAACTGCTGACGTCCAAATTGCCAGCACATTGTGCTGTTAATTTTACGCAACTACTGTATTTTCCATGTTAATATAGTCAGGAAACCAAAGAAAGATACAGCACATTCACTGTGATCGAGTTTGTGCGCGAGATGAACAGTACTTTGTACTGTAAAAATGTCATTTATTTTACAGTGTGTTCAAGAGATTAAGTAACATTTTGTTGACATATTAAGTAAACTTTGTTTGATCTGTTTCAGATTTTTGTTTGCAAATAAATATGAAATTGTACCAGAAACTGTTAAAAAAATGTCTCCTAACTTTTGAGTGGCCGTTGTTCAGAATTCCTTACTTAGAGGTTCGTATACTAATGTTAATGCTATGGAATGCGTTTGGTTCCATCAATATGTGGTCGGTATTCGGAGGTTGTCGTTGTTTAGAGGTAACCGTTCAAGGAGGTTTCATTGTATGTGAAAAATTGAAGGATGGCGTTTTATAGACCGTGCAATTTTAGGATATTTTATTTATCTGTTTTGAAAATGACGCGGGGAGTCGAAACATGTAAACAGTCTAATAAACCTATTTTTACAGGTTTTAAAGTATTAATTTACACATTTTTGCAATTAAAATTAGTGTATTATTACAAGCTGTTGATTATTAATATATTTTTCACAACAATTTTATTCTATGATTATCCTACGAATACATTGCATAATTATGGAACGAAAAAGATAGAACTCGAAAGGACTAAAAAAAAATATTTCTTCCCATCCACATAAGTTACATTTTCTATCATAATGTAAAAAAATAAAAGTGATACAAAGCATTTGTTGTGTTGGTACTCGCAAAAATTGCTCAAGAAAATGTATTGAATAAATTCAAACCTTATCGAATTTTGAAAAATAATGCTCTGTTGCCAGCAAATCTAGAACAAGAAAATTTTGAAAATGAAAATAAAGACCGAAATGCATTTTCAAAATTCCGAAAGGATATGCTAAAACATGCTGAAGGCTGTTTAAAGTGTTCATAAAAAATACATTATTGTAAAAAGAAATACAGTTTTACATAAAAACGGTTTTTCATCCGTCAAGTTGGGCTGAAATGGAAAACGTTTCACAGTTGAAAATAATCTCTTTTCTTCAATAGATTTTTTTTTTCATTTTTTTCATTTAAAAAAACACAGAAATGCGTACATACGAATTCTTACTTTAGTAAGCTTCTTAAAATAAAAATTAAAGCTTTATTCAACTAAAAATTTACTTTTGGAAGGAAATTTTTCTTAAAGAAAAACATGCCAGCTTGCATGGAAAATCTTTCATGTGAAAAGTTGCTAGAAAAAATTACGAAATTTAGTTTACATTGTATTTAGTTGATAGTAAAAAAAAATATTTACTGATTCACAATTCAAAAGACATAAAAAAGAGTTGAACGCAAACTTTTCACTTATTTAAAACAGGATTACCACTTGCTACTATTTTTTTAATTTTATTTGTACCACTACTTCCGAGCGGCAAATTTTGTGGTACATTTCTGATAGACATGCACCAGAAATCTACTAAGAAGTATTTAATTGCTTTAAAACAGTGGTTCGAGTGAAATATAAAAACAGTCACTAGTGGACCGCTGTAATAGCGTATTATTCAATCTTACTCGTTCGAAATTTTATTGTTAAGATACGGAAACGGTAACGTTAAATAATGTCTCTTTAATGGAGAATATCCGCCTGACGTCACACTTCCCCATCATGTGACTTACAGGAGATATTTAGCAGGTGTAACTGTAAAATTAACTGCACTTACTATACATGTTATTTACCTTATTTACGCTTTCGATTCAACTTTTGCCCCCAAACAATGTGATTTAATGCCAAAATTCATAAGCGTGCGATGTTCGCAATAATGTTGTTTCAAGTGTAAGAGTAGTTATGGATGAAATTTTTATAGTCAAGTGTAAATTATATAAACATGGTTTATACATTGAATTTAAAAATTACGACTATATAAAACTAGTATGTTGTGGCTATCACAAAACTTTTTTCTATATAAATCACACCAATTAAATCATTTAAATAATACAAGAAATTACATCAATTTAACACCGATTCATATCAAAGTATATCTTAATATGAAGTTTGATAAAAATTCGAGCATTACTTCTTGAGATAGAGATATAGCAGAAATTCTGAAAAATGTAGCATAACAGCGCCACTAGCACCACCACTAGCGCGATTAGCACCAAAACATAAACAACACTAATTGATATCAAGGTATACCTGAATCTGAAATCTGATGAAAATTCGCGCATTAGTTACTGAGATAGAGCTATAGTGGAAATTCTGAAAAATGCAGCACAGCAGCGCCACCTGTGAAGCGATTTGCTCCAAAACACAAACAGCAGTAATTCATATCAAGGTATACCTGTATCTGAAGTTTGTTGAAAATCCAAGCATTAGTTCTTGAAATAGAGCTATTGCAGAAATCGCAATAAATGCAGCATAGCAGTGCCACCTGTTGAGCGATTTACACGAATGTATAAAACGTCAATTCCTGTCAAGGACTAACTGAATCATAAGTTTGATGAATCATAAGTTTGATGAAAATCCGTGCATTAGTTCTAGAGACCGAGCTATTGTGGTAATCGTGAAAAACGCTGCATAGCAGCGCCACCTGATGAGCGATTTACACCAAAAACTAATCAGCACCAATTTATATCAGGGAGTAACTGAATATAAATCTTTATGAAATTCAGTTCATTAGTTCTTGAGATAGAGCGGCCACAAAATTTGTGTCACACACAGACAGACTCACAGATAGACATTTTGTAAAAACATGTTTTTCGGGTTCTCTGACCCCTAAAACGTGTAAATCCGTCGAAAACCGGAATTCTAAAATTTTCATGAATCCGATACTTTCTTCTTGTAAAGATAGAAGATAGTAAAAGATGGAGTAAAAAATTTAAATTCCAATGGAAATGTTTGCTACATACAAGAAACCCTGTTTTCGAAAGTTAAATTAAATTTACTCCAACCGCTGCTGACTAAAATGTGCCAATTGGCTGCAAAATCGGATTACGGAAATTTTGCCTTTGGTATACGCATAAACTTATGGAAATGAAGTACTTTCTTGTCTATAAACTGATTAATTGAACTGTTGTAACAGCTATACGAAGCACAACATTTTGGCGCATGATGAAATACAGTAGAACCTTGATTATCCGATGTAATTGGGACCGACCCTCTTTCGGAAAACCGAAATTTTCGGATAATCGAGAATGCTTCCATTTTAAGATTAAAGAGATATATATTCAATAATTTTTATTATGGTAACAGAGCTTAATACAAACAAAGCAATAGCAAAATAGAAACAAGAATAAAGTAACTGAATTTTAGTTTTGAAATTAAGTACCTTTTACATATATCACAAGGGTTTTGTTTGTCGCAGTTTCAATTGCCTTTGCCTTGAAACTATATCACTGTTTTTTTTTAAATATTATTAGTTCTCTAGTATCACAGTCTTTTTGCTGCTCCAGCCATGCCTAACCTTTTGCAAAACATTTAAAAGATTCAGAATTGTTAATTTGTCCGTTTCTTTTTGTTTATTCGTTCCACTTCGCAGTTTACGGGAGCTCAAGTTAAATTCAAAGGAACTCTAAGAAAGGGGATCGAAAATATTTATATGGTACTTAAATGATACTTAAAAAAACTCTCAAAATGGATTCTGCACACAAGGAATACGATAGTAAAAAAAAAAAAAAAAAAAAAAAAAAAACTTTAAAAATGGATTTCGGTTAACCGAGAGTTTCGGTTAAAAGAGTTTCGAATAAAAGAGGTTCTACTGTAATTTACTTTCAGACAGTAAAAAGAAATTTCACCATACTTTACTACGGAAGTATGCTGGTTTGTTTTCCCCAATCATGTGATTTTTACAGTCGCGAACTTTTTTGCTTATTCGAGGTGAACTTGGTCCATATTAACTCGGATAATCAGGACTCTGCTGTAGTATTTCTCACAGAATTAACCTAAAAGAGTCAACGCAATCCTAATCATCGTGAGAGTGGTACGGTACAAGACTCTTGGTAGCCTTAACCCTTAAATGCGCAATTTTTTATTTTGTTTCGGAAAATTAATTATGATTCTCTGAAAGGTTTATTATACAGAAAAAATAATGAAAAAAATCAGTGATACATTTTTCATATAATACGTCAAACTTTTCTTCTGTTGCACATCTGCAATATAAGTAAAAACTAGTGTCGTCTGACTGTTTTACGCTAAAATATTGCAAATTAGTAAATATTTTAAGAAGTATGTCTCCAAATACCTTATTTTATATAATTATTTATTTTATAAAACTTAACCTTTAACCCCCAAAATAAAATACGTTCTGGAAATTACGTAGTGCAGCGAATCTGACTTTATACCAGAAAGTTTCAATGGTTGATTTCGCTTTATTTAAATACAGAATGTCTGTTATTAATTAAAGAAGATATTGCTATTTTAATTTTATGGTGTCAATTAGGTAGGGTAAAGTGCCTATATTTCATCCCCTCTCCTAATTTCGTCCCCCTTAACTTCTCCGCTTCTGCGAAAGTGGCGCCACTTATGACGCAAGGCACAGGGGACGGGGGTAAAAGGGGTCAGTATTGAAAGTTTCGTTCGCCAAGACGCACACATAAATTAAAGAAGGCGAATTTCCTATTTTCAGAAGACCCGAGTTCTTATTACGTCGTTTGTAGAACGTCATTTACTGTACTGAATATATTTATTTCTTATCCATTGCATGTATTTTACGTTGGTAAGATCCTGACAGTAGCATACAGTGAGTTTTAGGACGCTCAGTTCATCTTACGGGAACTGAAGCTCCGTCATATTGGAAAGCAGCGTGATCCTTATTTCGTCCCCCTTGCAATTCTTATTTTCGTCCTGGGGACGAAATTAGGAGTGCTTTTTCATGATATTTGTTTTCCAATTTCTTCCTCATGTTTGGATGGCTAATGTTTCGTTATGTTATTCTTCCACTGATAATTAGTACATTTCTTTGTGCCTTAATTTAATGTAAATTAAATTACTTACTCATTTAGAAATAAATTTTGATTTAGTTATAAGTTAAGCATCGGCGTGTTATATTTTTTTAGGGGACGAAATTGGGACCATTTTTTTTTTCTTTTGCATTTTTTAGATACTTTTGAAAAAACAATTTTTCGCATTGTTAAAATTTTTTTTGTACGATATTTGCCTTATGTTTCTATGTGCGTCGGTATTTAGTCTATGTAAAATCCAAATTTGGTAGATTTTTACTGAAAATTACAACTTCAAAGGGCCTAAAAATGACTGGGGGACGATAATAGGGCACGTTACCCTAAATACGAATTAAAAATATCTATTAAATTCAAAACACTGTTGTTTGCATATATGCAAAGCTGCGCACTAAAGGGTTAAGAAGAAGTTTATTATGCCAGGACGATTAATTTTAGAAAAAATACTAAAAGATTATATCAACAATTAAGATTATATCAATGATCAAGAAAAAATATTTAAGATTATCGATTTACCATTGTGTATTTGTACAGTCGTGAGAAAAAAAATGTAAACGGCCTTTACTAACTCTGTAACTAGTTATAATAGAAGAAAGTTACTGGCACCAAAAGATTGGAAGTAAAGTCTGATTGCTTTTAAATGATAAACATAAAATTTCCTTAGGGGGTCATCTACAAATCAAAACCGGATCAAACTTTTTTTTTTTCAATAGAAACACCCAATTTTGACAATACATTTTAAATCTTTGGTTCAAACTATACCTGGGAACGAAATTTCAAATCATTTTGATGCTAAGTTTTTGAATTATAATTATTCAAATTTTAGAGTTTCTAATGTTAAATTACTTTTCATATTTTTATTAATATCTCCTGAAATTAGAATCCTAATGTGATAATTTTTGTGTGGTTATAATGCAAAAAAATTCAGACATAAATACATTAAATTTGCAATTATAAAAATATTATAATATAAATTATGAATTATGAAATTATTATTAGAAAAAAAATATAAATTGCAACCTACAATTTTTCTGATAGATTTACATAACATCCTGCTTTATGCGAAATCACAATTTCAAATTTTTCTTCCTAGTAGCTTTCGAATTATGCTTAAAAAACGTCAAAACGGTGGTTTAAGGGATGTGATGTGCTGAAAAGCATAATTAAAAAATATATATACATATGTTATTTTATTGAAAGATTTGGACAGTAATCGATAGATATTAAGCGAGTGTAATGTCAGAGGTGTAGTGAAGAGTATAAACAGGTATACGCAGTATACCTTCTGAGTTTTTTAAAAAGTTTCGTATACCGTCTGTTTCTCAAATAAAGTTATAGCGTATACTCTAAGCATGACGTTCATGACTTTAGCGTAAACCCTCTGCCTATAGCGTATACCCTCTGTTTTTTTTTTGTTGTTTTTTTTACAACTACAACACTGGTTATGGTCCTATTAGCAATAAATAATGCATTAATAGAAGTTACATAGTCATTCTGTAGCATTTGAGCAATTGAGTTCCGAATTTCAGTTTGGATACAGCCCCTAAAATAGACTCATTTTTAAATAATTAATTTGTCTGAAAGTAATCGTACGAATTTCATGAACATTTCTTTTTACGCTAATTCAAGAGTGCAGAATTTATTTGTGTTTCAAACTTGCATATTGCTATTGAAAAAAACAAGGTTTGGGTTCGTTTTGATATGTAGATGGCCCCCTAGGCAAATTTTATATACATCATTTAAAAGTAGACTTTATTTCCAATCATTTCGTACCAGTAACTTTCTTCTAAAGCAATTTGTTGCAAAGTTACTAGGGGTGTTTACTTTTTTTTCCACGACTGTACATGTACACGTATCCTACCTATTACAGTAAAATCGTCAGCAATTAAAAAACTTTTATGATAAAAACCAACACTCAATGTTTAAAGTTCTCTCTAGAAATTAAGTTATGTACCTTCAGATTTAATTAAGAGAGCAATTTAACAATACGCATATTAATGACACGATGAACAAAATTAAAATAGTATCAAAAAGCAATCTCTTACTACAGCCTTATCAAATAACACTCCTTTGATTTTATGCAATTTTGCTAACATGAAACTAATTTAATATTCGAAATAAGAAACACAAATCCATTTACAAGCACGCTTCAGCGAAATAAACGTATTCCTATATATAATATAATTCTCTAATCCGGGTGTCGTAAATTTAAATAATTATATTAATGTCTTTTTATATGCTTATATGAGTTCCATGGCACTAGAATGTGTTTATAATCTACATGGCTCACTCAAGATGTTCTTCTGTAACTACTATTTATTACAAGCGAGTAAAATTAAGAAATATAAGAAGCTATATAATTCAGCAAACGAAATAAATATAAGAATAATAAGATTAGGTTTATTACAAAGCATGACACCTTTGATGCTACAAATCTTACGTACATAATTAAGAATTAAGCATAAAAGATATTAATTTTCTTATAAAAGACATTTAATGTTCATGTAATTTTACTTTATCATATCCAAGTTTTAGTATGTGCATAAATAAATAATGCAAGAAACATTTTATTTCCAGTACGGCTAAAAAAGAAAGAAAGAACATTTTTTTTAATGATGCGAATTTTAATGAAGCATTATATTGGTGTATATAAAAAGAACAATATTATTCCAATTGTTTAATTAATTTTTAGCTCAAAGGCTATTGTTCCCGCCGATCGCTCTTTCTCAAATAATCACTGCACACAACTCACAATAAAATAAAACTAGCGGACTGTATTACTAATTAAATTTTAATTCACAAACAATAAATGGATCAAGAGCCGATATTTACACTACTCCTCGGATCGGCGTCTCGAACCCAACTCACAAGTTTCAAAACAAACCACATAGATGGCGCTTCTATCGGCAACATACCGCCGGGACTTGAATGTTTCAAACATTCAATACTATAAATATGACATCAATTTAAATTACAATCTCAATAATACAATTTTTTTTCAGCATATACACTAAATGAAATGTTAAATTTACAAATATAAACACAAAAATATAATAATACACTACACTACAAAATTTTTGTTTAATTAAAATAAAATGTGTGAATTGCCACCTGCTCAACCTATTCATAGGGATTTCAGCATAATTCGGTTCAGGTAAGGCCATTAAAGATGAGCCAATAAGAAAATGAGCAGGTGTCAAAGCTTCAATATCATTTGGATCATTTGAAAGAGGGCAGAGGGGACGAGAATTAAGAACAGCTTCGATTTGAATAATGAGAGTCAAGAGTTCCTCATAACTTAAAATAGTTTTACATACAACACGCTTTAAATGATATTTAAGTGATTTAACACTTGCCTCCCATAAACCTCCAAAGTGAGGGGTTGAAGGGGGATTAAAATGCCACTTGATTCCTTCATTAGCTAAATAATTTTGAATTTCCTCCTCACTTTTATCCTTAAATAAAGATCTGAGAATTGCTCTTAATTCTTTATTGGCACCAACAAAATTTCGACCATTATCACTAAAGATATCAGAAGGTTTGCCTCGCCTCGCAATAAAGCGTTTAAGTGCTGCTAAAAACGCTGCACTTGTTAAATCACTGACAATTTCAAAGTGCAAGGCCTTTGTAGTAAAACATACAAAAATACAAATAAAAACCTTTTTTACCTGTTTACTCCTACCTGTGGATTTTTTTACCTCAAAAGGACCGCAGTAGTCTAATCCAGTGCGCGTAAATACTCTGCATACCGTTACTCTTGCTGCTGGCAAATCAGCCATCTGTTGCTGTGAAATTTTAGAATTAATTTTCTTACAAATAATACAATTAAAAATAATTTTTCTAACTACATTTCTGCCAGCTAAAATCCAAAATTTAGTTCTTATAAGAGACATTGTGGTTTCTGAACCTGCATGAAAATATAAAACATGAAAATAATTAATAACACAAAATGTAAAATTATGTTTTGCAGGAATAATCATAGGAAATTTTTGGTGATCGGATAAGTTACTGTTTTTCAGTCTGCCACCAACACGAATGCAGCCATCACTGTCTAAAAATGGACACAAGTTTATCAGTTTGCTATTGTTAGGGATAGCAGTACACCTTTCTAAACACTGGATTTCTTTCACGAATGAAGTCCTTTGAATGTTCTTTACAATGCACAATAAGGACTGAGAGAGTTCACTGCTAGATAAAGTTCCAGCTGTAGGATATAAAGGGTTTCTACAGTTATATATGAATCGTTTACACCATGCTACTACTCTTTGTAGTTTGATGAACGAAGAACAGTTATTAATTATGTCTAAAGGTTCAAGAGTGTTAACTAAGGCACATACTTGAGTCACTGATGGTGATTTCAATTCACGCAAAAACAGCTCATTGGTTTCAGCAGGATTGCTATCGGGACACTCGACCACCTCAGGCTGTTGTAGGAATGCTGGACCGAACCACCACAGTTCACACTGTTGAATCTTGATGGGATCTATACCTCTAGAAATAAGATCAGCAGGATTTTGCTTAGAGGGTACGTAATGCCACTGTTCAACCGAAGTTAAACTTTGTATAATTGATATCCTGTTTGCTACGAATGTCTTAAGATCATTGGATTCTTTTTTTAACCATGCAAGTACAATGGTGCTGTCTGTCCAAAAATAAGTTTTAGAAACTTCTAGTTTTAAGGCACTTAACACCTTCATTAACTTGGATAGCAGGACTGCAGCAGAAAGTTCAAGACGCGGAATAGTGACATGCTTTAGAGGAGCTACTCTGGACTTACTAGTGAGTAACTTAACAGCAGAATCACCACAAAAATTAGTAGATTTCACGTAAATGACAGCTCCATAAGCAATCTCAGATGCATCAGAAAATCCATGTAGTTCTACACAAATAGACTGATCAATAAGAATACATCTAGGGATACTGATCAGATTTACACATTTTAAGGACGTAAGAAATTCATTCCACTCCTTATTTTCTTTCACTGGGAGATAATCACACCAATCTATTTTCAGCAACCATAATTTTTGCAGAAACACCTTGGCCCTTGTAATTATTGGACCTATCAAACCCAAAGGGTCAAATATTCTAGCAATTTGTGATAAGACTGATCGTTTAGTATATAATTCACTTTGCTCGATAATTAAGTTAAACCCAAAACAATCTGGTTGAGGCTTCCACAATATTCCCAAAGTTTTTGTCTCATTAGAAAAAGAATATTCAGATTCTGAAGTATTACATAAAAGAGAAAATTTATTTACTGCCCATTTATGGAGATCCATGCCTCCTCTATTTAACAAAGATATCAGTTGTTGCTGAATCTCCTTCGCTGTGTCTAAATCATCTGCTCCTGTTAGGATGTCATCCATGTACACATCCTGCAACAACACATTCGCAGCTAAAGGAAATTCATTTCCTTCGTCTCTGGATAATTGCATTAAGGTTCTTGTAGCTAAAAAAGGAGCACTAGTTGTGCCATACGTAACAGTACATAACCTGTACACTTTTACTGGCTCATTCACCCCAGGTTTAAATACTATTCGTAATAAATCACGTTGACTCGGATGTATTAATATCATACGATACATTTTTTTAATATCAGCTACAAAAACAAACTGATGCTTTCGAAATCGCAACATTATAGAAAATAACTCATCCTGGATTGTTCCTCCGTTAAACTGCAAACTGTTTAATGATTTCCCTGTAGAAGTTAAGGAACTGGCATTATACACGACTCGTAATGGTGTACTACTTGATTCTGTACGGAATACGCAATGATGTGGAATATAATAAGTGACTTCTGGCTCTTCAGATTCTATCACTTCTTCCATGTGACCCATACTTAGATATTCTTCCATAAATGCTTTATAAAGATCATTAACTTTAGGTTCTCTAACTAAGCGCT
The DNA here is from genome assembly GCA_963932465.1 of Maratus speciosus. Lineage (NCBI taxonomy): Eukaryota > Metazoa > Arthropoda > Arachnida > Araneae > Salticidae > Maratus > Maratus speciosus. Next base: position 6,936,309 of record OZ010790.1, on the reverse strand, counting down.
TCCATAATGAATTTAAAATATTCATTCCCTTTTGTTTTGATTCACCAAGACAAGATGGATCTTCATTTAGCGGCATTTTCACCATATATTGTCCATTTTCAGTTCTAGAATAATTTTTCAGAAAATGTTCTTCACAAATTTCTGCTTCCTTAGTTTTAGAAATCTCAGACTCTCTCTCTATGTTTTCTATTTCCCAAAACTCTTTAATTATTTTTTCTAATTCCAAATTATCTGTAATTAACCCACAATGCATACTACTTTCACCCCTAGCCGGAAGGCTTCCGCTGACAATATACCCGAATACACTGTTTTGTAACACAATTTTAGAATTTAATGTTTGCGGATAAATTTGACCTGGTCTTAAAAATTCATAGAAATTTTCTGCACCTAAAAGCAAATCAATCGGACCTGGGACATTAAATTTTTCATCGGCTAATTTGATGTTATTTAACACTGGGATAGAAGTCTCAAGCGGCCTAGACGGCGTAAATTCTGTAATTTTCGGAACGACTAAAAAGTCTAATTTTAAATGAAAATCCTTATCTCTATTTGAAACAGTTGTGTTAACCCTAGATCTAACATTCAACGATAAATTATTTATGCCTGAAATAGAAATGTTAGTCTTTTCTCTTTTCAAATTAAGTTTATCTACTAACTTTTTACTCATAAAGTTAGAGTTTGCTCCAACGTCTAATAGACCTCGTACCTCATGAAAATTACCTAATTCATCTTTTATTAAACAAACAAATGTGCTAAGTAACACAGCTTTTAAATCATTAGCCAAATTACATGTCATTGAAAATAAATTGTTTTGAGTATTAGCTGGGAAAGGCTGAAATACTGGAGCCGAAGCATCCAAATTAGATTTATTACCTCCTTTGTTTATGTGACTCATTTCCTGTGAAATTACCTCTTGGTTTTCAACTTTATTTACTTTCTGTTCGCGAGGAATAGGCAAAGTTACATTGTGCCTTTTCCGACAAATAATACACGAGAATTTAGATTTACAATCGACTACTTTATGATTCATAAGACAGTTAAAACAAAGATTTTTTGCCTTTACCAGCTCAACTCTATCACTCACTGACATATTTTTATAAACAGGACATTTATGCAAAGGATGATTTTCATTACATGACAAAATACATTTAGAATTTTTTACATCAGTTAGAAAAACTTTAGAAACTGGCCTGGAATAATTATTTTTATTATTCGACCTAGAATTATCAACCACAGGTTTTCCCTTTGATGTGTAATATAAATCTATCTCCCTAGATAACTCAATTGGGTGAAACCAAGAATCTCCTTGTCTAACATTTATAAAACAAGTAACATCCTTATCAAGCGTCTGACAAATTTTATCAGAAATCACTAACTTTTTTAAAGTTTCAAAATCTGTCACATTTCTCAATTTTAAATAATAATCCCAACTCGTTGTTAATCGGGATGCAAATTGCACATACGTTTCATTGGGTTGACGTTGTGCTTTTCTAAAATGTTCTAAACAAGTTTGGGGGGTTGGCTCAAATTCTCTAAGTACTATAGCTTTCACCTTTGAATAATCTTCTAATTCCCCATCCTTAATGTACGTAATAACATTTGTTGCCCTTTCCCCTAACAGATTTAGAAGAATTTCCGATTTATACTTTTCTGGGACATTTTTTGAAATGAAGGCCCTTTCTAAAGACGAGAAAAAATACCCCCAACCTTCCGGTCTAGACGGTATTTTGATTGTAAGCGTTCTTATGCTCTTAATGAGAGAGTCTAAAGATTTTATGCTTTCTCCCTTCTCGAAATCATTTAATTTTTCACTTTTGTTTTCTGCACGGGCCTTCGCCAACTCAAGCTCTAATTTTGTACGTTCAATTTTTAATTTTTCAAGTTCTAATACTTTCGCTTCCTCATTTTTTCTCTCCTCTATAATATTATTGGCCATTTCTTCGACCAATTTAGAATCTGCTTTATATTTATCACTTTCCTTTATTAAATTCATTAAATCATAATTAGTTAATTTTGTATCAGAAATATCAATCCCTAATTCAAAAGCTACCCTTTGGTAATCTTCTTTTTTCGCGCTTTTGAACATTTTAATAAATATAGTTCACAATAAATAAATAAATAAATCTCACATACCTCCAAAAATAAAGATGAATCACTTTTACCAAACTGCTGAGTTACGGCAGAAAAAATATTTCGTTTCTTTTATTTATTTCATTTGTCTTCTCATAATCAGCATTTCAAAATAACTCCGTTTATACTCAGAGTTAAATGATTACCTATGATTGCGCAACAGTGCACTGAAAGAACATAATTCTTTTTGTTCTTGAATCAAAACAACTGCTTGATATAAACTCCTCGTAATAAAGTATATTTTTTTTTAACGCCACACTATTAAACAATATTATAATAACGTATTAAAATGCACAAATTCTCATAAAAGGAAAACACTTAATTCGTTACGGTACACTTATCTCGTTGACTCTAAAATCGAAACACTTTAAATACGTAATTAAATGCTTGTTCTTTTCTCCGGCTCGACGGACCAAAAAATAGGTGTTCCCGCCGATCGCTCTTTCTCAAATAATCACTGCACACAACTCACAATAAAATAAAACTAGCGGACTGTATTACTAATTAAATTTTAATTCACAAACAATAAATGGATCAAGAGCCGATATTTACACTACTCCTCGGATCGGCGTCTCGAACCCAACTCACAAGTTTCAAAACAAACCACATAGATGGCGCTTCTATCGGCAACAGCTATCAAAGCCTTAGAGCTAATGTGTTCGCAGGTTCTGTATGTATGTACGTATGTATGTATTTACGTACGTAACGTGATAACTCTTGATAGAAATATCCGATTTGCTTAAAATTTTGGATATAGGTTCGTTCTGACAAGGCGCTTCCCTGGTTAGATTTGGAGGTTCATTTGTTAAGAATAAAGAATAAAGGGGTGAATGGGGCTAATCCCCCCCCCTTAATTTAGATAAGTGGGTTTTTCAAGCAAATTAATCCAATTTGCTTCAAATTTGGTATACCAGTTTATTCTGATAAGGCGCTTCCCTGATTAGGTTTAAAGGTTCATTTGTTAAGTACTAATTGACATTAATTAAATTCAAATTAGGCATGGTAGTTTTCATGTGAACATTTCCTAAAGAAATCGAAGTTTAAAGGGGGTGAAAATGCGCGGAAAGCGTTCTAAAAAACGTGCTAAATTGCGATTTCTACACAATCTCAGAAGAACCGAACCGTTTTGAAAAATTATGTTGTGAAAACGATGGGGACAGCTCTTGTTCCAAGTAGGCTTATTTTATGTCGATGCCACTACCGCAAAGGGAGTGCAGGGGCAAAAAAAGTTCTAAAAATGCGATTTTAGTGTTGTTGAAGGGCGTAGACACATGAAATTTGGCATGGCAGTTACTTTTAGATATAAATGATATTTAAGAATATGTCTGGAAAAATTCGAAATTTAAAAGGGGTGAAAATGGGCGAAAAGCGTTATAAAAAACGTTCTAAATGGAGATTTCTATGCAATCTCAGGAAGTATCAAACCGATTTCAAAAGTAATAGTTGGAAATTGATATTTAAATCCCTTGCTCCAACATAGGCCATATTTTATGTTGTTGTCACTACCATCTGAGGGTTGCAGGAGCAAAAAATCTTCTAAAATGTGGTTTTTGAGATACTGCAGAGGCTAGCAAATTGAAATTTGACATGGTATTTATAAGATGTAATGCTCTCTAAGAACAATTTCTAAAAAATTAGAAATTTAAAAGGGGTGAAAATGCGCGAAACGAGTTCAAAAAACGTTCTAAATTGCTATTTCAGGAAATATGAAACCGATTTCAAAAGTAATGGTTGCAAATTGATGGTGACAGTCCCTGCTGCAACATAAGCTATATTTTACATTGTTGCCAGTACCACCTGGGGGTTGCTGGAACAAAAAATCTTTGTCATACTGAGGGGGTCTAACATTCTGAAATTTTGCATGATAGTTACTTAAAAGATGCAAATGCTTTCTAAGAACCGTCGAAAAAAAGATTTCAAATTTAAATGAATGAAGTGAACGAAAAGCGTTCTAAAAACGTTCTAAACTGTAATTTTAATGCAATCTTATGAAATACCAAACCAATTTTAAAAATAATTGTTCCAAATTGGTGGCGACAGAACCTGCTGAAACATAAGTTATATTTTATATCGGTGCTACTACCACCAGAAGGTTGCAGGAGCAAAACATTTTTTAAATTGCTATTTCTGTGATACTGGAGAGGCTAGAAACTTGAAATATGGCATGGTAGCTACTTCTAAAATACAAATGTCCTCTAAGAACAGTCGAAAACAAACTCGAAATTAAAAAGGGGTGAAGCGAAGGGAAGAACTGAAAAACTTTCTAAAAAAAGACCTAAATTACGATTTCTATGCAATCTCAAAAAATAATAAAACAATTACAAAAGTAATGGTTGTAAATCAATGGTGACAGTTTCTGATACTATACAAGCTACATTATATTCCGGTTCGACTACCACCTCGGGTTGGCACAAACAACAAGCGTTCAAAAAAGCCTTTAAAAATCTTCTAAATTACGCTTTCATGGAATATTAGGATATATCAACCCGATTTCAAAATTAATGTTGGTAAATTAATGGTGACAGTCTCTGTTTCAACATAGGCATTTTATGTTAGTGCCACTACAACCAGAGTGGTGCTACTCCGTTAGACAAGAAGCTTGAAATTCGACATGATGGTTAATTTTAAGATGTAAATGCGTACTAAGAACGGTTTCTAAAAAATTGAAAAATTCAAATGAATACTGAAAGGAGCGTATGAAATGAGCATAGAAGCTTCAAAATGCTTTCTAAATTATTATTTATTTAGAATCATTTTTATTTCTTCTTATTAATTTAAGTCTCATTTCTGCCTAAAACAGTGTAATAATGAAGTTTAGTCAAACTGTGGCTTAAGGTTGTTCTCAAATCCAAAGGGTCAACTTTCTGACATAAGTTTTAATTCATTTTTGTTCGGAAACGCATGAAACTAGAAGGAGTTGTTATTCAGAAACTATGTCATCGAGCTGTTTTTTCCGTTTTCTTGTAAACGCAATAGATCTTTCAGAAAATGCTGTCAAAGTTGGCATTTTGAACCGAGCTTTCGACCGAAAGAAGAAAATCCAGTCAATAATGGGAGAAAAATACCGTGTCACGTGATCAAAATCGCTTATAACTCAATAGGTAATTGATTGATCAAAAAATGGAAAAAGCAGATCGATTCCAAATCACTTCCCTGACCAGGCATTCTAATTTCCTATCTTTCCGTTGAAAAATGAATTTGTAAATGTGTCAAAACGTTTTGCGCTTGTTGAGCAGAGCAGTTGAGAACAGCCTTAATTAGTAATTTTTGAATTATTCTTAAAAGTATAATTTCTTCGAATAAAAATTAGACATACAAATATTACTTGGCATATTTCAACTATTACGCGAGCAAAGCCGTGAGGTTTTGCTATTATATTTATAAAAGCATATGAAAACCTTTAATATTTTGAAATACGTTTTTCACTTTACGTACCGATTCGTGTTTTTGCGGTATGATTTTTCGTTCCATGCTTCGACTATGCTTTATATGCATTATTTTTTGGCCCCGTTTATTGGCAATCAATATAAATGAAGTAAATTTGGAATGAAATTATAGTATTTTATATAGAAAAAAAAATGCAGGAAGTAACGTTGTAATTCGAGATAATTTTTTAAACGTTTCCGTTATATAATTTTAAAATTTCGTTCAATATAAATAAAATGAATATTTTTATTATTATGATTTATTTGATAGAATTTAAACTTAGTTTTATTAATTTTTAAGAAGTTAACATTTATCCTCTTTTTTTTTTTTTTTTTTTTGTTCACACTCAGAAATGAATACTTAGATTTCACGAAATTTTCTTCGTTTTTGACGAAACAGACTCCTAGGAATTGTAATTTGATTGAAAACAGAATATACTTCTTAAATAAATTTAAAAAAAAAAAGATATCCTGGAAGTTTGAAATTTTATCGACCAAATTTTCTTTTGAATGGTTTTGAAGAACACAGGAAATTTATTCTTTTCGAATTAAAACATAACGAACAACATATAAATAAATAAATACATAAAAATAATAATAAGCATTCCTAAAAATTTTAACAGCTAAAAAAATAACTAAGGAAGAAACAATAACTACCTACATTTCAGTATTTTCTGAAAAGCACTAAAAAGTGCTGTGTTAAAATAAATTATTCCAGGACTAACATAAACAAGCAAGTATCTGCTTGCTAAAATCGTAGGATTTGAGGAGGTACAGCAACTGTTCCCTTAAAATGCATTGAGTCTGACCGTGATTGAGGCAAAACTTTCGTCAAATATTTGAGAGTTTACCTTTCGTTAAAAGTCACGTGATGTTGATAGGAAATTATCGTCAAAAACGACGAAATACAGCTCAAAGATTTCTGAATCGTCAAAAGTGAGAGTTTTATTTCTGAGAGTGCTCACATTTTTTTCTTTTTTTTTTTTTTTCTTTTTCTTTTTCATTGAAATATAAGATTTTAGCATGATTGCATTAGTATGACTGCGTTTTTTTTTTTTTTTTTTTTTTTTTTTTTTTCACATTCTCTTATTAAATTACAATTTTGCTTTCACTCCAAAGTTATGTTTAAATGTTACTGTGTTAAAAATTTGAATTTTTATCTGCATTGATGTAATTAATATGTAGCACATGGTATTATATATTCCTTACATTTTAATTTCATTTGATAAGAAATACAAATTTTATTTACAATGTAAGCAAATTTCAAGTGGATATAAGCTAAGCTCTTAAAATTTGATAAAATTAAATTAAAATTATACGAAAGAATTAATAATAACTAGAGAACAGGAATTCTGCTTTTTCAGAATTTACTGTCGCCCCCGGCATTTCCATTAATTCATTTTCTTCTGATGGACTGATATGGCTTTTATTATTATGAAACAGCCATTATAAATGAAGCGTTAGGTGAAGATGAAAAAAAAAAATTATGGCCATTTTTCCCCCCATTCTGACTAGAAAATCAGAGTTCTAACTTTTTACGTCTGCTCTTTCATCTTCACCTAACACTTCATTTATAATGGCTGTTTCATAATAATAGAAGCCACCAGTCCATCAAAAGAAATAACTCTGTTAAGCGGGACTCTACTGCAGTACAAAACATATTTCAATTTTAAGACACGTTTTATTTTATGTAAAATGATGTCATTCGCATCCGCTTAAGAATTCCACATTTATGATCTACTCTTAAACATCTACAGTAAAGTGTGCATAGCACATCACTATCGCGAAATAATGCACAAATGCAGCAAAAAGATACCGTCATTCAAGAAAATCGACAAAAAAAAAAAAAAAAAAAAAAAAACGGCTGTCTAATAATTCATAGATACTTAAAATTAAATATAGTTTATAATAGCTCCATTGTTTTAACAGAAATCATTCGTTTATATTTTTTTCAAAATAGCACATATTTTAATTACATTTTCTTTCAGTTGTTATGAGAAAATGACAACGAAAATACATAATTACTATTTTAAAACTATTTTTCTTTTACGTTCTACAAAAATGGAGTACTTCCGTTGCCAATATTAAGCAAATGGCTCTAAAAACTACAAAAAATTTAATATTTCAAAAATAAATGGAGATACAGTTTTCAAACAAAATGAATTTAAAAGAATTTTCTTTTTCCAGTACGACGGTCTAAAAATCGAAAATCTGCGATGCTTAGAAATTTAAAAAATTTCTATAGAGTATTTAATCGTACTGCTTTGTTTTACGGTTGGCTTCTGTAAGGTAACGTTATTTTTTGGAGTACACAAAATAAACTGGAAGAAAGAAATAGCATACCGTTCTGGGGGCTAATAATTTTGGTTTTATTTATACGGAATTAATTTTTAAAGTTACATAGCTGTAGATTTTAAAAATTGATCTTATATTAAGGGGGCAGATCACGTTCACGGTTAAAAAAATGATTTTTCACTAATTTCAGAATGGATACCTTCAAAAGTTACAAATGCACTGCAAAAATAATTTTACAAAAATGACAATTAGAATAGAAGTTATGGCTAAAAATATTTTGCATAAAAGCATTTGCTGTAATGTTATAAGCTAACTTTGAAGCCGTTTTTCTAAGAATTGATTTTTTGGTATTGCGTAATAATTTTTCAAATGCTACTGCATTTGAAAAATAATTATCACAGAACCTTGAAATTACATATATTTTTACTTTAGATGTGTCAGTTTATGCTGAACCTCAATTCAATCTGAGTTTTGTCCCAGAAAATTTCGGATTGATACATTTTTTTGTTGACATTTAGTGGATATGATTAAAAAAAACCTTTAATTATGCTAAAGAATTTCAATATACTTTCAAATTTAGGTTCGGTGTAAAATATAGTATTATAAGTAACAAAATATGAAGCATTAAACATATATCTGCAGTAGAATTTGTAAAATCGTGCGCTCAAAATGCATATTTCAATATTCATATTTTTCAAAAGCCACTTTTGTCGTTATGATTTAATTAATTAATATTACTAAATATATGTGTATTTCAATATTTTATCAAACCATAAAAATGCATGAAAGTAAAAAAGAAAATATTGTCACGTTTCATTCATTGGTTAAGAAACCACAGAGTTTTTCGTAATGCTTTAAATACGGTCATTTTCTGGCTTCTCAACGTGAAAACTGCCCCTGAAATCAATATGTCTTGCATATTTCATATAAAAAACTACAACTTTAATAAAAACTTCATTCGTTTATATTAACAACCAATAGATGGCGACAAATCCATATTTAGGAATGAAACATGTAGCTTCATTAATCGATGAGATCGCTACCTTGATCTACTTCTAATAGAAAGCGGTTTGATGAGCCATTCATTATTGAGATTCATTCATTTTTATAAAAAAAATGTATTAAAAAAAATTGAACGCATTGAATTGCTAACTTTAAAGTTTTGTGAAATCTCCAGAAATTGTGTTTCATTTTGCTAATTATTATTATTCAAGTTATTATATGTTCAATAAATTTTGCTTATAATTTTGTCCAATAGTTGAACTATATCAGAAATCTAATACTGAGTAATACATATATATATATATATATACATATAAACTCATCATTTGTATTTGCAAAAATCATTTGTCATTTTTAAAATGTACTTTTTCTACAATAAACCTTCAATTTTCCCCTTCAATAATAAAATGTGCATGCTGTTTGCTTGTATGAAGTCTTATGAAAATGAAACGCAGGTCAATATTCCGTCAGCTTTGACGGGTATTATATACCAATTTAATATATATAATCATTGAAAAATTTTGTTAAGTCATTTCAAATTTTAAGAAAATCGAATCAAAACTTAAAAAGATATCAATGACTTTCTTCATTTTATTAAATCCTTTCATACGTAATTAGTTCAGTGCTATCCCATGATAGGTCATAATTCTAGGTTGCCATGGTGATGACGTCCTATTGAAGATGGAGTGCTACTATTCCGGTATGACTGAATTTAATACATAGAATCGTCATAAATTTTGTAGTCATGCCTTTTTGCGTAAGAGTGCAACAGCTATTGCGCGAAGATTTAAATATTTATAAAACTGCTTATAGTACGAACGCACCACTTTTTTGCCACTTTTTACGTACAATTTCGGACTTGTTGAAACTATTTTCAAACAATTTTGCGGCCGACTATGCAGGAAAAATCACCAAGAGAGTGTGACAGAGTATAAGTGACAAAGAGTGCAGCGAATTAATCAAGCATTAGCAGCGCACCACAGAATCTTCAATTTCAAATCAGGAGGTCCACCGTTTGAATCCAGCCAATTCCATTATGGCAAGCGCACCACCAGTGGCCAAGAGGTTCTGCTCTAGAAGCTGGTAGACGGGAGGTGCTGGGTTCGAACCCAATCGCCCCATCGGCCTAATCGTTCGGAGTTTTCGTGGTTTTCTTCGAACCTTGGATTTCCAACCGTAAATACGGGTTAGGTTCCCTTAGAAAGACCCCCCAAGACCCCCCCCCCTTTGGGCCTATATCCCTCGTGTTGATAATTGGCCCGTCATAAATACAAACCAAACCATTCTGGCAAGCACAGGACCTTTTATTTTCATTTTTATTTTTATCGGAAAGTCCAATAGAGTCATTCCAGAATTTTTATCTCAAAAATCAGTTTCATCTTCACTAAATTTTCGAAAACAATTCTGTTAAAAGTCTAAAAAATATTTCACGCATTGTATCGAGTACGTTTTCGCTTATTCTTTCTACAAAACGAGTTTCAAGACTTACTTTACAAGTTCATCTTTCTTTCATTTGATTTTTCAAAAATAATTCCTTGACGTTTTAATCCCTTTTAAAATCCGGTTTTCGTTTCATCTCTATGGAATGGAATGTTTGTAAAAAATTGCTTTACGCTTCGACTTTTTTTATGAAATAAATGTTACACTTTGATATTTTCAATTTCAAAAGAAAGGCTTGATAAACTCCATTTCTTTACACTATTCGGAGTCTGAAACTGATTAGATAGAGATTTTATTTCTTATTTTGAGTATACTTCAAATATAGTGCCTTCACACATCTTATGTTAGTGGTAAAGTTTAGAGAGATTTTCAAATAAGAAGAAAGAAAAAAGAAATTAAAACAACATTGTACAGATTATTTTGATTAAATTTTACATCAAAAGTTACGTAAAAATAGAGCAATGCAGGATAATATTAATGTTTCTTATTAACACTTTCAACATAGTTGAAAAGTGTATATGAATTCGGTTTGTCTGTCCGTGCTCTAACTCGCGTCAATACGAGGGTGTATCAGTAAGTTTTTGCCCTCACATAGAAACAATTGAGTGAAATTTATACAATTGCTACATTCTATGAGTTCTTTTCTATATAGTCCGTGTCCGCAGTAACACATTTGTGCGTTCGGTATTTCAAAGAGATGGGGGAGGGTGTATTCCAGGAGGGGCGATAATAGAACCAAAGGGGGCATTTTTCTAACTTTTACCGACCCCAACATGTGGAATATTGTTGGAAAGGCCTGTGGCCACTTATTTGTGCTATGCATCTCCCGAGCCCTACCCCAAAATTGCCCTACGGGGGCACTTTTCTAAATTTTGCGGACATAATTCATGCCACCGGGGGGCAAAGGTTTGGGTGGTGCATAACATGAATAAGTGGTCACAGGCCGTTCCAAGAATATACCACATGTGGGGGTCGGCAAAATTTGAAAAAGGACCCCATTTGGGTCTACTATCGCGCCTCTTGGACTAAATCCTCCCCTCTCTCTTTGAAATACCCTTTTGCAGAAATGCGTGACTGTGCACGGAAATGTGTTAATGCGTGTGATTCTATAGAAAAGGACTCATACAATGTAGCAATTTCATAAATTTCTCTCAATTATTTCTATGTGAGGGCAAAAAATTATTGATGCACCCACGTATAGTCCGATTGCCATGAAATTGATAGATGTTATTGGGGGTTTACTATTAGCGTGTTCGGTATTGAAAATGAAGTGTGTAGTATTTTCAGCTCACTTACAGGGCTACTTAAAAGATTTCCGTTACATGACTGTCTATGGGGAAAAATCGTTTGCCATGTATTTTAATGCTATTTCAGTGTTCGAAACATATTGAAATTCATGTACATCACTGAGTTGTACTACAAGGTTCTTACTATAGAATAGGGTGTGTATACAACTTATCGTTCATTTACGGGGAAGCGCAAAAGAATTTGGCTGTAGAAGAAAATGAACACTAATTGAACTATTGGAGCCTACGAACAATAATTGCTGGAATTGCACTTTCATTTGTGGTATATTTAACTATTTTTTAAATATTACTCGGTGTTTATAAATTATATAGATCCTATACAGGGTCGCAAAAAGTTATCAACAACATCCGTTTATTGACGGAAATTGCTGAAAGGAAATTTTCAACTGTGCTATGCGTTTAACTGAATTAACTTTTAGCATACTATGTAGTATGCAGACATATCTGCACATCATATACAGGGCTTCACAAAAACAATGACTATTCATGGTAATAGCAGAAATCGGGTTTGCAAATGCGGTATGAGTTTTCAAATTGTTCATTTAGACATCAAATTTCACCATAGTAAACTGTGAAGTTTTGTTATAGTATTCTGAATGTGTTGGAAAGTGTTTCATAATCTATATTGTACGCATGATTTTTCATTCTTGTTATTTTAGAGGTCATTAAAAACATGTTTGTGCCCAATACATAAACTAGTGGTTGGGGGCCACCGTAATACTTACCCTTCATGGATATACATAATATAAAATATGAAAATAAAACATGTGATACATGCTAAGCATTGTAACATGTTACTTTTATTCATAATTCAATTTACCTGACTCCCTTAAGTATAATTAATATATCCCCTTAAGCTAACATTACTTTTAGTTGCACTAAAATATCTCAATTTGTTGATTTTCTGTAAGCAAATAAACACTAGTGGTTTACAATGGAAGTCTATGGGACTTTGGCGAAATATTAGAGATACCGCCAATTTGGTGTCACTTTTGGCGACTCATTTTGGTCGCCAAATTTGTCGATAAACTTGGCGGCGTTTGGCGACAGAACAGATCCCCCCTATAGTAACGCCCCTTATAGGTATGGAGATGCATTAAATGCTTGACATTTACGATAAGCCATTACTGGCATTTAATCTTATAGTTTGGCGATAGTTTTTGGATCGGCAGGATAATTGAGTAGTACCGAATTGCGTAAAAGAAACATCGTTATAACCCAAAAAATTATAATCATATTAACTAACAGTTTACTGCGTCCGATTAAGCGTCTCATTTGAAATTAAAATATATCTTTGAATTGAAATTTGAATGAAATACAGAGTCATGAAAAATCGAAGAGTGTGAAAAATATTATTACAAATATCTCGGCAACTAATAATCAAATCGACTTCATTCTTTATGCAAAATTTATGTTTTTTTATTGTCTTTTATATTCACTCCTTCAAATAAACAATTTCGAAAATTTTTGTATACCTTTTATCAGAAGGAATATTTTGAGAGTCCGAAAAAAATAGTTCCGGATAATCGAGGTTACTGATATTTAATAGGTTTTTTTCCCATTACTACTTCCTAAGTACACACCAAATTTCAAGTCTCTATCTGAATTTGTTCGGGAGGTAGGGTGTTTACAGGTACACACACAGACACCCGGCAACATTTTTTTTCTAAAAATATGTTTTTCGGAATGAAGCGTGTAAATCCGTCAAAAAAAATTTCGATTTTTAAAACTATTACAAGACTTACCCTATACTACGTATGATGGGTAAGTAACAATATAACAGGTAATCTTGCTAAAATGTTTAACAGAGTAGAGGTGATACATAAGTAAAGACAAACAATTTTTGTGTAAGAAGCAAGGGTTGTAATCTATTTATTTTGTCAAACATTCGATATGTCTCAGTATCGTGATGAACTTGTATTTTCAATGATGAAGTTATTATAAACATATTTTTGACAGATTTACTTTGCCATTTGCTAAATGTGATTATATTAAAACAAAGCTCTGAAACAACAAAGTTATATCGGGCATCGGGCTACAGAAAATGGTGGTAAACTTTTACATTGGTCTTGTATACTATAGAAAAGTAATATTGTGCATACAAATGCCTTCTTGGTAAAGTTCAAAGCGATTTTTAAATAAGAAATAAAACGAAAATCAAATATCACAGTCAATTAAACCTTTATGTGCTGAATTATGAATTCATGAAAATTTCATCTTCTAAAGCATTTTTCTAAAATTGTTTAAACTACATTAGAAGATTTACACAATCAATTAATAAATTTTAGAAAGATAGATGGATTTAGAGGGATTAATTAAATTTGAATTTATAGGGAATTTGTGCAATATTTACATAATACTTTTTGTGCACTCAAACATTTTATTTTAAATATCTTTCTTAGTATTTTGTAGAATTAGGAAATGTACAAATATAATGTTCTTACAATAGAAATAGAGAAATATTTCCGAACTGAAAATGCCTCCCCCTCCCCCCCAAGGCCAAGAAAGCTGAAAAGATGCAAAGTCAAAAGAAATCATCCTCTTAAAAATATTTTTGTTTTGTGTAACCCATAATGCTTTTCGAACAAGATAAAGTAATGTATCTATAACTCATTCTAAACTGTATTACAACTAATCGATGCATTAAATTAATTTTTATAACAAGTTATTTTAATGGTACTTATAAGTACCGCCATTAGATAAAGGGTTCAACATCATGTTTGTATACTACTCGTACCCTGAAAGTTTGCCGGTTTCACTCTTTATGTGTTAAACACAAACATGTCGTAGTACTTGTAGGTGGTAGAGTTTTATTCTCATATTGGTACACTTTTCCATACACGTACCGTCAACTGCATACATTTAAAATATAATGGGCAGTACATACAGTGTTAATCACCGAATTACACCGCATTTCCAACCCCTCACATCATCTCAACACATTTCGTACAAAGAAATTCCGTAAAATATCTTCATTATTTTTAAAAGTAATGAACGGAAATCCGGTTTCGGCTTAAGATTGATGTACCCTATATTTTGACTAAATAAGGGTATTGGGAATCCGGTGTTTTGTTGATATTTCTTGTTATATCCTTTACTTTTTAGTATTTATATTATATTAAACATGTCGAAAATTGTACGTCAAACGTGGCACAGGAAGTAAGTTCGTACTGTAGCTACTTTTATAAATATTCCGATCTTAGTGCCATAGCTGTTACCTACACTCTTATGCAAAAAGGCATGAATACAAAATTTATTACGATTACATACATTGAATTCAGTAATACGGAAATAATAAGACTCCATCTCAAAGAGGACGTCATTGCCATAGCAACCTAGAATCATTTAGGGGATACCGGGGCAAGATGACTGTGTTAACAATTTTTGTTGTTTATTAATTTATTTTTAAGTATAGTAAAATTAATTTTACATGAACTGTTAGAGTATTCCTTTGTAGTATTAAATATATTACCATTTAATTTTTCAAATAAAAAAATAAAGGATAATTTTATTTTTTCATAACATTAACAAATCGTCATCTTGCCTCAGTACTGGGGCAAGATGACTTTGGCCTTGGGGCAAGATGACAGCACTGAAAAAGGTTGAACATATTTTATCTTTTGAATAGGTTACATGGTTTAACAAATGATAACTGTGTTTTTATATCTTACTAAGTATTATACTACTTCAAGTGTTTAGTTGTGCAGCTAACAAATAAAAATGCCATTTTCATAATTGAAACATTCCTCATGGCACCACTCTTGGCATTTACAGCACTGGATCCATTCTTCTGTTGGTGGGTCACAATATTCCTCGGCACAAGCAGGACATCTGAAAACACCATCCTTTGAAGTTGATGCAACTGGACTGTTTGGCCTGGATTTAATAGACTTAGGCCTAGAGGAACTTAGTTTGAGTTTTTTTACTGTTTGCATGTGTTAACATTTACACATGCATAAAAGTTATAATGTGGCAGCGGCAAACAATCAAAGCTTCACAACTAACACAAAAATGGCGATTTCACCGTCTCTATACTATTGTTTACCGAACGGCCGATAAGAGAGCCAATAGTGTCCGGTTCATGCTGCCACCTAGTGGAAAACGGAAAAATTAAAACATTCGTCATCTTGCCCCGGTCTCCCCTACCTACCATGGGATATAATCGAATTCATGGCGTTAGATAGGATTTAATAGAATGAAGAAAACTTATATTAATATCTTTTTAAATTTCGATTCGATTTTCATAAAATTTGAAAGGACTCGACACTATTCTGCAACAATTCTATATATTAAATTTCAAACCATTCGGTTGGGTAGTTTTTGCGCGGTTCTATTCAGGTGGACAGACAGACGGACGGACCAGATGACGACTGCAGGTGCTACGTATTTATATAATTACGAACGCGTGAAAAAATTCAATGAATCAGATCATTAACTGAGGAGTGATTGCAATTAAATATAAAATGTGCATGTTAAACGTCACGTGATATTGCATTTCTTTTTTTTTTACACTTGTTAAAAGTAGGTCACTTCCCTGTTATCAAATGCATTATTTCCTTTTGACTATTATTCCAATGATCTGCTTTCAGATGTCAAAAGTCCTGTAGCATTTAATAAGGCTTTTTTAATTAAAAATTAATTTCTTTTTAAAACACATTGAAAGTAGCAACTTAATTTTTTACTCTTAAGAAAAGGAACAAAAATATTTTCTTTCCTTCTCGATGCTCTTGAAACAGTTAATTGCTTTTTTTGGCGATCTACTTTTTTAGAGAATGCGTAAAAACAAATGTTTTATTTTCATGTGATTTGTTTTATTGAAACTATTTTAATTTATTTCAAAACTGTTTTCAACCTAATCAAATAGCCTATGTTTACATTATTATTTATCATAGATTATTTGGTAATACAGTTTTGTATTTATTTCTTGGTTTGAATGGGATTTTTCATATAAATTGATCTGTAAATTGCAGAGAAAAAAAAAATTAAAAACTTGGAAAAATGATCCAGAATTTCCCCCACGTTTTTCTATGTACTAATGCTTCAATCAGGACACCAGCTTTCCCATTAATAACTAAACTAAAGCTGTGGCTTTATGAACCATTAAGGATAAGGAACCTACAGTGCCCAACTGTGTTTTCTTGACCGGGGCTCCGAGGTTGTATACATCATAATGTCCCGGCCAGCTGGTCAGCCTAACATGTGATCCTCGGTGTTTAGTTCCCAAGTTAGCTTGGTACTCATTTTATCAACACGAAGGCATGAAAGTTTCAGTAAACCTTGCCCAGCCTGGATTCGAACTCTCGATCAGCAGCGTGGTAGATCAACACCGCCGCTATTACAGTCAAATATAGTGAAAATTCAGAAAGATATCGGCGATAGAGTAATCTCATTTTTAGTTTCTCTCTAAAAGCTGTGGAATGATGAGGGATTTTCCACAAATTGTCATTTTTTATTAACTGGCTTTTAGAAAAGGAGTTAGTATTTAATGAATGTTAGCGAGCAGATTTAGAAGAAGTGCTTAAATTTTATACTTCTTTTTTTGTTGGAATAGGCTCGTTGAAGTGGTTTTCCAAGAACAACTAAAGCATCAATCAAGTGTAATAGCAGCGGTGTTGGGTAGATAGGCACGCTGACCACTAAGTTCGGCTTCTGTCATCTTATACTGTAAAAAAAAAATTGGTTAAAAATTATGGTACTGGCAACTTTGTGACCAGTATATGCACCGTAATTTAACTGAACGGTATTTGTATCGTAAAATATTTAAAGTACGAGGGATGGTTTTTAATCAAGGGCCGTTTAAAAATAATATCCAAACGAAAGAAAAGTTTCAAAAACCAATTTATTTTCAGATCCTACATAAATTTCTCTATTTTTCAACATAGATGCCAAGTTTATTTAAACACTTATCATGCCTCACAACTAGATTTTCAATACCCTCTTCATAGAAGCTTGCCGCCTGCTCCAATAACTAATAGGTCACGGCCGTTTTCACGTCTTTGTCATCGTTGTAGTAGTTGCCTCTGAGATGATGTTTGAGATAGCGGAAAAGATAGAAGATAGAAATCGCTCGGCGAAAGGTGGGGCTCTTTACTGTACTCTTTAAGCTGGAAGTTTTGGATCCCTCCCCCCCTCAACCCCCCCCCCCCTACAGCCTCGACCTTGCGCCGAGCAATTTCGATCGAAATAGCACGTATACTGTTTTTTTTACGCTTAATATACCTTAAAAATACGGTATTCATACCGTAAACAGTGAAAAGGTACAAGTACCGATACATCTACTGAAGTTTTACGAAAAATTTTTACAGTGTGTACCTGCAATAATACATTTCATTTTTCATTTGTCTTTTACAATTACTATCTTCTGATTTTTTTTAGTATGCCAATCAATTAAGAATTTTGTTTTACAAATATAATTGATATAGTGAAGACCATCAAATGAAATAACTACTTAAATTGAATGTTTAATGGAATTGAATGTGAAAAAGTCAAGAAATATGATTCTTTAAAATTGCCAAGAAAAACTAGGTGAAGAAAATATTTCGATGTGTTTAAAGATTAAAAGATAATAAATATTAAGCGAAACTATTCACAAGCTGATGTTTAATGTATGGAGAATTCTTTCGAAATTTTTCGATTGCATTTCAATATTTTAAAATATTTTTTCCCATTTTTTTAATAGGATACCTGGGATCAATGTCTAACGTTGTGCCTTTGTAGTTTTTCAATTTTGATTGCAGTTTTTTTATGGAGACTCTCATTTTGAACGGGTTGCCAATACGTTGAAAAGGGGAACAGAAACACAACGTTGGACATCGACCTACAGCTATCCTATGCGAAAAAATATCATTTAAAAATATTAAAACCCAAGCGAGAAAATCGTAAAGCGAGAATCGTCTCCGTAAGGCACAAAGTGACCTGCAGTCGCGAATTTTTGTTAAAGGTTTAAATTCGTACCTTTAAAAACCGATTACACCGTCGAAGAGAAGAAGGTCTCAGCATTACATACGTATTTTTTATTAATCGGTACCTCCAAAATTGAGCCTTAAGGGCCTATATATGAGAAAAAAGTGAGAAAATGAATCATTTTGAATTTTTTTTTCAAAGGGGGCATCAGTATTTTTTCAAACTGACTGCGCATTTACGACGTAACAGTGCGATCTTTCAGAATATGTTTTCTGTTTTAAACTGCACTAACTAGGGAACATCCCCAACTGTCAGTTCTGGATTTTCACGACAGTGGTGTCATTCGAAAGCTATTGTCACGAGGATCAAGAAATGTATAGGAACTATACCCCCTAATCTAAAAGTTCTCGAGATATGGATTCTTTTCTGTTTCGGAAAAAGAGATTATAAAGAAGGGAAAATCAGCAAGAAATTCCTTCAAAAGTTATCGAAGGCAGGAATTTTATCTTATATTTAATCATGTTAGTGGTTTTCACAATAGTGTTTCATGATAGAGTGGTAATCAGAATGCTATCCTGGTAATATACAGAAGGAATGGCCAAAGTAATGAAAATTTATGCAGCAAAATACTAGGTTCTTCTATACAGCCAGTCTTCCTCCCAGCTGGATAAACAAAATACTTTCAGCCACTGAATGTTTACTTCATCCAAGAGTACAAGTACTTGGTAAAGAAAATAGGAGAATATTCAAAAACTCATCGAAATATTTGCTGTGATATCAACACTGTTGCCATAGAAGGCATGCTAAAAAGCATCACTAGGCCTACAGCCAGTTCTCTTCACCTACTTTTGATGTGGTTTATCAGTATACTTTCCAAAAACCTTTAAACCTTTATCTACTGCATTATGATCTACTGCAATTATTTTCATGTGATTTTTTTTTCTGTTACAAAAATGAAAATTATACAACATAAATAAAAAAAAATACTCACCCGTGAGAAATTTAATTCGTTAGAAATAATTAATTAAAGTGGTACTTTAAAGTATCGTCAGTATACGCTATTCCAAAAATATTCTCGTAACAGAAAATCCACATGGTATTTCAAATAAAGTTTAAACTCTTAAAAATGATAAATAAGAAGAATACACTCGCAAGTTAACAATAAAAATATATTAAATTGACATCGTTTTATTTTACACATGAAAAATAAGTAAAAATTGAAATTTGGTGGCATTAAAATAAACTATTTTTTTTATAGATTTTGATCTTGTTATCAGTCCTATAGTTATGCGACGCCTATATTCCAGGGACAATATGTTCTACCACATCTCCACATATGAAATATATGAATTTATGTATGTCATTTCCAGCATAGCAAAAAAGAGTCGGTGCCACAACTTTCGCGATTTCCTATAAAAAAATAATAATGAAACAGAAAAGAAACACCAGAAAATCATTACTACACTAGAATTTCGTAATTACATTATAAAGGAAATGGGTCGCTCTAAGGCGCTTTAAGGAAATGGGTCGGTGATGCAGAGAGTTCAACTGGAATGGTCTCTGAATGGAGGTAAAATTATTATTGAGCCTATGGGTATAAATTTCGTTCCATGAAAAAAGGATCGTTCAGGGAGGTGGTCGCAAATATATTTAACGTAAAAGATATATGAAATATATAAACGAGGTATTACTAGAAGAAGGAAGATAAAAATGCAGACCGTAAAACACTTTTCTTTAACATTGAGTGAATTTGGAAAAGTACAACAAAGTACTTTTTGGCACGAAGGCGAACTTTTATATAAAAAAAAAAAATGTGCAGCTTCACTTCATTTATAGAATTGTGTTAAAAAAACATTCGTAACAGAATATTCACCTATATGATAAGTAAAAAAATGGGAAATGAATTGGTATAGTTAAGGTTCTATTACGCCTACACCGTGTGAATAGAGTTCACTTTTTAAATAATAAGATACATAATTTACAGAGTGGGGCGGAGGGGCATGGTGATTTAAAGAATGCTTTGGTGGGGCGTGCTAATAAAAGTTTGAGAATCACTGCTCTACAGGACTTATAAGTATGTTTTATTCTTGAGAAATTGTCTGCTCCACAATGTGGTTAAAAGGTGTAGGAGAGATACAAGAATGGAGTTAATAATAATGCGCTAACCACGCTCGCTAAATTACACGAATTCATCATGGGCACCATTCGGAATCTTTCTGCACACATCGAGTAGCAGCGCCACCTGTAGAATAATCAAAGTTAGAATGGAATAAGCATCTATTTATGTCAAGGCCTACGCGAATATGAAGTTTGATGAAATTCCATGCAGTAGTTTTTGGGATACAGCTAACGCGGAAATCGTGAAAAGCACTGCACAGAACCGCCGTTTAATGGGCATATACACCAAAACGTAATCAGCAACTTTTATGCTAAAGTCTAACAGGAAATGAAGTTTCATGAAATTCTGTGCATTAGATCGTGAGAGACAGATATTGTAGAAATCAGGAAAAACACAACATAGCAGCGCTCTCTATTGGCCGATATACTCCTAAATCTAATTAGCACCTATTTAACCCTTTAAGACATCACCTACACAACTGTGTAGGTGATGCTAAAGAAAAAGAAAACACATTTTCTTCTTTTTGTGCGATTTAAAGTCGAGCCCGCACGCACAGAATTCGCGAATCCTCCCTTGGCATACCCTGATACCGGATATTTCTTTTAATATTTTTTTCAATTAAATATGGTCCTAATAATTAGGAGAAGCCACCAAAAATTTTTATTTCTACCAAAACTCTGCCGGTCTTAAAGCGTTATGTTAAGGTCTATCGGAATCTGAGGTTTGATTAAATTCTGCCGATTAGTTCTTGATATAGAGCGTTCATAAAATTTGTGTCACATACCATACAGAAAGACACACAGACAAACTCACGGACAGATATTTTCTAAAAACAGTCAAATTGGGTCCAAGACTTCCTAAAATCTATAAAACCGTCGAAAACCGGAAGTCGAATTTTTCTCAGAAATCCAATACTTTCTTTTTGTGTAGATAAAATAAAGCAAAAATTAAAATTCATAGTATATAACTATAATCCTAAACTGTTTTCTTCAAAAAATAGTTTAACAACAACGTAATAAAATAATAAACAACATAACTTTCATTTCCTTACTTTGTCTCTTAAACGTAAAATATAATGTGTTTATATTCTATAAACTTTACTTTCATCAATTTCTAAAAATATCTCGCGCTGGCTACTTTATAGACTAATATAATATTAAAACATTTTATAATGTATTTAATTATTTTACAAGGAAAAATAATCTCAAGCACCACTCGAAACTTTAGTTATCATTATGATATAATTAAAAGTATGCCTATGTCAAGTTCGCGTATTGATTCACTTTTCTATTTCTAAACAGTCTTTGATCTCTATAATTAGATTGCTTAAGGATAATAATTTTTCACGAACTGATAAGTGGAAGAGGTTTTTTTTTTTTTTAACTGTCTTATTTTAATTACTGATAGTCTTTCTTATAAAAAGAAATAATGTTTACTTAAAATTTTTTCTTCAAAAGAAATTGTTAAATTTCCGCAAGAAATAGGTCTTTTATAGTTTAGATGTACAGAAGTTATTACTTGTTCAATATCGTAAAGTTATTTAAAGAACGAATAATTAGAAGGATGATATTGTTATTAAGAGCCATTATTTTGAAAATCAGACAAGTGCGATTGTTGTATTTTTTGTTTTGCTTGATATTTTTTTATGTGGAAGTAGATCACATTTAATGAATAATGTGCGATTTTGAAGCCCTGAAGAAATTTTCCCTTCACTGTAAAAAATGCCAAAGTTCAAGGTTGTGTCCGCCATTTTTCATGAAAAGTGAAATGCGAGTATGTTTGCAGTGCTAAAGCTTGAAAAAGCAACGACATCCCAAAATTCTTTTATGGTGATATGTTAGTATAACACTACCTGCTTAGTAAACTGTATTCGTTTCCATGGGACATTGTTATTTTACATTGTTATCTTGCCTCAAAATGCAATGAAAAGGACGTTTCTGCCCGTTTTCCGCACGTATTTTCTCATTTAAGCAATAGTACCCCAAACTTTTTCTTATAGAATATCAAAGTGTACTACTAGGACAAGCTAAATAATATAAAACTTTACCGGAATATTGCTGCTGTTACCAAGATTAGGCTGTTAAATATTCAAAAATTTCAAAATAGGCAGCATTTCAATTAGTCTTTTCTCAAAACACCATCACGGTTCAATAAAACAAAATATATCACGTAGTAGTTGGCAGTATGTACAAACACATGGAAAAGAAGAAAAAGTTGGGTCTCGTCATATTTTTAGAAAAAAAATGTCAAAAGTCACAAAAAAGACTGTCATTTATCATACTTTTTCCCTATCAGAAAACGAAACATCCCGTTTCTTTTTCCGCTAGCTATGTTTTTCCCCTATGAGAAAATGAAATATCCCTTTTTCTTTCCCCTTCCTTGTTCTAAATGGAAAAAAGGAAAATTTAAACGGGATATTTTGACCGTGAATTTTTGTAAATTTCGTTATTTTTTTTTCTAAAAATATGACGAGATCCCACTTTTTTTTCTTTTCCATGTGTTTTTACATACTTCCAACTACTACGTGATATATTTTGTTTTATTGAACCGTGATGCTGTTTTGAGAAAAGACTAATTGAAATGCTGCCTATTTTGAAATTTTTGAATATTTAACAGACTATTTCTGCTAACAGCAGCAATATCCCGGTAAAGTATTATATGATTTAGATTGTCCTAGTACTACACTTCGATATTCTATAAGGAAAAGTTTGTGGTACTATCGCTTAAATAATAAAATACAAGCGGAAAACGGACAAAAACGTCATTTTCATTGCATTTTGAGGCAACATAACAATGTAAAATAACAATGCCCCATGGAAACGAATACAGTTTAGTAAGCAGGTAGTGTTATACTAATATTTCATCACAAAAGAATTTTGGGATGTCGTTGCCCAAGTTTTACTACTGCAAACAAACTCGCATTTCCCTTTTCATGAAAAATGACGGTCACAACCTTGAACTTGACATTTTCTACAAGGCAGGAAAAATTTTTTCAGGGCTTCAAAATTGCACATTATTCATTAAATGTGATCTACTTCAACATAAAAAAATATCAAGAAAAACAAAAAATACAACAATCGCACTTGTCTGATTTTCAAAATAATGGCTCTTAAACACTACTTGTCGGAATAAGTTGTAATTTTGGTTTCCTATATCTAAAGCTTCTAGAAATCGATCTCTGACAAAACACTAATGTGTTAGGATTCATATTTTTTTCCGAATTAATTTTTATATTTTTTTCATAATTCCGAAAAAAGTATAATTTTTTGAAAAAAATATGAACTGTAACCTAAGATTTTTTAAAAACAGAAATTGATTTCCAGAACCTTCAAATGCGTAGAACCAAAATTAAAAAAAAAAAGGCCAAGTAGGTTTGTTACGCTTAAAAAAATACCTCCATTGCCTTGTGTTTTGCAACGATTGCAAGTGAATTTAATATTAGAAGTTCTAAACTTTTTAGTACCATTATTATTGTGTTAAAACAAGATTTCCTTAATAGAAAACATGCTATTAACGCTTTGCGCTCGGCTTCTCTTACACAAATTTTATTCGATCGGCACCACTTTTTTAAAAGAAGTTTCGTTCAAGTACACAATTTCAAAAATGCTCTAATTAAATAAGGTACATTTTATTTTCCTTTATTACTGATGCCAAAAACAAATTTTGCAAAGAAAGATTATGTCTCCGCAGCGGGGCCCTCGAGTGCAAAGAGTTAATACACTCACGTTCAGAAAACAAGCAAAAAACAAATATTTGACAATAAAATAAAATTAGTATTTTATATTTGAAGTAACTGGATATAAGAAGCTTTTATATGAACACATGAAAGTCTGTAATGAAAATCCAACAAATGTCCGTAATACTTTTCCACAACGTAAAAATTGCTTCAATTATGGTTTCTTTCCACAATCGCAGCGTCTTTATCATGAATGGTAATACTTTTCTAGCTATTGAAAGCAATAAACAATACTCTTTTTAAGGTATGTGCCTTCCCTCAAATCGCTGTTTTTGCGAAATTTTTTGATTTCTTTTTACCCGACTGAAAAGAAGGGTTATGTGTTTCACGCGTATCTGCATATGTGGATTTCTTTATACCCTCGAAACATCCCAACAGCTGGATGGATTTTAATGAATGAGGTCTCTATCAATTCGTCTTAATGACCGGATGGTTATAGGCTACGTTTTATTTTTATAAATTCAAAATGGCGGCCGTAAAATACAAAATGGCGATAGAGACGAAAAAAAAATTTACGCACCCTATTGAGTGGCATAACATTGGATAGGTCTTTCGAAATGCAGACGATGTTTCATTGACTATTTTACAGTCAGAAGCTCCGTTAAAATATTATACAACCTGGAAGTTGTGTAGGATCTCTAGCTTTACTGCAACTCTAACCATCATAGACATCTATAGACCTCATCAAAACAGTGTGTATAGATAGGAACTAACAATTAAACACAACTTAAAAGTCATCAATACAAGTAAATAAAAAAAAAAATAGGTAAGTAATATAAACAATATAAAAAAAATATTTTAAATCAATTTCTACTTAGATGAACAACGTCTACAATAGGAGAATTTTTTTTTCTCCCATTCTTCTTTCCTGTTGAGTAGGGCTTAAAATGCTTTGATCAAGAAGAGGGCTCTCTCGGTCTTAAAATACCTTGATCAACAAGAGGGCTCTCTCGATTATTGAAAATTAATTAATTTAATTTAATTAATGAATTAATTTTTGAAAAAAAAACTAGATTAACATCAAGTGTCATCCCCTACAAGTTAAAAAAAATTATTTGAGCTTGATTGGATGAATAATAAGTATTTTATTAACGATTGAAAATTTGAACAATATATATAGCGAGAGTGTGAGCTAATAGTAGGAATTGAAAAAAAAAATAGTTTCACATTGATGATAAATAATTAATTAGTTCGCTTTTTACGCAGTCGGGTTTTTTGATTTTTTAAATTTAATTGTTTATTTTATTATTTTAAATTAAAGTTGAAACATTTAGGATTCCAAAAATGTTTTACTTTTGGTTCAGCGATAATATGAAGCAAAGTTAAGCCAAAAATATAAACCGGAATTTTATGTACTCTATCAAAATCTTAATTTGCGTTTTCTGGAAAACTGCGTTTTTCATTGTGTACGTCTACGGGAAACATCATTTCTTTAAAAAATTTTAAGATATTGAAATAAAATTTTGTGACAAGTTTCTGCTTATCTATAGATATGTTATGAAGCAAAATATATAACTTGTAAGTTTGTATATATTAATTTAAGAGCCATTTTTATTGAAAAATACACATTTTTTTAGAAAAAATCATGTTCTGTATAATTTGGCATAAGTTAGTACATTTAAGAAGTTTTGCAAATATTTTGCTTCATAACACAGGTAAGTGGTTTGTTAATATTGTTGAAAAAAAAGTGAAATACATTGAATAGCTTACGTTATAGAAGGTTTGGCATAAACGCATTTTTTTTTACTAAAATTTGACTAAATATTGCCCAAATTTGAAAAGTTAATAAAGATTCCTTTAAAAATCTATATGAATTCATAATTTTATTCCCTGTTTTAACTAAAAACACATGTGTTTGATAAAAATTTCATATTTTTCAAAATTGCCCCGAAAGTAGGTAATACCTTAAACGCTACTTTTCGTTTCTTGTCTGACTGGGTCAATTCTTCGTCAAATCTGGGTCAAATTTTGCAATGAATTTTTGACCCAGCATTATCGTACCAAATTACCAATAATTCTGCACAGAAGTTCACTATTCATGAGAGTGAACTATTCAAGTATGTTTAAGACCGTACTTTATCAGGGGCAGGCTCTACGTTCCAAAAAATAAATTTGTAAATTAGTCACTTTTACAAACATATATGTGTAAATTTGTAAAATTACACGTTTGTCTCAAAACATTTACACTCTTAACGTTAAACATTTCTTGTATTTATGTGTGTTTATTGACTTAATGGAACAGAGTAATCTGTTATTTTTTCAAAAACTCAGACAAGGGTGTAAATGGTAGACAATTTTTCGGATTTATACGAGTTGGTGTGTTAATGTAACATACAAATTTTGCATATTACGCAAATATCTGTGTATTTTGCACATTACACCGAAATATGTGTAAGAATACTAAGCAGATATATTCGTAAAAACAGAATGTTACACAGAAGTATGCATACGAATTTTAGACAGCTATAAGTGTTAGAACAGGATTATGCGTAACAATATTACGCAGAAATATTTGTAGGAACAGAATATCGCACTGAAATATGTTACTTATCTGAACACAATAAATATCGATACTTGAAAATTTGGATTGTGTAATAATAGCTGAATGGTCAAGTTAATGGTTTAGAAAGTCGCAGATCGTGAGTTCAAATCCCATTTCGGAAAGCATCGCTTGTTTACTGTGTGGATTGAATTAAATAAAGAATTTCTCCATTTGATGTAGATGTATATTTCAAAACTTGTGACTGAATTTGATAGAAAAAAATACGAAAATTGCACCGGCGTCATGATTTCCGTATATTTCAAAATTTTATTTTTCAATGTATTTATTCAAATTATACAGATTCTATTCATAAAATATGACTATACTATTTTAGGTCTTCAAAAAGAAAAAGACTTTAACAGAGAATGGCATGCAGTAAACATAATTTCATTATTATTCTGTTTTCTGTAAAGTAAAGTTACACTATTTTGTGATCTAAAAACAAATCTGCTGGAAAGAGAACAAACACACCAAGCACATGTGTTTTTTCTTCATGCAAATTTGTTTTGCGACCATAAAAATATTTCGTTCAAAATTTACAGGCCAAACTATAAGGTTATGTACTATGCACACAAAATCAATCGTTTTTAACACTTTCCAACAAAGTTGAAAAGTGTTTATGCATTCGGTTTGCCTGGCCGTAATTCCGTCTGTCCGTCTGTCCACGCTCTAACTCCCGTGAATATACTCGGATTTTCATGAAATTGGTAAAGGTTATTTAGGGTCACAAAAGAATGTTTTGGTGCATATGAAGTGTGTAGGATTAATTGTTCATTTACAGGGGCGCTCAAAAGTATTCCATTACATTATGATATATGAGGAAAAATCGTTTGAAGAATATTTTAATGACATTACGCTATTTCAAATGTATTCAAACTTATATAAATCACTGAATTTCACTACGATCACGTTAGAACAGAGCATTCATACCAGTTTTTAGTCATTTACAGGGACATACAAAAGAAATCGGTGACAGTACAGTACTGTGAGTACTAATTGGGGGAGTGTACGGTTTAAAATTTGGTATGTGCTTTTAAATTTAATTATTTTTTTGTATCTTACTCGTTATATAGAAATTCTATACCTCAAAGACAGGGCGGCACAAAAGTATTCATGTACCGTTCTCCTTATTAGAGGAAATTACTGAAGGTAAATTTTCAACTGAAGTATATGTATCTCTTATGTGAACTGAATTTTGACGTGCATGTAGTTAATAGATTCAAATCTATATATCCTATACAGGGCTGCTGAAAAAATTCGCATAATTTTCCGATTGTGGATGGGAACAGCTGAAATTAGGTTTTGAAATGTATTATGCATTTCCATATGGTTGAAATAAAACGTAATATTTTAATTTTTTAAACGGTGCAGTTTTGTTACATTATTGTGAATGTGTTGGAAAGTGTTTCATAATCTATGCTTGACGCATGATTTTTTCTTACTTGTTGTATATTACACAGATACAAGTGAATTCATGTGCAATTTACACGTTAAACTGTAACATTTCTGAGATAGCTGATATCGTTTTACTTGCTGAAGCCTCTTAATGTGCTACTAAAATACACTGGAAAATGAGTATTTTGAAGCTGACACACCAGGGCTTGTATTTGGTAATGTACACGCCTTTTTACACTGATGGACAACTCGTTTTTGTGTCATCAGTATACCTGTTTCAATGTGTAAATTTACGAATTTATTTTTTTAGTGTGTAGAAACATTCTTTTACGTTTTTGATTGCAATCACACATTTAACAAACTGTTTTTGCTCACATTTTGTACACAAGTTCATTATTGATGACAGTGTTGTTTCATACAATTTCAGGCCGTATTTCTTCAGCGTTATGATCCGGGGACAAAAAGATTATTTTACATCACGTATGTAACGAACTAATTTTGTTCAAATGTTGGACTTGTGTTCATTTTCGATTACAATGTAATATTTAAATATTTTTACGACCGTACGTTACAAGTAGGCTGCGTTCATAAACATTATTTTATGTTTTTTCATTTAAATAACGTGTCTAACTAGCCGTTGTTTAAATTTTGGCAGACAAGTTCATTATTAATGACAGTGTTGGTTTCTTTAGTTTCAGGGCCGTATCTCTTCAGAGTCAGGATCCAGGGATAAAAACATTCTTCTACGCTTTTCATTGAAATCACATATCTAACAAACTGATTTTATTTATATATTGTGCTTAAGGTCATTACCAATCATAACATATTAAATTTCGGATTGGAAGTATATTACATAAGTGTTTAATTTATATTTCTTGATCAATAAACAATTTAATAAAATCAAGAAAGAAAAACATGCGTCAAACATAGATTGTGAAACACTTTCCAACATTTCCAGAATACATAAACAAAAGGTACAGAAGAAGGTACATAAATAGACATTTTAGAAAACGCATATACCTGTATATGATTTATTTAAATGCTAGGAACATCTCTTAGTATAGGGTAATTCTAGGATAGATGGCCATAGAAGAGTCAGTCTAAATATCTCCAAAACTTGAGCATAGATTGCAATATAAACATTGTTCGTATGAAATAGTTTAACGAGTTTATTTATTGCGACGTACAGTTTTGTTTTTCGATTATAAAAAGTAAGTGTAATTTTAATGTCAATTATATATAGGTGGTTGAATATTTTTTTTTTTTGACTTAGGTATCTGATTGTTTTGCATTACGTATGTTATACATATTTTTTATTATATGGGCTTTTAAGCACGTATATAATCTAATCTTTACGTCTAAGAATAAAACAAAGACGTACAATGGCTATTGATGCTTTAAATTGGGCGACCATCAGTCCTTCAATTTCAGGAGAGATGGCTACATGAAATCGAGGAGAGATGGCTACTTTTAATCAATATTTCAAAATTATTTTTAGTGAGGATTTTAACTAAATATAATTAAATTTAAAATAAATATATGAAGTCTACATTTATAAATATATTAATTTATATAATTATTTAAATTTTAATTAATATAAATATTTTAATAATAATAATGATAATATAATAAGACCTAACGATTTATTTGTTTCAGAAAATATTGAAAACCGTCGGAAACATTCATAACAGAAACTGATAAAGTTGATAAATAAACTAAATTAACGTAACAAACCTACAATTAACGCGAGAAAATAAACCACGACAATTCCAGTAGCGAAGAAAACAAAATACATTTAAATTATCAGATTCTATAGATTCCGAGTAGATAGAAGAATTGGATTAGGATCACTTTTGTTGCTTGTGCAAAACAATATAGTATCACATCCAAAAAGAATGTCTGGATACAATGCATAAGGCACCTAAAGTGGCTCCATGAAACGTGTACAAATTATCAAGACCTGCCAAGCATGTGGCAAGATTTTACGAAAAGTGAAGTATTGAAATTATACTTTAAATTTTGTTTATTCGAGTTTTATTCGCTCATTTTCCATCCTATAACTGCATCTTTACGAATTGCTATATGTTTTTCATGATTAACTTTATGAAATGTGTTATTTTTTTGCTATTTAAATTAACTTTTTCTTTCTTGTATTGGATGGCCACCTCTACTCGGCTTGAAGGAGAGATGATCATCTGCCATTTAAATTTCAATTTTGTTTAACACTTTTTGTTTTCAATATTTAATTATTTTTTGCATAAAATATTATGAGTATATGTATAAGAACTTTAAATATGCATCAATATTTCTTGTTTTTGCATTCTAAGAATTTTTATTTCAATCTTTAAAAACTATGGTCATCTATCCTTAGACATAGCATACTAAATGTAGCTATGTATGAAAATACATAACTCAAATTAAAAAACTCCTTTCAGCAATTAACGCTCATTCTCAGTAATACGCACTAATTCTTTTGTGTAACCCTGCATACTGTCTACTACGGAATTTATGCATACCACGTAGTATGCAAACAATAAGTTAAAACGCATACCATAACCGAAAATGCATTTCAGCAATCATCCCTCATAGGCAATACCTCGGATACCGTATTGTAACCGAAATATTTTATGAGCCCCTGTAAATGTTGTAAAAGTTCTATGCACGTCATATTCTAGCGCAAGCATCTTGTAGTAAACCTCAGTAATGTATATCAATTTCATCATGTTTGAAATAGTGCAACATAATTAAAAAATCCCTGCCGGCTTGGCCTACAGGCGGAGGCAGATTTCGAAGTTAAGCACTAAATTTACCAGCATAACTTAAATCAAGATTAGAGATAAACCCAGTTTTTTCACTAAGAATGAGCTCTAAGGAGCTAAACGTTTTGTGAAAATTCTAATATACACGAATACACTCACGCATGTATATGGAATAGGTTTAAAAATGGCTAAAGCAAATTCAGAACCTCAAAGTGTTAAATATGTTAATATTTCTATAGTCGGGTTTTTATCATGTTTTAATACGTTTCTTCAAACCCACATGATGTTACACATTCACCTGCTGAGGTCCATTATATTTCCAATATGACGCAATATATATTTTTTTCTTAATTCGGCAAACTATTTATTTCATTTTGAGTTTTCATGTAGAAATCTTGCTCTAGAAAACTTATGACGTAATATTCAATTTTTTTTCAGTTCGTCAAACTATTTACTTAATTTAATTTTTCACGTGAAAATCTTGCATAGAAAAGTAAGAGAGGTGAGAATTTTCTTGTTTTCTTTTTAATTGTTGGCAACTGCTATAACGAAAAATGTTTATTTTTTCCTGTCGTTGTTGTGTAAGAGCTGGTTTTATCAGAATCACGTTAAGACGGTATTCAAAAATTTTAACCCTCCCCATTTCTACTGCCGTGAGCCGATTTTTCTCATTTGCAATCCCCGCCGAGATATTAGCCATCTTAATGTGTTTGGCGAGTTTGAAGACGATCCGTGCATAATTGTCTTTTATCGTGCGGACAAAATTTAGTACATACATACATACATACATACATACATATATATATATAAACTTTTTAGCCTAGGGTGGTTTTGGGTTCCTAGGGTCCGGTAATGAAAAGTTATGAAGGAATTTCTCAAAAGTCGCACCATTGTAATGACTGCAATAGGTAGTATTTCTTACGAAATCTACCTAAAAACGCTGCGAACAGTTTTTCCCCGTAGACCATTATATAATCAAATTATTTTGTGTGACCCTGTAAATGAATGATAAATGCTTTGCACCCCATATTCTACAGAAAGCATGTTTTACCCATAGATTAACATACAAGATATGACATTTACGGCAAAATCTGAATTGACAACAGTACTAGCGTAACTACCGACAAAAAAGAAGAATTAACAAGCCTCCGAAATTTACCTATGTTGAAGAAATATGTTTACGCTCTATGTTTTGAATATCTATTCTTTCCTAAAACGAAGCAGAGTCAGTGAGAGAGGCAGATGATGTATTTATGCTTTATTTATTTAGCTGGGTTTTTTTTTTTTTTTTTTTTTTTTTTTTTTTTTTTTTGTTATCGTACCAGTATCACAAAATGATGAGTAATAGTATGAAAGAAAAACCGTAGAAAATTCTGTTAAGAATGCAAATAAGTAAGTTTATGAAATTAAATTGTTAAAAATCAAATTCAGGTATTGTGTCAATTTATTCATATCGAATAAAATTTTACTGAGTGTCATGTCAGTACCTGTATTTATTTTTAACTTTTAGATTTATGTAATTCTAAAAATTTGTCGAAAGGAATTTTTCCCTATCTCTAATTTTATTATTATTATTTCTTATATGTTAATATTATAAATATTTCTGAATTGATTGTATGTTATTTACATTAAAAACAATATTTTTATTTTATCTGTAAGAAACGGAAAATGCGTAAATTTTAAAAGATTATTCTAACGATTGTTTAATACGTTAAACTTCATAAATTAATAAAACATCGGCTATAAAAATTTTCCTACCAAATGAGAATAATTATGAAATTTTCTGGGACTTGTAGAGTGCAATATTTCGTATATTTTTACTTTCTTCCATCTTTACACGAAGAAAGTATTGGATTCATGAAAATTTTCGACTTCAGGTTTTCAACGGATTTACACGTTTTAGGGGTCAGAGATTCCGAAAAACATGTTTTTACAAAATGTCTGTCAGTGAGTCTGTGGTTCTGTCAGTCTATCTGTATATGACACAAATTTTGTGGGCGCTCTATCTCAAGAACTAATGCACGGATTTTAATAAAAATTTAATAACAATTTGACAAATATTTATATTCTAGTAGTCCCTAATATAAATTGGTGCTGATTAGTTTTTGGTGTATATCGCCCAACAGGTGGTGCTGCTATGCTGCATTTTTCGCGATTTCTGTAATAGCTCTATCTCAAGAACTAATGCACGGATTTTCATTAAACTCCAGATTTAGTTATTCCTTGATATGAATTGGTGTTGGTAACGTTTTGGTGTAAATCGCCCAACAGATGGCGCTGCTATGCTGTATTTTGCAGGATTTACACGATTTTTGTAATAGCTCTATCTCAAGAAATAATTCACGGAATTTCATCAAACTTCAGATTTAGTTATTCTTGATCTGAATTAGTGCTGGTAACGTTTTCGTGTAAATCGCCCAACAGATGGCGCTGCTATGCTGTATTTTGCAGGATTTACACGATTTTTGCAATAGCTCCATCTCAAGAAATAATGCACGGATTTTCATCAAACTTCAGATTCAGTTAGTCCTTGACATGAATTGACGTTTTGTTCATTGTGGTGTAAATCGCTCCACAGGTGGCGCTTCTATGCTGCATTTTTTGCGATTTCCGCAATCTATCTCAAGAACTAATGCTTGGGTTTTCAACATACTTCAGATTTAAATATACCTGGATATGATTTAGTGCTGTTTATGCTTTGGTGTAAATCGCTCAACAGGTGGCGCTGCTATGCTGCATTTTTCAGAATTTCCACCATAAACTCTATCTCAATAACTAATGCTCGAATTTTCATCAAATTTCAAATTCAGATATACTTTGATATGAATTGGTGCTTAATGGATGTAATTTCTTGTACTATTTAAATGATTTAATTGACGTGATTTATATAGGAGAAAGTTTTGTTATGGCCACAACATACTAGTTATATTATACCATTGCTTTTGGTATATAGCATTCAAGACGAAATTTTTACCTTGTTTTTCGTTGCATTTAAATCGTTCACTCATAATGTAAAAAAAAAGGCATATATCCGTGCATGAACATAAAATAGATTTTAGATATATAAAATAGAAATTCTATTCTATGGTCATGTATCAGTGTAAGATTCTATTGAAAACGTAACATGCAACATTAAAAAAAGAAAGATCACAATAAGGTAGATACTCAATAATAAAAATATTACAAGGATGGGGAGTTTCTTCCCCATTGTCACGAAAGGCGCTACGATCGCAATCCATTACCATGACACTCTATGGGAGTGTCCGATCTTGTATGTTAATCTATGGTTTTACCTTACTATTTTTCAAACAAAATTATTTTGAGAACTTCAATAAAACCCCATTTTATTTCAGAAATAAAATAAATAAACAAAAAATTAAATCAATGGAAATTAGGTGGGCAAGATGATCAAATTATCCGTTGTGCTCGTGCCCCATGGGCCCATATAAATTGGCGCCACTGATTTCCTACATTGTTTGTGACGTTTGTTCATGAATTTTTAAAGGTTTCACAGACAAAATGCGCATAAAAATTTCACTTCAAAAAATAAATTAAATTTAACAAATCAAAAAACTCAACAGAGTAAAAAATGAACTAATTAATTATTTCTCATCAATGAGAAACTATTTTTTTATATTACTTACCTATTTTATTTTAATGTACGGATGGCTATTAAGTTTTGTTTAATTGTTAGTTCCTATCTATAAACACTGTTTTGATGAAGCCTATAGATGTCTATGAAGGTTAGAGTTGCAGTAAAGCTAGAGATCCTACCTACACAACTTCCAGCTTGTGTAATATCTAAACGGAGCTTCTGACTGTAAAATAGTCAAAGAAACATCGTCTTCATTTTGAAAGACCTATCCAATGATAGGCCACTCAATAGGGTGCGTAAAAAGTTTTTTTCGTCTCTACCGCCATTTTGTATTCTACGGCTGCCATTTGAATTTATAAAAACAAATCCTAGCCTATAACACCTCGGGCCGTTAAGACGAATCGATAGAGACCCCATTCATTAAAATCCATCCAGCCGTTGGGATGTTTCGAGGGTATAAAGAAATCCACATACCCAGATACGCGTGAAACACATAACCCTTCTTGGCAGTCGGATAATAAATAAGCAGACAAATGTCTCAAATTCTTCCCAAGGAATTAATAACGTTATATTAAATTAAAAATTTAAAATAGTGATTAAAAATACAATGCAAATTACAAAATGTATATGAAACTGTAAAAAAGGGCTGAAAATCTATACGAAAGTTTAATTAAGCTGATCTCGTAGAAATGTCCCTTGGACATTACTTTTGATTGATAATGTTTAATTTTACTGCTGGTATTAATTTAATATTCATGAAACTGTGTATATTTAATACTAAATGTGAATAATGTTAAGTAAGTCTCAGATGATATCGCTCGAAATATAGCGGGAATCTAAAATTTCCACTTAAAAATGTTAATTAAATAACGTAGCATTTCTAAGTTTCAAATAAAATTTATACCGTTATTAATTAGATGATTTCTGCAACAATCTTAAACTAAATTAAAACTAAGCTAAATTAAAAGGCTATGTATGTCATTTATAAAAACTCATTTCTTGAATTCCCTTATGAATAGACTACAACAGTATGGAATTTACTTGGCTGAAATAAAAATTGTTTATGGTAATATCCAGTGTTGTGGGCAATTGTATATGTTAAAATACAAAAATCATCATATGATACAATAATATGTAGATTGATTTTTAGAATAGATATTTTTAAAATAATATAATAACTGTTACAATATTAGTAGCTTACAAAGATCTATTTTTTGTCAAAAAATAATTTAGAATATATAACAAATCCGAACGCAAAGAGATAACATACTACTTTATGCAAACAAGGAGAGGACACGAGGTTAGGAACACAGAATCCTGCGAGCCTTTGTTCAAAGATAGAGTATAGTAAATAGTTAAACATATTACAAGGATAAAGCGCAATATCCAAGGGGCTCTTACAAAACAATCCCCAAAGTCACCCAATTTTGACGCTTTAGTACATAATGTGATAAATTACAAGTGGCTCTGAACGGCCGGATGGTGCAGTTGGCAGTGCGCCAGACTTTTATATTTTCACTTTCCGAACTTTGTGCGTTCGATACTCGACAATACTTTTTTCTTTTTTTTCCTCCATGAATTATATCTTCTGAAATACATTCTTCAGTGTTTGTAAATTTCGAAACTTCTTCAGTAGGCACGTTTTTTTAAATTTAATTACGACACATGTTTTGCTAAAAATCTCCAGTAAATCTACGTAATTAATAAATATTAATGCTTATGAAGAGATTTTTTATTGTCGAAACCAGTTGTTCTTATTCCAAACATAAAATCCCAAGATTAAAAAAAAAAAAAATCGAAAATTTATAAAACTTTTGAATTGAGACAAATGAGAATTTTTACACGATGTATATCGTAGTGATTTGAAATGGTTTCATTCACGTTTTTCACGTTATCTCTCAGATTACTATGTTTACTTTAATGTTTATTTCTATACTCGTATCCATGGGGTAACTCAACCCATAAATTTGGTAAGTTAAAAGATTGTGATTCGAAGGCGGCGCACTGTGCACATTGGAAAGAGACAGCTTAATGCGCATGCCACAGTTTTTCCACGAATTAGAGTGAGCCAGTCGTTGCTTGCTTCTACCGAGTGAGGTGCTGTTATACGTGTGCGTCGGATTTTGATTTCTCTCAAGATGACTGAACGGGTGGAAAAACGGTACTGCATCAAATTTTGTCAAAGCTTGGTGATCTGAAAGCGAAACAATTCGTAAGATTCATCAATTCTCCAGCTCATTCATTGCATCTGATTCAGACTTACTTGGCAAAATGTGGAATTCCAGTGTTCGCCAAATTCCATACTCTTCAGACATGACTCCTTCTACTTCTGTTTGCTTCCGAAATTGAAGGTGTCATTAAAAGGATCCCGTTTTGAGAGTAGAGATAAGATATGTAGAATGCGAGGACGGAGTTGAACACCATTCCAAAAAAAGCCTGCCAGAAGTATTTTCTGCAGTGGAAAGAACGGTGGGCTAAATGTGTGAAGGCGCAAGGGGCTTACTTCGAAATGAATAAGGGCACCAATCCTGTCAGGTAACGTATGCATTTTTTTCGTTCAAAGGTTGAATATTTTTCAGACATGCCATATATTGTCAATTAAAGATAGCATCTCATTTTCTGTTCTTGTCACGAGTTATTATTAAATCTATGTTCTCACTAACATCGCTCAGACTAATCCCTCTGAGGCAAGACCTAGTTTAATAAAAGTATTTATAAAATTATAATTGAAGAGCTAAGTGGAAGAACATGTTAAGTAACAAAAATTATATTTGAAGAAATTTGAAGTGAAAGTTTTTGCTGTAAATTTTAATGATTTATTTTCTGTTTGATACCATGTGTTTAAAATATTAACAGGTATGGTACTAAATTCTCTCAGAAAAACTTATTTATATTTAATTTTCAAATATTAAAAATTATTAATGTTATTGACATTATTAAATATTAAAATATTAAATATTAATGAATAATGTCTTAAATCTTCAAGACTAAATAGAATCTTAGTATTTTAGCTTCACCATGTCATAGGATACCTCATAACCGGTGTTCTCGCTGGCTTTTAACCAACATTAACGATTTGGCGAATAAGAAATAAAAAACAGTAGCCAAATGAACAGAAACCTTAGCAAAATAAATTCGGCTTGAAACACTGAAAAATCTATCTTTAACACGTTCACGCCGGCGCAGTGGTTCAGACTCAACGGTCTCAGAGTTGTCAAGCCTCCGGCTTTTTGCACACCAATATTATTTTAGAGAAAATGCTGTTCCTTTAAATCGCCCAATTGCTCTAATTAAATAAAACAACATTTTCTGTATTAAAATACTGGTATCCAAAAGGCCGGAGACTTTCCAGCTCTGAGACAGTCGTGTGTGACCCACCGCGCCGGCGTGAACGTGTTAATCCCTTATTGTATCCCTTTTTTTCAATATGTTCCAAAATAACCTAAGTTTTTGTAATTGCTTATACAATAGAAATTCGAGTATCTGCTACAGAAACTATTAAAAATAAGTACTTTCTAAATGTCTAATAAATGTGTAAATGTTTCAGACATTTTTTTAGTTGTCTAATTAAAAATTAAGTACAGCAATCTTTGATTTGCCATTGTGAAAATATACACTAAAAATGTCTGAGATTTCGACTCTTAACCTATTAAAAAAATCTGACCGTCCAATGATACTTTGCATACATTTAATAAATAATATGGTAAATGGCTAATTTCAACACCGCGTTCCAACAAAAATTTTCTCTATTTGGCGCTTAATGCGAGTAATTTTGTTTACGTTTTTACTGCCGCGACGCTGGAGCATAGATAGTGATAAATTGACAATAGAGAAATACCTATCGCATAATCCTTTCTTGTGTCTTTGCCCGTTGTTAAACTAAATTGGTGTTGAGCCAGTATCTTTATAAATAGAGCAATGTAAATGGCATGGTGCGATTGAACATGTAAAGCGACATCAATCATTCAGTAACGCGCCTAAGAATCTCGACTGTATGGCACACCACACACACAAACACACAAACTGAGTGCACGCAATTTGGCGAATTTGACTGTTCTTTTACTCGCCAAATGAAAAATTTTGTCGTGATTTTGCGCAATGGCCAGCGGCAGCGAGAACCCTGCTCATAACGCTTTCATTCAAAAGATTAAAAAAAAAAATTTTAGAAAATGTAGCATAACATGTTCATCCAGTCAACTCTTCAATTAAACAGTTATAATTAAAAATTTGCTTAGAAGAAAGATAATTTCGAATTATGATCTTTAGTCATTCTCTTCTCCCCCCTCTCCACATACATACACATTAAGGAAAAAAATGTACATGCGTTATTTTACTCAAAAATTTTTGAGCCCACCCAATATTTTTTAAAAGTTCGCGCTGCTGCTTATCATACCTTCCATTCTTTGAACTACGTAATTAAATAACTAATTAGCAAAAAATATCTAATTTATTGAAACCTTCTGAAGGACTGAAAGACATGATGTAATTTCTTTCAGTTAAATAACATCTAGGATATATTCATTTCCCATCCCAAATAATCACCCACTTAACTCGTAATTATCCATTCCGAATTGTATTGTGTTTACACACAAAGCAATAATGAATTATTTTCTTGAAAAATTTGAATTGTGTAGTTATTAATAAAAGATTTCATTTATATTAAGAACTACATTAAATAACATTTTAATAATGTTCAGAAAAATAAGTCTTTTGTTTAAGCAAAGTGTAAAAATATCGTTCAGGTGAATAATAAAATCCTTTGCTTATAAATGAGAAAATAAGATAAAAATTAATGTTATTTCAACGTTATTTAATGGCTTTCTTTCTCGCACGGTGCTCGAAAAGCTATGATAAATATACAATTGTTATTGTTAGCTCACAGGCTATCAAAGCCTGAGAGCTAATGTTCCCGCCGGTTCTGTATGTACTTATACGTGTGTGTGTGTACGTATGTACGTAACGCGATAACTCTTGATAGATATTGATAATTATTTGCATCTTTTTTTTTTCTAGGTTCATTCTGATAAGGCGCTTCCCTGATTAGTTTTGGTGGTTTAGTGGTTAAGTATAAAGGGGGAAACGGGGGGCAAATCCCCCCTTAATTTCGATAAATGGGTATTTCAGGCACAATATTCCGATTTGCATCAAATTTTGTAAATAGGTTCATTCTGATAAGGTGATTCTCCGATTACTTTTGGGGGTTCATTGGTTAAGTATAAAGGGGGAACGGGGGACTAATCCCCCTCCTTAATTTATATAAATAGGTTTTTCTGTCCGATTTGCTTCAAATTTAGTATACTGGTTTATTCTGATAAGGCGCTTCCCTGATGAGATTTGGCAGCTCATTGGTTAAGTATAAAGATGGGAAACAGATGGATAGTGCTTATCCCCTTTAATTTATTTTTTTATTCTGATAAGGCGCTTCCCTGATGAGATTTGGCGGCTCATTGGTTAAGTATAAAGATGGGAAACAGAGGGATGGGGGCTTATCCCCTTTAATTTATTTTTCGAGAGCATTGTTCTTTGAAATAAGAGTATAATATACAATTAGTGTGAATAGCCTGTGAGCTCAATGCCATCAGTATAACTGGGCACTTTTCTTTTTTTCTTTTCTTTTTTTTTTTTTTTTTTTTTTTTTTTTAATTATAGACCTGATTAACTTAGATGAAAATTGTAGTTTTGTATACACTGATTTTTAAGGAGAATTGTTTGAGTGATGTTTTCATAACTATAGCTGTGTGCTATTTGTTTTCCGTTTCTTTTAGTTCCCAGAATTAAATAAAGCGATGAAACGCTTCTAAAATGTTAAAAGGTAGCCAAACTTTTAAAGCTTATTATATTAAAATTATTATACTAAATTGAGATTTTTTTACAGAAGAATTTAAACAACTGTATTTTTTAAAGTTAGATTTTAAATAAATTGAATCGGCTATACACTTAAATCCAGTACTGATTTTCATCAGGCATCATTGTACTGAAAAACGGGGGACTCGTATATGTCTGTAGCTGCTATATCTTATTATTTTAAAACCTAAAAAAATACACTTATTACTGTTTTACGGAAAAACATGTATTTTTCATTTGTATATAATAACGAGTCGGAAATTTTACATCTAACGTGGCAAATCAGGTGCGTTCGTACTATAGTTTTATATATATTCATATCATGCTGAAATCGCTGTTGCATTCTTATGCAAAAATGCACAAATACAAAATGTATTGCGATTCTATACATTAAATTCAGTCATGCGGAAATAATACAACTCCGTCTTAAGTAGGACGTTATCATCATGGCAACCTAGAATCAATACCTATCATGGGATATCATTGAATTCATTAAATATGATAGGATTTTTTAGAATGAAGAAAACTTTCATTATTATCTTTTTAAGTTTTGATTCGATATTCATAAAATTTGAAATGAATCGACACAATTCTGAAACGATTCTGTAGAATAAATTTCAAACCATTCGGTTGGGTAGGTTTGAGCTGTTACAGGCGGATAGATGGACAGACAGACGGACGGACCGGACAACGACTACAGGTGCTAAGTATTTATATAATTACGAACGCACCTAACAAAGATAAGTTTTTTTGTAAAACGGTAATAAGTGTACTTTTATGGATATAATTAAAAACATATTGGTACATAAAATAAACAAGTAAGAAAAATCATGCGTTAAGCATAGATTATGAAACACTTTCCAACACTTTCAGAAGGCTTTAACAAAACTTCGTTATTTAGAGAAATAAGGTATATAAGAGAACTAAGTAAACATTTTAGAAAACGCTTGAAACATTTGAAAAACTGATTTCTGCAGTCACCGTCTATAGCCAAATACGTACAGTAAACCCTCGATTTAACGGACCCCGGTTCAATGGACTTCAGATTCAACGGACTAATTAAAAAAAAATTAAAAATTAAATATTAAACAAAAATTAAAGTAAAACAAGTGGGTAAGTGTGATCGCAGATCGCACAGAGGGTTTCGTTTAATATCCCTTTTAAAACAGTTTATCCTTAAATTAACAAATCAAAATCGTTAATTTAAAATTATTCCCCTCTCCCTAGCCTGAAATTCAACGCCCGTATTTCAAATTTTTATATTTGACAAATGTCAAATATTTATTTATCACTATTATTTACTGGAAGCCTCCATGATAAAACAGCTTCTAAAACGATGAAACACGCTTCGAAAAAATTATTAAAAGTGTATTATTAAAAGTAATGTATTGTGTTTATATATATATATATAATATACAGTAGTATATATGTATATACAATATATATTTATGTATATACATATATTGTATATATATTATATATATATATATATGTGTAATCTGCACTGTAATAATATATGTAATTACAAGTACGTAATAATGTATATATGTACTATAATTATAACAAAATAGTATTATAAATAGTACTTTGCGATTTAACGGACACATCTTAGTCCCAATTAGTCCGTTAAATCGAGGGTTTACTGTATTCCAATTCTTTTGAACAGCCCTGTATTTGATCTGTAGGTTGATATATGTACTATATAATGGGAAAATTTAGTTTAGCAAGATAACGCATAACAGGTTGAAATTTCTCTTTCAGCAATTTATACTAATAGATCAAAACATACTTGTATACATTTGTACAGCCCTGTAGTTAACCTAGTACCTATATTACACGCCACTATTTAGCTACAGTTTAATTCAAAGTAAAACTACTCTTAAATCTACTGAAATCACATTTCCAGAAATTATCATTTATAGACGGCCA
Organism: Maratus speciosus; assembly: GCA_963932465.1. Classification (NCBI taxonomy): domain Eukaryota; kingdom Metazoa; phylum Arthropoda; class Arachnida; order Araneae; family Salticidae; genus Maratus; species Maratus speciosus. The sequence continues at coordinate 6,893,888 of OZ010790.1, read as the reverse complement.
TGTATCCAATTCTTTGCGTGACCGTGTATATCCTTTTATTTATGTTCTACTAACATTTCGTAGTAAACCAAATGTAGCTTCGCGTAAAAATGCATAACTCATTTAAAAACAGCCTTTAACCCCTTGGGGACGAGCGACCGATATTCGTGCCGCGTAAGGTGCTCAGAATCAGTGATTATTCTCACCAGTAAATTTTTATTGTAAATTTTGCCTTATTTAAGCCGAGCATTTTCCCGATTCAATGAGGCAAAAAATTCTGTTTTAAAAAACCGGTGACAAAAGATTAAAAATTCTGTAAAAGACGCTTGTCCCGAAGGGGTTAAGCAATTTGCCATCATACCCAGTAACCATTACGAATTATTTTGTGTAGCCCTGTATATGAATTACAACATTTATACACACCATATACTATGCATAAATATAGTGAAACATAAAAGCATATAACATAATTAAAAATGCATTTCCAGCCATCATCGCTAATGTACAGTACTTCGGATACAATGATCTGAAATCTTTTGTGTGTCCCTGTAAATGCTATGAACTTCATATTATACATGAAATAAGTTATAGTAAATCTCAGCGACGTATATAAATTTCATTATAATGAAATAATTTAACATAAATAAAATATGCCGCAAACAATTCCTTCCACCCCTATATCGTTCTGTAACGGAATTATTTTGTGTGGGCCTGTAGATGAATAATAACTATTCTTTGCACCGTATATTCTACAGAATACATATTTTAGTGCACTGATAAATGCATATCAAGTTTATTATGTTTGAAAGTATGTAACAACATTAAAAACGATTTTTTCCCATAGCCCGTAATGTAACAGAAAACTTTAACTCTCTCTGTAAATGAACTAAACATGCTAGAAACTTTATTTGATGGGATCGTGCTATGGTAGAGGTCACTAACATCCAAAAATTTCAGAACGATCCGAGTATATTTACGAGAGTTAGAGCGCGGACAGACGGACAGACAAACTGAAGTCATAAACACATTTCAACTTTGTTGGAAAGTGTTAAAAAGGCATCTTTTTCCGTAAAACAGTAATAAGTGTATTTTTAAGGGTAGAAATTTTTAAAAGAATGTGGAAAACATATTAAGAGTTTTTACATTAATGAAATATAGCAAACACAGACATATATACGAGTCCCCATTTTTCTGTTCATTAACGCCTGATGAGAATCGGCATTGGGCTTAAATGTATAGTGTAATACAGGCATTAACCAAACAACTTTTGAATATTATTTATCAGAATTAAATTAAATATGTGTAATTTTTATTAATTCTGCTATAAATCAATGCGTATTTTTACTTCCCAACACATCACCTGAGGAAAGTATTGTAATAATCATTTTTGTGTGAGAGAGGTGAACGGGGCGTAAACACGATAACGAACGATGCTTCCAATTGAGCAATTATTTGCATAATGTGTTATAAACACTCGTCTCAATAACTTTATAGATTTTTGTAAAAATCGGCCGACGAAAAATACCGAAAATGATTTTAAAACATCATGCATTTTACGAATGTTTGAACACATTTTCGGAAATTTTCATCAGTTTCCAAGCAAGTTAAGGGGAAAGTACCTTCAGACGCCTCAAATTCGGTCATTTTTCATTATTTTTTTTAAAGGTGATAAAATAATCGGATCATTTTGAAACTGTAACATAACTTTATTACATCTTGTAGAGTACAAAAAAAAAAAAAAAAAATCTTTTTTTTTTTTCTTTTAAATGACGTTTTTTCTTCGGATGTCTCAGTCGCAAGGCCTAAAAGTGCTGCACTCGTCACTCTTTTCCTATTGATGTGAAAAAACAAGACAAATTATTTTCTGTTTCTAACATATGCACGGGAAGGATAAACCTATAAAACGATAAAAAAGTATAAAGTAAAAAAATTAAATGCGGTTTTTAATAAAATGTTCGGATTTTTTACCATTTTTTCGACATTTTTCATCCCTAAAAAAATGTTTATTTACACGAAATCTTTTAAACTTTAGGTACATCCTTCTGGTAATGATATAAAGAAAAGCCTCACCAAAAATAGGGCCAAATTGACTGATATCTTTTTGATTTACAGCACCAGCAGTTTTTGAAAATATAGTTTTGAGATAATCGCTTTTAAAGTTTCAGTATGCTAAAATTACTGCTTTAGTGACTTACCGCTCAATCAGCGATCCCAGGTGCATATAACAGACCTTCGGTTTTCTCGAGAAGCTGGTTTTCTTCGATTTGGTGCTATTTTCGGGCTGTACGAGCTGCTTTTGACCGAAAAAGACTCCTCCGGTTCTGTCTCGTTACTCGCGCCTCATCGGCGTTTTCGGAAAACACTTTGGCATAGATGCCAACAACAATATTTAAATTATCCATAACTCTGAGAACGGAAGTGTAGCCTTCATTAAATATCCTAGCAGTGATGTATACTGAAATTTCAACAATTTGTAGTCCAGAATGCAGGTGTTTTGGAGATAACTGCTAAAATGTGCGTTAAAACTTTCGTTAGCGTTCTGGGTATGGCCACCCAAGCATCTTTGGAGTATGTCATCTCTAGATAAATCTTGGCAGATTGGTAGGAGATGCTCTTGAAGTTCTTGAGGAAGTAAGGGAGGAAAATCTTCGTTTAATCTTCGATAGCGCAACATGCGGGCTCTGGCGCGCTCGACTAATGTGGAATAACTCTGTTAATATTCAATATTTTGATTTTTCCTCTTGCCAATACATTCTCGAGGTATTATATTTTTGAAATATGAAAAGAAAAAGAAATCGATTTTTTGAAATTTCTAAAGGGGCTTCTCCCCTTAAATAAGATGCGCTCGAAAAAAAATTAATTAATTACTCCGAATGTAAACTAGTCGGATGTGGCAATCCCAACACTTTCCTCTATCTCATATATGTTAATACTCCCCGAAAAATGCAGCATATTAGCGCCACCGGTTAGGTTATTTACACCAAAATCTAATCAGCAACAACTTATGTCAACTTCTAACTGAATCTGAAGTTTGATAAAAATCCGTGCATTAATTTTTGAGATAGAGCTATTGCGGATATCGTAAAAAATTCTGTGTATCAGCGCCACCTGCTGGGCAATTTATACGAAAACTAATCAGGACCAATTCATATCAGGAACTAACTGAATCTGAAGTTTCATGAAAATTCATGCATTAGTTCTTGAGATACAGCTATTGCGGAAATCTTGCAGCATAACAGCGCCACCTTTGAGGAGATTTACATCAAAAACAAAACAGCACTAATTTATATTAGGGACTAACTGAATCTGAAGTTTTGTGAAAATCCGTGCATTAGTTCTTAAGATAGAGCTATTACGATAATCATGAATAATGCATCATAGCAGCGCCACCTGTCGGGTAATTTACACCAAAAAGTAATCAGCAACAATTTATATCCGGATCTAACTTAATCTAAAGTTTTCTGAAATTCTGTGCATTAGTTCTTGAGATAGAGCGCCCACAAAATTTCTGTCGCATACAGACAGAGTGACACAGTGACAGACAGACTCACAGACAGACATTTTCTAAAATCCATCAAATCATATTTAGGACCTTCTAAAACGCATTTAAATCCATCAAAAACCCGAAGACGAAATTTTTGATGAATCTAATACTTCCTTCTTGTAAAGATAGAAGAAAGTAAAAAAAAATTCTATTAACGACCATCGAACTTTTTACATAATCAAAGTATACTTTAAACTTGATTTTGTATAATTTTATATATATGAAATTTCTTACATATTTCCGATACCAGTAAAATGTATTATTTTACAGCAACTATGAAACACTGTTATGAAATACTTATTGATAGATATTTCATCAGTTGTCAAGCTTCCAATTATTTTATTTTAGAAGATATTATTTTCCTAAAGAGGCCTGACATAAGGTAAATGAGGCTGACATGATTAATTTGGGTTAATATAAACAAGTCATCTCTTATAAATTTGACGAAGTTATGGCAGAAAATGATTATCGAGAGATAGGAGAAATATTTTCAAAATTATTTCAGAATATGAGAAGTATAGTGTGCAGTTTTTCAGATATTTTTTAATTTAAATTTAAGAAAAAGAAATATTCAATGTAAATATAATTACTCAAAAAGCCACATTTAACTCAGAAATCCACATTTAATTCAGAAATCCACATTTATATTTTAAAAGAAAATTAGTCGGATGTGCCAATCCCAATAGTTTATTCTACACTACATTGTCAAAGGTGACTAGCCACTTGCGATTTTTGACGTTTTCTTAAATATCTAGAAAAATATATGAGGAATTATCCTGAAACTCCAGATGTGTAAACAGAATAGTACAGGTCATATATTTCCGTGAAGATTTTTTCCCTAAATCCCATAGGGGACAGTCAACAAATTGAAAAAGAAAGAATATCTTTTGGACAACCCTGTAAAATCTAATGCAGCAAAAGCGTTCAAACTGTAGATTATGATGAAGTGCTTTGTTGTAATAAATTGTATTTATTTTTATGAGAATAGCATGTAAACTTCGTAGAGAAATTAAAGTTTTTATAAAAAGAGTCTCAAATTTCTCCAAGTTTTTTTATTATAATTTGTAGAGTTCTTAATATAAAAAAAAGTTCTTTTCTAAAAATATGACAAATAACATTGTACACAATACCCTGTAATCAGAATGAAAAAATAATGAAAATTGTATGAAAAATGAGTAGTTTTACTAAATAATAATTCACTGCGCATGCCCGTATGTAAACAAAACATAATGTGCATAATGCGTTAGCTAAATGTACAGAGCAACGTTTGAAAAAGTCTCAAAAACATTGCTTGAAAATTCTGAAAATTTTCGTTGATAGAATAAGCTCAAAATCCGTTGCTTCCAAAATGAAGCAAAAAGATGAGGGGTCGTATCCATATATACATTGATTAGTACCAGTATAGCATACACAATATAGCACGTACTACTGTATTTTGATGCAGCCCCTCATCTTTTTGCTTCCTTTTTGGAATAACGGATTTTGATCTTATTCTATAAACGATAATTTTCAGACTTTTCAAACTATATTTTTGATATTTTCACAAAAGTTGCTCTATACATTTAGCTAACACATTATGCAAATTATATTTTGTTTACATTCGGGCATCCGCAGTGAATCATTATTTAGTAAAACTGCATTTTTCATCCAATTTTTATTATTTTTTCATCTGATTGCAGGGTATTGTGTACAATGTTATTTGTCATATTTTCTGAAAAGAATTTTTTTTATATTAAGAACTCTACAAATTATAAGCAAAATCTTGGCAAAATTTGGGACTCTTTTTATAAAAACTTTAATTTCTCTACAAAGTTTACATGCTATTCTCATAAAAATGAACACAATTTATTACAATAAGGCACTTAATCATAATATACAGTTTGAATGCTTTTGCTTGCATTAGGTTTTACAGGGTTGTCCAAAAGATATTCGTTCTTTTTCAATTTGTTGTCGGTCCCCTATGTAGTTTCGGGGGAAAATCTTCACGGAAATATATGACCTGTACTATTCTGTTTACACACCTGCAATTTCAGGATATTTCCTAATGTATTTTTCTAGATATTTAAGAAAACGTCAAAAATCGCAACTGGCCGGTCACCTTTGGCCATATAGTGTATCTGATGCATGCTAATACTTCAAAATTCGTCATCACGGCGCTAAAATTAAATGAAAATCTATGTCCATCCCGAGGATTCTAAAGGATCTATTTATGTGAAAGTGTAACAGAATACGAAGTTTGACTAAATTCCGTATATTAGTTGTTGAGAGAGAGAGTTATCATGAAAATCGGGTGAAATGTGGCATAGCAGCGCTCCCTTTTGGGCGATTGACAGAAAAACGTGATCAGCACAAATTTATATCAAGGTATAACTGAATCTGAAGTTCGATGAAAATCTGTGCATTAGTTCTTGAGCCATAGCAATTGCGGAAATCATGAATAATACATCATAGCAGCGCCCTCTGTGGGGCGATTTACACCGGAAACCAATCAGTCTCCATTTATATCGACTAAGTGAATCTGAAGCTTTATGAAAATCCGTGCGTTAGTAGAGATAAATTGTTTTTATTTAACCCAACATGGCATTTCAAGTTCCGAGTTAACTCGGGTCTTGTTCCATAAAACTATTTAGAAATAAATAAGGTTATATATATATATATGTAAAACAAAGAAACAAAAATTGTAAAATGAGTATCTGCTTTCTCTCAATGAACTCGCAGGTCATCGGGACCTACTAGTTCATTCATTTTTTGAGGGGAGGGATTTTGTTACATTATTAGATCTAATTCCGCGATTTCCTTATCTTATTCTAAATTATTACTTTATATTCACTAAATCCTTATCCTTAAATAATCTCTATCGTTAACTCTGTTATATTCCCTTTAATTTAATGTCTCACTTGTCTTAATCGCTTAAATATTACGCTTTTAGTATTCTTAAATTAAATGTTCCATTCCCGCGCTTTTTTCTTTCGAGAGTATTCTTTTAGCTTCCGTATTTACTTTCCCGCGCATTTCTGATGTTATCCTTGTTTCCTTCAAATTCATCCGGTAGCTCTGTTCGTACTCTTTATATGACGTGACATTCTTAATTATTCATTGGTTGAGAGCGCGATCTACGTCATATTTGTATCCTTACACGTGAAGAACAAAAAGTTGATACTTGCTGTGTTTCAGCAGATTTTAGCAGATTTGAGTCGTATTTCCAGTTTTTATCCATCCCCTGGTCACCGTCCTGTTATTCGATTATTTGGAACTTTGTTTAAACTTAATTACTACTACGGAGCGATGGCTAATTATCTTGGTGGAAACTGCACCTTTTGCAAGATGTGCTAATAAAGTGCTTGGCTGAAATTAGGAGTTGTTTCAATTTCTTCTGGGGAAACTTCACGGAACGATGCATTCCATTGTTTTCACTCGACAACTGCATTTTAACAATTTGTTCTACTAATATAACAGATTCGAATTATCTGTTCTGACCACTTCTTTTATGCCATTATCGCTGGATGTGATCCACAACTACTATCGTGACAGACAGTACGGCATTTTCAACGATAAATCCAATCCAATGTTGCTAGAATGCAACATATATATATATATATATATTTGCGAAGCATTTATCAGGTAACCAAGAAAGTTCGTGTGGTTTTTGACAGTATAATTACGTTTGCCACGTAGCTGTACTCAAACTTATTCTGATGACGTCATATCTGCATATTCCGAGGCTAACGAAAAAGACAGGCTACGGCGGTGCATTCCTCATATCTTTTTTTACAGACCACTAGAGTGACGTCATGCTTTTTTCGGACACCTGCATTTGTGCATTCGAGCATCACGTGACTCCAGCGGTCTGTAAAAAAAAATACGCATAAAGTACCGCAGTAGCCTTTCTTTTTCGTTAGCCTTGGCATATTCCATTGGAGCCTCAATACATCAAGAGTTGTTTAGCGCATCACATGTTTCGCTATCAGTTTTATAGGAAGTGAAATCTTTGAAAGAAGATATTGTTGACAAAAGAGATTTTGAGGCCTTTTTTGCTCTACGAGTTCAAGCTAGGGAAAAAAAGCTGCAGAAGCCGCTAGAAAAATATGCTCCGCGTTTGGAGAGACTTCGGTGAGTGTAGGTGCAGTTCGAAACGATTGAGCCAATTTTCGAGCAGAGAAGAGAGCCGAGCCTCGAAGACAAGCCCCGTGTTGGTTGTCCATCCCTCAATACAAAGTCCAGCTGGAGGCGGACATCAACCAGAATACTCATCAAACCCGCCAGGAGCTTCCATACAGGCTTGAAGTATCTAACAAAACCATCCGATCGGATGTGCATAACATAAGCGTGACATGAATTTCATTAAATGGATTCCTCATGTTCTGTCCGAAAGAAACAAGCTCCGATGGTTGAACATATGCTTGTCATTGTTGTCACGCCACAATAAAGCCTGTTCCTGCACCAAATGTTAACATGTGACGAAAAAATGGGTCATGTATGAAATCAGGAAGAGAAAATATCATTGGCCGACTTCTGGTTCTGTTTTATTGGCCACCAAACCGAACATTCATCAAAAAAAAGATAATTCTGTGTGTTTCGTGGACCAACGCTTGTGTACTTCACTATGAATTATTAGTAAGTAGGTAAACCATCACAGCTAACATCTACCCTTCACACTTGCAACTGTTTTCAGCTGCTGTGCTTCAAAAGCAGCCGGCTCTGGTCAACAGTAGAGGAGTTCTCCTCCTCCACAATAATGTCGCCAACACTCATACAGAGAATGCCTCCATGATCAAAACACTGGGCTGGAAAATTTTGACCCATCTGACTTACTCCCTGGGCGTCGCCCCATACGATTATTACCTGTTATCTTTAATATGTTTATACGACAATTACCTTGGATAACCACCTGCAGGAACAGCAATTCCGAAACCGAGACAAAGTCACAAAGGCTGCAATACAATTTTTGGACTCTAAAAAAAGGATTTTTTCAAAAAGAGTATTTATAAGCTTGTGTCTTATTGGGAGCATGTATTTAAAGCTTATTTTGAAAAATAAAATAAATGTTTATGGGATTTGTGGGCCTTTTTCTTATATCTGATGAAAACCGCACGAACTTTCTTCGTTACCCGATATAATACACTTAGATAAACAATATACTAAAAACAATTACAAAGGATTAGAACACGTATTGAAAAGAAAAAGATAATTCGTCACGGAGGTTGAAGCACGATTTTAGAATTCGTGTTTCAAGATGAATTAATAGCAAACATTATTTAAATTTAGTTATAGCTTTTCTTCAATAATTAATCAAATTGCTAAAGATAGTCAAAAGGCGATCATAACCCTCCTCGAATCGACCAGTGGTCGCAACCGATGCTCCCGGAACCACTGACATAAAGGACAAAATTTCCGGAAGAAATGCACATATTCTTTATTAAAGTTCTTATGGGGATTTGCCTGTTCAAACATTTTTATAAATAAACTTTTTTTCTTTCAGTTTCTTAAATCGGTATAGATTTGCGAACTTCATTGATTATTTAATCTCTACTCTGTTTTACATAAAATTGCTTCTCAACAAGGTATTAAACTTGTCAATGAAAAGCAGACATTATTAAAGGCAGAAAATTTATTCATTGTTGTTATAAAGATTATAATGGATTACATTTTTGGAATTGACTTTTGTGGATTAAGGATAACTTTTAATTTACGAGAGTTGATTTAATTAAAATTAAATTTTCATGTTAATAATTAAGAATAAATACTACATTTGTGGAGCATTTATAATGAAGGAAAACCATAATATTTAATTTAAACAAGTAACAGTGTTTTAAAGTAACAAACACTGATTTCACAATTTAATATAATTGCAAACACAAAAGAGAAAAGGGTGTTTTGTCCCGGGCACTCACCCCTGATTTACAGTAATAACAAACAGCGTATTATATTCTGTATACTATTATAATTATTGCACTTTAATTATTGCATTAATTTATGAAGGCGTATTTATTTAAAAATCAATTAAAAGTAATTAGTAATGAAGGTATAGGGATTAAAATAGTACTTTTGACATTTTGAGATCTTTCCAATTGAAAACGAAAAAATAGGGTTTTTGTCCTTGGAGCCCCCTGCTTCTAATCAGATATTACCCTGAAAATATTTGAATATACATTGTCTTTGGCAATAAACTTGTATACAAAAGTTCGACAAAATTGGTTCGTTAAATATGTTATTTGAATTTCAAACATTTAAAAGGACTTCTCTCATGGACCCTACGTTCGACGAGGTAAGGCCCTGAATGCAATATCGATTGTCATCGACGATGAGCAAAATCGTTAAGTTGGATATGTGATTTCAATCAAAAACGTAATTTGTTAAGCGTAAAAATGTTTTTGACCCTAGAGCCTGCCCTGATAACGTACGGTCTTGAAAGTACTTGATTACTGTATTGTAATTGACAATGTAATGGCAATGTAATTGTAATGAGAACTTATATGCAACATTTGAGCAAAACCAGTACATAAGATACGTGATTTTAATCTAAAACGTAAAAGAATGTTCATGACACTGGAGCCTACCCCTGATAAAGTACATTCCTGAAAATACTTTAATATTGCGTTGCAATCGAAAATGAACTTGTGTACAAACTTTGAGCAAAATCCATTCAATAAATGATTTCAATCAAAAATGTAAAAGAATATTTCTGAGTTTGGAACCTGTCCCTGATGTGATACGACCCTAAAATTATACATGTGAACCAATTGAGAAAATTGTTTTAACGGAAGTGGATCAAAAATCGATTGGATAGTATTAACCAAAGCGGGTGTCATCAATTCACAAAAATATCCATGAACCAACGTGACGTGTCAAGGGGCTGTACATATATAACATTAGGTGGGAGAAGTGGGTGGTCTGGCACTTGATATCGCTAAATATCTCTGGGCAGACGGAGGTGGGTGTCCTTTGATATCGTTATCATTTTTGGTCCAACTAAATTTTACTGTTTTTGTTAACACTTTTTTGCATCAATATAGTCAGTTATTTTTTTATTTTTAGTTTGTTATCCATTTTTATGAAAATATAAAGTTATTTTTAAAACCATTAAATTAATATAAAATCATTTCATTTTAAAATATTTAATATTCCAACGTTTGCCATTCCTGTTCTTCTGCCATATGCGCATATAATTCGTTGTTATAGAAACCAGCTTCGAAATGATACTTGCCATGTTTACTAAAAAAAAATGCGAAAAATGTTATCCACCTGTTTTGTTTATAAAAGGTTCTCCTTACCCCCGTTTAAGGGGCAGGCGCGATAAGACAATATTGCTGTTATTATGTAACAAAACATTACATTATGTAACAAAAAGCTATTTTTAAATGATATTTCCCTTTTCACAGTAATTACCTGAAATAAAAATTATTACATTAGATACGTTGCCCCATTTCACCGTTTGCCCCGAGATAACTCGGGGGTAAAAGCACTGTTTCCCCATACCTGTTGCTTGTGAAGTGGTTAAATTTGAATATATAGGGATTTTGTGCAATATTTATAGCCCCCACTCAAATCTTTTATTTTGAATATTTTTTTTAGTATTTTGTAGCATTAGGAAATGTACAAATATAGTGTTCTTACAATAGAAATATAGAAATTTTTCCGAATTGAACCCTTCCCCGCCCCCCAACGCCAAGAAAGCTGAAATAAAGCAAAGGCAAAAGAAATATCATCCTTTTAAAAATATTTTTGTTTTCTGTAACCCATAATTCTTTTGAAACAAGATAAAGTAATGTATCTATAAATCATTCTAAACTGTATTACAGTGCTCAGCAAAAGTTTAGACAATGATCTATTATGCTTCTGTACTGCGAAGTATCTAACGAATTGCTGTAACTCAACTGTCACATATTACTGGGGACTTATCCTTTATTCATAAGCAATAAATTTTAAATTATACCTTTCACATAATAAATAAGGACAAAAAAAAAACAAAATTAACATGGTGGCAAAAGTATAGACAGTCTGTCTATTTACAGAAAAATAACCATAAATTAAAATCGAACTGCACCTACATTGTGTGCAATTAGTGCAACTATGTGACTAGGAAACTAAACTGTGTGAGTAAACTAAATCCTGCATCACTTGGGAGTCTATTCCGTACTAAGCACGTTCAACAGCAGTTCGACGTTCATTAACAGAGGAGTATTGTCAAAAAATTGCGTAAACCTTATAAGATATGATGCCACAAACGTTTTCGAGTGGGTTCAGATCAGGACTACACGCGGGCGAAAACAGTAATATTTATAGAGTTAAATCAACTTTTGTCTTGCATGCAACATGAATGGACGCATTATCTTGCACAAATGCATACTTTGGAACAGCTAAAAGTTGACCAAATGGCTGTAAATTGTCTAATTAGTCTACTGTAAATTGTTTTCCAGTGTATGTATGTAGTCTTACGCTGCATGGCAACCATTGAGGATCTCCAGAGATACTTGAGCATTAAAACAAAGTGAGGTCCAAATCGTTAAAGTGTCACCTCCTTGTTGAGGACGAAAGAAAGCCCGAGGCTGTTTACGCAAGACATGCGTATGGTATTTCACCCTATCTGGGTCATCCAAATTCCGCTTTTTTTTTCGTCACTGAATGTCACAATACATCACTTTGGTCCATATGACATATCTTTGCGAGACCATTGCATTCTTGTCAATTTATTGTGAGATTTCAAGGCTGGTTGTTTTATCATTTTCATGAAAACTAATTTGCATCTTTCTTTTATTCCTCTACGAATCGTATCCGTTGATTCATAAAGGTCTGACTCACTTATTAATGCGAGTAGTAATCATCATTTGTCTAGATGACAGTTTATGGGTCCTCCTACCATCTCGTTTTCTGGACACGCGAGGCCTTTCAGATCTATGTTTTGCTTTGAAAGAGTCACCCTTAGACAGTACTTGATAGACAGGCTTCTTTGGACGATTCAAAACAGCTGAAATTTCTGCAACAGTCTTCCCTTTTGATTTCAGCTTCGATTCTACAATTACTTTATCTGACTGAAAATTTCTAGCTCGCGGCATCTTCACTAACCAATGCTATTGCGAGGTGCACGTAACCCTTAAATGCCTGATTTTTCAAAACTCATTGTAATAATGTTTTTCGGCTTTCATTTTTTAAATAAATCATGGGAAAAATACTTAAAAAAGTCATATTTTGTTTTAAGTATTGCTTACGGCTAAAAAACTGTTTGTTACTATTCGGCAATACTGGCCTTTAATTGAAAAAAAATGTCCTTGATGAAATTCTATAATGTTAAACACACAAGAATTTTAGGAACTATAATAAGAAATAAATTTTACTTGCTCACTGCAGAACAAAATAGGGTATTTCGCAAACATCTAAACAAAACACAAAGAACAAGCAACAATTAAAAAAAGAAATGTATCTTTATTCTTAAACAGCACAAATGTTGCCATCTACATGTTGAAAATCAATTTAATAATACTTTCAGAATGTATTTTATTGGCAGCATTAGGCATTATAGCTTCAATATTATTCTAATAGTATTTTAGACCCTAATTTGGGTATGTTGCCGAAAAGCAACACCGGCATTTAAGGGTTAAATACTTCATGCATGTGACGTCAAAAGTTTGAAATTTTTGTTTTTCTGTGAACAGATGCCAAAAAATCACGAAAGTGTCTAAACTTTTGCAATAAGTAAATTTCACATTTTTCAGTTAAATTAAATAAAATCGGACATTAAACCCGTTATTTCCGTCCTAAAATGTTTAAAATATGTTTAAAAATAAGTACAGCCATTTGTATAGCCCAAATGTTCGTATTTTTTTATTTAAACGTCAAATATCACCAGTGTCTAAGCTTTTGCTGAGGACTGTATAACTAATCGATGTATTAAATGAATTTTATAACAAGTTATTTTAATGGTTCTTATAAGTAACGTCAGTAGATAAAGGGTTAAAGTAACACAAAAAAAAAAGTGGTATGATTTTTATGAATGAAATAAATGCTGCATCTAAAACGGGGACACTGGCAAAAACCCGGCGATCAAAATGATGTGGTGTTTTAAATGAAAACGTGCATTTTAAATATTTATATTTCATTAACCCTTCAAAAAACGTTTAATTTTATCATATCTAATTAAATATATTGTCAGATACAAAGTCCTTAAAAGTAACTTAATAAATAATTATTAAATACGTGTAACAATAATGTTTCGCGTAAGTCTTTCACTTCGAACTTTTCTTTACTACAATAATGTCAACTTTGATTAAACAAAGACGTTATTACCTGAAGTCCTTTAAACTCTAATTACAGCCATTCCAAATATAAACGAAGCCATTTATTAATAACTGTATATAGCGCATTCCTCAAAGAAATCTTTAACCATGACTTTGTACCTAAACAATCCTTCTTGTAGTTAGAATGTATAATTAAAACTTAAGTATATAATTATTTGGCATTGAAGAGGGATAATTAGATGTCTTTGACATTATTTAATCAAATAAAATTGTTTCGTGTGTCTAGGCATTCCAATGTCTCTGATAAATTTAAAATGCAATATTTTATGCAATTAGTTATTTAATCATATAAATCAATCGTTAAAAGTAATCAAAAATAAATTCTGAAATTTCATCTTTTGCTTTCAATGGTTATAAAGTATATGAAGGTCACTTATATTGAAATTTCAAATTGTAATAAACGTTAACGTTCCAAAACTATTTCCTGTGTTCTGGGCAGTCGGATCATTCATAACACACGGACTAGCTTTAACCTCTTCAGGGACAGTTTTTTTACGGTAAGAAAAAATTACTTTTTTTTACAATTTATTCATTTTATATTAATAGGAAATCAAAAAGCAAAAAGTAAAAATGGAAAAACAGTGAAAATACACACACAAAAATAATAATAATAACTTGCACGTGACACTAAGCGTTAACGGTAATTTATGAGTGAAGTGATAAACTAACAGTAAATTTCTTTCTTACATTTCTACAAATTATTAAAACTTATTATATTTAATATCTCTGACATTATTTTTTATCAAATATTAACGGTTTGTTCAAATAATCCAACAACACCGACTGCCGAAAAATGACTTCACCCTCTTTTTCTCGCTGTGCATTGGTTCAGCCAAACCATAAAATTATTACTTCTCTTGTTGAGCGATTCTGTAGTGAATAAGTTATTATCCAATTTTTGTTCTTTTTTTATTGACGGTAATTATAATTATAAAAAAGTTAAACTTCCACATTTAGTTATTATCAAATTTTTGTTCTTTTTTTTTACAGTAATTATAATTATAAAAAAGTAAACGTCCACATATGTGGCCAAAGGCGTGAAGAGGTTAGAGTGTTAGCAACTATGATTATTCAAGTGATTAGGAATTAAATAGATTTTTTTTTTTTTCGATAAATGTATCTTAATGTAAACATCTTAAGTTGTTGAAATCTATGTCTCAACTAGCTTACAGCTTAAAATCTAGCTTTCAAAGTTTTAGCTTGTTGACAGCTATTTGGGTCACATGCCGTTTTAAATCGGGCTGACATGTCTCAAAAATCAGCTTAAAAGCTAAACTTAAGAAGTGTTTTCTTAACAATCTTTCACTTTCACCGATTAATACTCCAAGTATTGCCATCGGCACTCAGCTGTTCGCGGTACCTGGCGGGGAAGGAAGACTAAGGTCGCTCAACACTGCACGCATGAGCTGTCGTACCGGAGGGAGGGGCTTAACGGCTCTGACCAATGGGAAAACAGCTCTTTACGCACTTATAACATCAATTCCAACTTAGCAATCAATCTTTAGTTCTGTTCCAAGTTCTTTGGAGATTTAGCGGGATGGTTTTACACTTCCTGTAGGCGCTCCTCAAGCTCAGTGTTGACTTGACTTTCACCGGGAAAAAAAAAAGAGAAAGAAAAAAGAAAACGTGAATAGTGCTTGCACTCTAAAATTGGGAGCAGTAAAAAGTTCACTCTTTGAAAGAGTGACTGGCATTTTCACACTTTTTGGAGTGAATTTTATAAAAATATTCTCCTTAAAGAATGGAATTTTCCACTCCCTAAAAAGAAGTAAAATATTTCACTCCGTTGACGAGAGGCATTATACACTTTAAAACATTTCCGTTCAACTTTGAACCAATATATTTACTAAAATAGGAATTCAAAACCTGTCACCGGAGGGCCATAAAGTGGCCCGCAATGGGTTGATGTATGGCCCGCGAATTTCACCAATTTAAAACCGGGAAAAATTGCAATTTTTGTCCATAGGTAGCTGAAAAAAATCGTGAATTTGCCTCGAGAAAATTGAAAATTTCATCAGTCAGATAACAATCGCGAATTTCGTTGATCGGGTTCAGAAAAAACGCGAATTTCGTTGAACAGGTGCGGCAAAATAGTGAATCTTGTCGGTCACGCGGAGAAAAATCGCTAATTTCGTTGATCAAGCACGAAAAAATCGCGAATTTTGTCGATGAGGCGCGGAAAAAAATCCCAAATTTTGCCGATCGGGCGCGGAAAACTCGCGAATTTCGTTGGTTGGGCACGGAAAAACCACGAATTTCGTTGATCTGGTGCGGAAAATAGCGAAGTTAGTCCATCAGGTGCGAAAAATCGAAAATTTCGTTGATCGGGCGCGGTAAAATAGAAATTTTGTTGATCGGCTGCGGAAAAATCATGAGATTCGTTAAAATATCGCGAATTTCGTCTGTTTACCGTGCGAAAAAATTGTGAATTTCGTCAGTAAATTAAGAATCGCGAATTTTGTCGATTGAGTGCGGAAAATCGCGAATTTCATCATCGGGTGCGGGAAAATCGCCAATTTTATCGATTAGGATCGAAAAATCTCGAATTTCGTGTATCGTCTGCGGAAAAATCGCGTGTTTCGTCTGCTTATCGCGAGAAAAAATCGCGAATTTCGTCAATTTTCTGCGGGAAAAAATTACAAATTTCGTGTGAGTCAGTTAAGAATCGCGAATTTCGTTGATCAGGCGCAGAAAAATCGCGAGTTTTGTCGACCGGGCTCCGAAAAATTGCGAATTTCATTGTTCGGACGCAAAAAAATCGCGAATTTTGTCGATGATACGCGGAAAAATTAAGAGTTTCGTTGATCGGCTGTGGAAAAATCGTGAGTTTTGTCTGTTTATCGCGAATTTCGTCAATTTACCGCGGGAAAAAATTGTAAATTTTGTCAGATTCAGTTAAGAATTGCAAATTTCGTTGATCGGGCTCGGAAAAATTACGAAATTTCGTCAATCAGGAGCGGAAAAGTCGCAAACGTCGTCGATCAAGCACGAAAAAAACGCAAATTTTGTTGATCGGGCTTCGAAAAATTGCGAATTTCGGTGTTCGGACACAAAAAAATTGCGAATTTTGTCGATCAGGAGCGAAAAAATCGCGAATTCTGTCGATCAAATGCGAAAAAAGTGCCAATTTTGTCCATCAGGCGTGGAAAAATCGCAAATTTCGTTAATCGGGCGCGGAAAAATCTCGAATTTCGTTAATCGGTTCCTCCTCCCCCCTTCGTTCATAAAGTTCTCATTTTTATCGGCTTTAGCCAGTTTCATGCCTATGTTTGTTTTTTAGCAATTTTAATAAAACAAAATTTACTCCCCCGAGTTAAAGGAATATTATCTCCTTGAAAATAATCCTTGCTATATCTCTGTTATATATACAAGCGTAAATTGTTGATATAACCTTGCCAATTGAATTGGATATTTTGGCTGGGTAAAGGAATCGCAGGGGTAACCCTCCCCTCTGAAACCATATTTTTTATCTGATTATAGGCCACAGACCACCTCTCCGAAATAGAATTCTTTTGTGATACTGATGTGGCCCTCGACAACCCAGACATTTTTTAAAGTGACCCTTCTCTTAAAACGGTTGTGTACCCCTATACTACAATAATAAAAAGCACCAAAATATGTCACTTCTTTTTCAAAAAAATCATTTCATAATATAACCTTGGAAATTATGCTGATTTTGGTACGAAAACACACTGCTTTTCAAGAGTGAATAGTCACTCCCCTGAAAGAGTGAGTATTCACTCCTGATTAGAGTTAATATTCACTTCCCAGGAGGAGTGAGTTTTGTATGTATTGGTATTACTCATCAGGCAATCAGTACAGCAAATCTAGGACAAAGATAAGAGAAAGAATATCTTTATCAACCTTTTTGCTTAGAGTGAATGGTCACTCTAAAGAGGTTTGGCTTATTTTGACTCTGTGATAGGGTGAGTATTCACTCGCTCTTTTTTATTTAGAGTGTGAATAAAAGCAATTGCATATTTCGAACGTCTAAATATAAAAATGACTCTGTGAATATCTGTACGTATATGCAATATACACAATTTTTTTTCTCAATCATACCGATCGGTAATATTCAATTCAGGTGGAAAAATTCAATCCGTATGAAATTTTGACCAATCAGTACCAGTGAGAAAAAAATAGTGTATTTACGTGCCCATCATTCAATGGTGCTCCATTACGTTGCAGTATATTCTATTGAGCTGTCTACAATGCCAGACCGGATGCTATTGCCAATAAGGCTATTGAAGCAAAATATGACCGCCGGTTGTCGGCCAGGTAGTTCAATCCGTAGAGCATTGGCAATGTAAGTCAAAGGTTCTGCGTTTAAATACCGGTTTAGGGGAGGGGGGGGGGGGTTCACTCAGTTGGAAAAAATCAACTCGTATGTGCTCTTACTGTTTACTCTACCTTGTAGGAATGGAAAAAGAATTTCCATTTCCTAAGATACCTCTAAAATCTCAGAAAGATGTACATACCCAGTACTTTCTACAAACGTCATGATCATATGTGATTTTTTAATGTTCTGGGCTTGAAAGTTATAATAACGAAGAGGCGTAACGTACATTTTCGTGAGAGTAAACATTTATGTTATATATGTATATGTATATATATATATTTTTTTTTTTTTTTTTTTTTTTTTTTTGAGAAAAATAATACACATTTTCTAAACAGAATTAAAACTATCCGATTGAATTTTATTGCGTAATATTATTGGAGTTGCTGTTAAACTTTTGTTGCACATGCAAAGTTAAACAATTCGTTCGATAGTTTTTTTATACGCTTGTTTTATGAATCCATGATTACTATCTGATACTTGATTAATGAATAATAATGTAATGCTAGTATTAGTGAAGTTCATATAGCGCCGTTTATGCGTTATTAGGTTTTCGTTTTGAGCTTAGGTTCCGATTCTTAACTTTTATAACAATTAAATGTGTCTCTTATACCCAAAATAATTTCATAATTGCACTTATACTGTAGTTTTTCCACTCATTGTTTATGAATGACATATTTGTAACTATAGATCTTATTGAAATTTTTATTTCTAAATCTATAAATAATTATTTTTTTTAATTCGGCTTCATTAATTCAATCCTGTAGATAGGTATATTTTGAAAATATTTAATTTTCCTACGTAAATAGATAAATTTTTTTGTACTTTTTAATATTTATTTTTTTAATCTTATAAGTATGTATACTATTTCAAAATATTTCATATCTGTGAGTAATTATTTTAGTTTCATTAATTGTCATACTTATAAATAGATATATTTTTTTTAATATTTCGTCTGTTTGTAAATATTTTTTTATATTGTGTTTTACAATTATCATGCTTCTAAGTATATTCCTTTAAAAATATTTATTTTATTTACATAACTTGAGAAGAATTCGTGAAAATATAATTATTATTCGCACATATGAACTATTTTGAAACAGTGTATCTTTTTACGTGATAAAAAAAATAATTTTTTACAGATATTAAAAAAAAAAAAAAAATCATCTGTTTATAAGCAGGGAAATTAAACATTTTTGTATTTATTTTCAAGATGGAACTCACAGGATCGCATTTAAAAAAGGAATTAGTTACAGGTGTATAGATCAAATTTCCAATAATATTCTTTTACAAATATGCGATTCATAAACAACGACGATAAAACACATAGTATAAGTGAAATTATGAATTTCTTCGGTCATATAAACGATATATTTCATCATTACAGAAGTTGTTAATCGGAACATAAGTTCAAAACGAAAAGGTGTTAAAAACGTATAAACAGTGCTATCTGTACTTCACTAATACAAGTATACATTATTATTCATTAATCAAATATCCAATATCTATCATACATTCATGGACAAGAGTATATATTTCGAACGCGTTATTTAATTTTGTATGCGCAACAAATGATTAACAGCAACTCTAATATTATTGTGCAATATAATTCAATGCGATAATATTAATTCTTTTAAAAAAGCGTATTACTTTCTTAAACAAATAATTATGACATATTCAGGTGGATTTTGTAAACGCACTGAAACATTTCTGAAATAACCACAAACATATCAGAAATATGCACTAACATTTCCGAAATATGCAGAAATGTTACCGAAATATGCGGAAGCGTAACTGAAAATTTCAGACACATTGCTGCCCCATTATTTAAAGTAACGTTTTCGAAATTTTTTTATAGTTGGTAAGAGTTCTAACAGACAGCGCCGGTGGAAGGTACGGATTGGACATTGTGTCTCAGCCTCTAATCGATTCCTCTGTCTATGCAACCAGTCGATTCCTTTAAGGCAATTAAAAAAACTTCAGCTAGTTAACAAAAGAAGCTATTAAGCAGCCCATAGTACATGCATATACAATACACGCACACACACACACGTACATACATATTATAACATGCGATAACGGGATCGCAGGTTAAATACCAGAAACTATTTAAAATTATTATTATTAAATTACTGAAAAGTATCTTATATTCAAAATGCCATTCCGTCATCACATATAGCCGTAATCGTTAGACTGTATGTCTGAAAAAAATTATCTGGCAACCAAAGAATTTTAAGATCTAAAGTTAAACTTATTCAAATCATTAAATAAGAAATAAGTTGCCATAAATCAAATTCGATTCGGAAGCTGAAAAATAAAATGTAAATGACTCACCCAGAGATGAAAAATACTGTAGACAAACTTTTATTCACAAAATTAGTAATTGACTTGTGGATGGCCATTCTAACACATAATATGAGCAGTGTATATAATAATTATTTAAACATTATAACTTAATAGATCGTTAAATTGAAGATCTGCTGTAAGAAGAAGAAGAATTTTAAATACAAATCAACATTTAGTGATAGTACACCAACTTGTGATTTCAGGAAAAGATCAATAGTTTTTAAATTAAAATTTAAACTAGATGAATTTGACTTAAATGTCCCCTGAAATCTGTGTCCAATTTAAGTTCATCTATTGCACGAAAGTTACTTAATTTTCAATCATGTAGGATTTATAGATCTAGTTATAGTGGAACTGTTTGGAAATTGGCAGAACTTCGCAGCTAGTGGAGGAAACAACTTTCAAGAAGCCAAGTTCGGATCCTTTGATTCAAAAGTCAGAATTCTGAAGAGTGGATTGTCATGATGGAACTTTTGCTAGATGTAGTCTGCTTTGATGTTTAATGGGAGGAAATGGCTTCGACGGAAAATCTCGACGAGAAAACGAATTTATACGAAGTCGGAACGCACGATGTGCATCAGCAGACACTCCCGCTGAGACATCTAAGTCTTGAAAAACGTCTCTCCACCTCCGAATATTATTAAATCGAGAATTCTGGGCTTATACGTGAAAAGATCGGAAGCAAGACATCAGCAGCAAGCATTCCCAGTTTCTGTGGAGTTGATAACATCAATAACAGTTTCAGGAAATTAAGTTGAAGTCTATACACTAAGCTTGGCGTCTATTCTCAAAACGTAGTTTTATATCTCTGAAGCAGGTCTGAGGCCGAACCCCCAGACACACGACCTCATACTTCGCTACATCGTTGAAAAGTCAAGTTGATGAAAAAGAGATGGCCCAAATAGTCGTTGAACTGACGCTAAAATCATATCAGCCAATCAGCATCCGGCATATACGCATCTGCGTCTTTTCATTAACTACGATCGCGCACTTACCTCCACAAACCAAATAATCGGGCTTAACATTCACGTGAACGGCACCATCGATAACGATTTTCATTGCAATCGTATTTGCATTCCTCCCGCATTCCAGAGCACACGGGATGTCGCGGACTCGTACGGAAATTCAAGATGGATGACAAAGTGACGTCACGATGTTGTTTTCATCCCGAGAAGAAAGTAGAAAGATGGCGATTTGCGTCGAAAAAAAAAGAGATAGCGGGGCATTCGAAAACTGACAGGAAAAGTTAAAATTTGAAATACGGATACCTCGCTAAATTACGGTTTAAAATTGATGAAATTTTGGCAATCGCTTAGAATTAAAGAGTAACATCCAATAAAAATGGTTTGGGATTAAATAATTAATATTAAATAACTTTTTTAATTTAGATTTCGGCAGTTAGCCACTATTAGAAATGTATTGAAAGTTACTTTCACGTAAGATATTTCGTAATGTTTATGTTATAGAAGAACTTTACATTATTAGAATGATATTTAAACGTTATTAAAATGATATTTAATTATATATTTTAATGTCTATTACTGTAAATAATTATTAATTATGAATTTATTAACGGAATATAAATTATTTAAAATGCTTTTTATTTATTTAATTAAGACGTTTTTAAAAGTTGTTTTTGTACTTATATACAGAATTTAAATAGGAAAATAATGCAGAAGATAATTATTAAACTTAAATAGGGAAAATGTAACACATATATATGCAATACTATTTCAAGTATGTGTAAACCATGTCGAACAAACCAATGAAATATACCAATCACAATTTACCAACCCGATGCATCACAAACTTGCAGTCGTAATTTGTAGTAACAGTGGAAGATCATGTTCTGAATCAATTGAATGTTTTCCCGTAAATATTTTTAAAAAACTGTATTTTTCATCAAATAATTTATTAGGCTTCACATATCGGCAAACAATTCCACCGGTTGTCCTATTTTACCCATATTTGGGCCATGTTACGTCTTAATAATAGAATTCGGATGTTAAATTATTTGAGACACATACTGAATTGAAGAAAAACTTTCTCGGTGACATATATTTATCAGACAGAACAAAAAACACAAATTCTGAGCTCCAAGGTAGTGCAATCTGGTCTTATAGTAGTAATTCGCCCCAGGATATGATGACGCTGCTTTTCGAAGCTCCAACGAAATTCAAGTTACGGGAGGTCAGGGTGATGGCGCGCCTAGCTATTGGTTGAAAACGATGAGCAGGGCAAGAAATAATGACGTAATGTCAGAACTCTTTATCGGCAGCGGAAAATGTAAAAGGTGAACAAATGGACGCGGGCCTCATTCGCAAAGGATAGGATATCGAATAATAATTTTAATTAAAAAAAAAATGGTATTAAGAAACATAAATATCAAATGTCTCAAAATATCAAAGAATAAAATAGATTAGGGGTTTTTTTTACAAAGAAGTGTCGCTTTTAACAGATTAAGGTTTTTAGAATAAGAAATAAAAGAATGCACTGATTTAAAGCCATGGGATTAAAATATAATTGATATTTAAGATTTTATTAAAAGACAGGGGAAAAAGGTAGATATTGTAAGAATTTGGAATAATTTAATTAAGGTAAAAATGGCGGAAAATTTTTATTATTACATATATATATATTACAAAATTTAAATTTTTCGCCAAGTTTAAAAGTATTTTATATAAATTTTCCTCTTTCTGTAATATTTCGTATCTTATACAGGCTTGTTAAATTAAAACCCTAGTCTGTTAATCTCTATAAGATCCTAATCCATATAATGATATTTATTCCAAATTGCGTAAATCTAAAAATGGCTCTAACTATTTATATTTCTTTAATAAAGTCTTTTATTATTTAAATTCCTATTAAAATCCACTATTAAATTAAGGTATATCATATTCCCATAGCTGCCAACATCTTACGCTTTTTCAGACCACAAAAATTTTACAGTAAATTTTATCCTTTTAAATCGCCATAATCTGCCGATTAAATAAGGCAAAAATTTCTGTTGAATTTTTGTGGTCTGAAAAAGCGGAAGAGTTGGCAGCTATGTATTCCCCTAAAATCTTTATTTAACTGTTAAAATTTTATTATCCCGTCTAAAAGACCTACTTATTTCCATTCATTCTTTTATTTAAAATATTCAGATGCCAACTAGAATATTTCAATGATTTAAAACTTACGCAGAAATAAATCTTTTTATTAAAAATCGTCTGTCGGGTGAGAGAAAAGTTATTTTTAGCGTAGTCTCGTTTACAGAGACTAAAGTTTGTTTACACTTGGCGCGTCTAAATGCAAGAGTATGGCATATTCTGGAACAATCGTTGAGCGAGGTAGTATAAATACAATCAGCTATCCGGATACAAGGGCACTTCAAAACAACCTGCATTTGTCATTGGTAGGGATTCTTCGGAGATATTTGCTACGATGTTGTTGGAACTTTTAAGAACTTTGTGAGAGATTTAGTGAGTTTTCGAATGTAATAAGAATCTGGTAACATAATGAAACGCAAAGGATTTCGAGCCGAGAGATGGACAGCTTTAAAGCTAATTTTGATGTGAGCAACTTTATTCTTTTATCATTGGTGGAGTGGAGCATTTCCCCCTAAAGTCAAATTATGAGAATGTCAGTAAAGTGGATTACTTTCAATAGACTGCATTTTTATGTTCCTCGAGTCTTTTATTCTCAACAACCATATCGACCTGAAACGCCTGTGCTATTTATGAATGGAAACCCCCATAATTTCAATAATGCCTACTGCATGCCGACAACTCGTCAGATATATATATAAATATATGTATACATATCAATTTATTTTCGCAATTACATTTAAAAGCACATTATTTTGAGTCTTGATATAGTGATTTCCACTAAAATAGTGAATTATACGGCATATAACTTAATCTCAATTGTTAATTTAGGAGTATCTTATAATTATTTTCTTAAAAAGGAGTTTCAAAAGGACCTTTTTAAAAATTCTTTTTCAATAAGAATTCATTTTTTCAAAATTCTAAAATTTTCTAATGCATATTATGAATAAAAAAATTAGTTTCAAATTGTTAAACAAGTTGACAATTGCACTGTAAAAAAAAAATCTGTAAAGTTACTAAAGTTTTTCTAGGAAAATGGGATTCCTAGAACTTTTTATGTAACGGCAACAACAAAAATTGCTGTAACAGCGTCTGTTACAGAAATTTTTCTTGTTGTCTTTACATAAAAAGTTCTAGGAATCCCAGTTTCCTAGAAAAACTTTAGTAACTTTACAGATTTTTTTTTTACAGTGTGCACGTCAAACGCGGCAAATGAAGTGCGATCGTACTATAGCTAGTTTTATAAATATATTTTGCACTCATAGTGTACTGAATGTATATATTAGTGCACTTCAATAAGTGCCTATCCATTTCATTCTGTTCGAAAGGCTGTAACATCATTAAAATGCACTTGAAATAATTTTTTCCCATTTGCAGTCATGTAACGGAAAACTTCTGACTGTCCCTGTCATTAAACTATACATCTGATTTTCATAAAATTTGAAATGACTCGACAAAATATTTTAACAATTATATATTTAAAATTTCAGACCATTCGGTTGGGTAGTTCTTGCTCTGTTATATGCGGGCGGACGGGCGGACTGAACAACGACTATAGGTGCTACATATTTATATAATTACGAACGCACCTAAAAAGAGAGAGAGAGAAATGAAGTAAATATTACCACTGAAAAAGAAAATAAAACACGCCAAAACTTCAATTTTAACTCTACATAATATTATTTCATTCACTTGAACTTAAATGGAATTTTCGTGTTCATGTAATAAATATAATTTAGATTCCTTAATTTAGCCATAACTACTCAAAAATGTTATCTGTATATTACAACATACAGCTTTTAAAGAGTTTAATCTTTGTGGATTAATTCAGTGTTACGGGACAATGTTTTCTTTTTTTTTTTTTTCTTTTTTTTTTTTTGAATCTAAGTGAGGAGTCAGAACTAAGTTAAAAATTTTGACAGCCATGATTCTATGTCTGAAACAGATGATTAATGACTACAGCTTTAAAATACTTCCGTTTCGTTTTACAGCATTATTCTCAGAAAATACAGTGTTAGTTTCTGAAACTTTCATTTGAAAACACAATTTATTTTAAGCTTACAATGTATTTAAATGTTAATTGCTACTAACAATTAATTATCCTTAATAGATATATATATATATAGTACATATATTTCACTCTTAACTGAGCTTCCATGAACAATCTAATTTGCGTAAGACGTTTATTAAAAATAATTTATTATTTACTAAGTCAAAATAATTAGATATTTTTCTTCTCTACTACATGAAGCATATCTTTCAGGATTAGCTTCAAAATATTTTTTCCTTATTCCTCTTTTTTATATAATTAGAGCTAATTATTTTCAAGATTTTGAAATTTTACTACGCGTATAACTGATCAAAATTAAATTTCTACCTTTTATTAAAAACAGAAGAAGAAGAAGAACGGAGTAAAAGAAAGAAATGCTAGAAATTGAATTTTACCTCTACATAAAAGTAATTACTTTCAAAAGAATGTAATAGAAATTTCGCAATAATTAGATGGAAATTCCACGCTAATGCAATAAATGCAAGTTAGCGTCTTTGATTTACTTATAAATGCTTTAAAACTGTGTATGAAATCACATGTTGTTTGAAGTTTATTCAGTCACACATTTTTACCACATGTAAAATCCAAATTCTATTGTTAAATGTGCCAACTATATATTTTTTAACAGTTAAAAGGTAGTAATCATAATTACATTTATTACATGCTTTCTTTTAACTTAGAATTATGTTTGTGTGTGGCAGTCAAATGTTGTGACTCATTTTTTAACCACTTCCTGTTGACGTAGATCTTTAAAGTTTGGAATATATATGTATTCCTGAGGGCAATACATGAATTGGACATTGATTTTTTTTTAATTCGATCCTTAAAGAGGGGGAGACGGGGGGCAAATTTACTTAATGGTTACGTTTGATTTCCTATAAAGAAATGAGCATCAGCTTCAACAATGAGTATTTGTTCAGAAGTACTAATGACAAGGTTACCACAATAGCGCCACATTTTAGCCAACTTGGACAAAATATCGCCAAATTTGACGACAAAAATAAGTTGCCACATATGAAGCCAACTTGTCAAAATTCACATTCAAATCCATTAATCTTATACAACGGATCTCACTGCAATTTTATTTAAACTCCATGCATTTAAGGTTTTTTTTTCAAGACTTTTTAACTTCTTGGTGCATTTAAAAAAACATATATTTTCTACATTCTTTGTGAATTTCAATAAAAGCATGATTTTCAAACAAAAATTACATTTATATTTATTTTTAATTTATGAACAGTCGAAGGGCCACAAGTATGATTTTTAATTCTATTGGAAACCCTATTAAGTTTACAGTTGAAATTGAAAATAATGTTGAATTACCTTTTCTCGACATTTTAATCCACAGAAAGATAACTAATATCTCTCAATCTATTACAACTACTGTTTACAGAAAACCTATATCTACAGATCAATATACTAATTTCAATTCAGTTTGTTCTTTCAGCCATAAAATAGCTGTTATTAAGACTTTAGACTTTAGGGCCATTAGATATTGCAGTTGCAGGGATGACTTTGAAAAAGAAAAATGTGAAATTTATCAAGGTTTGGTTGATAATAGCTATCCTATAGACCTTGTTAAGAAAATCTTTAAAACTATTCCCCCTTCTTTTCGACGTAGTAAAACAAATTCTTTTACGTGCATCCCTTATTATAATAGCATTTCTGATAAAACTTTTGGGATTCTAAGATCATTCGATGTCGGTGTTTCTTTTAAACCGATTAATAAAGTGTGTTAATTTTTTAATAAGCACAAAATTAAATATGATAAGACAAAATTAACAGGTTTTGTTTATACCATTCCCTGCATAGACTGCGATAGCATTTACATTGGTGTTTGTTTGTTTTATTGAACACATACATCAGACTTGTGTGCTTGACACCAGGGCCCGCTTATAAGTCATCGTCGATATACAGGAACGAGATAGCACAAGGAAATTTACAACATCAGAGAATTACATCCTGGGGGCTCCACAAACAGTGGGCAACGGAACCGGCGGGATTCGAACCCGCCCCACCTACGCTCTCAAACGATTAGCGGCGTGGTGTCTTATCCACTCAGCTACGGTGGACCCGTTTACTTTGGCGAAAAGGGTAGATCGATGTAACTTTGCCTGAAGGAACACATGGGTTCTGCCTTTTTTCCTCGTGAGTGAAGGTGGTCCCACGGAAATAACGCCATTTTGTGATCATTTGAGGTCATGCCGGCAAAAAGCTGTAGCGAATACCTCATAGCTTAAAACTTAAAAAACTTAAAAGGAACACATTGCTCCTTTCAAAAGAGGAAATCTAAATTCAAAAATAGTCCAGCATTCTCTTGAAACGAATCACATCCCGCTATTTGCGGGCTTGTGAAAATTGCGAAAGCTTGTATATTGAAATCAGGTTGTAACAGTTATCATGGCAGATTGTTCTTAGAAGGCTGGTTTATTCAATGGAGTATATTCCATCTACGTTTTGATCACGTGGTGAAGGTAAAAACTTCTAGCGTAAAGAAGGGAAGGCTACGTAGACGCAATGAAAAACCCTCGCCAGCCAGTGAAGCAGTTCATGCGGAAAGCAGAAGCCTACCTTCTATCAGTTAGAAGTTCTTCGGGTAAATTACCGGTACTATCACATAACTTTTTTCAGCATCGAACCCAGATCTGGAATAAAGTCCATTGCGATCGCCGACATAGAATGATACCTGTTCCATTCCTGGTGACTACTGTTTGTTTCTGAAAAAATAATTTTACTGTATTTGATTTGTTCTGTTTGTTTTACAATATTTAAATTGTACTGATGAGGACATGCGGTTGCTTGGCTAAATGTATTTTTAATGTTTATAGTATTTTAAACTTTTATAAATTTTATTTTAAACTGTATTAAAATCTGTCTTACTTTATTTATTTTATTCAGTCTTTTAAAAGTTTCAAATTCAGATGCTAAATGCATGTATATTGTAAATCACAAGTAAGTTAATTAAATAGTGGATGTGATCAACTTTTTGATCAGAATTAAAGGAAATTAGCTACGCCCCCTCCTCTTCCCAATATAGAAGAAAATCCCTTATTTCGTTTTATCCATATTTTCAGTAAAAATTCTTTTCCTGGAAAAAGATATTTTTATGTAATAAATAGGTTAGAAAATATCATCATTGTTATGTGCCCTATTAGGAATTCACTAAATTTATTTGTGGACTAATTCAATTGAAATTATGAGTTCAAACAAAAAAATGTCCTTCCGGCTACTGCCGGGTGGAAGAGGTAGCTTTCATATTCCTTATTTTTTAAAAGCCTGCTTATATTATTCAAACACACGGAGCTCAAATTAGTGGAACCCGATTATAGGAGATTAAATACTAATTTTTTTCAATACTGAATATGAATGAGAATTTCGCGAAATTAGTCACCGTTATCAAAGCTCGTTTTATTTCAAGTGATTTACATTTGGTCGCCAAATTCGGCGATATCTTGAAGTGCCCATCATTTTAAAACAACATAATGGGTGCAACAAAGCTAACCAATGAACTTGGTCGAGACCTTAGTAAATTCTGTGCACATGCTCACTCACATCTAAATCAGTTGATATATACGAGTGCTGTTGCAGGCAAAAAATCAGATTTTTCAAAATGTCACCCACATTAGAAATTCAAACTGCTATATCAAAGCTATTTTTTAAGATAAAGACAAAACAAAAGATGCTCCGGAATTTTTGCATCAAGCTCAAACACATTAAAAAAAAAATTTAAATTTCTAACTTTTTTGTTCATCATTTCAAATTAAAATTTAAAAAAAATTAAATGGCCGTCATTTTGAAACAAGATGGCGGATGAAGTTGGCCAACGTACTCGGTCGAGACACTGGCATGCACTATGTACACACCAAGTTATATCCAAATCCGTTCATAAATACGCGTGTTATCGCGTGACAAAAAGCAGATCGTTTCAAAATGTCAGCCACACTAGAATTTCAAAGTGCTAAAACTCAACCGTTTTTTTAAGATACAGAAAAAACAAAAGTGCTCCGGAATCTTTGTATCAAGCTCAAACACATAGGAAAATAATCTTTTCAATTTCTCATTTTTTTGTAAATTATTTTAAATTTTAATTTTTTTTAATTTTTAAATGGCCGCCATTTTGAAACAAGATGGCGTATGAAACTGGCCAACGAACTCAGTCGAGACATTGCTATGGACTATGCACATGCCTTGTCACATCGAAATCGGTTCATAAATACGCATATTATCGTCTGACAAAAATCAGATCGTTTCAAAATGCAGCCATGCTAGAAATTCAAAGTGCTATAACTCAGCCATTTTTTAAGATATAGACGAAACAAAAAATGCTCCGGAATCTTTGTATCAAGTTCAAACACATAAGGAAAAAATCTTTTTCAATTTCTAATTTTTTTGTACCTCATTTTAAATTGAAATTTTTTTAAAAATATTTAAATGGCCGCCATTTTGAAACAAAATGGCGGATGAAGCTGGCCAACGAACTCTGTCAAGGTATTGCTATGTATTATGCACATGCCTTATCACATCCAAATCGTGTATTATCGCGTAACAAAAATCAGATCGTTTCACCGTTTGCTGATTACTGTCATTTGGGTTTCGACTTTCAGTTTCACGTATTTGAGGAGCTTGACAATTTTATTTTTGACACTGATATTGTGAGTCCAAGTTACTCACGAAACGCACGTATGTTCATTTTAATGGTGCTTCAATTAGATGTTGTGCGTTTAAACGTTGGCTTCTTACAGCTCAAGATAGTCCAAGGCCTTTCCGAAAGCACCTTTGACTCAGAATTTTAAATTTCTGATAACTAGCTGAGTTATCAATTAAAAATCACATGCAACTTTCATCAAAAATCTCTCATCTCTGTCCTTCCGAAAAGGTAAACGCGCTCGCGCATGCCCACAATTCCGTTTTACATAACCGAACAAAAATGAAAAATGGTAAAAAGGATTTTTTTTTTTGGGGGGGGGAGGGGGGGGGAGGGGTGTCATTCTTTTTCATCTATCCGTTAAACAGCTTAGTAAAGTTAAAAACCGAAGACATATTCGGGAAGATCCTAACCGTTACGCCTTAAACGCCGTGATCAGTTTGAAAAAACACCAATGTTAACCTTTGAAAAAGAAAATTCAAAATGGGTCGCTTTCGCAGTTTTTTCCTCCTTTACGTCACCGCTTCCCTGGGGCGAAATTTAGGTACCGATTAATAAAATATACGAATGTAAAGCTGAGACTTTCTTCTTTTCGACGGTGAAATCTTTTTTTTTTAAATACAAATTTTAAGCCTTTTAAAAAAAATTGCGGCCACAGGTCACTTTGCGCTGAACGGAGACGATCTTTTTTCAACGGAAAAAAGTGCTTAAAAGTTCGTATTAAGGCACAATCTTTTCAGATCATCTCTGCAGACCAGATTTACATAACCTACAAATTAGTTACCACTAGATTGCAATACTTTTCAGAATTTTAGAATAAAATGTTTATTTCAGTTATTGGTTAGGTACGAATAATTGAGGGTTTCAAACAGCTTAGTAATGAAAACACAAAAAACTTAAAAAATATATTAAAATCAATTTAAAAAAATCAATTACATTTTTCAATTTATTTTTGTTTTATTTATTACTAAAAAAATCTTTTCGCGCATTTAAAGCAAAAGTAGTGTGTGACATTTTGGAAAAATTCTCTAAAACAGTATAAACAATGAATTGCATTAAAGTTATTTTTTAGAAAGGTCTGTTAACATTTCTTTCATTAAAAATATGCGTAATAAAAATTGGAAAACGTATGGTAAAATCAAGAAATACCCTAAAATATTTCCATTTATTCATTTGCAGAAAATATATTTTATTTTACACTCGGTAGATGAGACCACCAAATAAAAGTTAAATTCATTGAAAGACAAGGATCTACTTTTTTTTATCAACCGATTGTTATCGTCCAACCTAACTTGTGTTATCGTTCTACAAATTTCGTGCTATAAGAATCAGCCTAGTCAAAAAATAATTGATCATTCTCTCAAAATACACCCTAAACTTATAAAAGGTATATATTACAACGAAAATTTATCATACTAACATTACTCTTTTAAAATTAAATGCTGTTCTTCAACAGACAAAATTCTAATTCTCTAAATTTCTTCTGTGATAAAAAACAATACTAGTTAGTTCCGAAAATAAATAAATAAAACTCGTTATCAATGACACAATTGCTCCAAAATACCCTTATCTTACAGTACACTACACTGTTAAAAAAAAAAGTGTAATTCTACAGATGTAGAGCTACAGAAATCTGTATGCATGCTAAATGTTTATCAGAGCACTGTAAAAAAAAGGATGTAAATTTACAAAACTAGTTTTTGTAAAGCTACAGAAATCTGTATGCTTACTAAAATTTTATCTGTAACCCGGGGATAATTACATGAATTTTGTTTGTTGCAGCTACATATAAAGTTATAGGCATCCCAGTTTCCTAGAAAATTCTTAGAAACTTTATAGATCATTATTATTTTTATTTTTATTATTATTATTTTTTTTTTTACAGTGTACCTTATCAACGTCAGCTCTTACCAAATTCCACCCCTTATCTCACTGCACTTCCTTGCATGCTGCTGCTTCATGGCAATGCTGCTGCTTCATGGCATTTCGTGGCCATGAAGCAGCAGCAAGTTCGTGCAGTCCGTAAAGTTGATATTGAACTCTCCTTTTCTATCTACTTTCTTCTATCTTGTCTGCGTCCAATTCATAGATAGAAGCATTGCGTTTTTCTATAATTAGGATAGATGAGTATTTTTCTCTACGTGCGAAAAACTAGTTTCTGCTAATTATATAATGAAATCAAGATTTTTTTCCTGAGAACATATCAAGTTGCCACACCTGTAGGGTATTGGTAAAATGTGTTATATACCTTTGTTTATTATGTACGTCTTAAGTATTATATAAACGAAGGATTTGGTATTTGTATAACGTGTTATAATGGCTGTGTTTAGTTAAATATTTATTAATGTGTAATGAAAAAACACAAAATCAGACTTAGTTTTTTTTTTTATTTTTTTTATTTTTTTATTTTTTTTTATTCACTTATTCTTTAAAACCAAATGCAACAAACTTTAATGGAAAAGATATCTACGATTCCAATAAGACTATGAAAATGTCATCATATGTCGTTAATTCAAGGAATTTCATTGCATATGTTGCAGGCTGTTTGTGAAAAGTGTTTTTTGTTATAGGTAAACAAAAAGGCTTGTTTTTAAAAACGTACATGCAACCTTAATTTTAATTGAGAGGTAATTACAGCGTATGAAATCTTCAACAGAATATTAATTCAAAGTAAGTTATACAGTTTATTATACAAAAATGAATTAGATAGCGCACTTTGAGTTCTAACGCGAATTATCAACTAACGATAAAGCATGTTGTTCGTTTTCTGAGATTCTGTATATTAAATTTTGCATGTTTACTATGCTAATGCAGCTAGTAAATTAGTTTGTGTTGGTTATTTTTTTATGTGCATAATTAATGTCAAGACAAACTAAGTAGATGCAATAGAATTTGCAATTTAGAGAAGTAATGAAAATGTGTAACTGACGTTTTGTTGCTTGAATGTGTAATTAAATTTTTTGATATTGATGTGTTCATTTTGTACATATTTAATATTATTATACGGAGTATTTTGCAAATGGATTAAAATTTTCGCATGTTAAAAACACTAGATTTAAGGTAAAAATTGACAGTTATATATCTAATAAATAAAAACCTAATTTGCAGAACAAGTTTTTAAAAAAGAAAAAACGGTTGAGTGCGAGTATTTCTCGCGATCGGAGGGTTCCGTACAATAAATATATGAATTATTAACTGTATTATTTAAAAAAAATCGTTGCTAAAATAATAATAAGACTTTGTAAAAAACTATACAACGTAGGGTTGAATATAGCTGTATAGACTAGAAAAGTATGAATGGGTATACCATAAAAGTTCAAAGAGATATGAAGACTAAATAATATCAAATATTGCTATTCTCTATAACTCCTTTTTTTAGCCTTATCCTAATCCGTTTATGATGATTAATCCGATGTGATGACCTTATTTCGGTACTGACAATAAAAATAGTGCACATTTAAACTTCATTTGGCATTCCATAAAACTAAATTCAGCGTAGTAATAACCTTTTCTTTTTACAGTGTAGCTAAACAAAAACTCGGTCAAAGTTTAAACTTGGGATTGTGCTAAGCGCGCTTGGAAAGGGGGTCGAAAATTTGCAACGCCGCCTTGGTTCGTGCTGCGTTTCTCTAGTTACGCTTCTAATTAATTTTTAACCCTTAAAAGCGCGATTTTTTTATTTTGTTTCGAAAAAAATATATAGGATTCTCTGAAAGGTTTATTACACAGGAAAAATAATGAAAAAAATCAGAGATACATTTTTCATATACATACACCAATCTTTTCTTCGGTTGCACATCTGCAATACAAGTAAGCTCTACTGTCGTGTGGCTGCTTTACGCTAAAATAATGCAAATTAGTAAATATTTTAATAAGTATGTCTCCAAATACCTTCTTTTATATTATTTATTTTTTTAAACTTAGCATTTAACCCTTTAATCCCCATGATAGAATACGCTCTATAAATTAAGTAGTTCAGAGAATCTGACTTTACACCAGAAAGATTTAGTGGTTAATTTCGCTTTATTTAAAAACGGAATGTCTCTCATTAATTAAAGCACATATTGCTATTTTAATTTTCTGGTGTGAATTTGGTATATACGAATAAAAAAAAGTCTATTAAATTCAAAACACTGTTGTTAGCATATCGTATGCAAAGCTGCGCACTAAAGGGTTAAAGACACGGGAGGCGTATAGAGAGATCCACTCAATACAAACTATTCGCGAATCCAATAGTATTTATGTGATTAATTCTAATTAAATTAGTCTGTTTTTAATAATTTGACGTTTATTGCTTTTATACTGCTACTGGGCATTGCATTACACAAAAATATCTTTAAAAGTTGTTATCCAGGCTGTAAAAGCCGATAGTAAATAGAGAAGGCCGCCCTTGTCATTACATATGTCCAAACCGTCCGTGTCTTTAAGATTTAATATCTCGGCTAATTACAGACGATTTGTTTCGAAAATCAATATCAACAATGCTTTTATACTTCTGCTGCGATAGGTAACTCCAGCGTTTCTCAACACCTTTGCTGTTAGCCCGTAAATCGAAATTTGAGTGTAACGGAAAAATGCGTTTTTCTCTAAAACTGTGCGACCTACGGTAATCGCTATAATTTTCCTGCAAAGTTTAAAGTAACGTCTACTACCTCTAATTTTTTCATAATTTTAGTTTCAGTAGATTCGGAAATAGTGGAGGGGGGACATATTTTTGCACTACATTTTTAACAATATCTCCTAAAATATAATACCTAAAATTAAAATAAATGTATTATTGTGTTCAGTATTACGAAGCCTTTCACAGGATACTTCACACGATGTACAAAGAAATTATTTTTTTCAAGTAACTTAATTAGACCCTGTACATTCTTCCTAAATATATTTATGAATGTTTAATAATCTGTAAATAGGTGGGTCAATAGTCTTTATTACATACCCCAATTTGAACTTTCCACGTTCCATAGTTTACGAGTAAAATGGCTCTGCGACAGACAGACAGACACAAGAGTGATCTTATAATGGTTCCTTTTTTACCTTTTAAGTACAGAACCCTAAAAAATTATTTCCTAAAATGTTTAAGCCCGAGAAGGGGCATATATTAAGATATTTCATTCAATTAGTTCTACATTTAATGTTCAATTTTTGTAACAAATAAGTTAAATCAATTAAACATTAAAAAATAAAAATAAAATTCAAACAATATAATACTTTAAACACCCTAAAAACTTAGAATCAGTTCGCATGAAATCGAAATAAATCGTCAGCAGGAGAATATATAACATCATAAATTTTTGAAAAACGCATTTAAACAGGATAAAAACCCGTTTATGGAAATATTAGCATATTTTAACATTTTGAGGTTCTCATAATTTGTTTTCGCTATTTTTAAATCTATCCCATACATATAAGTGTGTGTATGCGTGTATATTAGAATTTCCACAAAGGTTTAGATCCCTAGAACTCATTCTTAGTGAAGAACTAAAATAAAGATTACAAAATAAAACAAACATTCTTAAAATTCTGGGCAACGCCTTGTACTTTAGCTCGTTTAAAATAAAAGAATTGGTCATTTTATAAATCTATTTTCTCTTAAATTCATATTTCTTTTCTAAAATAATTTCTGAACACCTATAAAGAAGCAAATTGAAAGAATAAATTCTTACGAAAAATTCATGAATTAAAATAATTGTCATATTATTTTTTTTTAATGATAAAAATGACTTTTTTGAAAAGTATCAAAGGAGTTCCATAAAGTAGTATAATAAAAGAACATATTCAGCTTAAAAGATAACGATAGAAATAAAATAAATTGAACCGTTCATGAAATACTACTGAAATAAGCGTATAATTCTATTTATTTCTAGTTATCAGGAAACATATTATCAAATATTTTTTTACATGAAAAATTTAAATTTATTTTTACATGCTTTGAAAATTTCTTTTAAAAATTGCTTGAAATGTTTGATTTACATTCAGTAGAGCAATTGAAATTTATTGTTGGAGTTTATAAATAGTTAAGAAAAACTGTGCAAATATTAGCTTTCATTTATAAAATTTCCTGCTATACCTAGAAAATGTATTTTACTCTTTACATTACTAGTATTTTACTAATGTATGTATATTACTAATGTATTTTACTCTTACTAGCTGGGGAAGTTTACCTCAAACTGTTTTAGAATAGACATTCGATTTTTGTTTTTGGCATTTGTTACTATAGTACTTAAAAGGTTATGATTGATGCAAAACATCGTTATACAAGACTAGGAGGGCTCCGCCCACCTGCTCGCTACGCTCACCAACACCCCCGCGTAATCGCTTCGTGATTCCATTCGGTATCGGGAAGCAATCACCATTTTCTAGCCAACCCCAGACGTAATTGTTTCGCGTTTCCATTCTTGATCGCTTCGTGATCCCTTATTTTCTATGCATTCAATTTTTAGATTCCACATTGGTAAAAACGCGATGCTAACCAACTCCTGGCAATTTTATTTCCTTAACTACAAGACCGTAATCATTAGAGCATCCAGAGTTTCATAATTATCAGGATTATTAAACATAAAATCATTAAAAAAAGGTAACATTTATAATTTATTTGAATAATTACAAATTTATTAAAGTTATATGGCTTTTTTCCATTATCTTTGTAATGAAGTTTCTAATTTGTAGTTACAATAAATAATCATATAAATCTCCTCTCCTCTGAAATTTTTATTTCGCCGCCTTTTCTCCGCCAACATATATGTGTAAAATTATATATATAGTGTTACAAATATTGTAAATAGTAGTGTTTGTGCTTAAAAATAAAGTAAATCGTTCAATTAAGCTCTATTCATAAGCTAATATTAGTTTTTGTTGCATCGAAATATCTCAATTTGTTGATTTTCTGCACGCAAGTAGACCCTATTGGATTTCAATAGGAGTCTACGGAAATTTGGCGAAAAACTGGAAATAGCGCCAAGTTGGCATCACTCTTGGCGACTAATTTTGGTCGCCAAATTTGGTGATATATCGCCAATTTGGCGACAAACTTGGCGACGTTTGGCGTCCGAGCCGGATCCCCCCCCTTGGTAACCCCCCTTATAGCGTCAGAAAGTTCTAACCAATCAGTTGCGTTTCGCGGTATCTACGCAGATTTTCATTGGTCCATTTCCAAAGCGTTACTTTTTTTTATATATAGAAAGGTAATAAATAACTAGGGTTATATACTAATATAGTTTTACAAAGTCTTATTATTCTTTTAATAATACAGCTACTAATTCATATATTTATTTTACGGAACCCTTTGAGCGCGAGTAATACTCGCACTTGACCGTTTTTTTATTACAATTAAATATAAAATACATTTTTATCGGAATAGACTGAGGTTAAGCATAAAAGTATGTATATAAAGTATGTTTGAAAAGTTTTTACCGATGACGTTATGCTTAGCTTAAAATGTATTTTTACATTAATAAAACTAATGAGAAAATTTGTATCATTTTGTCAGCTTGATGTCATTTTCAGTCATTTTTCGTTTCTTAATTCTAAAGATTAAAATCGAGGTCTTTGTGGATCGTTTAACTATTTCAGAAATTGAATAGGGAGTAAAAAATATATCCTCATCAATTTATTTATAGGAATGATTTGTCATTTGTAAAATGTAGTTTCCTACACTATAAGCCTTTCAATAATTGGATATTCTTGCGGTTTGTTTGAATGAAGTTTGTAAAAATGAAACTCGGATCAACATTCCGTTATTTTTTACAGGGATTATTTGCTATTCTTTATATATATTCTGAATTTTTTAAGTTAGAAAGATCTTTTATGAAATATCCTGTATGAATCGCACTTTATTATCAAAGCAGCACGTCAGTTGTTCAATCAGTTCATAGTTGTTGTAAGAAAATCTGCTGTAGCGAATATTTTTTCACGTTACCTTCAGAATCCTTATAGACGATTTTATCTACATATTGAAGACATGAAAAGCTATCATAAGCTGCAGGATTTTACAGCTTGCCCGAATGCTGCTCGGGAAACTTATTTTCTACATCAATTTATTGATTGATTAGTATTTTTCAGTTTCTTTCTTCTGCATTTTTTTAACATGTGTCCCTAGTAATTCAGTAATTTGGTATTTTTCAGTTTCTTTCTTCTGAATTTTAGGTACGTTCGTAATTATATAAATACGTAGCACCTATAGTCGTCGTTTGGTCCGTCCATCTGTCTGTCCGCCCGTCCGTCAGTTCGCATATAACAGAGCAAAAACTACATAACCGAATGGTCTGAAATTTTAAATGTATAGTTGTTGCAAAATTTTGCTGGGTCATTTTAAATTTTATGAAAATCGAATGCATAGTTTAATGACAGAGACAGTGAAAAGCTTTGCCGTTACATGACGGCCAATGGAAAAAAAATATTTCAAGTGCATTTTAATGATGCTGTAGCCCTTCGAACAAAATGAAATGGATATGCATTTATGAAGTGCACTAAAATATACATTCAGTACACTATGCGGTGCAAAAAATATTTATAGATCTAGTTATAAATGTAATTTTCAACTTGTTTTTACATGTGTCCCTAGTAATTCAGTAAAGTCTAGATTGAAAACAAGTGTAAACAAGTCAATTTCTAGGCCTGGTTTCACTGCTTTTTCTTTAAGCACAAAAAGGAGCGAATTTTGATTTCACTTGCTTGTGTCAAGTTTTTTAAATACTACTTTCGTTCAAGATTGAATAAAAAATAAAAAATAAATATGTCACAGTGTACGGTTCACGACAGAAGATAGTTTTCATATTGCATCATATTCCAAGTTGCACAAAATGCTATAGCATCACTGTTGGCCCACGTTGGCCCATAGCTAGAAGTGTCCGCCTTTCTGTACCATTGGCGAATGAACCATTCGCCAGCAAAGGCTCGACAGTTGTCCAACCGTTATCTTCTCCAAATTAAAGAGTGATCTTTGTGACTATACTTTTTCCCAACCCTACCATTACCGACGGTTTCTACAAACTGCCAGCGATAGCCCAACAATCTGTATTACTTGGAATCAGAATTGGAAATT
This sequence comes from Maratus speciosus, assembly GCA_963932465.1. NCBI lineage: Eukaryota > Metazoa > Arthropoda > Arachnida > Araneae > Salticidae > Maratus > Maratus speciosus. The sequence goes on along the minus strand of OZ010790.1, from coordinate 6,854,564 downwards.
TAATAAAAATGCCACTTTTTCTCTGTAACTAACCGTTTATGTACTGAATTATGAATTCACGAATATTTTATCTCCTAAAGCATTTTTCGTGAATTTTTGAAACTACCTTAGAAGATTTACAGAATCATTTAATAAATTTTAGAAGGATTATAGAAGGATTTAGAATTATTAATTAAATTTGAATTGATAGGGATTTTGTGCAATATTTATAACCCCACTCAAATCTTTTACTTTAAATATTTTTCTTAGTACTTTATCGAATTAGAAAATGTACAAATATAATGTTATTATAATAGAAATATGGAAATATCTCCGAATTGAAAAATTCCTCCCCCCCCCTCCCCCCTCAACGCCAAGAAAGCCAAAAAGATGCAAAGGCAAAAGAAATCCTGCTTTTAAAAATATTTTTGTTTTGTGTAACCCATAATGCTTTTGGAACAAGATAAAGTAATGTATCTATAACTCATTCTAAACTGTGTTACAACTAATCTATGTATTAAACGAATTTTATAATAAGTTATTTTAATGGTAGTACTTATAAGTGCCGTCAGTAGATAAAGAGTTACATATTAGCATAAATTGATATGCCATGTACAATGTCTGTTGCAATTTTGACTGCTAATTTGAATTTATGTAATCATTTTCAGTATGCATTTTTTGATGGAACATATGCTTATATTTTTACACAATTTGGCATTAAAGAAAGCTGTAGAGTGGTTAAATAAATCCGTGTTCTGTTTTTCTTATTTGTTTTAATATACAACAGTCATTTTCTTTTTTAAATTAAACCAAACGTTTTTAATATGCGAAACTTTTAATCCATTTACAAAGCATTCCCTTTAAGTATTAAATATGTAAACACTGCTATATCACATAACTTAATAACACATTTAATGAAGAAAATATCAGCTAACACATTTTCATTGCTTTTCTAAACTTCAAATTCTATTATATGTATTTAATTTTGTTTTGAAATTAATTAGTCACATAAAAGAATTACAAACACAAACTAATTTACTAGCTGCATTGGCACACTAAACATGATAAACATAATGTACAGAATGTCGGTAAACGAAAAAAAAAAATGCTTTACTGTAAGTTAATAATTCGCATTAGAACACAAAGTGCGATATCTAATTCAATTTTCTTTAATAAGCTGTGCCACTTAGTCTGAATTAATATTCTGTTCAAGATCTTATACGCTGTAATTACCTTTCATTTAAACTCAAGGTTGCATGCATGTTTTTAAAAACAAACCGTACGTTTATCTATAATATAATAATAATTTAATAAATATATATAATAAATATAATAATAATAAATATAATAATAATAAATATAATAATAATCGCAATTTATTTTCTCGAACAGGCAGTAAAAATATGTAATGAAGTTAGTTGAATTAACAATATTGCAGGCTTTATCATAGTCTTATTGAAATTGTCGATATTTTTTCCATTAAATTTTGTTGCATTTAGTTTTAAAGAATAAATAATAAGCTAATTTAAAAAAAAAAAACAATATTTCTGATTTTCATGGGATTTTTCATTACTTATTAATATATTTCCACCTAAACACAACCATTTCTGGTTAAACAAATATTCATTGCTTTTGCAAAAAATATGACATCACAGAGGACTAAAAAAGATAATTTTCGGAAATCAACACTTTAGAAGATTGGTAATTTAGGTTCACAAATAGGAATCTAAAATTAATAAATCTCTAAAATATCAATTTAATTATCAGTAACCTAACAATTCCCACAATCACAAATTTAAGGCCTTTAAACAAGTGAATGACGTACAGTCGTGGAAAATAAAAAGTAAACACCCCTACTAACTCCTCAACAATTTATCGTAGAAGAAAGATAATGGTACCGAACGATTGGAAATAAAGTCTACTTTTAAATGATGTATATAAAATTTGCTTAGGGGGCCATCCACATATTAAAACGAACCACAACTTTGTTTTTGTTTTTAATAGCAGTACAAAATTCAAACAGCATAAATGAACTCTACATCCTTCAATTAGTCTAAAAACAAATTTTTATGCAATTCGCATGATAAGTTTCCGAGAAATTAATTATTTTAAAACGAGCGTATTTTAGGGGCTGCATCCATATTGAAGTTCGGTACTCGATTGTTGACCGAGAGAACCCCCTTCTTGATCAAGTCATCTTAAGCATAAGCGCCACTCAAGCAGTTATTGAAGACTGCTAGGTTACAGGATAGCATAAGAAATTTCAAAATATCTAGTCACTTCTATCATAGACTGCCTCTTAAACCGTCATTTTCCCGTTTTTTAAGCATCATTTGAAAACTACTTGGAAGAAAAATGTGAAATTTTGGATTTCCGTAAAGCAGGACTTAATAAATCTAAATCCATCAAAAAAATTGTAAGTTGCAATTTATAATTTTTTCGAATATTAATTTCGTAATTCATAATTCATATCATAAAATTATAAAAATTCCAAATTCAACGTATTTATGTTTGGGCATTTTAGTATTATTGCTACACAAAAAATTAGTACATTAGGAGTATAATTTCAGTAGATATTAATAAAAACATGAAAATGCAATTTAACATTAGAAGCACTCAATTTTGAACGTTTATAATTCAAAAACTTATCATTCAAATGACTTGAAATCTGGTGTCTAGGCATAGTTTGAACCGAAGATTTGAAATATCTTGTTAAAATTGAGTATTGTCATTGAGAAAAATGAAGTTTGGGTTCGTTTTAATATGTAGATGGCCCCTAGGCAAATTTTATATACATCAATTAAAAGTAGACTTTATTTCCAATCGTTCGGTATCAGTAACTTTCTTTTACGATAATTTGTTGAGGAGTTAGTAGGGGGTGTTTACTTTTTTTTCCGCTACTGTACAAATCATCAGTATTTTGTATGTTATCTTTAAATTCGTTATAGGAGGTTTGCTCTCAATATCGAACACATGAAAAGCTAGTCTTGAAGGCATTTTTCAAACTCGGATAAAAATAACATTTATTTTATGAAGGAGTCAGCATCGATGGTGCCACTTATTGGTTTTGCTTTAAAGCAAAATACATTTAGCCACACAGAAGTGAAGTCAAAATGTAAAAAAATCAAACATTTTAGATTTGATGAAGTAAAGAATAGAGGCCCACATTTGTGTATTTCGGATCTGAAGTATACAACACATTTACCTTGGCGATGTGTCAACCCCTGATAAAAGTTTAATTGGGTGGTTCTTTTTGTTGTTTTTTTAGGTAGCTTTCTTTACAAAAAAGCTACCTATTGCAGCCGTTCGGAGGAAAGCGATTTCAAAAAATTTTGGTATATTTTCATCGATCATGACCCCCAGACCCCGAAACCACCTTCCGTTAAAAATTGATATATATATATATATATATATATATATATATATATATATCTGACCTATGTCACACTGTAACTCCCATAATTATGAACCGATTTCGATGTAATTCGGTGTGTACATAGTACATACCAATGTCTCGACCGAGTTCGTTGGCCAGCTTCATCCGCCGTTTTGTTTCAAAATGGCGGCCATTTAAAATTTTTTAAAAAAATTAAAACTTGAAATGTGGTACCAAAAAATTAAAAATGGAAAAATATTTTTTTCTTATGTATTTGACCTTTATACAAAGATTCCGGAGCAGTTTTTGTTTCGTCTATATCTTAAAAAATGGCTGAGTTATAGCATTTTGAATTTCTAGCGTGGCTGACATTTTGAAACGTCCTGAATTTTGTCACGCGATAAAAGGCGTATTTATGAACCGATTTGGATGTAATTCGGTGTGTACCTAGTACATACCAATCTCTCGACCGAGTTCGTTGGCCAGCTTCATCCGCCATTTTGTTTCAAAATGGCGGCCATTTAAAAATTTTTTAAAAATTTAAAATTTGAAATGTGGTACCAAAAAATTGAAAATGGAAAAATATTTTTTTCTTATGTATTTGACTTTTATACAAAGATTTCGGAGCAGTTTTTGTTTCGTCTATATCTTAAAAAATGGCTGAGTTATAGCATTTTGAATTTCTAGCGTGGCTGACATTTTGAAACGTCCTGAATTTTGTAACGCGATAAAAGGCGTATTTATGAACCGATTTGGATGTAACTTCGTTTATACATAGTACATACCAATGTCTCGACCGGGTTCGTTGGCCAGCTTCACCCGCCATCTTGTTTAAAAATGGCGGCCATTTAAATTTTTAAGAAAAATTTAAATTTGAAATGTTGTACCAAAAATTGAAAATTGAAAAAATGTTTTCTTCTTATGTGTTTGACCTTGATAAAAAGATTCGGGAGCAGTTTTTGTTCCGTATTCTTAAGAAATGGCTGAGTTATAGCATTTTGAATTTCTAGCGTGCTGACATTTTGAAACGTCCTGATTTTTCTCACGTAATAACAGGCGTATTTATGAACCGACTTGGATGTACCTTGGTGTGTACATAGTACATACAAATATCTCGACCGAGTTCGTTGGCCAGCTTCATCCGCCATCTTGTTTCAAAATGGCGGCCATTTAAAAAAATTAAAAAATAAAAAAATTTAAATGAGATACCAAAAAATTGGAAAATGAAAAAGATTTTTTTTTGTATGTGTTTGACCTTAATACAAAGATTCTGGAACAGTTTTTCTTTCGTCTATATCTAAAAAAATGGCTGAGTAATAGCATTTTGAATTTCTCTTGTGGCTGACATTTTAAAACGACCTGATTTTTGTCACGCGATAACAGGCGTATTTATGAACCTATTTGGATGTAACTTGGTCTGTACATAGTACATACCAGTGTCTCGATCGAGTTCGTTGGCCAGCTTCATTCGCCATCTTGTTTCAAAAGGGTTGCTATTTAAAAAAAATTAAATTTAAAATTCAAAATGATGTATTAAAAAATTGGAAAATGAAAAAGATTTTTTTTATGTGTTTGGCCTTGATACAAATATTCCGGAGCAGTTTTTGTTTCTGAAAATTTGTTCTTTTGTTGATATCTTAAAAAATGGTTGATTTATAGCACTTTGAATTTCTAGCATGGCTAACATTTTGAAACGATCTTGTATTTGTCACGCGATAACACACGTATTCGCCTATTTCGATGTAAGAAGGCATGTGGATAGTATACATCAACACCTCGACCAAGTTCGCTGGCCAGATTCATCAGCCATCTTGTTTCAAAATGGCGGCCATTAAATTAAAAAATATATATAGATTTAAAGTGAGGTGCAAAAAAATTAGAAATTGAAAAAGGTTTCTTTCTTAAGTATTTGATCTTAATATAAGGATTCAGGAGCATTTTTGGTTTTTCTTTACCTTAAAAAATGGCTCAGATATAGCAGTTTCAATTTCTATTGTGGGTGACATTTTGAAAAATCTGATTTTTTGCATGCGACAGCACTCCTATATATTAACCGATTCCGATGTGAGTGAGCATGTGCACAGCAATTACTAAGGTCTCGACCAAGTTCACTGCTTAGCCTCATCCATCATGTTGTCTTTAAATGACAGGCACTTTAAGAAATTGCCGAATTTGGCAGCCAAATATAAGTTACTTTAAAGAAAAGCAGCTTGGATAAAGCTGACTAATTTCGCGAAATTCTCATTCATTATATTGATAAAAATTAGTATTGAATCTCCTATATTCGGTTTCCACTAAATTGAGCTTCGTGTGTTTGCATGATATAAGTTGGCTTTTTTAAAATAAGGATTATGAAAGCTACCTCTTCCTCCCGGCACTGGCCGGAAGGACTTTTTTTTTTTTTTTTGTCGGATAAAACTTTAGAAATGAAGTTCATTTTTTAACTGCATTGGGTTCTTAAACCATTAACGATATTTGGCGGCGTTGAATACTTATTACTCAATCATAACTAGAAATTGTTTTTGAACATTTTCTTAATTTATAAGAAGTCGGGGTTTTTTTTAAATCTCAGTGTGTAATTATATCGGTATACAATGATCATTTAGCTACAATTATTTTTATTCTTTACAAATAGATGATGCTACATTTGTCATTTGTAAATTAGTAGCAATTTCGGTTTAAAAATATCACATTAATCATTTCCCTTATTTCTTTAAAATCTCATTTGAATTATATTTTTAATTAGTAACAAATAAATTTAGTGATATCGTGATAGGCTATACATTAATGATGTTATTTTTTAACTGATTCATTACATAAAAATATCTTATCCCAGGATAATACATTTTATTGAAAGTGTGGATAAAATGAAATAAAAGATTTGGTTTTTCTGTGAGGCGAGAGTGTAATTACTTTCATTCAGTTATGAAGAAAATGTTGATTACATCCAATATTAAATTAGCTTACTTGCAGTTCTTCGACAGCTCGTAAGTATAAAAAATAAATGTATGTCTGATTACTATATTTTAAATATTATAAAACATATAGCTTTCACATTTAACAATAGAATTTGTATTATATGTACTATGGTAAAAAATAAATGGTCCATAAATAATAGACATGGTCCATGAATAATAATGATTAAATATGCAGAATTCGTAAAGGCTCACTGAATATAATACTTTATGAGAAGACGCAGGATATAACACTAAAGTTATAACCTTGAATTTCAAATTATTGCGCTTAATTTATTTTATATATTTGCATTTATTGCAGTTCCAAATTTTTTATTGGATAAAAATACATAAAATTTTAAATTAAATAATTGTTGCTCGCTATAATCAATAAAAATGCTATTTAAAAGAGAATAAGCGTAACTCCTTAACGGTTGCATTAAATTACGGTTTAAAAATTCAAATTGCTTATTGGCACCACTTAAAAAAAAAGAAATATTCACCTTATTTAGCGACAGGTAAAATGATACCATAATAAAGCCAATTACACTACTTTATAAAACTGGTGGAAACCAAAATATCTGAATAAAAGACACAGCCCTTGAATATCACGGGAGCGAGAATTAAGGGGTGAAAGTAAACTGCGTTTTTTATTGAAATTTGCAGAATATAAATACTATCTATTGAGAGAATAACACCGTAAAGCATAAATGAAACATTTTAAAACGGCAAGCATTCATCATCTGTTAAACACATTGCAAAATAATCGTGTTATCTAATTTTTTAACAGTTTCTAACATACTCGAAAAGTGTTTATGAATTCGGTTTGTCCGTCTGCCGTGCTCTAACTGCCGTAAATATGCCCGGATATCGATGTAATTAATATAACTTATTCGGGTTTACTATGGCATGTTCGGTATTGAAAATGAAGTGTGTAGCACTTACAGATCATTTACAGGATCACTCAAAAGAATTCCTTTACTTCACGGTCTATGGGGAGAAATAGGTTGCGATGTATATTAATATTACATTACATTAAAAATAATGAAATTTATATATTTCACTGAGGTGTACTACAAGGCCCTTACTTTAGAACCTGGGGGTGCCTATAATGTGTTGTTTATTGATAGGGATACACAAAAGAATTTGGCTAGAGTACTGCGAATGAACAATAATTGCTGGGACTGCGTTTTCGCAGATAGTTGTGATACGCGTTTTAAAATTTAATGATTAAAATTTAAGTATTATTATTATTGCATCTTACTTGGTGCGTATAGATTCTATAAATCATGCACAAGGCTGCAAAAAAGATCTTAAGTACCTTTCTATTTAATGACGGAAATGGCTGAAAGAGAATTTTCAACTGTGCAAAGCGTTTAATTGAATAAACTTTTTTGTACCACGCAGTGTCCATGCAAATCCTATACAGGGCTGCAGAAGCAAGTTCGAGTACTTTTTCATACTATTGATGGCAATTGAAGAAATTAGTTTCTCAACCGCGTTGTGCATATACTAAATTGTTTATTTAAACATCAACTTTCACCTTAATAGACTGTTAAATACTTTAAATGTGCTGGAAAGCGTTTCATAATCTATGCTAGATGCATGATTTTTCGTTCTTGTTTAATTAGCTTTTCTTAAAGTTCACTTAAATAACAAATTGGAAATTGCACGTCAAACGTGGCAAATGAAGTGCGTTCGTACTGTAGAAATATTTTTTGCACTGTATATTGTACTGAATGTATCATACAGCGCGATAGTGCTGTATAGTAGAGCTCAACCGCATCTTTTGCGTTTTGAAACATGATGGAAAGACAACAATTCAATTACAATCCAAACCAGTAAACATTCAGTGATGAGTAATAGCTTGTTTGAAAGCTCTTAATTTAGTGATGTGCCTTTCGAAGGTCGGATAAAAAAATATCCAATATTAAAGGAATGGCACCCATTTAAACTTTACATTGCGCTATATCTTCCATAATTTAACAATATAGAAATATCTCCTTTTTTAACTTTCTAATTCAATCGTTTCTTTCCTGTTGCCACATCCTAAAAAGCGGCACAATAATTTTTAAAAAAAAGTGATAACACGCGTATTTTGTTTACGAGCCAATAAAAATTCAGATTTTCTCACATATTTTTGCATTTTTGAAACCGACGTCATTCTAATCAGAAAATGAAAAATTTTCCTATATATATGTAAAACCTTTAACTTAACACGTGTTAAAATGACGTAGTATCTTCATTTAAATGTTTTTAAAGTTAAAAAAATGTATTTTAAGATAGGAGTTTAATTTTAAGTTTAGAAAAGATAATAATAATAAAAAGATCGTTTACAAGGTATGACGTCAATTTCTGTTTAACTGACATAATTTTGTAATAATGTTTTATTCTGAAAAGAGACTCCTTATATTCTGAAATTAATCCTTATTATTATCATCCATAAAGTGAAAGATTTATTTCTAAGTCATTCGAAAGAAATTTTCGATAAATGCTTGTTCATTTCGTTGTATTTATGGCATTTTCCTGCGTATTGTCAAGGAAATCGTATACTCCTATTGCACGTGCCAAAGAAAGCATGCATTTTAATTTTAAAAACTGAAACACTTTAGTATAATAACGTCATTATAACGCCCAAATGAAATTCAATTTCGCGAGTTTTAAAAAAAAATTAATATTGTTAGCGCGAAAGTAATAGGCGAAGATCTAGCAACGTTTTCGTCACTTGATTTTAGCAAGGCTCATTTTTCTATATGCTCTTCCGTTTTATGGTGTAGTACGTATGCGTAAGGTCTGGCTGGCGGGAGACGTTACGTTTACCAGCGAGAGAAGGGGTTATGCAAGTGAAAAAACTTCAAAATTGCGTCATTTTAGCAAGGTTCATTTTTCTATATGCTCTTCCGTTTTATAGTGTAGTACGTATGCGGACGGTCTGACTGGCGGGAGAAGTTGCGTTTACCTGCGGGAGAAGGGGTTATGCAGGTGTAAAAACTTCGAAGTTACGCGTTTTAGCATTACATTTGTTTATAAAATCTGTTTCTACTTACTATTTGTGATATTAATCAATTATATCCAGACGTTGGTAACGTTGCTAAGACCCTGCCAGATCCACATTTATAGGTAAAAAAAAAACATGTCAACTTCACGGCATTTTAGCAAGCTTAAAAATTGCAACATATTGCTCCTTAGCTATCAGACAACTTATAATTAACTTACCAGACACAAATTCGGTTGCAAAGTTAATGCCTGACGGCTTTAAATCTGGCAACGAAAGTGCCGGTAAGAACTGTGATTTATAGGTTAAAAAAATTAAGTCATCTTCTCGTCAATTTAGCAAGCTTAAAAATTGCAACATATTACTCTTTGGCTATAGTTAACACGTTCGCTGCCAAAGCTGAGATTGTTCATCTATTCATACATGTCAAGATCATATCTGCAACGATAGTACTTTTAAATTATTTTTTATATTATTACTAGGGGGCTCTGCCTCCTACGAGCTACGCTCGTCAACCCCCGTTCAGACACCGCAGACTCTAACAGCACGATAATTTAATCGGCTTTAAAAAGATTTCGGAAGACTGAATTATAATTTGAATCTGATAATTATAATCTGACGTAATTTTCACCAAACTTTTCTTTTTCTTTTTAATATTCACGTAAAAATACTTTTGTTAGAAATGAAATATTATGATCATCTTAAAATATCAAATAAATGTCTCGAGAAATTTTAAAATTTAAACTGTTTTGCAATATTATTTTTTGTTCATTTTATATAATAAGTGTAATGTCTTCTAACGCATGTTTATGAATTTATTATTTTACAATATTCTGTCTCTTTTAAAATTCACGTGTAATTATACTTTTTATGACGTAATTTTCAATGAGTTCCTGCTTTTTATATTTTCTGTTTATAATATTCACGTGTAAAATAAATTTTTAATTTGAAGTAAACATTATTGTTTGCGCTGTTTAAACAACTGGCAACAGTTTAAATTAATAACATTTTCTAAAATTTGTAAAAAACATCTCTCGAAATGCTGAAAATTTGAATTTAAAATTGAAATAAAACTTCAAAAAATGAGTCAAATGAGAAAAATAAATAACAGTCTGCACACCGGGAACTTATAACGTATAAAATGATCTAAAAATGATTAAATTCTCATGTATAGTTTTTGCTCCAATAAAACTTTTTTAATGGAACGATTTTATCCAACTTTAGCATTAAATATTTCTTAAAATAATTCTTCGATTTGAAAACTGTCTGCATCAGCGTGTTTATCAAACTTTTCTCTATAATACCACGGATTTTCATATTTTTGTATGCAACAGTTTTTTTAATATTAACGATGAAAGACCATGCTTAAGCATTCAAATTGGATGTGGATCTACCCGGAATATCTACGCAGATTTTTATTGGTCCATTTCCAAATCAAAACTTTTTTTTATATATAGAAGGATTTAAATATACATATGACAAATTACTTTTAGAAACATTGAATAAACAATAATTAGCAATAAATTGACAAGAGTATTCTCGTTGTTGGCAAATGAAATATTGTAGGCATTTTATATGGCACTACGCTCGTAATCGGTGATTTAGATAAGAAGATCAATAACGAGTTATCTCGTAGCTGGCAAGGAAAACCAGTTTCCTAACTACAAGTATTCTCGTAGATGGCAGCGAACGCGTTAAAAAAATACGTCAACTTCACGTCATTTTAGCAAGCTTAAAAATTGCAACATATCACTCTTTGGCCATCAGACAACCTATAATTAATTTGCCAGACACAAAATTTTCTGTTGCTAAGTTACTGACAAACGGTTTTAAATCTGGCAACGAAAGTGCCGGCTTGAAGAGTGATTTATATGTTTAAAAAAATAAATGATCTTCACGTCATTTTAGCAAGCTTAAAAATTGCAACATATTATTCCTTGGCTAACAGAGAACCTATAATTAATGTGCCAGACACAAATTCGATCGCAAAGTTAATGCCAGACGGATTTAAATCTGGCAAGGAAAGTGCCTGTTTGAAGGGTGGTTTATAAGTTTAAAAAAATATGTCCCTTTCACGTCCTTTTAGCAAGCTTAAAAATTGCAACATATTACTCTTTAGCTATCAGACAACTTATAATTAATTTACCAGACACAAATTCAGTTGCAAAGTTAATGCCTGACGGCTTTAAATCTGGCAACGAAAGTGCCGGCAAGAACTGTGATTTATAGGTTAAAAAAATTAAGTCATCTTCTCATCATTTTAGCAAGCTTAAAAATTGCAACATATTACTCTTTGGCTATAGTTAACACGTTCGCTGCCAAAGCTGAGATTGTGCATCTGTTCATACATGCCAAGATCATATCTGCAACGATAGTACTTTTAAATTATTTTTTATATTATTATTTAAATATACATATGACAAATTACTTTTAGCAACATTGAATAAACAATAATTAGCAATAAATTGACAAGAGTATTCTCGTTGTTGGCAAATGAAATATTGTAGGCATTTTATATGGCACTATGCTCGTAATCGGTGATTTAGATAAGAAGATCAATAACGAGTTATCTCGTAGCTGGCAAGGAAACCCAGTTTCCTAACTACAAGTATTCTCGTAGATGGCAGCGAACGCGTTAAAAACATAAGTCAACTTCACGTCATTTTAGCAAGCTTAAAAATTGCAACATATCACTCTTTGGCAATCAGACAACCTATAATTTATTTGCCAGACACAAAATTTTCTGTTGCTAAGTTACTGACAGACGGCTTTAAATCTGGCAACGAAAGTGCCGGCTTGAAGAGTGATTTATATGTTTAAAAAAATATGTCCCTTTCACGTCCTTTTAACAAGCTTAAAAATTGCAACATATTACTCCTTGGCTAACAGATAATCTATAATTAATTTTCCAGACATAAATTCGGTTTCAAAGTTAATTCCAGACGACTTTAAATCTGGCAGAGAAAGTGGCTGTTACAACTGTGTTTTATAGGTTAAAAAAAATAAGTCATCTTCACGTCATTTTAGCAAGCTTAAAAATTGCAACATATCACTCTTTGGCCATCAGACAACCTATAATTAATTTGCCAGACACAAAATTTTCTGTTGCTAAGTTACTGACAAACGGTTTTAAATCTGGCAACGAAAGTGCCGGCTTGAAGAGTGATTTATATGTTTAAAGAAATAAATGATCTTCACGTCATTTTAGCAAGCTTAAAAATTGCAACATATTACTCCTTGGCTAACACACAACCTATAATTAATGTGCCAGACACAAATTCAATCGCAAAGTCAATGCCAGGCGGTTTTAAATCTGGCAAGGAAAGTGCCTGTTTGAAGGGTGGTTTATAATTTAAAAAAAAATATGTCCCTTTCACGTCCTTTTAGCAAGCTTAAAAATTGCAACATATTACTTCTTGGCTAACAGACAACCTATAATTAATGTGTCAGACACAAATTCGGTCGCAAAGTTAATGCCAGACGGTTTTAAATCTTTCAACGAAAGTGCCTGTTTGAAGGGTGGTTTATAAGTTAAAAAAAAATATGTGTCCTTCAGTCATTTTAGCAAGCTTAAAAATTGCAATATATTACTCTTTAGCTATCAGTTAACCTATAATTAATTTGCCAGACACAAATTCGGTTGCAAAGTTAATGCCAGATGGCTTTAAATCTGCAAAACGAAAGTGCCTGTTAGAAAGGAGATTTATAGGTTAAAAAAAGTATGTCGTTTAAGGGTTAAAAAATATAAGTCATCTTCGCGTCCTTTTAGCAACCTTAAAAATTTAAACATATTACTCTTTAGCTATCAGGAAGCCTATAATTAATTTGCCAGACACACTAAGTTACTGCCAGACGGCTTTAAATGCCGGTTTGAAGAGTGGTTTTTTTAAGCTTCCTAAAATGACGTGAAGATGACTTATTTTTTTTTTTTACATATTAACAACTCATCAAACAGGCCCTTTAGTTGACAGATTTAAAGCCTTCTGGCAGTAACTTTGCAACCGAATTTGTGTCTGGCAAATTAATTTTAGGTTGTCTTTTAGCCAAAGAGCAATATGTTGCAATTTTTAATCTTGCTAAAATGGCGTAAAGATGAACTATTTTTTCAAACTATAAATCACAGCGCTAACAGCCACTTTCGCTGCCAGATTAAATTCGTTTGGCATTAACTTTTCAATCAAATATGTGTCTGGCAAGTTAATTGTAAGTTGTCAGATAGCCAAAGAGTAAATTGTTTCAATTTTTCAGCTTGCTAAATGTGAAGGTGACATGTTTTTTTTTTTTTTTTTTTTTTTACCTATAAATCGGGATCTGATAGGGTCTTACCAACGCTGGCAACGTCTGGCAATAATGGATTAATATCACGAATAGTTAGTAGAAACGGATTTTATAAACAAATGTCATACCAAAATGACCCAATTTTGAAGTTTTTTCACCTACAAAACCCTTTCTCCCGCAGGTAAACGCAACGTCTCCCGCTGGCCAGACTGTCCGCCGCATACGTACTACACCATAAAACGGAAAGTCATATAGAAAAATTATCCTTACTAAAATCACGTGTTTTTTTACTCTTAGACTATAACCATCTAAAAAATATAAATTTTCAAAATTACAGAGTTACGGGAAGTATTTCATGAAATCAATACAAATATACTAAAAATAAAAACGCAAACAAATATTATACCAAAAAAATATTTTTTTCAAGATCGCATTTTAAACTACATACATGAAATTGCAAGGGTCTCTTAACAGTGCGTAAACATTGTCAATTTTTAATCAGCAAGAAATGAAGTTAAAACTTAATTTTTCTTAATAATAAAAATATTTTCAATTAAAAATACAGTAAATCAAAAATTTTTGTATGGTCACGATTAAATAATAATTAAAGCTAAAAGAGATTCGCGTTCGATAAACAGCAAGTCACAATGTTTTGCGCTGTTTGTAAAAAAAAAAAAAAAAAAAAATGGTAATTTTCAACTATAGGAGCCCTGCGTTTTTTAAAAAAGATTGGCGCAATTCGGGCGTCAGAGCTTTCGATTTCTCGCCAATTGATGTAAACAATTATGAAAACAAACTTGATGGAGTTTTATGTTTAGTTATATATGTATTTTAAATATATGTCTATTATTAATGTTTTTTATATACAAATTACTTCTGTTTCTATATAAAATTAGATAAATGTAGTCTTTACGTTAAATAAATTGTATAAACCTTGAAAAAAAATCTTGTGTATATGAAATGAAACAGTGAATAGGTTGCCAGAAAATATGTTGCAAAATTTCCTTTTCAGCCAAGGCCATTTTCTCTATTTCGTTAAGGTCCCTATACCTGAAAAGTACCAAAAAATCTTTGCACGTTCAGGGTTGATATAAATGGCGCAATAGCATACATTTTAGTATAGAGTTGGTATGACGTAAAAGTAGCGAAAGTTGCCCAAAAAACTTTGTCCCAAGTTACGCCTGTTCTCTGTAAATTAGAATGTGGAATAGGTTTGCTTTAAAAACACAGAATCAATTTATCCCTTTTTTTAGTGCGTCAGCTCACGAGCAGTGGAAAATCTCATCCCACTCACATTTTTTCTTCAAAGAAAGAAATGATAAATTTTTCCAGGACACTTCTGACCTTCGTTGTACCTTTCAAGGTCAAAGTTGAGAAAGGTTGAATGAAGGAATGTCTTTTCTTTGTTGGCTAGGAGGGTATATGGCTTTTGGGATTAAAAAATCCCGCGCGTGTACAAGCATTACATTTCGATATATTCATTCGTTACGGGATAACACACACTAAAATAATTTTACTGAAAGAGTGACATAAAATCTGCATGTATATGTTGATGAAAGTGTATTAAATGTAATTAATGTAAATTTTATTAAATAATTCATGTTTTAAGAGGTAAAACCAATCGTTGCAAATTAGAAAAAAACGCGATTTTTACAGAAAATCGGAAAATAAGTATGAAACGTTTCATTTTTTCCTAAAAAGAAGTATTACTGATGCTTTTTACAATATAGAGTAGTAGACTTGCTTTTAAAACGCATTTAGCCAAAAATATAATAGGAGACAAAATGTAATAATGAGTTACCCCGCGCGTGTGGTAACGTTACAAAAATAGGTGAGTGTGCTTACGGTTAAGTTAATTATGTGCTAAACGACGCCCGGTAACATTCGCCAATTGTCTGTAGACTCAATTAAGTAATTTTTACGTACCAAATACGCCAACTGTCTATAGACTCGATTGTGTGATTTATCCGCTTAATTAATGCATACTTTACAAAGGACACCTACTTTCCAATTTTTCTGATTTTTTTTTTATCAATGATTACAGTTAGATGCAAATATGTAATTTCTTATCGCGGTATTTTAGTTTGACCTACGAAATATTATTATTAATATCCAATATTAGTAATATTTCTGATATTATTTACAAGTATATTGTAAATATTTTCAAACACTTTTGATCATTTTTCTGCATTCGATCGTTTTCAGACTTTTTTCAATTTTAAATTTCTATTAAGTCCCCAAAACAGAAAATGTCCCTTTTTTATCAGTTTTAATTCATTTCTTACTAGCTAACTTGCCCGGCGTTGCCCGGGTACATAAAAAAACTGCACGAATCGCGAAAAACCTCTGAAAATCACAATAAGATATTGCGAAAAAATTTTAAATCGCTGCACAAATTTCGAAAAGAGAAAGAAAAATTATATATTGTGCTCGAAGATTGAAAGTTGATTCAACTTCTATCAACGTCTTTCACTAATGTGAAAAATTGGTTGAAAATCGCTGAAATACACTAAAAATCACATACAAAATACCCGAAAAATTCGAAAATTGTTATACGAAATCCGAATAAACTTTATTGAAATGAAAGTAGAAATTACTTTAGTATTATAGGTCAAAAATGGAATGTCAAAAAATTGCAGCAGATCGCGAAGAAACGTAAATATCGAATTAAAAATCACCCGATGACGTAACAAACATGTGTAAAGTGTTTAATGTCAAGTAAATTTGACATTTACGATCACCCATTATTGGCATTTAATCTTATAGTTTGGCGATATTGTTTTTTGGCCTACGGGATAATCAGGTAGAACCACAAATTATTTCTGTTCGTATTTAAAGGTAGATAAATAGCTCTTCTTTATATAAATAAATAAAATAAATATTGAAAAAAAATGCTTATATGTATATGAAAAATAAATAGTTTGCCAGTAAATATACGTAAAATTCACTTCACTCGCCAAGGCCATTTTCTCTAACTCACCAAAGCCCATATATCAAAAATATACCAAATACTTTTCAATCTGTTGCCTGATACTAAGTAATCACAATAATGTAAATAACTATTAGGCACAGATACGTACCGGGTTTGGCGCGATTTTTTTTTTCACGCCAAATTGGTGAAAACATCGTTTTTGAATACCAGTTACACATATATATTTAAATTATTTTCTATTATTTTAAAAGGAAATAGCAATAAATAATAAAAAGTTTAATTAATGTCTATAGAACAAAACAGTTTATATAACTGTAAAAAAGAAAATAAAAGTAAATAAACAACTTATTAATAAATAAACAACAATAGCCGAGTTACCATGTCAGGCAAAATAATGCCATTTTGGAGCCCATTTTGTACCATGGAGCGTATATGACACCTGTACCAACAAAACTTTCAATAATATAGTAAATATGTCATTTGGTGGTGGCTTGATTATCGAAGATTATAAAATATGTGTGTATATGGCACATTTTTACATTAAAACTTAAATACTTGACTACATAGTTATAATTTTAACTCCTTTTTATATAATTTACATTTGAATATAAAGATTTACTCCGAAATGTTCTCCTATACTTAAAAAAAAATTATTGCGACCTTCGCCTGGCTTATTTCACGCTTCTGCCTTTGTGGTTTAAAATTGCATTGTTTGGCTACCAAGGTAATAATTAATTAGCATGTAACTCACAAATAAAGCCTTTCTCCTGTAAGACATACGATGGGAAAATTACATAAAAATGATAATTAAATTGAATAAAAAAATAAAGAAGGACTAAAAGACTGTTACTTAAATTTTATTTCTTCAAGTTTTTTCAGGCACATTTTTATTAACCTGGCGAAGCGAAAAATCGCCAAATAATGTATCAATTGCTTCTTTCATACTAATTTATTTTTTAATTTTTATAAACATTCCTTTCATATTTAAATTAAATATTTTCATTTTATAAATTTTATCTCGCATTAAAAAGGTTTTTGATTCTTTCTTTTAATTAAACAAATAACAGTTATTTTCTTTTAATTTGCGAGTTGTTTACATTATTTTCTAACGGATATAGCCATTTCAATTCATTTATCAACTATAATTTTCACCAAAATGACCACTGGCAACCCTTTCGTCGAAAATATCAATAAAATACAATAATCTAAGCATTGTATCATGTTACTTTTATTCACAATTTAATTTACTTGGATTCCCTTAAATATAATTAATATAATTCCTTAAGTTAATATTAGTTTTTGTTGCATTAAATTATTTCAATTTGTTCATTTTCTGTAAGCAAGTAATCCATATTGGTTTACAATGGAAGTCCAGGGCTTAATTTGCGCCGGAGCCCACCGGAGCCCGGCTCCGGTACCTCTCTGTTTTTAGTAAATATTTAAGTATTGGTCGGAATTCACCGGAGCTCATAAATACAGGGCTCCGGAGCCCAGTGCAATAGCGCTTCCGAAAAAGTGAAGCCTAAATTATCTTTTCCTTTCGTTCCCATCTCCAAGCTTTTGCATTCTTTTTTACCAAAACACT
Source organism: Maratus speciosus (assembly GCA_963932465.1). Classification (NCBI taxonomy): domain Eukaryota; kingdom Metazoa; phylum Arthropoda; class Arachnida; order Araneae; family Salticidae; genus Maratus; species Maratus speciosus. The sequence goes on along the minus strand of OZ010790.1, from coordinate 6,836,465 downwards.
TATAGGAGACGTAATGTGTCGCACACGTGTGAGATGGAGATAAAACGAACTCAATTTTTATATCAGTTTAGGGGATTGAACTGACTCGAGCTCAATCTGTATTACATTTAAAATTTTATTTGTTCATGTATAGAAAAAAAACTTTTCCTCATTTAAATTTACGTATTATATTCTATTTCAAATCATTTTAATGCTATTTCGATTAGAATGAGGGAGAAATAGAAACCGTGTTTTTCTATTTCAAATTATGTCGGCCACGTGTTGATACAGCGCCACTCAGGAGACTGAACAATGAATTTGCTTTCAGTTCGATTTTTTTTGTGTGAGATTAGGATAATTTTTTATTGGCTGGGTTTTTATTTTATTTTATCTAGATATCTAACTTGAAAAGAATATTTTTTGTTTTAGCCAACGAGCATCAGCTTGAGGTTTTGTTTGTTTGAGGTTTTTTGTCTTCTATTGCATACGGGTATAAAAATCACGTTAGTTATTCTTCTATTTATTTTGTATCATGAACGGTACCCATGCTAAGGCTCTGCTCTGCACATTTACGGAGTAACTTTCATTTGTAAGTAGATATAATTGAAATGCTTTGTTATTCTGATAGAAAGCAATCGAACAGTGTTTCCCCTTCTTCTATAAAAGCACCGATTCTTTCCGATAACGGTGTCAGATTTTTAATTTAATCTGATTTTCAGGGACTCACCGCAATAGATTGTTATGCGGTTATTCGATTATTGTTTAAGATATGCACCTTTTATAGGAAATTGTAAAACATTGTTCCATTCTTAAGCATATAAATATTAATTTATGTAAATTTCATTTACTTTTTCCTTAAAAATGCATAGCTGCGAACTATCCCTTTTTCGTGTTAACACTATTTCTTAATTATAATACTTACCATACTTAATCGAGGAATTCTGTAATTAATTAACATTAAAATTAGGCAAAGATTACTATTCAGGAGGAGTTATCACTAAAAAGTGGAATAGTTGACAGCTAATAGCAGCTGATAGATATATTTAAAATTTTTATTTTGCTAAAACAAAAAAAAAAAAATGCTTTAGATTTTGCAAATAATCCTGAAAATATAAATATGCAGGTTAGAGTGACAGGGGGGGGGGGGAGGAGGGACGGTACAGCTGTTGTACTGGTACCGCAGAATATTAGGGCTCCGGTACTTTTTTTGTTAGAAATTAAGCCCTGTGGAAGTCTATGGGAATTTGGCGAAATATTAGAGATATCGCCAAGTTGGCGTCACTTTTGGCGACTCATTTTGGTCGCCAAATTTGGCGATATACCGCCAAGTTGGCGGCGTTTGGCGACAGAACTATGTCCCTCTACGGTAACCTCCTTATTAAATGCATTAAATGCTGTTCAATAATTGCATAAAAAATTCGCTAAAAATTCAAAAATCGCTGCATGAATTCCGAATAAACTTTTTTGAAAAGAGAACAAAATTTACTACATTGGGTTAAAAGAAAGAAACCATATTCTTCTCACTTATATGGAAAAATCGCCTCGAAACATAAAAAAACGCTAAAAATCGCATAAAAAATTAAATAAAAAAAATTCTAATCCAAAAATCGAAAATCGGGCTTCGAGGTGCAAAACTTCATATACAGGCGTACCTTTTCCCCAAATTTTGTAGCTCTACGTGCTGTGGTCTCTTCAGAACACTGTCGACACACTCACTAACTCACACACAAACTTCTTTCTTTATTATTATAGATAGATGACTGTTTCTTACTTTAGCTTTTTGTGTGTTTGAGGGGAAGACCTAGTCCCTTAAAACAGAGGAGCGTAGGTACGTAGTAGAAAAATTCGAGAGATCACACTATGTATAAAATTTAGTCTAAGGACTAGTCTGGCGGCCAGTCGTGAGCAAAGTATAGGTCAATATCCCAATATGGGGGTTAGCAATAAGTATGGGGTCATCAAAGCTCTTGAAATACACTGGTGAACCAATGTTTCTGTTAGTTTTCGATTGGGGCAATTGGTTGGGCAGGTTGGTTGAGGTCATTGGTTGGTTAGTTGGGGGCGGCTGTTTTGTTAGTTGAAGTTGGTTGATTAAGTTTTTGAAAGTATCTGAAAAAGATGTGAAATGATATAAAAAACTAGTGGAACCAAAGAGGAAAATAAAGCTCGATCTAAAAAAGTTACAGTAAAAAATTGGCAAATAGTTTCAGTCTAAAAAAGTAGTGCGTAGAAATTTAATGGAGCCAGATTATCTGTAAAGCTCATGAAATTACCCAAATTTTTGTGATAGCTGAAAATGTGGACTGAGCTTTACTGGTGCCTTATATTCAGAATATTATTATCCACTCAAAATGAATACCGGGTATAGTAAACAGAATGTGTAGTTATGTACTAAAACAATTCTGTCAGGCTCAGAATTGTGGACATGATTGCATCAAATCAAGCTAAACTCCACAAAGCTAGAAGAATGTAAACCATGAAATATTTTTTTAAGTATAACATTATTAAATTCATGCTGGTGAGGCATTGTTGCTATTAACATTTCTGATATAACACATCTAAAGTAATAATTTTTATTTCATGTAATTACTGTGGAAAAGAAACCTTATACCAATGGACTTGAGCAAAACACGTACATGGTTGAATCGTACATTCTTAGGGTTTTGGGCTTACTTTGGGCTTTGATCTTCCAGGCTTATCAGTGACTCCTGGAACGGAATTTAGTCCATACTTCGTACTGAACGGATCTCTCAGTTTCTCGCTCATTGCCAAATCAGCCTCTAACCTATTCTCATGAACCCAAATTTTTAAACTGGTTATAAATGTTTGGAATTCAGAATGACTTAAAAATGCCTTTACTTCCCTGGCTGATTTTAAGGCACTAGTAAAGCTCAGTCCACATTTTCAGCTATCAACAAAATTTGGGTAATTTCATGAGCTTTACTGATAATCTGACTCCATTACTTTTCTACACACTACTTACTTTTTTAGACTGAAAGTATTTGCCAATTTTTTACTGTAACTTTTTTAGATCGAGCTTTACTTTTCTCTCTGGTTCCACTAGTTTTTTATATCATATTTTAGTGCACTTCATAAGTACATATGATTTTTATTCTGTTCAAAAGTCTGTAACATCATTAAAATGCACTTGAAATAGTTTTTTCCCATTGGCCGTCATGTAACGGAAAACTTTTGACTGTCCCTATCATTAAACTATACATCCGATTTTCATGAAACTTGAAATGACTCGACAAAATTGTGCAACAATTATATATTTAAAATTTCAGACCATTCGATTGGGTCGTTTTTGCTCTGTTATATGCGGACGGACGGACAGACGTTCAGCCAGACAGACGGACCTGTCGTCTGTCTGGCTGACTGGCTAACGACGACTATAGGCGCTGCATATTTATATGATTAAGAACGCACCTAAATATGGCAAAATGAAAAGAATGTTGAATAACAATCATTGAGTTCATATAGGCTGAATAAACTTTTTATGAAACTTCAGATTCAGTTAGTCCTTGATATAAGTTGATGTTTACTATGTTTCAGTGTAAATCGCCTAACATGTAGCGCTGCTATGCAGTATTTTTCCTGATTTCCGAAATAGTTTTATCTCAAGAAGTATTGCACGGATTTTAATCAAACTTCAGATTCAGATACCAAGTTGACTTAAGTTGTTGCTTATTAGATTTTGGTATATATCGCCCAACAGGTGGCGCTGCTGTACAGAATTGTTTACGATTTCCGATATTCACGAAACTTGATATTCAGTTAGAAGTTGACATAAGTTGTTGCTTATTACATTTTGGTGTAAATCATCTAACCGGAGGCGCTGCTGTTCTGCATTTTTCAGGAAGTATTAACATGCATGAGATAGAAGAAAGTTTTAGGATTGTCACATCCAATTAGGTTTAATGTAATACACAGGTAAGCTTTAAATTACTTTACACGTAAAGTAATTACTTTACACAAAAGTTTAAAGTTTATGTTTTAGTAAAACGTTTCAAATGGATAGCTATTTTTACGCAGGTAGCGAACTTAGTGAGGAATTACATAATTTTAATTTTAAAATGTATTTTTTTCCGAGATGAGAACTACTTATACCCCAAGTTAAACTTAGGTAATATTTTTCTGATGTGTTTACATCACTCCTTGGGAGAGAATAAGGAAACAAAATTTATGTAAACTTTTATTTTTTATTTTCACTGTATCACAGCTATAATATTGTTAAATATTAGCAGTAAGGATTCAACACAATTTATTTTTGCATTCATAGCGTTCTTGAGTGGGAAATAGGGTATCTAAATTTAAGTGAAGTTAATATTTTATGTTTTGATTATAGATTTTTTGCGTTCAGATTGGAAGTTTTTGTCCAAACTACAGCAACTTGCATTACTACAGTGGTGAAATATTTTGAATTATACATTAGTAAACTGCATCACACATTGTGATGCAATACCGCATACATCAAAGCCTGATGATGATACCCTCTACTAATTTTGAAATGAGTTCGTCTGAATGCAGTAGTTATTAAAAAACTTGACATATATTTTGTTTAAAAACATAGTTTGAAGAACAAATTAAAAAAAGCAAAATTTATTTCCTACATTGTTTAAGCCCAAGAAGGGACAGATATTAAGATGTTTCATTCAATTAGTTCCACATTTAATGTTGGATTTTTGTAACAAATTAGTTAAGCCAATTGAAGAATAAAAAATAAAAACAAAATTCATACAATATGATACTTAAAATACCCTAAAAAATTAGATTCTGTTCAAATGAAATCGAAATAAATCTTAGACTTTTTTTTTTTTAAGTCTTGTATTTTGCATGCATCTTATCATTTTATGTATAATTGTCATAAACATAATACAAAATCTGCAATACAAATATTTTTAATTAAAATGGAAGAAGTCTAAGATTTACTTCGATTTCATTTGAACGGAATCTAATTTTTAGGGTGTTTTAAGTATAATATTGTATGAATTTTATTTTTATTTTTTAATCTTCAATTGGCTTAACTGATTTGCTACAAAAATTCAACATTAAATGTAGAACTAATTAAATGAAACATCTTAATATCTGTCCCTTTTCGGGCTTAAACAGTGTAAGAAATAATTTTTTTTTTTTTTTTTTTTTTTTTTTTTTGTTCTTCAACTTATGTTTTTGTTTAATTATTTTTTAAGTGGAGTACAAAATCAATTTCGAGCATCTTTTTCTTTTACTCCGATTATCTTTTTTTTCTTTTTTAATAAAAAATAGCAAATAAATTTTTATCAGTTATGGCATAAGAAATTTCTAAATTCCTGAAAATAATTAGCTCTAATTACATGAAAAAAAAAGTACGGAAAAATATTTTGAAGCTAATCTTGAAAACGATATGTCTTCTCATATAGTAGAAAGAAAAAAAATATATCATATAATTAATTTGATATAGTAACTAATAAATTATTTTAATACATATTTTAGGAAAATTAATCTCAGCTAAGATTGAAATAAATAAATAAAAAATATTAAGATAAATTAATTGTTAGTATCAATCAATAAAAATGTCATTTAAATAGAGTGTAAGCTTAAAATAAATTGCGTTTTCAAATGAACATTTCAGAAGATAACATTATCTTCTCAGAGAACAAAACCATAAAACTTTACTGACGTGTTTTATTACTGCAGTCATTAATCATCTTTTTTAGAAATAGAATTACGGTTGTCTTAATTTTAACTTAGCCCTGGTTGTTCACTTAGATACAAATACCAAAGAGATAACATTGATTTAATGCAGAAATTTTAAATAAAAGTAAAATTTGAATCTGTGTGGTATAATATACAAATAACATTATAAAGTATTAACAAGTAAATTAAAGAAGCAAAATTATATTTATTATATGAGCATGAAAATTCAATTTAAATTCAAATGGATGAAATAATTTTACGTACAGATAAAACTGAACTTTTGCTTTTTTTTATGATTCTCTCTCTTTTTTTTTTAACAATTTAACACTAATATTTTTATCAATAATATGCATTAGAAAGTTTTAGAATCTTGAAAATAATCAAATTTTATTTTAAAAAAAGTTATATTGACATTCCTTTTAAGAAATTAATTTTAAGATACTCTTAAATTAACAATTAAAATTAAGTAATATGTGGAAATTAATTCCATATTTTATTGGAGACTATTGTATCAATACTCAAAAATAATTTGCTTTTAAATATAATTGCAAACATAAATTGATATATATATATATATATATGTGTGTGTGTGTGTGTGTGTGTGTGTGCGTGTGTACTCGATGTGTATTAACGGGCTGCTTAAGAGACCCTGTTTATAAACCAGGAGAATTCATACATAATATTCAATAAATGTATTAATGTTTAGTAAACGTGTAGTAAACGTAGATATGTATTATTATCTAATTATAGCTAGAGCATGATAAACAGGTTTTAAAGATGTGTTGCTAGATAATGCTACTAAAATGCAAAATGGCCAAATGCTTCAAATCTACTAAGGAAATTTGAAAAAAGTGTAATTAAGAAAATAATAATCCATTTTCTTTTAATTAAAGAACTTAAAAGATAAAGCAAGTTATATCGTCTAAAAATTAATTTAATTCATTCATAAAAGCATGCTTCTGAGATATAGAATGTATTAAAATATTATTTTTAGATGAGTTTAATCGGAATCCGAAGCATTACTTGAGATTTTAGGTATTACAGGAAAATAATTAAAAAGGTGCATCTTAGAAGCGCGCACTTTCTTTTAACTTGTAATTTAATCTTAATATATTCTGCAATCAGACGTTCTAAAAATAACATCCTTCCATTACTTTTTCAATACTTGGAATTTTCTAAAACATACAAAAAAGTGTAATTTTAATTATTAATGTACTTCAAGGAAGAATTTTTTTTTTTCAGTTGTTGTTTTATATCTACTTTGAATATTTGAAATTAAATTCTTTTCTTTTTTTTTTTTACCTTTTTTTTTTAAGAAAGAAGGGTATAGAATTCGTGGTATTTGTTAATTATCTCGTCGACCACATTACTGTTACCAAATTGTAAGATTAAATGTCAATAATGGTTGATCACATTCACTTGACTTTAAGCAAGTTATACGTGTTTAAGTCATGAAGTGATTTTTATTTCGACGTTTTATTTGTATTTTTATTAATGTTATACTAATTTACTTGTTCTTTCGTTATTTAAAATAAAAATTATGTCAATTTGTATAATTTGGCGAGTGGTTTAGCGATTTATATAATTTGCACTCTAAATTAAAATGTCTGAAATTCAGACACTTAAGTGTCTGAAATGGAGTGTTCAATTTTCAGACATTTTAAAATGTCTGAATTTTTTCAGACACTTTTTGCGTCTGAATTTCAGACACTTCAAACGTCTGAATCGCATCCATTTTTTTGTAAGCATCATACGTAGCCATGTTTGACCACGTTGAATCCTGGAAAAATATTTGGCTGTGGTCCTGCCCCCCCCCCCCCCCAATACAGCCTGATTTTTTTGGTGCTCTCAGTTTTGGTATACAATTTTCGTTACGTTGATAATTTAAATCTTTTACGACATTGTACTGATTATAATCAATATCTTGAACTTCAGGAGTAGAACAAGATTAAAAAACAAAAAATATTTATCTAAATATTAGATTTTTTAAAATTTATTTTGTTTTTAACCTTATTTTACTTTAAAAGTTCAAAATATTGATTATAATCAGTACAATTTCGAAACAGATTTAAAATATAAGCTTTACAAATATTGCACATCAAATTTGGGGGCACTACAGTCGTAGGGGGACGGGGCACTTCCCAGTTTGCCCTTCCTTTAATCAAGAAGTACTTTTGCAAAAAACGCAACCCTGCATTATAGTTGTCTAAATTGAGATGTCCGGTATTCGGGAGTATCCGTTGTGGAGGTTAATGGACATTCTCGAATAGCGAACACCTCTATTTAACGAATACTTTTTTAATCAGCAGACATACATATTTGTATATTTTTACCTCAAAAAAGTAGACATCTCCAATTATCGGACAAATTCCGCGGTCCCGAAGTGTTCGCTATTAAGGGCTTTTAAGGTACATAGATAAATATATATATATATTTTATAATCTTGTCCTACTCTAAAAGTTCAAAATATTTATTAAACTCGGTTGAATGTGGAAAAAGATTTAAAATATCAGATGTACGAAAATTGCAAAAATCCCCCCCCCCCCCCAAAAAAAAATGAAAATATAAAAAAATATATTGCCACATAGGCAATTTTACATATACATCACTTGATAATCACAACAGCCATTTAACTATGAATAATGAAAATAAATAAATAAATATTCTACTTTAATAACATTGGGGAAAAAATGACTTTGGTATTTTGTTAAATATATTTGCGTTTTTAAACTTGTCCTACTCTAAAAGTTCAAAACTTTCATTATAATCAGTGCAAGATTTAAGATATCAGCTTTACAAAAATTCATGCAAAATTCCCCCACCCCCCCCAAAAAATGAAAATACTTATTTAAAAATTATGTTTTTAAAAAAATTATATTTCCACATGGGCAAGTTTTTATGTAGATCAGAGGGTACTCACAAAAGCTATTCAACTATCAATAAAAACAAATAAGTACATATTCTATATTAAAAACATGAGGAAAAAATAACTTATGATTTCCAAACTTCTTTCGTCTTAAATATATACAGTAACATCTGTCATTTTTGTATTTTTCGTATAAGTGCATATAAATAAAGTTACAACAATTTTAAATACGAAATCTAGTTAGAGGTTTTTACTTTTTCCCATTATAAATTTCAAATTACTTTTTTATTAAAAATAATAAAAAAATCAGTATTAGAGTTGATTGCAAATCAAATACATATGTATATTTTTACAGGCAGCTTCATATAATAGACCAGTCTCATTTACTTTATTTATCTTTTTTTAATCTGCGGTTTTATGCCAGGAAGTAAGAAAGCATTAGGTCATCTTTCAAAGTTTTTTTTTTCTTTACTTCCTTGTGGCCGTCATTTACTGCGAGATAAAAATTATCCATTGAAACTAAGAACTGACATTGAATATATAATTCGTAATAAAAAAGAACGTCATAAGTTTAAAAATATATACTTCTAGAATTAGTGGGGGTTTTTGCGAACAGATTCAAAACTAATTAAATTTCATGCAGGATTTTGTTTAGTACAATAAATAAAATCATAAAATACACTAATTTTACTACTATAAAGAAACTTACTTGAGTTGCTGCAAGAGGTAAGAAATATTCCTCGATTTGAAATTTTAAAAACTACCACAACCACAGTGAGGGAGAAAGACTTTCATCAGTTAAAAAGGTAATCCCATAATACATCCGACTAGCCATATTTAAAGAATGAGATGTTTCATCCTAAAAACAGGACCCGCCAGACAAAAGTTTCTTTTTTTTGCCAGCTTCGACAGGACGAAGATGAATAACACAATATTATTGATATAAATTGATACGAGTTAACACTAAGCCCATTGCACACGCTTTGTAGAATTTCCGGGTGTAATCTTCAACCGTCGTCTACTTCTGTTCTGTGTCTATCCCGCCCTTGTATCGACGACAGCTTCTAAGAGACATTTGATGTCGAGCACACACGTCAGATGTATGTATTCAATAAATAAATACTCCAAGTTAATACGAATTAAAATCACAGTACTTCACATTTCGCAAAAAACGAATTAAAATACACGCGTACATAAAAACAAACTTTGTTTGAATTACAACGTATACCACTTCGAACGAAGACATCTAAAACGCATGCGCAACTGGGAGTGCTAGTGCCCCCTGGTGGTTATTGCGTCGGAAGAATTAAAACGTCTTAAATTAAGACACGTTCAAAACAATGAAGTGTCTTAAAATAAGACGTTTGCGCATATTTTAGACATTATTCTCAGTTCGTTTACACCATGGTCATAGTAAGACGCTTATGTATCTTAAATTAAGACATCTATAGTGTCTTAATTTTCAGATTAAGACACTTAAGTGTCTAAAATTCTTTTTCAGTCACATATGTGTCTAAATTTAAGACGCTTCTATTTGCAGTGTGGCGAAATTGCTCGACGGGATAACTAACAAGTACCGAATTCTTTGATATAAATAAAAGGACTACGTCTGAATTCATTCATATTTATAAACACTTTTCAAAATAACAGACATTACATTACATTACAAGATAAAAACACTAAAAACAATATAAAAGGACCTTTCGAATTCATTCTGAATCCCTCATCAGCTTATTCCTAACGTAAAAGTCATACTAGGTTTTAAAGTTCAACAAATAGAAAAACATTACATCAAGTTGCCAAAAAATTATAGTTAAAACAAAACTGAATATTCTATTGGTAGAGATGCAGCCTCGTTAATTGCTTTATCAGCAGTTCTCGTGTACCAAGCTTCCAAAAACATGCGACTTGCATAAATGCTGCAGCCTGATCTAATTATGTAAGAATTCTCAAAACTCGGAAAATGATCAGTTCTCATGGCGTGGTCAACAATTTTAGAATTTAAATTTTTATTTCTAAAAGCATGTTTAGGCTCCTTAAGTCTAGTTTCAAGTGTACGGCTGGTTTCACCTATGTAGACTGCATTACACTGTTTGCACGGAATTCCATAAATAACATCTTTAAACTGTGAGATCCACTCCTCCACCCTTCCAACATATAAAAGTTAATAAATTCGCAATCTTCCGTATTACAAAGGTATTTCAGAGAAGATCTCGCATTTTTTTAAACCACTTGGCATTCACACGTCCTTCATCCCACAAAAACCACTTAAGCATCTTTTAAGCAATCTTAAGCATCGATATCCAATCTCACAGTTTAAAGATGTTATTTATGGAATTCCGTGCAAACAGTGTAATGCAGTCTACATAGATGAAACCAGCCGTACACTTGAAACTAGACTTAAGGAGCATAAACATGCTTTTAGAAATAAAAATTTAAATTCTAAAATTGTTGACCACGCCATGAAAACTGATCATTTTCCGAGTTTTGAGAATGCTTACATTATTAGATCAGGCTGCAGCATTTATGCAAGTCGCTTGTTTTTGGAAGCTTGGTACACGAGAATTGCTGATAAAGCAATTAACGAGGCTGCATCTCTACCAATAGAATATTCAGTTTTGTTTTAACTATAATTTTTTGGCAACTTGATGTAATGTTTTTCTATTTGTTGAACTTTAAAACCTAGTACGACTTTTACGTTAGGAATTAGCTGTTGAGGGATTCAGAATGAATCCGAAACGTCCTTTTGTATTGTTTTTCGTGTTTTTATCTTGTAATGTAATGTAATGTCTGTTATTTTGAAAAGTTATTATAAGCACCGAATTCATTTATACACCAAAGAGCCAAGACATTATGACCTTCCACACGCTTTACAATGAACTCGTCTAGATAATGAGGAGGACACGTGATCAGCTGGTAATAGTATTTAACGGCTGCGGTGGAGTCTGAGCAATAACGAGTATCTCCGAAACTCCTCAACTCGTGGTTTGTCTCGTGGTTTGTTTGCGACCTGCCATTTTTAGTATTTAAGCAAAGCGTATGAATGACGGTGAAATTAATAGTAGACGCCATGGCGTTGGATGTCCATGCGTTATCAAGAAAAAGGGGTATCAGAGACTGTACCGCTTGCTGAAGCAAAACCGGCACTCGACACTGACTCAGCTGACAGCCCAGTACAATAGAGGTCCAAGTAGAATTGTTTCAGAGCACACAGTTCAGCGGACACTGTTGGATCTGGCGCTGCGTAGCAGACGTCCCACTCAGGTGCCTTTGTTGACAAGCGTCATAGCCAACTACGTCTACACTGGCCCCGGGAACATCGTGACTGGATCACGGATCGATGGGAAAGAGTTGCCTAGTCAGATCAATCACCATTCGTCATTCATCACGTCAATGGCCATGTGAGGGCGCGCTACCTTCCAGGTGAGCAGTTGCTCCCCCAATGTAATGCGGATCATACACAGGTCGGTAGCGTCGTTGTTATGATTTGAGGTGCGTTCTCATGGGTGTCTTCAGATTTCAATGGGAATTGCACTGGTAGTTAGATAATGTTTCAGCGAAGGTTTTAATATAAGATAGTTTAGTACAAGATAGTTACTCTGCTTAGTTATAGAATTATGGAGGAAAGTTTTGTAATAAGGTGAACACAATTGTGAATGATTAGCATTTTAAAAAAGCTCTACTGAAAGAATTTGTGCAAGACTTTCGGTGTTAGATAATTTTTAACACTTTCCAACATAGTTGAAAAGTGTTTATGAATTCGGTCTGTCTGTCCATCTGTCTGTGTTCTAACTCGCATAAATAGAATCCGATTGCCATGAAATTGATATATGTTATTTAGAGTTTACTGTAACACGTTCTGTATTGAAAATGAAGTCTGTAGCGTTTACGGTTCAATTAAATCGACACTCAAAAGAATTCTGTTACATGACGGCCTATGGGTAAAAATCGTTTGCGGTGTATTTTAATGATATTACACTATTTAAAACATTTTTAAGTTGATCTATATCACTGAAGTGTGCTACAAGGTTCTTACTATAGAACGTGGTGAGCATAGAATTTATTGTTCATTTACAAGGACATACAAAAGCGATTGGCTACAGAAGAAAATGAATACTAATTGAACTATCGAAGCCTACGAACAATAATTGCTGGATGTGAGTTCTCAGTTGCAGTATGTGTAGTATGCATCTTTAAATTTAATAATTTTAGGTAGATTTCGTAAGAAATACTACCTATTGCAGTCGTTACCATGGTACGACTTTTGAAACATTCCTTCATAACTTTTCATTATAGGACCCCAGGAACCCAAAACCACCCTCATCTAAAAAGTTTATATATATATATATATATAATAGGGGGCTCTGCCCCCTACGAGCTACGCTCGTCAATCCCCGTTCAGACACCGCAGACTCTAACAGCACGCTAATTTGATCGGCTTTAGAAAGATTTCGGAAGATTGAATTATAATTTGAATCTGACAATTATAATCTGACGTAATTTTCGCCTTTTCTTTCTCTTTTTAATATTCACGTAAAAATACTTTTGTTAGAAATGAAATATTATGATCATCTTAAAATATCAAATAAATGTCTCGCGCAATTTTTTAAATTTAAACTGTTTTGCAATATTATTTTTTGTTCATTTTACGTAATATGTGTAATGTGACGTAAATGTGACGTAAATTCTCCTATTTAAGACATCTAACGCATGTTAATGAATTTATTATTTTGCAATATTCTTTCTCTTTTAAAATTCACGAGTAAATATAGTTTTTATGACGTAATTTTCAATGAGTTCCTGCTTTTTATATTTTCTGTTTATAATAGTCACGTGTAAAATAAATTTTTAATTTGAAGCAAACATTATTGTTTGCGCTGTTTATACAGTTGGCAACAGTTTAAATTAATACAATTTTCTAAAATATGTAAAAAATATCTCTCGAAATGCTGAAAATTTGAATTTAAAATAGAAACAAAACCTCAAAAAATGAATCAAATTAAAAAACTAAATGCAGTCAGCACACCGGAAAATTTTGACGCATAAAATGATCTAAAAATGATTAAATTCCTATGTACAGTTTTTGCTCCTATAAAACTTTTTTAATGGAACGATTTTGTCCAACTTTGGTATTAAATATATTTTTAAATAATTCTTCGACTTGAAAACTGTCTGCATCAGCGTGTTTATCAAACATTTCTCTATAATACTACCGATTTTCATATTTTTGTATGCAACAGTTTTTTTTAATATTAACGAAGAAAGGCCATGCTTAAGCATTCAAATTGGATGGCGATCTGCCGGGAATATCTACGCAGATTTTCATTGGTCCTTTTCCAAATCAAATTTTTTTTTATATATATAGAAGGATATGTGTGTGTGTGTACTAAATTTTGTCCGCACGATAAAAAGGGGCAATTATGCACGGATTGTTTTCAAACTCGCCAAAAACTTTGAGATGGCTAATATCTCGGCGGTGATTTCAAATGGGCAAAATCGGCACAATGAGGTGGAAATGGAGATGGTTCAAAATTTTGAATACCTCTTTAACATCATTATGATAAAACCAGCTCTTACAGAAAAATGACAGGAAAAAATAAACATTTTTCATTATAGTAGTTGTCAATAATTAAAAAAACACAATAAAATTCTTACCGCAACAATTACTTTTCTATTGCAAGATTTCCACGTGAAAAATAAAAATGAAATAAATTTTGATGAATTAAAAAAAAATTAATATTACGTTATGACTTTTCTATAACAATTTTTAAAAGTAAGAATGAAAATGAAATAAATAGTTTGACGAATAAAAAAAAAAGTGCATATTACGATATGTTGGAAATATAATTTTTTATATATACTCTTGTGTGACGAAATAAAAATAAGAAATATTGTTTTTCTAATATTCCCCACTGCCATGATTGCTTAGCTTTATATCCAAATTAAAAGAATTGCGTGATTAAATGAAATATAGGGGAGACTAGGGACGGTTGACCATACGGGAGGCTTGACCCACCCATCAATTTTCATATTTAAAAGGATTTCAGAGTTTTATAAATAGGTGCCAACAAAAGCTACTGGAATGCTCATGTCTTTGTTTCACACAGCTAATCGAAACAGGTGTGGAAAAATCAATTGTGAAGCGTTTTCAACCTAAAAGTTGTGTTTTTTAGAAATATTTTGTGAGCTTTTTTCAGATAAAATGTATCATATAAATTTAAGTAAGTGGGTTTTAAGTAATGCAGAAATATCGAGCTTTCATTTCAGGCATAAAGACTGTACAGTAAGTTAGGCTTACTATAACAATGTGGTATTGCTTAGAAAAGATCTATGTAGGGAGGCTTGACCCAGTCAGTGTGAGGGAGGGTTGACCAGATCCTCAAGACTTCCTTAATTAAGTGGTTTTGGAAATATTTTATTATACACTGTGCATAATGAAAAGTGAATGGTATATGTATAAAAGAATGTAAATTTATTCTGTAAAGCTTCAGTAAAATGGTATGATGGAAAAGAAAATGTTTAAAACTGACTATAGAAAAATGTGAAAAATTGCTAGAAAATAGGAAAGTTGAGAGGAACTTTTTTCCATTTAGATATTTCTTACAATAGATAAATAGAAACAGTGGGAAAGACTAAAAAAGGACTAGAAAGGATGGAAGCAACAGTCTTAACCCTTTGAGGGGCAATGGTATATTTATAAAACAACTTAATTTTAATTCCGAAACATCACAATGTCACCAGAATTTTGTTAAAGTCTTTTCCATTTATTATGTATGTGAAATATAGCCTTTTTCTTATTTCCAAATAAATTTGTTCATAAATTCCGGTGCCAGTCATTTATCTCAACATTTTAGCACTGAAAGTACTTTGCCTCTTAAAGGTTTAAATCATGTTAATGATAAGTTAAGTGCTTATGCGGTTGCAAAAGAACACAGCATTGATCGAAAAACTTTAGGAAGGTATGTAGAAAAATTTCACCAGGGTGAATACAGTGATATTAAGCCAAATTATGTGACAACTAGAGTTGTCAAATCGGGTGTCATAAAAATGGAACAAGGAGATAAGAAAAGCGGGACAGTGGCTCCTAAATCCGCACATAATAACATGAAACACTATGAAGACTGAACCTAACAGAATACTGCCTTGTTTAAATTTATATTCCTTGCTGTACAATTATACCTGCTCTGACAAAACCCTGTTTAAAACAAAATTTTTCTCCTCTGACTTGCGACTGCGTCTTATCAGGTTTGTTTAAGCCTCATATTTAATTTTTTTTTATAATAATTAAAACATGTAGAATAAAGTTATTTTGCTTTTTTTAAACTGATTTTATTTCTCTTCACAAATAGTGCAATATAAAACAAAGTGGGTCAAGCCTACTATACAGTGGGTCAAACCTCCCCTCCCATATATGGGGAGCCTTGACCCATTATTTTTTCATGATTAAAATCAATCATTTTTCAAATTTCTTATATGTTACACTTATGTAGCAATTTTATTTTGATAACTGATTGTATAACAAATAAAATGATACATAAAACTTTATCATACGTTCAATATTTAAAAAATAAAAAATTATTTTGTAAAAAGTGGGTCAACCCTCCCTAGTCTCCCCTACACATTTTAAGTAGTCTGTGTTTCTTTTGTACAGGTATAGATTAAATTTCACTTTTAATTACTGAATTTATCCCCGTATAAGTGCTATATTGCTTTTATGCGTTTCTTTCACAATGTGGTCATTGGATTATTTGGGTTTAGCAGCCATTGGCTCCTTAAAAATTTTGGGAATCTGCACCTATAAATAGAATGAATGCTGTTTTGTATTGCAAATAGGGTGATACAATCTATTGTCACACTGTAAAAAAAAATCCGACCCGTTTTCCTGTAGGAATCGGAAAAATAGTTGCCCTTATCATACCGGAAAAATTTTCGACCCAACTCGGAATAAAATCCGTAAAAAAAAAGGAAATAGTCTATAAAACGGTATTTTACAGATTTTATGAATTTTAGGAACAGATGTCATATTCGCCCCATATTGGCGCGATTTTTTTCTGGCGCCAATATCATATAGGCAACGGGTACTTAACTTGCGCCAAAGTGTCGTTATTTAGCTTGATGTGGCAACCCGGATTATGTTGTTTATGCTGTTGATGTTTTCGCCAAATTGGCAACCGAAAAAAATCGCGCCAATATGGGGCGAATATGACATCTGTACCGAATTTTATTCCGAGCACGGTCGGAAAATTTTCCGGTACGATAAGGGCAACTATTTTTCCGATTCCTACAGGAAAAATGGTCGTATTTTTTTTTACAGTGCAACATAGAAAGTATTAGTAGAAGTTTGTGATAACTTTTGAATGAAAAAGAAAAATGCTATTTTTTTATTTCACAATCAATAAACAGGCGGAAGTAAATTCAACAATTAAATTATAAGAAAGTCATTAGAAAAATTGAATACATTATCATGAGAGAAGGACCACAATTTAGAGTACTCGAAATCATAAATAAGTTAGCGACTATGCAAAACTCTATTTATTTTCTGCTTGATTGTAAATCATGTTTCCGATTCCTTGATGACATCATAACGATCAGACTTAATTTATATTCCATGCCCTCCAAACACCTTTTGACCTTTGGGTGGACGAACCAGTTCAAGTCCTGAAAAAGAAAAAAGAAACAGGATTTTTATTTTGACAGCAGGCCACAATAATCTTGTAAGGGCTTTTTTATTTGTAAACTACAAGGTATCTATAAAAATAGAAAATAAAGCCTTTGTGCAAGAATATTAAGGGGTTAGGTAACCTTTGAAGCGTCCAAAAATCGAATTTTTTTTAAAATAGCTTATAATTAAATATGATTCTTTGGAAACATTTAAAATCAAACCCCATACAAAAATACGCATTAGAAGAGAAGTTATGTCTAAAACACTTTGAGCTTTTGCTATATGATCAACGGGTTTTTCAATCTTTAAAGCCAATTTTCTCGAAACAGCGATTTTGATCATTGCGCGCACGATTTCTGAAAAACGGTTGCCTAGAATTTCACGAAATTTTTGGTGGATGTATTAAATGTACAGAAGCACAAAATGACTTATTATTATGTTTCTCAAGTAAGAAGTTTAGAATTCAAGGCTATTTTTGTATAAAAAAAATCTCGATATTTCGAATTACTCTAAGAAAAAAAAAAATTCTCCAGATCTACAAGTTTTATTTTTTTTCATTGTAGGTCATTTTGAAAACACTTTATATCTGTACTCATTAAAAAAATTTTGGCTTGTTTCAGCCATTGAGATGGGAAAAATCATGCGCACAATGCATGCAAGAATAATTCTTTCGTAAAAATTGTATTAGCGTTAAAAATAAATTTAAAAAAAACTATATATGGTTATACCTTTTCTAACAACTTTCATTTATAAAATAAATTGTTCCTAACATGTGTTTTCAATTTTATAATTAAAAGTTAATTAGTTAAAGAATGACTATAATTCTTACAGAGGTCACTTTTCCATGTACTTGATTGGTTCAAAGGTTACCTGACCCCTTAACACTTTGCATTGCGTTGTCGTTGCTGCGGCGACATCATCTTTCTTTGCAAAATTTGTGTTTGGCACCAGTAATAAAGAAAAATAAAATATGGCTCATTTAATCAGAGCATTTTTGAAATTGTGTACTTCAAGGAAACTTCTTTTAAAAAAGTGGTTCAGACCGAATAAAATTTGTGTAAAAGAAGCCACAGTCTAAAGGGTTTTTAAAAGGCTGAAAACCAATATTTAAAAATGCACAAATAATACACAAAAAAGCAGCAAACAGCTGTTTCGAATCCCGAAGCGAGATTCATCTTCAGTGCGACAGAGAGCAAGGCACAGTGTACTTGAAAAAGTAAGACCGGGCATAACGACCCACTGCCTATCTATCGTTATGCTTAGTCTTGGCAGCTTGGCGTCCTTTTTCCTTCAGAAATTCCGAATTCATACCAAAAATTCCAAATAATAATTTTTGCCTTATTTAACGAGCGACATTTCGTGATTGAATAAACTAAATATTTTTCGTTGGTAATTTTCGCTATGAACTACAGTTTTTTTAATAAAGTAGAAAGCCAAACTGTTAACACTGCCATACACTACCTGGCCACAACCAAGGGCTTGGTTATAAGCTAAAACATGTATTACGAAAATTTAACTGGATAATTTTCATTTTCTATCACTTGTCAGGGAACATTTCCGTTTGTCAGCCTTGCAAAAAAAGGTTTAATTTTTAATATTCAACGAATAACGATAAAAAGAAACCAGTATATTATACGGGAATGTTTTACATTGTATTTTAAAAATAAAAAATCCTGAAGCCATTTTAAAGAACACATAACTGAACAACTTTGTGCAACGGTATCGTAGATTTATCTTTCATAGAAATAATATAGATATATAAAATTAAATATGAGAAAACTTTAAAAAATACATTATAAAATTAATGGATTTCATTATCATATTTAAATGTTGTTTGCGTTGTCTATTAAATCCTGTGATAATACGAAATTTTCTAAACGTGTTAAAAAAAATTTTCCTTAGAATATTATCATACGAATAGTACGGAATAGACATTAAAATTCAGTAAATGACAGATTCGTTTCATTCCAATTAACAGTGTCTTTTGTAATTTGGATAGTCACTTTTGTTTAAACGCATAAGTAATCCCCATATCCGAAATTAAAAATAAAACCGTTCCCAAAAGGCTATACTCTGTGTAATTTTAATTGGCTTCTCTAGGACATCCGTCTTTTCCACTTCATTCCTTCGTTGTCATGGCACTAGAAAACGCCAGACACTGGCCCTGTCTTTTCAGTTAAAGAAAGAAGCTTTCTACTGATCTCAAGTAGTTGAGAAGCAAAAAGTGGTCAATCAGACAAATACGGTATTACCACAGTTACTGACCTAAGAGAAGGATAGGGAAACTGAACTTGAGAAGTCAGTGGAAATTACATACATTCTGTCGAAAGAGTGCACGGAATCGTTAAGTAAAACAGAAAACAATATATATTACGCCTTCAAATGAGGCCCTAAGTGTCCAATACAACTACACCGGGTGTGACCACAATATTCCATACGATTTTACTAGGCTGATTTACGTATGGCCTCCAGCTCCCTCGGCGAATTTTCTTGTATGGCTTCAATTGACTCGAAACGCCTTCCTCGAAGTGGTAATTTAGCTTCGGGAACAGGATAAAATCACACAAGGTCATATCAGGTGAGTACGATTCTTGGTCGATGATATGTGTTGCGGTTTAGGCCAAGAACTCTTGCGCAACGATAACTTTGTGCGCGATGAAGCAATATTGTGATGCAAAATCCACATGAATTTTCGATAATTTCTAAGATGTTCAGAGCACAAAATTTAAGAAAAGTGTTTGTTCAACTAATTTTTCCATTGTAAAAAATCGAAGGAGCACTCAAAAGTAATGCATAAAATAACAGCTGCTGTAAACACACTAAGCCACAAATGGCGCTCAAAATTCGCTTTATAATTCGGTATAGTAGTATACACTTACAGAAAAAAAATGTCTTGCTATCTTATCTTTTACGGGCTTTCCTTGAAATTGTAAATTTCGGCACTTTTTACGCAGAATGTATACTATAAATATAGATTTTCATAAAATAGAAGTTTAAGAAGTTCCTGGATTTACCTGATCCCGCTTTAATGCAACGTGGTAGTGGAGGATTCCATTTCCCACTGATGTTACACTGATGCGTCTTTTGTGGCACTGCTTCCTTATCTTCATAGCGCGCGCAAGAAATTTCGCACTTGTTTCCTTGATCGAGATAATTGGTGTAGCACATGTACCTACCACCCGGGCCCAGAGTGAGGGTGCAATCCACAAAAGCTGAAAATTAAAAAGACGTTACATGCATTTTAGGTGTCCTGTCCTGTCTTGAAACAGACCGACATTTTTTAAACATTTATATAACAAGTAAACAGTGACAGCCATCGACGTTATTATCATAGGAGTGGAATTCGTAAAAACAGGAAGTTCTTTACTATTCTTCCTTGTTTTAGTTAAGCACAGCCGATAGATGCATTCACTATCACAAATTGTAATAATGCTCCAAATAACCTTGTAATTTCAAAGCAGAAATACTTTTTAACGCTTTCCAACATAGTTGAAAAGTGTTTAAGAATTGGGTTTGTCTGTCCGTGCTCTAACTCTCGTAAATATACTCGGATTGGCATGTAATTGATATTCGTTATTGAGGTTTACCATGGCATGATCGATATTGAAAATGAACAGTCTGGCATTTAAACTTCATTTGTACGGGCATTCAAAAGTTACATTATGGTCTGAGGGGAAAAAATTATTTGCGATGTATTTTAGTGATGTTGAACTATTTTAAACAGAATTAAACTTATACACCTTATTGAGATGCATTAGAAGATGGTTTCTACAGAATATATTATGTCTAGCACTTAGAGTACGTGTATAGGAGAGCACAAAAGTATTCCGTTATATTATGGTCTATGAAGAAAAATTGTTTGCGGAGTATTTTAATGATGTTACCATATTACAAACATAATCAAATTGATATGAATTTATGGGGTGTACTAAAACATGCTTTCTGAATGGGGTGCAAAGTATTTATCATTCACTTACAGTGTCACACAAAAGAATTCAGTTTTATTATTGTTTATGGGGGGGGGGGGGGAGCACGCAGCGTATTTTAATTATGTTGCACTATTTCAAACGTGATGAAATTCATATGCGTTTCTGAGGTTTACTATCAGATCCTTAGGGAAGAATATGATGTGCGCCCGATTTAATTTCATTTACAGGACACGTTGTAACTAATTTTTTTTCCCCTCTACATGGTATGTATGAATTCTGTGGACAGTATACAGGGCTACGCAAAAGAATTCGTAGGAATTGCTGTAAATGAGCGTAAATTGCTTAAGGGTTTTTTTTTTTTTTTTTTTTTTTTTTGAGTTATGCATTTTCAAGCTCTCTAAATATAGTTGAGCTTTGAAATGCATGTATGCAATATATATTTGTAAAATATAAATATAAGAATATATACACTATATAAAAAAAAATCTGTAAAGTTACTAAAGTTTTTCTAGGAAACTGGGATTCCTAGAACTTTTAATGTAACGGCAACAAGAAAAATTTCTTTTACAGACGCTGTTACAGGAATTTTTGTTGTTGCGGTTACATAAAAAGTTCTAGGAATCCCAGTTTCCTTAGAAAAACTTTAGTAACTTTACAGATTTTTTTTTTACAGTGTAAGACTATGCAAAGAACTGAATACATGCACGCCTACACTGTAAAAACAATTTGAAATTCTACGGATTTAAAGTTACAGAAATCTGTATGCTTACTGAAATTTTATCTGTACACTGTACAAAAAAAGATGTAAATTTACAAATTAGTTTTGCAAAGCTACAGAAATCTGTAGCTTTAGAAAAGAATCTACTAACATTGCAACAATCTTACTAAAATTTTATCTGTAATGCGGATTGCAGTTATATAAAAAGTTTTAGGAATAAAAATTTCCTAAAAAATTCTTAGTAACCGTACAGATTTTTTGATGTACGGTGCAAAAGTGTATCTGTTACATGAATTTTTGCAGTTGCCGTTACATAAAAAGTTCTAGGAATCCCAGTTTGCTAGAAAAATTTAAGTAACTTTATGGATTATTATTATTTTTTTTTTTTACAGTGATGGATGTTAAGTTCTGGAAGTACGATTTTAGTACTTTTAAGCGTGTTTTTGCCCGAATTAAATTTCATCTTAGCATGGCGCGTTCATAAAAATTTGTTTTTAATGTGTATGGTTGTACAAAAGAGTTGCACAGTCGTGGAAAAAAAAAGTAAACAACCCTTACTAACTCTGCAAAAAATTATCGTAGTAGAAAGTTACCGGTACCACACGATTGGTAATAAAGTCTACTTTTAAATGATGTATATAACATTTTCTTATGGGGCCTTCTATATATTAAAACGAACCATATCTTTTTTTAATAGCAGTACACAATTCTGACAACATAAATGAATTCTGCACCCTTCAATTAACCTAAAAACAAATTTTTATGAAATTCGTACGATAAGTTTCCGAGAAATTAATTATTTTAAAATGAACTTCTTTTAGGGGCTTTATCCAAATTGAAGTTCGGTGCTCGATTGTTGATCGAGATGCCCCAATCTTGATCAAGGCATCTTAAGCGCAACTCAAGCAGTCATTGAAGACTGCTAGATTACAGGATAGTAGAAGAAATTTCAAAATATCTAGTCACTTCTATGATAGACGGCCCCTTAAACCATCATCTTGCCGTTTTTTAAGAATAATTTGAAAATTACTTGGAAGACAAATGTGAAATTTTGGATTTCCATAAAGCAAGACTTAATAAATCTAAATCCATCAAAAAAATTGTAGTTTGTAATTCATAATTTTTTCGAACATTAATTTCATAATTAGAAAAAGATTAAGATTAAATAAAGATTATAAAAATTGCAAATTCAACGTATTTATGTTTGGGTATTTTAGTATTATTGCTACACAAAACAGTAGCACATTAGGAGTATAATTTCAGGAGATATTAATAAAAATATGAAAATGTAATTTAACATTAGAATCACTAAATTTTGAATGTTTATAATTCAAAAACTTACCATTCGAATAATTTGAAATTTGGTGTCTAGGCATAGTTTGAACCGAAGATTTGAAATATCCTGTTAAAATTGTGTATTGCCATTGAAAAAAAAATGAAGTTTGGGTTCGTTTTAATATGTAGATGGCCCCCTAAGCGAATTTTATATACATCATTTAAAAGTAGACTTTATTTCCAATCGTTCGGTACCAATAACTTTCTTCTACGATAATTTGTTAAGGAGTTAGTCGAGGCTGTTTATTTTTTTTCCCACGACTGTACATTTCCGTTAATTGGTAGAAATTGCTGAAGGTGGATTTTCAACTGTACTATGCGTTTTTAGCCCCCGGTACGGTATGATATTTTTTTCTCCCAGCTTATTTTGTGTCTCCAAAAAATAACGTTACCTTACAGAAGGCAGCCGTATAACAAAGCAGTACAATTAAATGCTCTATAGCAATTTTTTAAACTTCTAAGCATCGCACATTTTCAACTTTTATACCGTCGTATTGGGCAAAAAAGTTCTTTTAAATGCAATTTGTTTGAAAACTGTATCTCACTTTATTTTTGAGATATTAATTTTTTTGTAGTTTTTAGAGTCATTTGCTTAACAGAAGTACTCCATTTCTGTAGAAAGTAAAGGAAAAATAGTTGTAAAATATTAATTATATCTTTTTGTTGCTATTTTCTCATAACAACCGAAATAAAATGTAATTAAAATACGTGCTGTTTTGAAAAAATATAAACGAATGAATTAATGTTACAAACAAATGAAGGCCTGTGAATCATTAGATAGCCTTTTTTTTCGTCGAGTTTCTTGAATGACGGCATCTTTTTGCTGCATTTGTGCATTATTTTGTGATAGTGACGTCCTATGCATGCTTTACTGTAGGTCTTTAAGAGTAGATCGTAAATGTGGAATTCTTAAGCGGATGCGGATGACGTTATTTTACATAAAGTAAAAGAGTGTGCTTTAAGTCTTAAAATTGAAATATGTTTTGTACTACAGTAGAGTCCCTATTATCCGAGTCCCGCTTAACCGAGTTATTTTCTTCTGATAGACTGGTGATTTCTATTATTATGAAACAGCCATTATGAATGAAGTGTTAGATGAAGATGAAAGAGCAGCCGTATAAAGTTAGAACTCTGATTTTCTGCTCATAATGGGGGAAAAAATGGCCATAAATGTTTTTGAAAAAAAAATTATGGCCATTTTTTTTTACATTCTGACCAGAAAATCAGAGTTCTAACTTTTTACGACTGCTTTTTCATTTCACCTAACACTTCATTCATAATGGCTGTTTCATAATAATAGAAGTCACTAGTCCATCAGAAGAAAAGGAAGTAATTGAAATGTCGGGGGCGACACTAAATTCTGAAAAAGCAGAATTCCTGTTCTCTAGTCTTACTACACTAAATTTTAGCATAATATGTAGTATATATAAAAATCTATAAATCATATATAGAGCTGCACAAAAGAGTAGGAGTACCTATCCTGCAATGGGATGAAATTGTTAAAATCTGGTTTTCAAATGTGTTACGTGTTTTCTAAAATGTTTACTTAGATTTTTACTTTCTTCTATCTTTACAAGAACCCAGTTACAGTTATTAGATAGAAAATTACTGGATTCGTGAAAATTTTCGACTTCCGGTTTTCGACGAATTTACACGTTTTACGGGTCAGAGATCATGAAAAACATGTTTTTTACAAAATGTCTGTCTGTGAGTCTGTGGCTCTGTCTGTCTGTATGTATGTGACGCAAATTTTGTGGGCGCTCTATCTCAAGAACTAATGCACGGAATTAAAAAAAAATTATATTCAAGTAGTCCCTAATATAAATTGGTGCTGATTAGATTTTGGTGTAAATCGCCCACAGGTGGCGCTACTATACTGCATTTTTCGCGATTTCTGCAGTAGCTCTATCTCAAGAACTAATTTAGGGATTTTCATCAAACTTCAGATTTAGTTAGTTCTCGATATAAGTTGGTGATGATAACGTTTTGGTGTAAATCACCCAACAAAAAGCGCGCTGCTATGCTGCATTTTGCAGGATTTACGCGATTTCCTCAACAGCTCTATCTCAAGGACTAATGCACCGATTTTCATCAAACTTCAGATTTCGTTAGTCCTTGATATGAATTAATGCTGATCGCGTGTTGGTGTAAATAGCTTTACATGTGACGCTGCTGTGCTGCATTTTTCACGATTCCCCAAATAGCTCTATCTCAAGATTAATGCACGAATCTTCATCTAACTTCAGATTTAGTTTGACGTTGACACAAACTGTTGCTGATTAAGTTTTGGTGTTAATCGCCCAATAGGTGACGCTGCTAAGCTGGAATTTTTACGATTTTTGCAATAGCTCTATCTCAAAAACTAATGCACAGATTTTCCCTAATCTTCAGATTCCGTCACACGTTGACATAAGTTGCTGCTGATTAGGTTTTGGTATAAACCACCCAATAGGTGGCGCTGCGAGGCTGTATTTCGCTGCATTTACACGATTTCAGCGATAGTCATATCTCAAGAACTAATGCACGGAATTTCATATCTTTAGAATCCTCATGACTGGCATAGATTGCCATTTAATTTTAACAGTGTCATAGCGAATTTTGAAGAATTAACATGCATGAGATAGAAGAAAGTTTTGAGATTGGTACATCCGACTGTTTTTTTTTTGCCTTTTTAAACGACAAAGTTTTATCAAAATTTTCTGCTAGTGTTGGAAAGTGTTTTATAATCTATGCTTTGCTGCATGATTTTACTTTCTTGTTTTGGAAATTTAATAATTTCTTCCTTGTTTTAATTACAAGCATCCCCGATAGATGGCGTTCACTATTACAAATATCCTTGTAATTTCAAAGCAGAAATACCTTTTTGGCAATCAAATGACTAAACAAAGACGAGTAACAGCTGAGGAGACTTGGATACATTGGTTTGTTATGTTAGGATAATAATTCTAACAGTTTTAAATAGCGTAGAGCCATCTAAAGGTGTTACTTGGTATTAAAAAATGAAAGCATAGTAAAGAGATTTCCGAGTTCATACATTACTCTATTTGTATTGTACTGCGCCAAGTAATTTCTTATTGTAACATACATTACTCTCCTGTAACAGTAACGTTGACAGCCGTCACCATTTTAATTTGTACATAAACTGCTTTTCTTACGAACAAGAAAATACGGTAAATAAAGACACACAACCTTGCTTAATGGTACACAAAATACGAACTTTAATAAGTTAAAAGTTTAATTCTATGTTTCGAGCTGTTTCCACAGTCGTCTTCAGCAAAATATGATGGTTAAATGGCTAAAAGCTCAGAGATGAAGGCTTCCTCTACGAGAGACAATTTGTCGAGCATTGACTAAAGATATGAAAACAAAAATGTAGTGGTGCCATCCAGTGAAAATAAATACTTATTAATGAAATGAGTCCAAATAAATCAAAAGTTCGACTGAAGAAACCACGAGGGTCGCCACCTACGCATGAGCGCCAGAATCACATACACAACCCATCATGCGTAGATGACGACCCTCGTAGTTTCTTCAATCGAGCTTTTGATTTATTTGGACTCAATTTCATTAATATTTATTTTCACTGGGTGGCACCACTACATTTTTGTTTTCATATCTTTAGTCAATGTTCGACAAATTGTCTCTCGCACAGGAAGCCTTCATCTCTGAGCTTTTAGCCATTTAACCATCATATTTTGCCGAAGACGACTGTGGAAACAGCTCGAAATGTAGAATTTAACTTTTAACTTATTTAAGTTCGTGTTTTGTGTACCTTAAGCAAGGTTGTGTGTCTTTATTTATATTTTTGGTGCAATCGCCCAGTATATGTTAAAGAAAATACGGTTTTACTGAGTTTACGAATGAAAAATATCTTGCTCTTATAGTAACCACCCTGCTCTCTGCCCTCTGAATACAAAGCCTGTGCGCTGAATCGAAAATGGTGGCTGTCGTGGGCTAGTGATGGGTAGAATGAATGATTTTACTATTCGAATGAATCATTCGGGCATGCACAAAAGCATAGATACCAGCCTTTTTTTGTTACATGCTTTCATTTAACTTACAGTTATGTTTGTATGTGGCAGTCAAATCTTGTGATTCATTTTTCACCCGCTTCCTGTTGACATAGAGATTTGAAATTTGGAATATTCAGTGTAACCTCTGAATAACGATTACCCGTGGGATCGGTGAAAAGTGACCGCTCTTGAAAGGTGGGTGTTATTCGGAGGTTTCATTTTAAAACAAAAATCAAAATTACATAAATTTAAATAGAAATACACACAGTCATTTTAATTAATCATCATTGTTTTAATATAATAAGAAAATCCGTGATTTGCAGTTGCTTTTTTTTTTTTTTTTTTTTTTTTTTTTTTTTTTTTTTGCTGAAAATGTCTTTCTCCAAAGAAAAAAATGTGACTTGATTTGCTATACAAATCATCATCATTATGATTTAATGAGAAATTTTAAATTTCACGAAAGTTCTTCCAATCTTCGGTATATGTGTTATTAACACACAACTATTCCTCTACTATCTTCCACTATTTGCTGTATGGAATCAAATGTGGCGGTAACTGCCAATTTTTTGACCAGAGATACAAACAAGCTGGCCTTTATGATAGCTATGCCTGCCGTTCTAAGAATATTATATAAAATTCCCCCATTATTATTAATGTCTTCATTTTCCATTTGTTCACATATCAAGTTTAAATTTTGTTTGATATGCTTCACATTTCGGTTTGCAAATAAATATGAAATTGTACCAGGAGTTGTAAAAAAATTTTCTCGTGACTTTTGAATGGACGTTGTTCAGAATTCCGTATTTAGATGTTCGTACTAATGATAATGCTATGGAACGTGTTTGGTTCCATCAACATGTTCGGGGGTTTTCGTTGTTTAGAGGTGGCCGTTCAAGGAGGTTTCACTGTATTTGTATTCCTGACATGGACTGCCTTAAATTTCTGGTACTTACGTTTGCAGCGTTCAAACTCCCTGTAGGGTCTCCACTGGTCTTGATCGTACCAACATTTCATCTCACGCGCTATGCCTTCCGGGAACGTGAAACCAAAAGGACAGTGTTGCAAACACACACTAGAGAAGGAAACACATTGTTATAAAGAAAAACAAGCAATTTTGAAAATAAACAAGAAATAAAAATCATGCGTACAAGCATAGATTATGAAACACTTTTCTAAGACATTCAAAATAATGCATCAAAACTTCACCGTTGACTGTTGTGAAGGATTCTGTCTAAATAAACAGATTAGAAAATTCGTAACACAATTGAAAGCATAATTTAAACACCTACCCGCCCTTGGCGACCAGTTTGGTCTCCCTTAACCCCTTGGGGACGAGCGACCGGTATTCGTGCCGCGTAAGATGCTCAGAATCAGGGATTACTCTCACCAGTAAATTTGTATTGCAAATTTTACCTTATTTAATCCGAGCATTTTCCCGATTCAATTCGCAAAAATTTCTGTTTTAAAAAAACGGTGATAAAATATTAAATATTTTGTAAAAGACGCTCGTCCCGAAGGGGTTAAAATTTATGTTTGGGAAAGCATGCTACGCATTGTATCATGTTACTTTTATTCATAATTTAATTTACTTGGGCTCCCTTAAATATAATTAGCCTTAAGCCAATATTAGTTTTTGTTGCATTAAAATATCTCAGTTGGTTGATTTTCTGTAAGCAAGCAAACCCAATTGGTTCTACAATGGAAGTCTATGGGAATTTGGCGAAATATTAGAGATACCGCCAAGTTGGCGTCACCTTTAGCGACTCATTTTGATAGTCAAATTTGGCGATATATCGCCAAGTTGGCAATAAATTTGGCGGCATTTAGCGACAGAAAAATGGGTTGGTCCCCCTACGGTAACCCACCTTATATGTATGAAGATGCATTAAACGCTGTTCAATAACCAATGAGATGCGTTTCATTTGGGCGTTGCCATTAAATAATTAACAAATAATCGCTATTTCTGTGCCACGTACGATAGCGTAATATATATATATATATAGATTCCCATCTACAGCTGGAAAATTATCAGAAATCTTTTGTGCAACCCAGTATAGAATATATAGATTTGTATATATACTATTGTATATATATATACTATTGTATATATTGCAAAAATTTAGGTCAGTTGAGAAACTTTAAATTCCCTTTCAGTAATTTCCGATAATGAGCAGAAATGTACTGGAATACTTTTGTGCAACCCAGTATAGAATATATAGATTTGTATATATACTATTGTATATATATATACTATTGTATATATTGCAAAAATTTAGGTCAGTTGAGAAACTTTAAATTCCCTTTCAGTAATTTCCGATAATGAGCAGAAATGTACTGGAATACTTTTGTGCAGCCCTGTATAGTTTCCATAGAATTTATATTTCGAGTTACATGCAAAATATTAGTTACATTTTAAAACACATGCTAAAATTGTAAATTCACTTCCAGCCGTTATTGCTCAATTACAGCACTGTAAACAAATTACTTTGTGTGTCCCTATAAACGTACGGTAAAGGCTATAAAAGCCATATTTTATAGGAAGCATGCTATAGTGAAACTTCATTATGTATATAAATTTCAATATTCTTAGAACAGTGTAGCATCATTAAAATACACTGCAAACGATTTTTTTTCCAGTGACCATAACGTAACAAAATTCTTTTAAGCGCCCCTGTAAATGAAATATTGATACTACACTGTAAAAATTGTATGTGATTTTACTAAAAAATACTTAGTGTCATTATTATAGAAGTTACTAGAAAATCACTTGTAACCAATCACTGCTAGTAATATTACAAAGAAAATAGCTGTAACTGAATGCTTAATGCGCAAGCGTCCTTCTCTGTCCTTAAAATCTTGAACCCCCACCTAAAATTAAATTTACCTGAAATTTATTGTATCCAAAATACACTTCGAAATTGTTTATTTTTCTGCAACAAATAATTCAGAACATATTCACACCATTCATTAAGCAAAGAAAATTCCAGTAAATAAGTATATTAATCAAGCCATATTCTAATCATCCATTAACCATAGAAAAACCCTCAAGAAAAATTAAACCTTATTAATTGAAACTTGGAGGAATTATAATAGCATCAATAAATTTACGCTCATTCCTATAGAAATAACAACACACAGCAGAATCAGCTTCATCACCCATTACTCCCATTTAAAATCGTTTACAAACACGGTCTTAGGAGCAAGGTATGCACAAAGCTCGATTCCCAAACCCCAAATAGTGAGCCCTCTCCTCCGCAGAGGAAAACAAGTCGGAAATTGCTCGTCAAACGTGGCAAATGAGGTGCGTTCGTACTATAACTAGTTTTATAATTATTTTTTGTACCCCATATTGTACTGAATGCATATATTTTTTAACTTCATAAGTGCATAGTCTATAACATCATTAAAATGCACTTACAATAATTTTTTTCCCATTCCCCGTAATGTAACGGAAAACTTTTGACTGTCCCTGTAATTAAACTATACATCCGATTTTCATAAAATTTGAAATGGCTTGACAAAATTTTGCAACAATTATATATTTAAATTTTCAGACAATTCGGAAGGCTGTAACATCATTAAAACGCACTTGCAATATTTTTTCCCATTGGCCGTAATGTAACGGAAAACTTTTGACTGTCCCTGTAATTAAACTATATATCCGATTTTCCTAAAATTTCAAATAGCTTGACAAAATTTTGAAACAATTGTATATTTAAAATTTCAGACCATTCGGAAGGCTGTAACATCATTAAAATGCATTTGCAATAATTTTTCCCATTGGCCGTAATGTAAAGAAAAGTTTTGACTGTCCCTGTAATTAAACTATGCATCCGATTTTCATAAAATTTGAAATGGCTCGACAAAATTTTGCAACAATCATACATTAAAAATTTCAGACCATTCGGTTGGGTAGTTTTTGCTCTGTTACATGCGGACAGACAGACAGACAGACGGACGGACTGAACGACGACTATAGGTGCTATGTATTTATATAATTACGAACGCACCTAAAAAGTCAACATAAATCTCCCCCACTAATAAATATAGATGCTTCCGAAATTCCCCAAAGATGGTGCCACCAGTGCCTGTTTTACCTTTTTATGAACAATTCAGTTCACACAATTTCTTAGTGAAGATACAAGAGAAGTATCTGCAATACTACTAACCATTTCTTAGTATACATACTAAAACAAGTTGGAAATTGCTCGTCAAACGTGGCAAATGAGGTGCGTTCGTACTATAACTAGTTTTGTAATTATTTTTTGCACCCCATATTGTAATGAATGTATATTTTTTTGCGCTTCATAAGTGCATAGTCTGTAACATCATTAAAATGCACTTACAATAATATTTTCCCCATTCCCCGTAATGTAACGGAAAACTTTTGACTGTCCCTGTAATTAAACTATACATTCGATTTTCATAAAATTTGAAATGGCTCGACAAAAGTTTGCAGCAATAATATATTTAAAATTTCAGACCATTCGGAAGGCTGTAAAATCATTAAAATGCATTTGCAATAATTTTTTCCCATTGGCCATAATGTAATGGAAAACTTTTGGGTGTCCCTGTAATTAAACTATACATCCGATTTTCATAAAATTGGAAATGGCTCAACAAAATTTTGCAGCAATTATATATTAAAAATTTTAGACCATTCGGAAGGCTGTAAAATCATTAAAATGCATTTGCTATAATTTTTTCCCTTTGGCCGTAATGTAACGGAAAACTTTTGGGTGTCCCTGTAATTAAACTATACATCCGATTTTCATAAAATTGGAAATGGCTCGACAAAGTTTTGCAGCAATTATATATTAAAAATTTCAGACCATTCGGAAGTCTGTAACATCATTAAAATTCACTTCCAATAATTTTTCCCATTGGCCGTAATGTAAAGAAAAACTTTTGACTGTCCCTGTAATTAAACTATACATCCGATTTTCATAAAATTGGAAATGGCTCGACAAAATTTTGCAGCAATTATATATTAAAAATTTCAGATCATTCGGTCGGGTAGTTTTTGCTCTGTTATATGCGGACGGACAGACAGACGGATGGACAGACAGACGGACTGAACGACGACTATAGGTGCTACGTATTTATATAATTACGAACGCACCTAAAAACACCTGTAATGGCTACTAACAATATTAGTACGTTCACTTAGGATGTCTATGTGCTGTTTATTAAGTTAAATGCAGTAATTCTACTTAAGAAGAAGCTGTATTGGTTACTAAAAAAGTTCATAGAATCCCAGTTGCCTAGAGATTTTCTAGTAGTGCCACAAATTTTTGTTTATTTATTTATTTATTTATTTTCTTTTTTTTTTGTACAGTGTACACATTTCATTTTCAATATCGAGCATGCCATGTAACATGCCATGGAACATTAGGTCGTGAATAAAAGAATTTTACTCTCAAAGTGAATTTTTTTTTTTTTTTTCACGGATTGTGAAAATATTTTTTTCTTCCTTTTACAGCTTTGATATGCAATTTAGTGTTTACCCATTAATCAGGAAATGTTTATGAACTTTTCTTAAGAGGTCTTATGACTCTTAAAGCTTCAAAATTTTCGAAATTTTATTTTTTAGATGTCAAACTCCTATTTTTTCTGAACATTTTGATATAATTGTTTCTATTGTTCTATTTCCATCCTTAAAAATGCATTTTGAGAAGAAGAGCTTACAGGCCTACATCAGAATTAAATATAAGACTATCGATCATATTTCATCGGAATGTTTGGACATTTATGGCAAGCTATCTAATTTAATAAGTAGCTGTGACTTTGATAATTTTCAGCGGATTTCAGATCTCTTTAGGGATATTCAAAGACATACCAAAGAAAGAATTCTTAACCATAAACTTATTAGATTAATATCGCCAACTCCTTGTATATCAGTCAAGAAACGGGTCCCCTACATTAACTTATCCGATACAGTTTTTAATGAAGATGAAGACAATATTTTACAGTTGGGCCCGAAATATATGTTTAGAAATAAAATAGATTTGAAGTCTATAATCACGAATTGTGGAAGGATCGCACCGGCAACACCATCCGCTATGAAGTATGAGGTTAGAAGTTTACTACACAATAACGTTAAAACATATTTAAAGAAGCCTTTCAATCAACAAAATCCCAACTTCAGAACTATTAAAAGGTTAAAATCTAACAAAGACATTACAATCATACAGACTGATAACACAAATAAATTAGCAGCTTTGAACACTAAAGATGATTTGAACAAAATGGAAGCTTGTATTGATAATATGGATTGTATTGAACTAAAGAAGGATCCTAATGTTAATATATCTAGGAAAGCCAAGAGTCTCATTAATATTGGAATTTGGCCTACTGAAATTAAAGTTAAATTATATGTTAATAAAACTGCCGTTACTCCAAGATTAATTGGTCGTCTTAAAGACCATAAAGAAAACACCCCCCTCCGCCCCATTGTAACTAAACATTCTGCTCCTACCTACTATATTGAAAAAGCCTTTGTTCCATACTTAAGAACTATTCTCCCACCATTTGAATATGTTATTGACTCCACTACTGATTTTGTCAAGAGGATAAAAGACATCTCAATTAACCATAATAGCATTCTTGCCAGCCTGGACATTGTAATAAATAGTAATGAAATTGTTAAGATAATTGAAACATCTATTGACAATAACCCAAATTTTAATCAAGATATTCGTACCACGTTAAAGTCAGCAATTAACCTGATTACACAAAATAATGTTTTCGTTTTTAACAGTAAGTATTACAGACAACGAAATGGTGCTCCTATGGTATCCCCCATTTCAGGATATTTAGCCGAATTAAAACTTAGACCCTTAGAAACACAGATTATGGAAGATTTTGAAATCAAGCCATCAATTTGGATAAGATATGTAGATGACATTTTCATAATTTGCGATCACGATTTGCAGTCTTTAAATAATTTCCTGTTAAAACTTAATGAATTGGATACAAAGATAAAGTTTACGTTAGAAATTGAGAAAGAGGGTATTTTACCCTTCCTTGATATTAAATTAATAAAGAATAGTTATGGAAATAAATTGGAGCGTACTATTTATAGAAAACGATGCAGATCTAACAACACTATTCCTTTTGATTGTAACTCACCATTTTCATATAAAATTGCTGCCTACAGGTTTTACGTTAAACGTGACTTCGAAATTTGTACAGATAAATACCTAGAAAACGAGATTAGTATAATAAAACAAATTGCTATTGAGAATGGTTTCCCTCCTCAACACATTAATAAATTAGTTAATCAAACAAAACAACCAAGACAGAAGAAGGAATTAAGTTTGAGCAAGTCTACTTATTGCACATTTGATTATATCCCACAGCTTTATGAAAGATTGAGATATGCATTACTAAAATATAATATTAATTTAATAGCTAAACCTCCAACAAAATTAAAAAAATTGATTTACAGTAAAATTTATCCTATTCCCGATTATGAAAAATCAGGAGTCTACATCATCCCATTCAGCACAGGACAACATAAGAGTTTATTTTATATTGGTATGGCATGTCGAAAATTTAAGGAAAGATTAAAAGAGCACATTTCTGATATCAAGTTTAAAAAACCAAATACAGCTTTATCCAGATTGCATCAAAAAGAAAATATTAAGATATACTTCGAAAAAGCTAAAATTATCATTTCTACGTCTAACCACTACTCGTCAATAATCCGTGAATCCATTGAAATTTTACCTAGAAGTGATAATATTTGTAACGATGTCCTTTCCTATAATATTCCCGCAATTTGGTACAATATCCTAAATATTTCCGGACCTCTTGATAATAGGAGCTGATCTTTTCACCCCTCTACAGATGAATGGACTGAACTCCGCTTGCTCAGGCGCACTATTTTTGTTTTTGTTTTTAAAATGTATTTCTATTCAGTCAATCACCTTTTTCCCTTTGAAAATGAACGTGTGTGTGTTCGAAAGATCTCGGGTTGCATTAAATAATATTTTTATATGTTTTTATATGTTTTTCTCACATTTTAAGTAGTTATAATTATATTATAAAGTTTATTAATAACAAGGTGAAAATTTCCTTCACGACACTAGTGTTTAAAACAGTGTTTTCACTCTATAATTGTTTCCTTCCAATTCCCATTAGAACAGGAGTTATAGCTTTTAGAATTATACACATGCAATAGCTGAAGCGGTGTTTCCGAAACTTTGAGGTCATTTTTCTCCAAATGACAATTTTGGGCATAACGCACAGACTATCTCAAAAACTTCTGAATATTTTTCGTGATATTTTCAAAACATACGTTTCATGTTAGTCTGTCTAAACTGAACTTAAAATTTCCTTATTATTGTTCAAAGAAATATATTTTTTAGGTGATTATACTGTTGAAATTTTCAAACTTTTGTTTTAGCTAAATACAACTTAGTAAAATATATAATGTGAACATTAAAAATTCCACAATCTTACTTAAAAGGCGACTAATGTAATGAAATAGATGTTACAAGTTTAAAATATACATTTTATTTAAAACTTCTTAATACTTTCAGTGAAATTTTCAAAACAAACGTTTCATGTTAGTCTGTCTAAACTGAACCTAAAATTTCCATATTATTGTTCAAAGGAATATATTTTTTAGGTGATTATACTGTTGAAATTTTCAAACTTTTGTTTTAGCTAAATACAACTTAGTAAAATATATAATGTGAACATTAAAAATTCCACAATCTTACTTAAAAGACGACTAATGTAATGAAATAGATGTTACAAGTTTAAAATATACATTTTATTTAAAAACTTCTTAATACTTTCAGTGAAATTTTCAAAACATACGTTTCATGTTAGTCTGTCTAAACTGAACCTAAAATTTTCTTATTATTTCTCAAAGAAATATATTTTTTAGGTGATTATACTGTTGAAATTTTCAAACATTTGTTTTAGCTAAATACAACTTAGTAAAATATATAATGTGAACATTAAAAATTCCACTATCTTACTTAAAAGGCGACTAATGTAATGAAATAGATGTTACAAGTTTAAAATATACATTTTATTTAAAAACTTTTTAGTACTTTCAGTGAAATTTTCAAAACATACGTTTCATGTTAGTCTGTCTAAACTGAACCTAAAATTTCCTTATTATTGTTCAAAGAAATACATTTTTTAGGTGATTATACTATTGAAATTTTCAAACTTTTGTTTTAGCTAAATACAACTTAGTAAAATATATAATGTGAACATTAAAAATTCCACAATCTTACTTAAAAGGCGACTAATGTAATGAAATAGATGTTACAAGTTTAAAATATGCATTTTATTTAAAAACTTCTTAGTACTTTCAGTGAAATTTTCAAAACATACGTTTCATGTTAGTTTGTCTCAACTGAACCTAAAATTTCCTTATTATTGTTCAAAGAAATATATTTTTTAGGTGATTATACTGTTGAAATTTGCAAACTTTTGTTTTAGCTAAATACAACTTAGTAAAATATATAATGTGAACATTAAAAATTCCACAATCTTACTTAAAAGGCGACTAATGTAATGAAATACATGTTACAAGTTTAAAATATACATTTTATTTAAAAACTTCTTAGTACTTTCAAACCTTCCAGGTTCATCATCAGAGAATATCTGGAATGATATGGAAAATATGATGAACCTGGAAGGTTTGAAAGTACTAAGAAGTTTTTAAATAAAATGTATATTTTAAACTTGTAACATCTATTTCATTACATTAGTCGCCTTTTAAGTAAGATTGGGGAATTTTTAATGTTCACATTATATATTTTATGTTGAATCAAGGTGAAAAATTGCGTTTTGTCTTATGATATTATTTACAACTTTGTATTAAAAATATAAAAATGCTTTAAATGCAAATTTATTTAGGTTATGGGAAATTATTGTAATTTGGAGTATAATTAGGCACAAAAATTTCATTCAAGTTGCAAAATTTATTTTGAAATCCTGTGCGTAAGCTCTTATACCAATTTTCTGCTCGTCATATGTCTAATAGTTTGGAGCACTCTATAAATAATAATTCTGCATCTTTCAATTTTTGAAATACATGAAATGAAAGAAAATACTTATATCTTTCATCCCAATAAAAATTGCATTTAAAAATTATATACATTTTCAGATATTAAATGTTGAAAGTGGTCTTTTTTTTTAACCAATTTTAAGAGTCCTGGGACTCCTTAAGAAAACTGTAATATCTTTTAATCTAGGTAGAATGTAGTGTTATAGAGAAAAGAGCGAAATAATTGTAAATTGTAATATTTTTCCCTTAGTAATAGTAATATTTTTTGTTTTATGAAATAAGTTAAAATATTATTAATTATCAACAATTATTTTAAAAGATGCTTAAATTACACCAGCTAGCAAATAGCATATTTTTGAGTATAAAAGAAAGCTAAATTCTAATTAGTTTTTCCCGACTTTATCACCGAATGGATAAATTAAAAAAATAATCTCTGCATTTGTCACTCGGTTAAGTGACTAGAATAATGGATTAATCGTTAATGCCTCATCAACCTGGACTCGCTGAAAAAGAAGGTAAGTGAAATTTCCTTAGCTATAATTACCCTTTATTGTGCTACTGAGGTTAATTTCAATAAATTGAAATAATTCAATTAAAAAATATATTGCTTTAAATATATAAATAATTCAAAAATTATTTTAAATTAAAATTGACGAGTTTAGTATACTTTATTAATGCCTTCAAAATGCACCCCGTTTTATGTGAATACACATGCGAGTGATGCTGAAAACTTTGTCTGGAGATTAAGTTGGCTTCTGTCTATAGTTGAACAGAAGGAAGAAATGCCGCAGAAAGAGGGTTACAGACGGTACAAATCCTAGCTCTTTTAAAGGCTCTGTCGCTGATTCCAATTCTTACTGGTTTTTTTTTTTCTTTAATAGAACAGCAAAAATTACTTTAGCGCACTTTTTTTTATATAAAATTTTAAAGTTCTAAGTATGTCATTTAAAAACTAAAATAGTCACACAAATTGTTCATGTTGAAGTTTTTAAACAGCGCTAAGAAAAGCAATTAAAAGAAAAAAAAATCTACCCACTAATAGATAGCCAGCAGTGGACAACTATATAGTGACTAAGCTGACGAAAAGCCAGGGGCCCGCAGCGTCAGACTGCTACGAACCCGCACTAGCTAGAAATGGGCATAAGGAAATGGCAGCTGACGCCACTATAGGTCGAATTAGAGCATTACCCCCTACAAAAGAGTAGGGGGCACCTTTTGTAGGGGGCACCTTTTTTTTTGAGGCACCTTTTGTAGGGGGTAATGATTAGAGTGGATCAGCAAGAAACACCTGTCTCTTGTTTATGACTCCTACTGTACACAAGAATTCGGGCAATTTGATTGATCTATGATTAACAGGTCTATGATATGATTGGCCTACGTCACCAAGCCGATTCCTGCAATGATCGCAAAGACAGAAAATAAGTTGAAACTGGTGTGAATCAAGTGTTTGCTTGCAAGCATGCCCTTTCCTCATATGACAGACCGCGGATGCTATTTTTATCATCTATATTTCATATAGATATATTTCATATAGATTTGTATTATATTAATACAAACCGGTAGCATATAGGTAGGTATAGTAGGGTCCGTGCGGGTCAGCAAATTTACAGACCAAGAAATTCTTCGCCACCAGTAGTTTCTTATAGAAAATGTCTCCTTAAATAAGGCGAAACTTCGCGTGTTTAACATATATAGGGGTAGATAGGAACCTTAGATAGGGCCTCTGGTATTCCTGGATGTCTAACCAGGATGACTCCTGGCATCGCCTCCCTTTACATTCTCCGATTTTACCGTGTCAGATATCTAGTCTGTCAACGAAGTGTAGGGCACCCAAATTAAAACTTTCATCTAATGCTCTATGCGCCATTTTTTATTGAGGCAAAAGTGTGCCTCGGATGCTTCAAAATTCTGGAATGGTCCTGAGGGGTTCTCCACCAGAGTTTTCATAATTTTTTAGTTGCTTTTGAGCCGTTTTGTTGTTTCTAAATTTAAAGTTATGTCACTTATTAATTTCATTGGAGTTTACGCAGGGTTGGGGGTGGGGGGACAACACGATCCACGCTGGTACTCTCGCGTTGACTTGACTTCAACATAGATTTATTTTTCTGTAAAACAAATACTGATATTTTATCTGGAAAATTCCCTGAAACATAAGAACCTTGTATAGTTTTTCTTAAAAAATTAATTATTTAAGAATAAATACAATTGAGAATTTCAGTTTGATTTTACACAATCCTTAAAAGTCATTTCTAATGGTTAAATTTAATATACTTACATTCTGTTCGGATACGCTTTACAAGTGATTAGAAAGTCTATTATTTGACCAGGTAGCCTACATGTATCGCCCTCAACATACTGCAGCCTTGGCTCCTCCCGAATGAAACGCTTCCGCCCACTGTGGGGAGAGTAAATGACACCTAGGAAAGGCAGGTTAATTAACAATAATAATAAAACCTGTTTTGTTTCTTGAACACTGAAAAAAAATGGGTACTCGAAATTGAGAATAAAGTACTCAATTTTAAATACGTCACATACTCAAATTGAGAAGCACATGTATTCATTTTGATTCCATGGTTGTGTTCAAATATGAATCGTTATGTACTGCCCCCTAAACCTAAAAATTAAAGTAAAAAAGTACTGACATTTATTTCCCATTCAAAGTTATTAACAAGAAACGTTTGTTTATTAAGAAAATAGCAAAATTATTAACAAGATACCCAAATCGAATATTTTTATGGCAATAAGAGCATTATTTGCAAGTACTTTTAAATTATTTTAAAATACTGTGCATAATTTAATATTTACATTAATAAACATCATTTATGCCGCCATAGATGAAATAAACCATTACAGGGTACAAAATTATCGTTTTGTTTGGGTTTAATATCGTGTGATGTTTCAGAATTGAGAAAGCATAGGTTCATTTTTTATCCAAAAATACTCAGTTCGATATGAGTACATCGATTTACTCATTTTTGAGTACTTCATTTTTTTCAGTGAAGTAGAAGAATAAGTAGAAGTAGTAAAATATAGTAGTCTGAAGTAGAAGTAGTAAAATATAGGTTTAAGAAACTGCCTTATGGGCAGATTTAATTGACGTGCTAGCATGGACAAACGACTAATAAATCCTTTTAAATATTGTTTAAATTGTTTGCCCCCCGTTGGTGTATGAATAAAATCTGCAAATGAGGCAGTATGTAATATTTTTAATTTACGGTCTCTTTGTTATCATTTTTTTATCTTTCCCCTACAAGCATGTTGATACTGTGTTTCTCCACGATTGATATTAACCCCTTAATTGCCGACGAAATCTTACGCGATCTCCATTACCTTACTTAAATCGCATATTTCTGCAATTAAAGAAGGTGTATATTAGTTTTCTGAAATAACTGTAAGAAAATTATCATATTACATTGTTATATATAATGGCCCAGGTGGTGAAAATTGCCTCGCTATAATTGGAATTCGCCAACGCTTTAATAGATGCATGCATTTTCTACAGCCTTATATATACTTCCGGGGCAGCTAAGGGTTTAATATCCGTCCTATGAAGTAGCCAGTGTTGCCAAATCTCGTGGATTTTTTATTCCAGAATTTCCAATTCTAACAAGAAAATTTTAAAAGACCTGTGATTAAAGTAAAATGAAATTGCTTCAGCCTCTCCATATTTAAATTTTTAACTTCTCTCTTTTTTATTGTAGTACTTGTGCTACGTTTAAACTTTTTTCTCATGGCTCCTCTAGGATTTGCTATACACTTACTCATATACAGGGAGTGAAGTAGCACTGCTACTGGGTATCCCATTGAACTGCTCTGCTGTTCGCTGTTCGCTGCTTTAATTTCATATCCCTACGATAGCAGAGATCGTTAGTAAAATTAAAGAAGAACTTAATGTTAGTTCATTTTCTGAAATTAACCTCAAACTCAACAATGTCCTAGAAACTATTAAAAGTAAAAGAGATCCTGTCTCTAAATTTCTTACCCTCACTGAAATGTTGGCAGACTCCTCTAAAAATTCTAGTAGCGAATCGTAAGTTAGCGGCTCCTACCCTTTATTCAAAATTCTTGTATCTGTATTGTTTTTAAAAATGTATGGTCATGTAAAGTGTCTTTTTTTGATAAAGGATTAGGATTTTCTTCTATTCTACGACTGTTGGAACATGCGAACCCTTCCATTTTCTACTTTTTTTTTTACACTTTCCACTATTTTTCTCTTATGCGTGCTTCACTTGTTGAAGCCATGCCCTCCTATTTCGGATTGGCTGTCAGTTCAGCCACTTACTTAAATAGACTTTCTCGCTCTTCTTCTCTTCATTTCGTCTTTGGTTCTCGGCAGTAATGCTGCGAATCTTTGCTGCGAATCTCTTATAGTGGCATTTTGCTACACTTAGACTCACAATTCCTTTTTTTCTTAGGATATGCTCACACTATTACTCATATACAGGGCGTGGAGTTGCTTCGCAACTGTGTAGCCCCTGGAACTGCTATGCTGTTCGCTGTTCGCTGTTTTTAAGTTCCTATTATGGACACCCAGTAATTCTCTGGGTACACCATACTAAGATTGCTTCTTTCTATTTTCTTTAATGTCTTTTTATATTCATTCATATAAAAAATGCTATATTCTCACTATATTGGTATATAGGAGAAAGAAATATATATATATATATATATATATATATATATAATGTATGCCCTGAAAAGTCCCTTTTTTTGTTATTGTGGCTATGCTACATCCTTTCAGCTTATCTGCCCAAGCTTGGCGAGTATAACTCTCAACAGTGCTAACAGTTTCTCTCTTTTGATTCCCTTTATAGTAGTTTTATAATTACAGTTAGACCATTTTAATTATTCTTTTAAAATATTTTCTTTATTTATCTTAAGTCTTAACTTAATTTTAAACTTGTTTCTTTTAAATTCTTAACTATTTAATTATTCTTTTAATTTCTTAATTTAATTCTCAAGTAGTTCTATACTACAATTAAATTTTTCCCAATGGCTCACAAAACATAAGATACTTCAATTCCTAGTCTGAGTGTTAAGCTGTTATCAGCTAGGAAACCCCTCAATGCTGCTCACCTGTTCAGCACCTGTTTAAGTTCCTTGTTATAAATCTGGAATTTCTGAATAAAAAATTCACTAGATTTGGCACAGCTCTAGGGATAGCTTGCAAGTCATATCCACTTGACTGGAAGTTGTTTATTTTTGGACTCATTTATTTTAATCCCTAAATTTCACATTGCCACCAGAATTTTGGAATGCAATTTTTCCTTTTACTAAGTGCATGAAGAAAAGTTTTTATTTGTTTTCGAATGAGTTTGTTTATTAATCCTGGTAGTAGGAGAGCTGTTGAACATTTTTGAGTAGGTATTTGAGGCACCCTGAAAATTTGTGCAACACTTCTTTTGTAATGGCTGAATACAAAATCGAATGTCTGGCTGAAGGATCGTGGCCCAAAAACTGTGCCAGATACGTGTCAAGTGCCATTTTTTGACTACCCAAAAAAGGTATTTGAGGCACGCTGAGATTGAGACAGAATAATATTTATACTTAGAAAAAAGTATTTTGAAAACGACAGACACTTTAGTCGGCCCAAAGACTGTGCCAAAAAATGGCACTTGACACGTGTCTGGCACAGTTTTTGTGCCGACTAAAGTGTCTGTCATTTTCAAAATATTTTTTTCTAAGCATAAATATTATTCTTCCTCAATCACAGCGTGCCTCAAATACCTTTTTTGGGTAGTCAAAAAATGGCACTTGACACGTGTCTGGCACAGTTTTTGAGCCACGATCCTTCAGCCAGACATTCGATTTTGTATTCAGCCATTACAAAAGAAGTGTTGCACAAATTTTCAGGGTGCCTCAAATACCTTCCCTAAAATGTTTAACAGCTCTTGGACTATGGTGTCATTCAAACATTTCAATATTTTACTTCAGAACTTCAGAAGACGGCTGAAGAGACGAAAAGGGTTTCGATATTTAAGGGTTTCAGTATCACAAAATACGAAAATTGCAGTGCACGCAATAAAATTTCTATTTAATGTTATATAATGTAATTTTCTTTTTTACATTCTAATAAAAAATATTCTTAGAAGTATTTTCAAGACATATTATATTCATGATAACACAAAAATAAAGCAATTAAAAGACTTAAAATTTCAGATTTTCATTTTCCTGGCATATCACACTGTGATGTGTGCAAAGTAAAAGGCTTTCTGCTATCATGTACAAACATATTTTTCTAGTTTTTTTAATTTCTAATTAATAATTATACCTTATATAACACATATATGTAGAAGGTAACAAGTTCTTATTTTACAAATAATTTTCCATAATTAAAATATGATTGTCACTGAAAATAAATGTCATTGCCCTGGCCTGCTCATTTTAGTTCTTTATGAGGTATAAAGGTGACGCTGCAGAGTAATTCTTCTTGTTCTTGACATAGTTCATGTCTGAAGTAGTAAAATCATTGCTACCAGCAAGATCTTTTAGATATTTCTTTGAAAATATTGCTTTAAGTGTTTAAAGACTTTGTAAAAATTGAATAGACTTTTAATATGTCATTTTCCTGGCTTCTATAAATTACAAATAAAACTGAACATTACACTGAATTTGAGGTATTATAGAGGAAACATGTTCCTTTAAACAAAATTAAAATGTTAGATCTTAAAAAAAAATAAACCCAAGAATGTGAGAAATGTTTTAGAAAGAAATTGTCATTATCCTGGCATACAAATGACAAGAAAATGACATATAATTATAATTACATAAAAATGAACTTAAGCTCTTGAAACGTTAAAAAATTTACATATGAATTCCTTTATTCAGCTGTTCAACCAACATTTAAAAACTAAAAAAAAAAAATCCGAAGCTTTGAAACGATTTAAATTTTCCAAAATTTTTGTTTTCAAAATCTCATATTTTGTGATATTCACCCATGCGTGTATGATTGAGTATCTGTGCCCCCTGATAATTGTCGCAAGAAGCACTCAATAGTGTTTGGTATATATGTTGGTCAGGTACCAGGAATTAGCTGTATAGTTTTTTTTTTATTTGTTTCATTCGTCCGAAAAATACAGAAATTTTTTTTTTCTTGTCATAATACATTTTTATAGGAATATAGACAATTTTCTGCTTTTGCCATTGACTGAAAGGGAGAAACGCGAGATGGCGCCTAACAGAGTAGTTACACTTCTTTGGAGTTCCTGTATGGAATTACTTTTCAAGTACTTTTAAGATATTTTCTTGTATTTATCTTGTTATACATTAATACTGATTTTTTAAAATTAATTCTGAATTTCTTTTTTGTATAATTTTTGTTCAGTTTCTTTAAATTGACTGCAGTTTATTAATTTCTTGTTTATTTACATTCATTAATCCTAACAAGCTCTTACTGCTTAGATGATGTTTGATGTTTGTTATTTA
Source organism: Maratus speciosus (assembly GCA_963932465.1). Classification (NCBI taxonomy): domain Eukaryota; kingdom Metazoa; phylum Arthropoda; class Arachnida; order Araneae; family Salticidae; genus Maratus; species Maratus speciosus. The sequence continues at coordinate 6,791,823 of OZ010790.1, read as the reverse complement.
CATTAGTTTTTATATCTCCATCTAATATACACTATATTGCCATTAATGAGCGGTAACTTTCAATTTTAAACATTTTGTTGAATATTTAGAAATATACTTGTCAGATTCTTCTAGAATTTCAGGATTAAAAAGAACAGTTATAACCTCATATTTATCAATGTCGATTTGATAAGAGGGACAATTAGGGGGAGCCAACAAAATATCGAAGAAAAAAATAATACTTGGGATCACACTGTAAAATAAAATGCACGAAATGATTTATCGCTACAGAATATAGATAAACAGACATTGTGCAATATGGGTATTCATTTTTGTAAGAATAGCACGTATATTGATAGAGATATAGCGATTTAAAAAAAATATATAAAAAAATTTTAATTTTTTTTTTTTTTAATTTTTTATTGATACTTTAGTTCTTTTTGGATAACCACCACAGAGAACCTATACCATGATAAAAAAAAAATGTATCAAAATCGAAGCATTTTTTTTTTCAAATCTACTCGTTGATAGTTACTAAATACTAACTGTTTTCTGAAAATCAGTCATTAAAAAATGACAATTTGTGAAAAATCCCTATCATTCAGCTGCTTTTAGAGAACAACTGAAAATTTGCTCACTCTAACGCCGATATCGTTCTGAATTTTTACGATATTTAACTGGATTTTTTAATAAGCTGCTCCGTACAGTTGACTATTAAATTATGTAAAATGATCCTTGTTATCGTTCGCGCATGCGCAGATAAAAATTATTTCATGCAACTGCTCATATTTTCTAAAATATTTAATATATTTATATTCCAATTGCACTATATTGTTTCTACAATATTTTGTCAATTTTTCTGAAACCGGCGTTAAATTTGGTTGAAAACCCAGCATGTTATAAGCAAGAAACATACAATAATTTTTAATTTTTTTAAATAAATCGCTATATCTCTATTAATACACGTGCTATTCTTAGACAAATGAATACACATATTGCACAATGTCTGTTTATTTATATTCTGTAGCGACAGATCATTTCGTGCATTTTATTTTACAGGGTGATCCCAAATATTCTTTATTTCTTTGATTTTTTGTTGCCCCCCTTATCAAATCGACACTGCTTAATATGAGGTTGTGGCGGACGGCGTAGGAGAAAACATTTCTTCGTTCCGAATGGCAGCTGGCCAGAGCCGTTATCATAGCAGCGCAGACGAAAATGTTTACATTGCGTTTGGAATGTTCGAATATGATCCGTGTCAGAATCGGCGTTTATCAATGTTCTACGAATAAAAAGTAGTAAAGTGTTTAAAAGTGAGTGGTTATTTTATAAGAGCCATACCAAAATGGTGACCACTTACTGTTGATAGGTAGTTAAAGAATATTACCAACCTTCGAATATTAAATTGGAATATTATCCGATCATCGTCATCTTTCAAAGGATGCATCGTTCTACGGCGGCTCGATGGAAAGCAGATAAGTTCTTCTGAGTCATTTTCCTGATTTTTTTTTTGTTGTTATTTTATTAGAAAAATTTAACTCGCGAATTTATTTTGGTTTGATTGTGCTATTTTATATATTTATAACTATAAACCATGTCTAGTGTCGATGCTGTTCAAATTCCATTGTATAACAGATCAGATCATGCGCTGTAGTTTGTGATGTGCGAAAGCACATTTGCTTTAGCTACCCCCAAGGCAATATCAGAATCTGTTACAAAATATAATTATATTGTTTCGCATCTTCCACCCGATGTTGCATTAATCATTCGTGATATTTTAATGCAACCGGATGCTACTGACCCTTATGGTGTCTTAAAAAAGGAATTAATTGCGCGCTCAGGTGAATATCCCAGCAAAAGATGAGACAGCTATTGTCTGGAGAAGAACTAGGAAATCGGAAACCTTCAGATTTATTACGTAGTATGAAACGTCGCGCGGAATCCCTAAAGGTTCCAGACACATTAATGTTAGAATTGTTTTGCAACGATTACCAAATTCTGTTCAGACAATTTTAGCGGCTGTTTCTGAATTAACCCTTGATAAAGCAGCGGAAATTTCAGATCGTATTTCGGAAGTTACCTCTTCCCCAGCTTCTACATTTTCCGTGTCCTGCTCGAATGAACAGGCGATAGAGGGTAAATTATTGAAAGAAATCGAAAAATTAAATAAGCGCATTGATCAGCTTGCTGTTACACGTGGTCGGTCCCCATACCGCAGGAACTGGAGTATACCTAGAGGACGAAGTAATAGTGATAATCGGGATTCGAGTATTTGTTGGTATCATAGACGATTTGGAAAAAAATATAGGGAAAAAAATGCATAAAGCCGTGTTCTTGGGCGGGAAAAGAAACCAGCAAAGAGTAGAGGCGACTTATTCTTTACCTCAACAGTCACGTCGCCTGTTCATTAGAGACCGGACTATAAATGTTTCTTTTCTGATCGACACTGGTTCGGACGTGTCAATCCTTCCTGCCAACAATGTACAGAAACGAAATCCACCCGTACAAACACTTTTGGGTGCTAATTCTTCACCTATAAATGTTTATGGTCAACAAACCCTTTCTCTAGATTTTAAGTTAAGACGAAAATTTAATTGGACTTTTCTAGTGGCAAATGTTAATACACCAATTTTGGGAGCAGATTTTCTCCATAATTTCGAATTGGTTCCAGATCTCCGCCACAAATGTCTAAGAGATTTAAAAACAAAACTTGAAACAACAGGTCACATGAAATGTGCACTAATTCATTCAGTAAAAACAATCAATATTGATAATATATATGATGCACTTCTTAAAAAATTCCCATGTATTACAAAATTACCAGATCCCAATCAGCCTGTCAAACACAACACAATGCATTTTATTTCAACAAAAAGACCTCCAGTTGTGGAAAAACCCCGCAGGTTGGCTCCGGATAGTCTGAAAATTGCTAAAACTGAATTTCAAAATATGATACAACTCGGACATTTAAGACCTTCACGTAGCAAATATGCATCACCTTTGCACATGGTTCCAAAAAAGGGAACTTTGGAATGGAGACCTGTAGGTGATTATCGTGCCTTGAATACGCAAACCAAAAACGACAGATAACCGATACCATTTATAGCTGATTTTACTGCTAATTTACGTGACACTAAAATTTTTAGTCGACTTGACCTCATCAAAGCATATCATCAAATACCAATCAATCCTGATGATATTCCCAAAACAGCGATATGCACACCTTTTGGATTGTTCGAAAGCACACGCATGCAATTTGGCTTATGCAATGCCTCTGCAACATTCCAGAGATTCATCGACGAGGTAATACGTGATTTACCAGGTGTCTATGCTTTCGTCGATGATATACTCATAGCCTCTAAAAATGCCGAGGAGCATTATCATCATTTAAAAGCACTATTTTCCAAATTAGCAGAATATGGTTTGTGCATAAATGTTTCCAAGTGCACATTTGGTAAACCTACAATCGATTTCTTAGGATTTCGAATATCTGAACATGGTATTCAACCACTTCCAGATAAAGTTAAATGCATAATCGATTTTCCGCAGCCCACAACCTTATCTCAACTTCGACGATTTTTGGGTATGTTTTTAGAGGTCTTTCATACATCAAGCTGCACACAAACTTGCGCCTTTAGTGAAATTGTTAGAAGGAAATACAAACAAAAAGAAATCTCGTTCCCGTGTTCCTAAAACCGAACCCCTTAATTGGAACGAAGATGCTGAAAAAGCTTTCATAGCTGCCAAAAATGCAATAGCTCAGGCTGCTCTTTTACGGCACCCCATTCCAGGCGCTCAGTTGAGTATATTGGTCGACGACTCAGATGTCGCGATCGGCGGCACCCTTATGCAGTTTTTTCCAAGGGCGGATCTGGAGAGTCCTCAAGGGGGGGGCGATTTTAGAAATTTGGAGACTCCAATCTGATGCGCGGGTCGGGACTAATTTTTTTCACTGCGGGTCGTGTTACTTCTACTTTTTGCTGTGGGTCGGGCTTGGGTCCGGTTTACTACAATTTTTTGCTGTGGATCGCATTTGGGTCCGGTTGACTTCTACTTTTCTGCTGCGGGTCGGGTTTGGGTTCGGTTGACTTCTACTTTTCTGCTGCGGGTCGGGTTGACTTCTAATTTTTAGCTGAGCTCTAGCGCATTGGGTTTTGAGCAGATTGACATACATTACTTCCGGTTTGGGTCAGTTTCGGATTGGGTTTTCACTCTTGCGAGAAGGGTTCGAGCCGACCCGAATTTGAAAAGAAAGTCTAAATATTTTTGAAGACAAAAGGTAAAGTAAAAGATCCATAACTGACACGCCCAAACAATTATTTAATAATACTTTTTAATCTTCAGGATTATGTAAAAAATACTAATTTTTTATAAGACCGCTTATCTCTTTATATCTAAGATGAGTTGTAATTCAAAAAAAAAAAAAAAAAAAAAAACTAGTATGTTGTGGCCATCACAAAACTTTCTTCTATATAAATCACGTCAATTAAATCATTTAAATAGTACATGAAATAACAACGATTTAGCACCAATTCACATCAAAGTATATCAGAATTTGAAGTTGGATGAAAATTCGTGCATTAGTTCTTGAGATAGGGCTATAGCGGAAATTCTGAAAAATGTAGCATAGCAGCGCCACCTGTTGAGCGATTTACACCAAAAATAGCCAGCACTAAATGATATCAAGGTATACCTGAATCTGAAGTTTGTTGAAAATCCAAGCATTAGTTCTTGAGATAAAGCTATTGCGGAAATCGCAAAAAATACAGCATAACAGCGCCACCTGTTGAGAGATTTACACCAAATATTAAACAGCTCTAATTTATACGTCAATTCATGTCAAGGACTAACTAAATCTGAAGTTTGATGAAAATCCGTGCAATAGTTCTTGAGATACAGCTCTTGCGGGAATCGTGAAAAATGCAGCACTGCAGCGCTACCTGTTGGGTGATTTACACCAAAAATTAAACAGCACTAATTTATATCAGGGACTAACTGAATCTGAAGTTTGATGAAAATTCGTGCATTTTTTCTTGAGTTAAAGCTATTGCGATAATCATGCATAATGCAGCATAGCAGCGCCACCTGTTGGGCGATTTTCACAAAAAGGTAATCAGCACCAAACTATATCCTGAACAAACTGAATCTGAAGTTTTATGAAAATCCGTGCAGTAGTTCTTGAGATATAGCTATTGCAGAAATCGTGAAAAATACCGCATAGCAGCGCCACCTGTTGGGCGATTTTCACCAAAAACTAATCAGGTCCAGTTTATATCAAGGTCTAACTAAATATAAAGTTTTGTGAAATTCCGTACATTAGTTCTTGAGATAGAGCGCCCACAAAATTTTTGTCACATACAGACTCACAGAGTGACAGACAGACTCACAGACAGACATTTTCTAAAAACCATCAAATCGTGTTCTGGGCATTCTAAAACGTATAAATCCGTCGAAAACCGGAAGTCGGAAATTTTCACGAATCCAATACTTTCTTCTTGTAAAGATAGAAGAAAGTAAAAAAATGCTTTGAAACTTATTAAAAAACATACCGATTGTCCTAAAATGGACTGACTGATTTTAAAATTCAGTAACTTGCAAATGGTGACAGCAATTTAAACTAGTCGGATGTACCAATCCCAAAACTTTCTTCTATCTCATACATGTTAATACTTCAAAATTCGCTATCACACTGCCAAAATTAAATGGCAATCTATGCATCTCATGAGGATTCTAACGATATGAAATTCCGTGCATTAGTTCTTGAGATATGACTATCGCTGAAATTGTCTAAATTCAGCAAAATGCTGCCTAGCAGTGCCACCTATTGGGTGATTTATACCAAATCCTAATCAGCAACAATTTATGTCAACGTCTGACTGAATCTGAAGTTTGGAGAAAATCCGTACATTAGTTTTTGAGATAGAACAATAGCGAAAATCGTGAAAATTTCTGCATAGCAACGCCACCTATTGGGTGATTAACACCAAAACCTAATTAACAACAACTTGTGTCAACATACAACTAAATCTGAAGTTAGATGAAAATTGGTCCATTAGTTCTATTGATAGAGCTATTGAGCAATCGTGGAAAAGGCAGCAGAGAAGCGCCACCTGTTGGGCGATTTACACCAACACCTAATCAGTAGCAAGTCATATCAAGGACTAACTTAATCTGAAGTTTGATGAAAATCCGTGCGTTAGTTCTTAAGATAGAGCTATTGAGGAAATCATGTAAATTCTGCAAAATTCATCATAACAGCGCCACCTGTTGGGTGATTTACACCAAAACGTAATCATCATCAATTCATATCAAGGACTAACTAAATCTGAAGTTTGATCAAAATCCGTGCATTAGTTCTTGAGATAGAGCTATTGCGAAAATCGTGAAAAATGCAGCATTGCAGCGCCACCTCTTGAGCGATTTACACCAAAAACTAATCAGCATCTATTTGTATTAGGCACTAACTGAATATCAATTTTTATTAAATTCCGTGCATTAGTTCTTGAGATAGAGCGCCCACAAAATTTGTGTCACATACACACAGACAGACTCACAGAGTCACAGACCTGTGACTCTGTGATTTTGTAAAAACATGTTTTTTGGAATCTCTGACCCCTAAAACGTGTAAATCCGTCGAAAACCGGAATTCGAAAATTTTCATGAATCCAATACTTTCTTCTTGTAAAGATAGAAGAAAGTAAAAAATCTTGCAGGAGGGTTAATGTAAGATGGCATGAGATTTTTTGCTGCGATTCTTGATTTTACTTTACAATAGCAGCGGTAGATGGCACTGCAAACAATAGTTGTTAAATCGGGCACCGATTTAGCGCATATTGATTGGAGCGCCATCTGGTTTGTATTTTAAACTGAAAAAACTCCTGATCAGGGGTGATTCTCAGTTTAAGATAAAAAAAATCTGAAATGTTACAGCAGACGGGTGGGGATTCCCTTCTGGCACTAATTATTCTTGTTGCAGGTCGAGTTAGCCATTTTCGATCTGGGTCGATTTGAGGCTGAGTGTAGATTCATGCAAGCTCGGTTAGGGTTAAACCGTTTTGTTCAAAAGTTAGTTCAGTATATTATTTCAGATTCAAAATTATACCTATAATAATAAACATAGGTGTATGTATGTGTGCTGTTTCCCAAAGAGAGCACTGTATTTTTTCCACGAATCTTTGACGAAATTCGCGTTTTTTCCGCAACTTTTTGACGAAATTCGCTTATTCTCCCAGCCCTTCGATAAATTCGCTTTTTCCCGTAGCTGTTTGATGAAATTCACATTTCTTCCATTATTCTTTGACAAAATTTACGTTTCTTCCGCAACTCTTTCATGAAATAAGTGTAATTTTGCAGCCCTTCGATAAAATTCGCGTTCTTTTCCCTCCACCCTTTGACAAAATTTGTGTTTTTTCCGCTATCATTTGACGAAAATTGCATTTTTTCAGCGATCCTTTGACGAAATTTGAGTTTTTTTACGACCCTATGAGGAAATTCGCGTTCCTTTCGCGATTCTTTGATAAAATTAGCCTTTTTCGCGATCCTTTGACGAAATTCGCTTTTTTCGAAGTTGTTTGACAAAATTCGCGTTTTTTGCGCGATCCTTTAACGAAATTCGCGATTTCCGTGATCATTTGAAGTACATCGCGTTTTTCCGCGCCTCTTTGACCAAATTCACGTTTTTATTGTTTGGCGAAATTGAAGTTATTTTCTGTGAACGATTGACGAAATGGATTTTTTGCGGCGACCATTTGTCAAAATTCGCAATTATTTTTATGTCCGAATTTTCGGACAAAAATTGCGCCTTTATTTTATTACATATTTAAAATCTGCATATATTTTAGAGTTCAAATATGTCCAAAATCTTTGTGAAAGAGTTTCTTTTTTAAATAGAATTAGATCATAAAAAAATGGTTTGCTGCGGAAATTGCGGGTTGCGCAAATTTTGCCACTTTTACGTTGGCCGTGGAAATCGCGGGATGCGCAGTGAGAGGATTAAATTTTCGGAAAATTTGGAACACAATCACCCCTGCTCCTGAGATCTTACATAACCCTCCTTCAAGTATTTTTTTTTTATATAGCGTTCGCCATTTGCAAGTTATGGAATTGTATTTAAAATCAGTCAGTCCATTTTAGGCAGGGATGCAAGCGCTGCGCCACAAATGGCTGATTTTCACCACTAAATTTTAATAGTATTCTTCGCCTTATTAAATCTCAGAAATTCTGTCATTGAATAAAGTGAGGAATACAATAAAAATTAAGTGGTAGTAATCAGCCATTTGTGGCGCAGCGCTTGCATCCCTGATTTTAGGACACCCGATATATTCAGTAGCTATATGGGATGATGGCTGAAAGAAGCATATTTAAAAAAAATTAAAGCTGGCTTCGATATGTCAGTTAGAGGTTTACCAGGGCTGAAATTTCCAGGTCCAACCCACAAAAAAAAAAAAAAAAAAAAAAAATTATTGGCCTGGTATAAAAGCTAAAAAAAAATCAACCCCAGCCCAGCCTGCATTTTGCAATTACAATTATTCATTAAAGCACACTTACTTATGCTCATATTTTATTTTACATTATGTTCGAAAATCATGAATACAGAAAAACATTAATATTAATGACTATTTAGGCAATTATGTACATAAAAACTACGTAAAAATCATTACTTAGACAAATACATTCAAATGGAAATCCAGTAAGAAAATCAGTTTAGAATGAAAGAAACGGATGATAAAAGAAAATCCGAATTTTAAAGCTCTACAAAGAAAAAAAATCTGCATAGCAGCGCCACCTGTTAGGCGATTTACACCAAACACTAATAAGGACCAATTTATACCAGGAAGTAACTTAATCTCAAGCTTGATGACAATTCATGCATTAGTTCTTGAGATATAGCTATTGCAGAAATCGTGAAAAATGCAGTACAGCAGCGCCACCTATTGGGCGATTTACACCAAAAATTAAACAGCAATAATTTATATCAGGGACTCCCTGAATCTGAAGTTTAATGAAAATTCGTGCATTTTTTCTTGAGATAGAACTATTGTGATAATCTCGAATAATGCAGCATAGCAGCGCAAACCTGTTGGGCGATTTTCACAAAATTGTAATCAGCACCTAACTATATCCTGAACTAACTGAATTTGAAGTTTTATGAAAATCCGTTGAGTAATTCCTGAGATATTGCTATTGCAGAAATTATGAACAATGCCGCATCGCAGCGCCACCTGTCGGGCGATTTTCACCAAAAACTAATCAGGACCAGATTATATCAAGGTCTAACTGAAACTAAAGTTTTGTGAAATTCCGTGCATTAGTTCTTGAGATAGAGCGCCCACACAATTTTTGTCACATACAGACTCACAGAGTGACAGAGTGACATGGTGACAGACAAACATTTCCTAAAAACCATCCAATCGTGTTCAGGACATTCTAAAACGTATAAATCCGTCGAAAACCGGAAGTCGAAAATTTTCACGAATCCAATACTTTCTTCTTGTAAAGATAGAAGAAAGTAAAAAAGTAGATTTTTAAATATGCATCTCTGTAATTTATCAAATCAAATTAAATTTTTAAAGATTTCGCTAAACAAATGTACAACATAAACATAAATTTTACGGACAACAAATAAGTAAGATGCCAGAACAACTTGGGTTCGGGGAAACAAATTTAGATAAGTACACGGGTCGCGATCGGGCCAATACTGTTTATTATACGGGCTGACACCGACCAAACGTTTAGCTTTTATCCGGGACGAGCCTCGAGCTGAAAATTTTGACCAATGCTGACCTCTAGGAAGAGACCTGAATTTTCAGAAAATTTTAAGATCAGTGCACGGCCCGGCTCTAAATGAGAGAAGACCTGATCCAGGCCGAGTCTCGTGGATTTAAACTGGTGGCGCGACCCGGGTCGGGTCGCGCCGAGCTCGAGCTTCACCCCAAGTCATTTCAAGTGAGGATGCATAATGCCGTTTTGAAACCCTTTTTTTGCCCAAGGGGGGGGCGATCGCCCCCTCGCCCCCCCCTTAGATCCGCCATTGGTTTTTTCAGGAACGTTATGAACCTCTAGCATTTTTTCCATGAAATTAAACAACAGTCAGCGGAATTGGTCAACATATGACCGGGAATTATTTTCTATTTATTCGGCAATAAAAAAATTTCGGCACATGCTAGAGGGGAGATTTTTACAAATTTAAACTGATCAAAAACCGCTAATTTATGCATTTAAGGAAAATCCCCATAAATGTTCGCTGCGGCAATCACGCCATTTAGATTACATTTCCCAATATCCCACTGACATTAGACATGTACCAGGTTCCAAAAACATTGTTGCAGATTGCCTCTCAAGAATTGAAATTGATTCTATTTCAAAATATCCAATCTTATATTTTGAGGAATTCGCAAAAGCTCAGGAAAAGGATTCAGAGCTACAGAACCTGCAGAATAGTACATCGCTCAAATTGGAACTGAAACCTTGCCTCATTTCTGATCGTAGCCTACTATGTGACACTTCAACAGGTACACCTCGACCCTTAGTTCCTAGTTCCTTTCGTCGACTGATATATGAACATTTGCACAACCTAGCCCATCCAGCTACCACAAAATTAATTTGTTCCAGATACGTATGGCCAAATATGAAACGAGACATCAAAAACTGGGTTCGTTGCTGTGAGAAATGTCAAAGATCAAAGATACAGAGGCACACCAAAGCACCTCTTGGCACGTTCTCTCTTCCTGATGCACGTTTTTCCCAAATACATATTGATATCGTGGGTCCCTTGCCTCCATCTGACGGTTTCAGCTATCTTTTAACGATGATTGACCGATTTAGCAGATGGCCAGAAGCCGTACCCATACCTGATACATGAGCTAAAACAATTTGTAGTGCCATATTAAAGCATTGGATATCAAGATTTGGTTGCCCTTCACTCATAACCACGGATCAAGGCCCACAAATGCGATCAGCGATATTTGATGAATTTACGAAAATGATGGGAACACAGAAGATCCGCACAACCGGCATACCCTCCGATATCGAATGGCATTATCGAAAGGTTTCATCGACATTTAAAGTCATCCATCAAAGCTCACGAAACCAGTAGGTGGACTGAAATATTACCGATAGTTTTACTAGGCATTCGCACAGCAGTGAAGGAAGATATACAAGCTTCTGGCGCTGAACTCGTCTTCGGCACTACGTTGAGATTGCCCTGTGTAATGCTGGATGAATCCAAGATTCAACCTTGCAACGAGAACGTCGTCACGCAACTACGGAACGCCATGCGGCAGTTAAGTCTAATTGCTACATCATCTCACTGCCAAGAGAAGTTCTATATACACCCTTCCTTGACATCTTGTTCACACATCTTTCTAAGAGTGGATCATGTACAACCTCCATTATGTCAACCATATACTGGCCCTCACAAAGTCCTAAGTAGAACTGGGAAAACTATAACAATCGAACTTAATGGTCGTAAGTGTACGGTGTCAATAGATCGTGTGAAACCAGCTCATTTGATTCCTACACTGTTAAAAATATCGTGAAAAATTACCTCTGTTTTTAAAGGCTATCTATTTTCTGACCAATGAGAACGCTTCATAGGTGTTTATATAGCGTTTTCATTGGTCAGAAAATAGATAGCCTTTAAAAAAAGCGGTAAATTTTCACGATATTTTTAACAGTGTACATCAGACTTGTCCACGAAAACTGTTCCAGAGAACTCTAATTTAAAACACTCTCTTAAATCGGACAGTAATCCTGACCAAACAAAAACTGTCACAGGTTCGGGCAGACATGTCCATTAAAACTCATCCTCAAAAACTGGCATCTTATATTACTTACTGAAATCATTGTTAAAACTGTTCATTTTGCATATTACTATATTTTGTTATATATTGCAATTGTATTTCAGTGTACATATCATTGTAATTTTTTCTCAGCAAACGTAAATTCTGACACAGATATTCAGAAAAAATTAGTATATACTTGTATATCGTTTCTTCGGTACCCTACGTCACTGGGGGGATACTCTGTGGCGGACAGCATAGGAGAAAACATTTCTTCTTTCCGAATGACAGCTGGCCAGAGCCGTTGTCATAGCAGAGCAGACGAAAATGTTTACATTGCGTTTGGAGTGTTCGAATATGATTCGCGTCAGAATCGGCGTTTATCAATGTTCTACGAATAAAAAGCAGTAAAGTGTTTAAAAGTGAGTGGTTATTTTATATGAGCCACACCACAAGGTCATACCTGTTCTTTTTAATCCTAAAATTCCAGAAGAATCTGTCAAGTATATTTCTAAATATTCGACAAAATATCTAAAATTGAAAATTGCCGAATGGCCATATAGTGTACTTTAAAGAGTAATTATTTATTTTTTGCAATTGATTAGCTGTTGTTTTATTTGTTTATTTAACTTTAATTAGATTTTTGTAGTAATTATTTGTACGTTTATTACTTTTTTTCTGATTAACCTAACTCAACATGGCAATATCTTCCTTTGGTGGATCTTAAAAGTTTCGAAATGTTGATTTAAAAGACAGCATTGATGATTTTAAAAGTAATTTAAAACAGAAAAATATATTTAATGACCCAGTACATAATTCCCATGAGATATTTTTTGTTATAAATTGTATTGAAGGGGATTTCTCAAAAATATCCCCATTTCTTTTATAGATTCAACTAAAAAACTTCGATCTGGTGAACTTTTACTAGATATAATGAACAATAAACAAGCAGATAATATCAAAAAATGAAAAAAAATGGCAAATATACAATTGTCTATCACAGCTCACAGATCACTTGATGGTTTTCGAGGTGTTATATAAGAATCGGACTTAACTTATATTTCTGAAACAGATATATAAGAAAACCTAAAGGACCAGTACGTAGTGGCTGCATGACGAATAATTGTTAAATTGGAGGACAAAGATATACTCACAAAACATATATTTCTCATATTTGACTCACCTATTTATCACGTTTGTTTAAAGACGGATACTTGGAACATAAAATTCAAGTATATATCTCATAACCTTTGTAATGTTTCCGACGCCAGCCTTTTTCCATACTGAAACGTTTTTCCGAAGCAAACTTATATGTGCCTAGTGCAGCGAAGTTGGCATGAAAGTACTAACTGACGTTTGGCTGTTTAAATTGTTACAAAGTACCACAACTGGCACGCATACCATAGTTTGGTAAAACATGATTTATCTCGTTTATATTTAATAAAACTGCTTACATACGTAAAAGTTATTTTCGGTATTTTAATTTAAAAAAAATTATTTTTTTTTTAATTTGTTACTTTGTGAAGGAGTGTATGATGTAGTAAAAAAATATATAACAAGAATTACTTCCGTTCAAATCGATGTAATCCCCATCTGGAGAAATGACAAACTCTACGAATTTTTCATTCTCACTCTCACCGCTCACAGACAATATTCCGTGCAGAAGAAGCGCTGAAATATAATAAAAGCAATTAGGTAAGTGCCTAAAAATTTAAGAAAAATTCTAATGGTAATTCCACTGATTGCCAAGAAAAAAAAAAGAAATATACACACGCACACACACATATATATATATATATATATAAAGGTAGAGAAATAAAAATTCTCTTTGCTGAAAAACAAAAATTAAAATAACAAAAACTACATAAGATTCGACATTCCTAGATCTAAACATAGTACTCAAATTGCACTATCACACAATAGGAGATAGCTGCCAACTTTTAAGTTTTCTCCTACCACTATTAATCGACAGAAAAATTTTCTCAAATTTAATAATATTTTTTTTTTCTTTTTTTACATGCTTTTTAAAAAATTACAATTATACTCGTCTGCATTTTTAAACTTTTTGTCAGATGATTTCTTATGATCAAGTTTTCCTAAATCAATTTTGGATGCTGATTCTGGAAATGTCTTCCATTTTTGTCTATCGTGTCAAGATTTTACAAAAGAGAAGAAGTTGTATTTTTAATATTTTAATTAATTCAATGAAAAATTTATAGCCATTTTATACTAAGTATTTCATTAAACACGTTAAAAATACTGTAAAAAACGTCCTTATAAGTTCATAATATTTCTTTAATAAAACGAAAAGAAAACAGTGTTCAATTAAACAAACTTTCTTCTATTTGTCTTTCTTGCAGATCCTCCTTCATTATGTATGTCCCTCTTCAACATCCAACAGTAGTTTGCCATCATATTTACATTCCATCTTCCCCGGTACCTATTCTGAATCTCTTTGATATCCTGGTGAAAGCGCTCACCGTGCTCTTCACTGTAATATCCACTGTAAATATATCACTGTAAAAGTAGTCGATATGGGAATGCAGAAAGTCCATTTTTACACTCATATTACAGCCCAACTTCTTGAAATTTTCCAGCATTGTTTCAACAATGTTCTTGTAATTTGGATCTTTCTTATTCCCTAGAAAGTTTTCGGTAACACATTTAAAGGCCGTCCATGCGTCTTTTTCTATCTCATTCAATGTTTTTTCAAAATCTTTGTCCTTTATCAGTTTTCTGATTTGAGGATCAACGAAAATTCCAGTTTTTAATTTTTCGTGTGTGATGAAGGGAAATTTCATAGTAAGATACTTGAAGTAATACCCATATTGTGGTAGAGCCTTTACAAATTCCTTCATTAATCCAAATTTGGTGTCTAATGGTGGAAGTAAAATTTTTTGGGGGTTTACGAGTGGTTCATGCCAAACAATTTGTATTCTAAAAGTAGTTAGATAAGTTGGCAAGTATCCAGAAGTGCATTTACGTTATGTGTGACTACCATATAATGCTTGTTCTCAGCGATGAATCTTCGAAATCAACTTGGGTCGATTGCAAACAAACTATACGGGATAGAAGAAAACTAAGAACAGTTCTGTAATCAGCATAAAAAATGCAAGTAAGGGCAATCATTGGTTTTTAATCATCTACTATCATGCAAACTAGTGTTATGTTTGTGTGTGGCAGTCAAATTTTGTGACTCATTTTCCACCCACATTCTGTTGACCTAGAGCAGGGATAGCGAACCTATGGCACGTGTGCCTAAAGTGGCACGCGAAAGAATAATTTTGGCACGTTGTTACTTGTGACTCTAAATCAATATACATTGATATTACACAAACTCTAGATGATCAAATCTTGATTAAATTTGATTTATTGGAAATTGAAATATTTTATTTGCAATTGCGGCTTTTTAAATTACCGTAATGTGGTAAAATTTTACCACATTAGTAAATGTACCCATGATAAAATTATTTCAACTCAGAAATTAATTTCAGAGCTATTTAAAGAAACTGGTGTTTGACCTTTTAATATGTTTTCCATCTGTCTATGTCCGCAAGGACATTAGTTTCTAAAATGAATAATACAAAAAATGAATAGTACAATAGTTGTCATATAAATCCAGTTAAGTTTGCATTCTGTTGAAACTAACTGGGTATAAACCTGATATTAATTATTTTCCTTCCAAGATGCAAACAACACAATTAATCACATATATTTTTTAATAATTTCTAGAATTTAATTTTTTTATGATTATGATACCCAGTTATTATTTTTTTTTATCTTAATGTTATTATTTTTTTTTCATGATTTTTCAATCCACTAAATTTATTGGCACGTCAAGGTGTCATGTAAAATATTTTTGGAAACAAATTGGCACGCGGTTATAAAAAGGTTCGCCAACCCTGACCTAGAGTTTTGAAATTTGGAATATATTTGTATTCCTGAGGGCAATACATGAATTGAACATTGATTTTTTTAAATTCGATTCTTAAGGGGGCAATGGTTGATTTCCTATGGAGAAATCAGTATCAGCTTCAACAATGAGTAATTGCTGAAAAGCACGGTTACCACAACAGCGCCAAATTATGACCAACTTGACGAAATATCGCCAAATTTGGCAACAAAAATAAGTTCCCATATGAAGCCAACTTCGCGATAGCTAGCTAATTTGGCTAAATTCTCCCAAAACATTTTTTTTCGACATTTATGTGAATTTTAAAGAAAAAGTCTTGCATATTTTTTTAATCAAAAAAGGAATTTATTTGAATATTAATGAGCGTATTGCTACTTTTTAAACGAAAAAAATAAAATTGATGTTAGAGATATAATAGTAGACTAGTTTTCCATAATTGTATTAAAATATTAATTAATTTTCTTTCACTTCGGGTTTAAATATTTCGGGTTCTGTGTCGGGTTTGGGTCGTATTAGATTCTGGTCGGGTTTCGGGGTGACTTTAAGGAGAAATTTTTGGTTCCGGTCGGATACAACCCAATCCATGCAGGACTTTAGAGCGAATTGAGTTCGAAGCGCAAAAAAATATTGCATTTGCCAGTTTTTTATTTTTTATTATTTTATTTATTTATTTATTTATTTATTTATTAGCCACCGGTACGGTATGCTATTTCTTTCTCCCAGCTTATTTTGTTTCGTCTTCAAAATATAACGTTACCTTACAGAAGCCAGCCGTAAAACAAAGCAGTACGATTAAATACTCTATAACAATTTTTTTAACTTCTATAAGCATTGCACATTTTCAATTTTTATCCCGTCGTATTGGAAGAAAAACGTACTTTTAAATGAAATTTGTTTGAAAACTGCATCTCCATTTATTTTTGAAATATTAATTTTGTTGTAGTTTTTGGAGCCATTTGCTTAATATTGGCAACGGAAGTACTCCATTTCTGTAGAAAGTAAAGGAAAAATAGTTGCAAAATATTAATTATATATTTTTGTTGCCGTTTTTTCATAACAACCGAAAGAAAATGTAATTAAAATACGTGCTATTGTGGAAAAATATAAACGAAGGATTTCTGTTAAAACATGGAGCTATTATAAACTATATTTAATTTTAAGTATATTTATATTAATGTTACAAACAAATGAAGGCCTGTGAATCATGAGATAGCCGTATTTTTTTTTTTTTGTCGGGTTACTTTAATGACGGCATCTTTTTGCTGCATTTGTGTATTATTTCGCGATAGAGACGTCCTATGCATAATTTACTGTAGATGTTTAAGAGTGGATAGTAAATGTGGAATTCTTAAGCGGATGCGAATGACGTCATTTTACATAAAATAAAAGCGTGTGCTGTAAGTCTTAAAATTGAAATATGTTTTGTACTATTTATATATACATATTTTTTTCTTTCATCGGGGGCGACACTAAATTCTGAAAAAGCAGAATTCCTGTTTTCTAGTTTATTTTATTTTTCTTATTTTGTACGCAAAACATTTTTTCGATAATTTTGCGATATAATTGTATCTGATGAGGGTAATGGAAGAGATCTTAGTCAAAATAATCAAGTGCTAATCAAGTGCATAATAAATAATCAAGTAATCTTACTTGATAAATAATCAAGTGCAAGTAAATAATCATCTGCTAGTTATTTTAATTATGTTGGTTCATGTTCGAAAATTTTATATAAAGTTCACTTCATATATGTTTCAAAATAACATATCTTTTTTCTGCCAGGCAGCAATGCCACATGCTTCATAATTTGGAACTAAATTCAAATTTCTCCCGGAATACATAAATATCAATATGTGAAAATACGTGCAGTTTTTTGTACGTTAGTTTAAACGTATAATTTCCAAGTATATAATGAAAACAGACTATAACTTTTACTTACCAATTTATTAAACAATTCACCAGGACAAAATATATTTTTTAACAATTACTGTGGAAAACGTAACACAATGAATATCAGTAAATTACTAACTGAATGACACTGTTGAGATCATTAAGCAAATCTTGTTAACATACATATTATTTCAGGAAAAAGTGTATATATTAGGATTCATACATTATATTATTTCGAGTAAAAGTGTGTACGTATATTATGATGATTCTTGTATGATTCTTTAACATACATTGCGAAGAAGTGGCTTTTTGGCAGACATTGACAAAGCTGTTTTTAGTGTTTATCCAGTCAGTTCACAATCAGCAATAATGGCAATGGTTATTACTTTTATAGAAAGTGTTAATTTTATGCATTTTTCATTCAAAATTATCAAATTTTAGTTATTTTTACACATTTAGCGGCAAACTGAAATCACTAAAAATACCTTGGACAGAGGTGGGGCGATTTTTTTAAATACATGGTAATAAATATCAATAATCCTGTTTCACAACAATAAATTGCACTCAATGAAAATAGAGTATTTTTGGGTTATAGCGGTCCCCGGGAATTAATCACCAAGTTGCCAAAATTTATCGCCAAATTACAAGGCATACAGTACATTATAATAAAATATGATGCATGCAATATTTAGAGACACATATGACCCAGACATAGTCATAAATTAGGTATGTATGACGTATATATATGACATGTGTATAAGATGTATATGATGTATGTATAGTACGCAAATAATATGTAACGCGCAAATAATATGTGATAAGTATGTAGTATAAAACGCAAATAATATGTATATAATGACATATACGGCACGTATACGAGAGTTTGAAGTATACATATGCGTAGTTCGATAGTCTTGGTCGACTGCAGTCTTGGCATAATCATGATTGTGGAGGCCGCTGTAATCCAAAAGCACCGAAAATATTGATGGCACATGTATTCGTGTGGTATGGAACACTGGAAAATATTTCTATTACGCATATCTGTGTACCATTGCAGTTTTTAATGAAAAAATCCCAAATACTAAGTAAAAAAGTAATTTCGATTATTTTTTTTAAGTTAAATATTGAAACTGAATAACTCTGACCGCTTGCACATTGTCTGTAGAACCAAAAACAGTCACATACAACAATTATAAAGTATGCAAGCAAAAACTTTTCGCTTCCTACATAATTGTGTTAATATTTTTCTTTATAGTTGTTCACAACGAAGTCATTATCATTTGTAATCTGAACGTTCTATCATAATCACTCGGTTACTTTAACCCTTTATTTACAGAATTATTTATCAAGAAATTGCTTCACCTCAATACTTATCTTTAATATCAGAAGATATACTGGAATTTTAAAATAATAATAGTGTGAAATTTAAATAAGTTTTTTCATTAAAACTGATTAAATAAATCGGTAGTTACAACTCTTTTTTGTAAAATATTTACAAGAATGATCAGATTAATTAACCAAAAATACACTTTTGGAAGTATATCAATTCTTATACAAACAATATATTTACATGTATTTTGATCCTCTCTGTAAATGGAAAGGCTTTTTCTGTTCAAAACTTTTCATTAAACTTTTTTAGGCAAAGAAAAACTATACTTATGTAAAAAGATTAAGAAAATTAGCACTTTTTGAAAATATTTAGCTTCGACTGTTTTTCCCCGCTTTCTAAATTGGATCGAGCGGAGTATTTTGTGTAAAAAGAAAAATATATTTTTATTAGTAGACAGAGTAATTAAATTTTATATTAAATTTTCTTCAGTGGTACTTAAATGTGCGGCAGTGCATAAAGGGTTAATTTCTCGGTGTTAGAGAAAAATAAAAATAAAGTAAATCTAATACATACCAATTACAATTGCGATGGACTTCATGTCTGAAGCAATCAGTAACATCCAGACACACGTTTTAAAGAAAAATGACGCAAAGCTACTAATACAATGCCAATAAAATAGACGTTATAAAAAAGGGATGCCTTCTCTGGAAGAGCAATGCGGATGTTAGACAAAATAATCTAATTTTCTTAGAATTTTCATTTACTTCGGATAATTCATTTTGTATATGAATAATAATACAGATATATATTTATTTTTTACTTTTAACTCTTTTTATCTCATAGTATTGGGTGAAGTAAATAACTTATTTTGGACACATTAATTATAATCAAATGTAAAAAAAATAAAATAAATTGATTCTTGTTATTTGTTAAATTCATTTAAAATGAACATAAAAATGCACGTGATTAAAATTAAAAGTAAGACATAAATAGCAGAAATCCATTACATATTTGCAATGACAATCTATATATATAAAAGCCGTTCTCTGTGTGTATGTCCAGTATACAAATCTTCAATTTTTGACCAATTTGCACGAAACTTCATGTACATACGTTGTAAAATGTGGAAAAGATCACTGTCAACTTAAAAAAATCATCAGACCACTATTTATCCTTTTTTTCTACCAACTTACATAATTTAACATTATAGAAATATCTCTTTTTAAAATTTCTAATTAAATCGTTTCTTTCCTCTTGCCACACCCATGACACAAAAATATGAAAAAATTAACGATAATGAGTGTAATTTGTTTTATTTGCTAATGAAAATTCAGATTTTCTTGCTATATTTTTGCATTTTTGAAATTGACGTCGTTCTTAACAGGAAATGCAATTTCTTTTTATATATAAAATAAAAACTTTAACTATAAGAGCGGTAAAATAACGTAGCACCTTAATTTGAATGGTTTTTTTTTTAGATTAAAACATCTATTTTTAATACAGACAGTAAAATTTCATGAAAACAATTAAGGAAAAAGAAAATAAAGGCTAGATATGACGTCACATTCTATGAAATCTTTTCAACGTGTAGTCAAAGTCACTGTAAAAATAAATGGCTTCTAGATTTTGTTTACTACTTCGATTGTATACTACAGCCATATCTTATAGCTATACGTTATAGCTAAGTGTTGTATTGATTTAGATTCAGTAGTTACCTTTTCTGTGATTTATAGTAAAAAGATAAAAGTTAGTTCCCTTTTCAAAAAAATTCTTGGCTGATGTCACGATATAAAATTTATGGAAAATGACACCATATCATCTAATCATTGTAGATTTAATTTCTAATAATGAAAAATTTAAGTTTACGTTTAAGAGTGATGTTTTATTTAGAGTGGAAACCCTCTTGATCTAATACTTTAATCAAAGCTTATAATTGATGCATGTATTGTATTTTCCCCATATTGTGAGAAATCGTATATTTCTGTTACGCGTGACAAAGAAAACATGTATTTTAATTTTTACCCGTATTGTGAGAAATCGTATATTTCTGTTACGCGTGACAAAGAAAACATGTATTTTAATTTTAAAAGTTAAAAAAATATACTTATTCGATTATTTTGAGTAGTTTGATTTGATATCTGTTAAATTCGTGTTTTATTTTATTTTATATTTGGTGTTTTATTTTCGTTTGCCAATTCGGTTATTGAATATTACACGAAAACAAACAAATTCTGAATTATTTACAATGTTTTTGAATAATTGAGTAAATAATCTGTAATTGGGTTTAAAGCATATTTAAAAAATATTCATAGTTGAAAATTACTTTAAAATCCTAAAAAAATCTAGATAAATATTACTGAAAGTACTTTTGTTTTCTATAAGACGGGTGGAACAATCGAATGTGCGATGTTTAGAGGTTAAATTGCAGTATAAAAGAAATTTATTGTCGTGTTAGGTTGTTGCCACTGAAAATATGATACCTGCGTTACTCATAGACATGTCTTATCTTTATACTATTGCATTAAGTGTAAACAGGTTCATCTTTCGTAATCGGGTTGCACGCACCTTTTAAAAATATCCATGCTTGAAAATTACTTTAAAATCCATTAAAATCAGAAAATTGAGATACGATTTTCAAACAAATTTTATTTGAAAGAACTTTTTTCAATTTGACACTGTAAAAAAATGAAATTGTGTTGTGTTTAGAAGTCAGTAAAGGCACAATTTATGGGTTACAATTTATGGGGCACAATTTATGGGCACTGACATAGTGTTTTTACTTTATAACGTGTATATATACTATACAAACGAGAATTTCACTATATGCTGCGCGATTTGGTGGATATAGTTTTCTTTTAATCATATTTTTCTCTTGCACCCACCAAAGAAAACGCGTATACTGTTATTAAAGCTCAGGGATTTTACTATGGTTGCGAGACAATAACGTCATGTTGTTTGATTGTCTTTATAATGATTTGTGAATGGAAATGTACAAATTCCAGTTATTGTGAGTGCCGTATTATTTCGTTTTAATTTATTTTACCTGAAGGGCTCCTTAAAATTGACACGGGCGAAGCCGGGTAGTTCTGCTAGTAACTAATATTAAACAAGAACGAAAAACCAAGCGCACGGCATAGATTATGAAACACATTCTGAATACTATAACAAAACTTCACAGTGAAAGATGGATGTCTAAATGAACAATTTGGAAAATCCATAATGCATTTGAAAACCCAATTTTTGCTATTACCATGAATAGTCGGGAAAATATACAATTTTTTTTAGAGCCCTGTATAGGATCTATTTATATGTATGTATACTACATAGTATGCTTAAAGTTAGTTCAGTCAAACGCATAGCACAGTTGAAAATTTCCATTTAGCAATTTCCGCCAATAAGCGGATGTTGTTGAAAACTTTTGCTCAGCCTAGTGTAATCTGCAGAATTTAAACACACAAAGTAACATTTAAAAAATAATTAAATTTACAAACGCATACTACAACTGAAAACGCACTTTCAGCAATTATTGTTCGTGGGATTCATAGTTTAATTATTGTTCATTTTCTTTTGTAGCCAAATTCTTTTGGGTGTCCCTGTAAATGAACGATAAATTCAGTGCTCACCATGCTCTATCGTAAAAACCTTGCAGTACACTTCGATGATATTCGATCCATTTCAATATGTTTAAAATAGTGTCATATCATTAAAATAGGCCGCAAACGATTTTTCCCCATAGACCGCCATGTAACGAAATTCTTTTGAGTGTCCCTGTAAATGAATCATAAATGCTACAGACTTCATCTTCAACACCAAACATGCCATAGTGATACCGAATAACATGTATCCATTTCATGGCATTCGTACTCTATTTTCGCGAGTTAGAGCACGGAAAGACAGACAAATCGAATTCATAAACACTTTTTAACTATGTTAGAAAGTGTTAAAAAAGGCTATTTAATTTGGAGGTTGTAATAGCAACTTCAGAAAAAAAAGTTAAAATACCTATAATTACTTTGTTTATGAAACAATTTAGAACGTAACATACAGGATTTAGCTCATTGCAAATATTTCAGTTAAATGGTACAGATAAAATTTCCCTTAATTGTTTAAGTGTTTCTAAAAGATTACAAAAATGATATCCTCGTTCTGAAACAAACATAATGTTCTTTATAAAAAGAAAAGACTTAGTGTCCTGTTCCCAACGGAATATAAGTAATTTACTCACAGAAAAGAAGAGATAAAACCCGAAATAGATTAGTTGAAATATATTTTTCTCTTAATCTTTCTGTAAAAGTCTTTTAGAAAATAAATGAACACATATACTATTAACTATAACTCCTAAAAATCGGTTTCAGGGCTCTGATTTTGACACCAGACCATCTTAACTTCGTCGATTTTAGCTCACAGGCTATCAAAGCCTGACAGCTAATGTGCCCGCCGGTTCTGTATATATGTACGTAACGCGATAACTCTTGATAGAAACATGATATTTGCTTCAAAATTTTTTTCTAGGTTCATTCTGATAAGGCACTTCCCTGATTAGTTTTGGGGATTCATTGGTTAAGTATTGACTTAAGTATTGTTATGCATTGGTTAAGTATTGGGAGGGTGGGGGGGGCTAACGCCGCCCTCCCTTTAACTTAGATAAATGGGTTTTTCATGTAGAATTATCAGATTTGTTTCAAATTTGGTATACCGGTTAATTCTGATAAGGTGCTTCCCTGATTAGATTTGAAGGCTCATTGTTTAAGTCTAATGGGGGGGGGAACCGGGGGCTAACCCCCCCTTAATTTTGAAAAATTGTTTTTTTATCAAATTTGCTTCAAATTTGGTATACCGGTTTATTCTGATAAGGCGCTTCCCTGATTAGATTTGGAAGTTCATTGGTTAAATATGAAGGGGGGAACGGGAGCTAATACCCCCTTGATTTAGATAAATGGGTTTTTCTATCCGATTTGCTTCAAATTTGGTATACCGGTTCATTTCGGTATAGCGCTTCCCTGATGACATTTGGAGGCTCATTGGTTAAGTATAAAGATAGGAACGGGAGGGGGGTCTAATGCCCCCTTAATTTATTTTTCGGTTGGCATTATTCTTTGAAATAAGAGTATCATATACAATTACTGTAAATAGTCTGTGAACTCAATGTCATCAGTTAAACTGGGCACTTTTCTTTATTTATTATAATGTATTATTCAATTTTCTTCACCCGGAATATAAGGTTTTCAGTTCTCGATGTTAAACAAGTTATCATACGAATTGAATATTTCCAACTAAGCGAAAAAATGGCCAAGGTGGGAATCGAACCCAGATCCTTGGCTTGCATTGTCAATGCTCTACCGTTTAAGCTACCTGAACTGACAACCGGTGAGCATATTTCGCTCAGATAACCTTATTGGTAATAACATCTGGTCTGCTATGTAGACAGCTCAACAGAATAAACCGTAGGTAAAGGAACTCCATATAAACGATTTTTTCACTCAGTTGGGACTATTCAATTCATATGATAACTTTACCAATCAGTATGATTGTGCTAAAAATAATAGTCATTGTTTATACACTGTTATAAATTTCTATAAAATTACACAAAAAAACCCGAGACTCTCTGTAAATTTACAGTAGTTCTCGGTTAAATGCATTCGATTGAGTTTCTCGGTCATCGTTTTACAGACATTTCCCTTATCTTGTATCTAATTCCTTGTAGGGATTTTCATGTCTTTCAATCAACTTTAGATAGAGTAGACAAATAGTCGAAGCTAGCTAAATATTTTCAAAAAGAAGTAATTTTCGTAATCATTTTCTTAGTTATAAGTTTTCTTAAAAAAAAAAAAAAAAAAAAAAAAAAAAAAAAAAAGTTATATAAAACAGTTTCAACGGCAAAAGCCTTTCCATTTATAGAGAGGATCATGATACATTTAAATACATTGCTTTTATTAGAATTGTGATATAACCATAAAAGTATTTTTAGTTAATTAATCTGATTATTTTTGTAAATATTTTACAAAGAAAGATATAAGTATCGATATAGTTAATCAGTTTTAATGAAAAAATATACCCAAATTTCACATTATTATAATTTAAAAATTCCAGTATATCTTCAGATATTAAAGAAGATAAATATTGAGAAGAAGCAATTTCTTGATAAATAATTCCGTAAATAAAGGATTAAAAAATTAAATTTGATTTAAAAAATAATAGGTATTATGTATCGGTCCCAAACTGAATTAAAATAAGCCGTTTAAGAAATTTTCTAGCGAATATATTTGAAGCGAAATTTTTGAAAAGCACAAATATAGTAGATTTTTCTCCCGCTTCATTATAAATGACATCCTTAGTACACGACTGCAGCAGCTCCTAAGACGCACTCAGTAAGGTGTTTTTCTCCTACCCTGAGGTCTCGGGTTCAAACCCCAGGGCGGCTAGAAACAAATTATGTAAAAAATTATATTAAGTGGTACAGCAGTTCAAATTTACTTGGAATATTCTGGTACGCCGAAGTTCTAAAATTCACTAATTTAAAAAACTATGTTAAGTTATTTTCATTAAAAATAAATTGATTTACAGAGTCTTGTGTATTTTTAACGATGTTAATTTACGGAGTCTTGTGTATTTTTAACGATGTTAATTTACGGAGTCTTGTGTATTTTTAACGATGTTAATTTACGGTAAATTTACCGATTAACTTCTCTGTTATTTAACAAAATCTCTTCTAATCTCTGTAATTTTACACAAGACATACGATAATGGATTACCAGTAGATTCTCTGTAATTTTACAGAAAAAGTTTTAACAGTATATGGAGTTCCTTTGCCTGCGGTTTATGGACCTTATGCACGTGACCTGAGGTCGAGGCTAAAATTCGTCTGCTGGCGGTATTTACTGGCGGTGTTTAGCATAGCAGTCTATGGAGTGTGAGTTATTAATGCTTGTTTCTTGAAAATACCGCAAAAAATTCTTTGATGCAGCAGTATATAATATATTGTAATCTAAATTCAAAATGTTGTTCTGTATGCGAGAAAATTCCCTAAGTTTGCAAATATTCAGTTAAAATGTATGCACTCAACCTGGGTCAAGGCTATAGTCGTCTGCTAGCGGTGTTTGCGCCTGCGCATACTGGTAATCTGCCGGTGCAGTAACTAGAATAACAGATCATCATACCGCCAGCTCTGCCGTCTGCCGTCACCTGAATAGGGTCCATTCTAAAAATAACTAAAAATAAACTGTTTACTAAAAAGGTGCATAAAAATTTATTAAAATATACCGTTACAAAATGAACTGGTCTTTAAAAACTTAAAAACCATTGATGTTAAAATCATAATGAAACAGAAAAAGATGATTCCTGAGATCTTTCGATCGCTAACGCGATCATTTTCAAAGGATACTTTCACTGGAATGTTGCATTCACTGAGCTATTTATACACCAGTCTGGGAAAAAAGGGTCAGTCTATTATTTGTTGGGGGTGTCTATGAAGTTGTTTCGTTCCAATGCTGAAGTGTTAGATATTTTCAAAATGTAAAACCAGATTTGAGGTATATCATAAGATAAAACATCGTTACATACATTATTTTCTTTACTTAAAATTTCCAGTGATTCCCTAATTCTCAAAGTATAATGTTCAGAATTTTTTTAATTTTTTTAAAGACCAGTTCATTGTGTAACGGTATATTTTAATAAATTTTTATGCACCTTTTTAGTAAACAGTTTATTTTTAGTTATTTTAACGCAAGGTGAATTTGTCATTCCACTCTGGGCTCATTTGAGTTCTATGTTTTTCAATTAGGGTCCATTCTGTTGAGCTGTCTACATGGCAGATCAGATGTTATTACCAATAAGGTTTTCAGAGCAAAATATGCTCGCCTGTTGTCAGCCCAGGTAGCTTAAGCGGTAGAGCATTGGCATTGTAAGCCAAGGATCTGGGTTCGATTCCAGGCTTGGGCATTTTTTCGCTCAGTTGGAAATATTGAATACGTGTGATAACTTTACCAATCAGTATAATTGTGTTAAAAATAATAGTATTATTTTGTTACTCTTGCATGTATAAATGTAGTATAACGCAGCTGAAAATATTTAATTAAGAATAAATGGCATCCGGAAAACCGATATTCCAGTTAGAGAATACAGATTAATACAGTCCAAAACTAGTCGGAAACGTTTCCGAAAATCAGTGGTAGATAAGAAAAACTTTTTTTTATAAATACTTCTTTACATATCGAAAACAGACGGCTTTATGAGGTTTCTAAAGATAGAAAATGCTTCTCGGAATCGTGAGTAACTCGGAAGAAGTTATTCTGTATTTTCATTCGTGGTAATAATCTATTATCGTTGACAAGCATTTTTTTTTCCAGTGAAATGTTTTAATGCAAAACTGAAAAAAAGAATGTATAAAGTAATTTTCCTACACTAGACAGACTTGACTACATGAAAACAGAGAAATTAAATAAAAAAAATAGCTAAAAACATTTAATTAAAAACAAAAATATATACACATATTTAAATAGCCACAACTATAAATATGACATAACAAAATTAACCGGAGTTGTTTAGATGATTGTTTATCTTACTCATTGAGTTGTTTATCTTACTCATTTCAAATAAAGCTCATCTTTTTTTTTTCTTAATAAGTCCCATTTCCAACAATGAAACAGTAAAATAACCCTATGAGATGATTTTTTGATGGATTATTCTTTACGTTTTACGCTATTCATACATGAAACTCTGGTAAAACAAATTAAAATACAATAATATTTCAAAAATAATCAGATGACTATTATAAAACATATTCTGAAGGACCAAAATATACAGAAGAATTGAGAAACTAGAAATAATGTTTAACGGTTATACCTTAACTGTGATATCTGCAAACAGACATTATAATTCTATAGCGGACAGAAAACTTATATCTCTATTCTTTAAAAGAAAGTAATTTACGCTGTAACCGCCGCTGTCATAAATGACTGTTTTTTGACCTGAGGTCTTTCTTCGCTAATATTAAGAAAACTACTGCATACAAAAATATATAAATTGGTAGCATTATAGAGATATGTTTGATAATCACACTGAAATAGGCAGTTTTTTATCGAATAATTATTTTAACAGCTATTTAACGTCAAAATCGTTCCATTAAAAAAGTTTTATAGGAGCAAAAACTATACATAGGAATTTAATCATTTTTTCTAAGGATATACATTACAAGTTCACGATGTGCAGACTGCTTATATATTTTTTAATTTGACTCATTTTTAAGGGTTTTTTCAAATTTTCAGCATTTCAAGAGATTTTTTTCATATTTTAGAAAAGGTTATTATTTTAAATTGTTTTCTATTGTAACGCAAAGCATAATTAGTTCTTTCAATTAAACTAGGGGGCTCGGCCCCCTACGAGCTACGCTCGCCAACCCCCGTCCAGACACCGCAGACTCTAAATGCACGCTAATTTGATCGTCTTTAAAAAGATTTCAAAAGTTTGAATTATAATTTAAAAAACAGTGGCGATCTCCCTATAAACGAATTTCTATTCATTTCTCTTTGATTGGGGAATTTTAACGCCAAATCCGCTGCGGTACTACTTGATTATCCTGTCGACCAATTTCGCCAAATTATATAAATCGCCAAACCACTCGCCAAATTGTACAAATTGATATAATTTTTATTTTAAATAACAAAAGAACAAATAAATTCGTACAACATTAATAAAAACACAAGTAAAACGTCGAAATAAAAATAACTTGATGACGTATACACGTGTGACAACATTTCAAAATAAGCTAATATAAAAGGAATTAAGTAAAGAGAGTCTTTGTCTCCTGGTATTTTTTAACAAAGCGAAAAGAAAGCTCTTTTAAATTAGACATTTTAAATTAATTCTCAAAATATCAAATAAATGTCTAGCGCAATTTCTAAATTTAAACTTTTTTGCAATATTATTTTGTGTTCATTTTATGTAATAACTATAATGTGACGTAAATATGACGTAATTTCTCCTAAGACTTCTAACGCATGTGAATGAA
The DNA here is from genome assembly GCA_963932465.1 of Maratus speciosus. Taxonomy (NCBI): domain Eukaryota; kingdom Metazoa; phylum Arthropoda; class Arachnida; order Araneae; family Salticidae; genus Maratus; species Maratus speciosus. The sequence goes on along the minus strand of OZ010790.1, from coordinate 6,762,928 downwards.
TTTATTATTTTACAATATCCTTTCTCTTTTAAAATTCACGTGTATACTTTTTATGACGTAATTTTTAATAAGTTCCTGCTTTTTATACGTAATTATTTAATTCTAATTTGAAAGTTTTTTTCCTGTTTATAATAGTCACGTGTAAATAAATTTTTAATGTGAAGCAAACATTATTGCTTGCGCTTTTTATAAAGTTGGCAACAGTTTAAATTAGTACAATTTTCTGAAATCTGTAAAAAATATCTCTAGAAATGCTGAAAATTTGAATTTAAAATAGAAATAAAACCTGAAAAAATGAGTCAAAATGAAAAAATTAATGCAATCTGCACTCCGGCAAATTCTAATGCATAAAATGATCTAAAAATGATTACACTGCCATGTATAGTTTTTGCTGCTATAAAACTTTTTTAGTGGAACGATTTTGTCCAACTTTAGCATTAAATAACTCTTAAAATAATTCTTCGATTTGAAAACTGTCATCATCAGCGTGTTTATCAAACATTTCTGTATAAAACCACCGATTTTCATATTTTTGTATGCATTATTTTTGTTAATATTAACGAAGAAAGGCCTCCGGTCACAAAAAAATGAAAACCGGCGGCGGCGGCGGCGGTGACAGCGGTAGTTACTTTTTTTTAGAATTTTAGAATAGAGAGAAAATTACTGACACTTGACTATTAAAACAGAAAAAAAAGCTTTCAAATTTGGATTAAATGATTATGCGTTAAAAGCAGGAAAATATCGAAAATAACGTCATAAAAATTGTATTTACAAGTGAATCTCTCTATTTAAAAAAAATTACTAACGCTGCCGCCACCGGTTCTGAAATTTTTGTGACCGGAGGTCTTTCTTCGTTAATATTAAGCAAAATATTGCATACAAAAATATGATAATAGGTGGTATTATAGAGAAATGTTTGATAAACACGCTGATGCTGACAGTTTTCAAATCGAAGAATTATTTTAAGACATATTTAATGCTAAAATTGAACAAAACCGTTCCATTAAAAAAGTTTTATAGGAGCAAAAACTATACATAGGAATTTAATCGTTTTTAGATCATTTTATACGATAGAATTTCTCGGTATGCAGACTCATTTATTTTTTTAATTTGACTCATTTTTTGAGGTTTTATTTCTATTTTAAATTCAAATTTTTAGAATTTCGAGAGATATTTTTTACATATTTTAGAAAATGGTATTAATTTAAACTGTTGCCAACTGTATAAACAGCGCAAACAATAATGTTTGCTTCAAATTAAAAATTTATTTTACACGTGACTATTATAAACAGAAAATATAAAAAGCAGGAACTCATTGAAAATTACGACATACAAACTATATTTACACGCGAATTTTTAAAGAGAAAAAATGTGTAAAATAATAAATTCATTAATATGCGTTAGAAGTCTTAAATAGGAGAAATTACGTCACATTACACTTATTATGTAAAATGAAAAAAAAATGATATTGCAAAACAGTTTAATTTTAAAAATTTCGCGAGACATTTATTTGATATTTTAAGATGATCTTTACAACTATTTTTATTAGGACAGCTCAAATAATATTTCATTTCTAACAAAACTAATTTCACGTGAATATTAAAAAGAGAAAGAAAAGTTTGGTGAAAATTACGTCAGATTAAAAACGATACATTTAAAGTGTCTTATTTAAAAGAACTTTCTCGCTTTGCTGAAATATACCGGGAGACAAAGACTCTGTTTACTTAATTCATTTTATATTAGCTTATTTTGAAATGTTTAACTGATTTTATTTAATCAAAGACGGAAACAGCCAATGTACCTTTTAACAGCAGCTGATTTCGCCTTAAAATTCCCCAATCAAAGAGAAATGAATAGAAACCCGTTTATAGGGAGATCGCCACTATTTTTTAGCTTATAATTCAATCTTCCGAAATCTTTTTAAAGTCGATCAAATTAGCGTGGTTTTAGAGTCTGCGGTGTGTGAACGGGGGTTTGCGAGCGTAGCTCGTACGGGGGAGCGCCCCCTAGTATCAAAAAAGAAAGAAAACATTAAAATAATAAGTTCATTAACATTCGTTAAAAGCAGTAAAATGGGGAAATCACGTCGTATTTAAAATGTCTAAATAATAATATTGCCAAACAGTTTAAATTTAAAAATATATTTACACGAGACATTTATTTCATATTTCAGGATGATCTTTTTAATTATTGTTACAAATTCTAAGATTGCGCAAATAAAATATTTCCTTTCTAACAACAAAAGTATTTTCACGTGAATATTAAGAAGAGAAAGAAAACGTTGGTGAAAATTACGTCAGACTTAAAACGATACATTTAAAATGTACACTATGACGCAAAAGTTTAGACAATGAAGAAATTCTTACATACTTTGAAAAATATTTATTCAATTTTCAAATCACTGCTTGAAATTAATGTGCTGTACATATAAACAATATTTATAACAAAGAAAAGTGGAATTGTGCATATTGCAATAAATTAAATGGTAACAAAAATAAACTGCTGTCTCAAAAGTTTAGACACAAATTAAATAAAATCGAAATAAACAATTTTTAAAACCTGGTTGCGCATCCATGCTTATGTATTACGTCATATACACGAGATTGCATGGAAGAAACTAAATCTTGCATAGTTTGTGGATCGATATCGTACCATGCATTCTCAATAGATGTCTTAAGTTCCTTTTCAGAAGAGTATTGTCTAGCGTTGCTATAAATTTTGCGACACATGATGCTCCAAAGGTTTTCTATAGGGTTAAGATCTGGGCTACATGCTGGCCAGTCGAGAACTCTTATATTATGGGAATTAAACCAAGATTTTGAATGTTTTGCAGTGTGAATTGAAGCATTGTCTTGCTGAAATTCCCACTGAGGACCCCCTAGAAGCTCAGCAAATGGCAGTAGGTTTTCTTCTAATGTCTGTGTATAATGCTGTGAAGTTTGACGACCACTGGTGAAGGTCAGAGATACTTGTCCATTATAGCAAAAGGCTGCCCAAACCATCACCGAGCCCCCTCCTTGTCTGCGACTAAAAAAACGTCGAGGTTCCTTCCGCAAGTCATGCCAATACGATAAACAACCATCTGGACCATCCAGATTCCACTTTTTTTCATCGCTAAATATGACTGACTGCCATTTCTCTCCATATGACATATGCTTTCGAGCCCACATAAGTCTTTGTAACTTATGATGTGGTTTCAGAGCTGGTTTCTTCTGCATTTTGCTATAAACGATTTTTCCTTTTTCCAAAATTCGTCTACGAATCGTATCCTTTGATACAGAGAGTCCCGATGAGCTTTGAACTCCACGTACGCTCATTTGTTGAGTACTCGCGAGTCTTTGTATCAGGCGATCCTCTCGTACATTTGTCACACGTGGCCTCCCAGACCGACATTTTGCTTTATATTCGGAACCACTCGATAAAACTCGATAAATATATTTTTTTGACCTATTAATAATAGCAGAATTTTCAGAAACGCTCTTCCCTTCACCTTTCAACTGCCAAATCCTTGAAACCTCATTCACTTGAATTTCTTTAGCTCTCGGCATGTCGACTATGAAGCGCAATCATTTGCAGAACTTAAGTACTCCAAATTTGTGACATCATCGATTCTAAATTTGCATATGCCAGCGAATATTCAAAGAAATTTAGAATAGTGTCTAAACTTTTGCGACAAGCACATTTGAATTTTTATGAAAAAAATTAGTATTATAGCAAATAAAACGACTGTCTTTTGTACATAGCATTTTAAATCAGTTTTTGAATATATTTACAGGTTTTTGTAATTCTGACGTCATAATTCTACATTTTAAAGCTGAATGACGTCATTGTCTAAACTTTTGCGTCATAGTGTATTATTTAAAACAATTTTTTATAGCGTTGTTAAACAATACCAGGAGGTAAAGACTCTGTTGACTTAGTTCATTTTATATTAGTATATAACAAATGTTTAACTAATCTTATTTAATCAAATACAAAACAGCCATTAGATGTCTTAACAGCAGATGATTCGGTCTTAAAATTCCCTAATAAAAGGGAAATGAATGGAAATCAGTTTACAGAGGAGATCGCCACTTGTTTTTTAACAATAATTAAATCTTCAGTAATCTTTTTAAAACCGATCAAATTAGCGTGTTTTTAGAGTTTGCGGTGTCTGAACTGGGGGTTGGCCAGCGCAGCTCGTAGGGGGCCGAGCCCCCTAATATCGATTTAAAAAATATTATTTATTCATGACGTTTTACTTGGTATGGTGTAGCTATTTAATAGAATTTATTTAAAGGGATTTGTTGGTTAAGTTAAGTTAAATAAAGGCCGTTGATCTGTACTAGGAGTTAGTACGTAGTTGCGTATCCACAATACTTTGGTCCGGATTCCTGCAATAAGAACTGAAGATAGAAACGAAATTGAAGACACGTAACAAAATCCACATAAGTTCTTTTATTTGAAATCAGAAAGAAGTGGTGAGGTGATTCCCCTAACACAAGCAGTACCTTTACGTGCTTATTGTTCTAAGGCTGGTTGTAAAGTCCCCGATAAAAATATCTGGCGAGCCAAGTAAACAAGTTAATAAAAATATCCGTTAAGGGTCGTTTACACGGAGCTAGTTTACTAGCTACAAGCCGGCGAGAAAAGTAGCGAGCGAGTCAGCTAGTGAGACAGTGGTCGTTTACACACGAACTTGTTTACTCGCTCAGTAGCCAACTCGCTATTGCGTCACTTGCTGCGTTCTAAAGCTTTCTTTTATGTTTTTTTTCTGAAAACAGTGTTTGTTTTTATATTAAGTGCCGAGTTTTCCTGTCTGTTTTTTTATTATTATTATTATTATGTGTGTGTGTCCTTGGAAAATTGAAGTGGAACGCAAATGATATTGCCGAGTTTTTAAATGTATACCAAGAGTGTTATAAAAAATAAAACACACAGATTACTTCAATACGAAATTAAAAGATGAAATTTGAATTTTATATTCTAATGATCATTTATAAAATTTCATTAATTTTTAAGGTTTTAAGACCCGTGTCCATTATTGTAACGTTTAATTAGTCTATTTTCAGTAATGGACACCCCATGTAATCGTTGCTAAAACTGCAATTTCACTGTTGTTTAATAGGAACACCAAAATTTTATAAATAGTGCTGCTTTTAATTAATTTCATGTGGTTAATAAAATTTTCAATATTTTAATCACATAATTTTTTTAATAACTCTGCCCTGTTTAGTTTATCTGCCAATCAATGAAACAAACCAGGAAGTAAAGCATATTGTTTAAGGGCATGTGGAAAAGAGAGGCTCATAGGGCCCAGCCCTCCCCATTTAAATAAAAACTAAAGCGCGTAATTTCGCGTCCATCTGCCGCACCTCGGATAACTTAATTTCCTTTCATAGTTTATTTTAAATAAAATGTGACTTGCTTCTGCTTGTCACTTATTTGACTTCTTTTTTTCAATAAAATTTCCGGTCTGAAAAGACTTAACGAAGCCGTAGCGGATACGCGGGAAATTACGGTATACTATTATTTTAACACAATCAAACTGATTGCTAAAGCTATCATACGAATTGAATATTTCCAACTGAGCGAAAAAATGCCCAGGCCAGGAATCGAACACAGATCCTTGGCTTGTAGATATGCTCACCGGTTGTCGGCCCAGTTAGCTTAAACGGTAGAGCATTAGCCCTGTAAGCCAATGATCTGTGTTCGATTCCTGGCCTGGGCATTTTTTCGCTCAGTTAGAAATATTAAATTAAAAAAAAAAATTAAGTTACTGAAGTTGTTAAAAATCTATTATTATCTGTCTTAAACATTTTTACTTATTCATCTCTCACAAAAAATGATTGTAATATTAATAAAATCTATGGTAATAACTGAACTAGTAAATCTGCAGATCAGTAGCCTCAAACTCGATCATAGTTCTGCAGTCTTATTTTGAAATTATTTTATTTAGTATTTAAAACATTCAACCCTCAGTATCATTCCTATCATATTTGTAATACTAATTACTAAAAGTACTTTCAGGTAGTTTAACTGAGAAAAATAGTGGAAAATATACGAATCTATTCACTAATACGCCAATTTTTTTTTTCGATTTTTTTTTTTTTTTTTTTTTTTTTTTTTTTTTTTTTTTTTTTAATTATTGCCCTCTAAACCCTGTACAGTCTCAATAATTTGATAACTGCAATTCCCCGACATTAGTATTTTCAACTATCTATCTAAAATAATTAAAATATTCACCTTGTGATAATTACGGTAGTTATTTCAAACAGTGAATAATTCTCAAAAATATTTTAATTATTGGTATCCTAATTGTTAAGTTTATTCGAAAAATATATTTTGTTCATTCACGCCGACACGAACTGCTTCAGTCGACATTGTTTACATTTACAGAACCCCGAACCACCGAATACTCGCAGCGATTTCACTAGCAACAACGTTTACACACAGCGAGTTTACTAGCCAGATAGCTGACACGCCAGCGAGTAGCGAAAAAAGTAGCCGGGCTTTCAACTTTTTTCGCACTCGCTGAGCTGCCAGATAGTTCGCTAGCCAACGTGTTTACACGGGGCGAGTTTATTAGCAGCTAGTGAATTCGCCGGCTTGTAGCTAGTAAACTCGCTCCGTGTAAACGACGCTTTAGCATGTTACATACAAAATTTAAAATCTAACGAATCACACTGGCGCTGCATAACGGATGAAAAATGTTTATTCATAACGATTAAAGAAATGAGCAATAACCTTTTACATTATTTCCATAAACACTGCGCCAAATAATAATTTTAATCTGCCATCTGTCATATAAAATTACTTATTTACTGACAGACGTTAAATTTCTATTATATCTAAATATTATGTGAAGATTCGCGAAATGCAAGAAACATTTAGCTTAACAAAGAAAAGTTAACAGAAAGATTTATGTAGACAGGAAATAAAATATTATTATGATTACCTCTTGATAACTAATGACCTGTCAACTGTAGCAAGATATATCTAGTTTTATTTAAAAAGAGAACTATTTGATGAAATAAGAAATCAAGTTATATTAAACAGTTAATGAATAACTATAAGATGTATGAGTAACAAATAAATTAACGGAATGTAATTTAGGAAAACATAATATATGATTCTACATCATACTTGGATGAAATTATGTCTCTGTATTTGCATTGCAAAAAATAAAGATAAACGTTTCTTAATCTAGCTAATCTACGGCCGAAAACATACAGTAAGATTTTTCGAATTACCCACGATTCCGAAAAGCGTTCTTTATTTTTAGAAACCTCGGAAATTAACATTCAGAATTTTTTTATAATGATAGAAGCATATATAAAAACAAAGTTTCTTTCACTGCTGCAGATTTTCGGAAATGTTTCCGAGTAAAACCGTCCCGTTTTTGAAGTGTATAATATAGGTTTTTCGGATGCTATCCCTGTTTAAGAATACTATTAATATTACTTTGTCACTCTTGAATCTATAAATTCAGTAATGCAGCTTAAAATGTTTATTTGAGAATGGATTGCATCTAAAATATAAAAATGAAAAATTGTCTGTCTGTCTATAATGCTATACAAATACACAGTTTGGAAGCCAGAATTGTGAAATGTTACGTACATGTGTATTAAAACGTGCCGAGGTAACTAAAGTAATCCGGAATCGAAAAAATGTATAGTTAATTTTTAATTAATAAAAAAACACCCATTTAACAGCAATTTCCTATCAAATGTAAACATTTTTCGTTATAGCAGCTGCACACAATTAAAAATAAACAATAAATTCTTGCCACAACAATTACTTTTCTATTGCAAGATTTTCACGTGAAAAATGAAAATAAAATGTTAGACGAAATTTTTTTCCTGTTGGAAATATAATGGACCTCAGCAGGTAAAGATATAACGCCATATGAGTTTGAAAAACCGTACTGAAACATAATAAAAACCCGATTCTGTAAATAGTGGCCTATTTTAACATTTTGAGGTTTACTGAATTTGTGTTCGCCATTTTTAAATCTATTCCATATATATCCGTGTGTGTATGCGTGTATATTAGAATTTCCACAAAGGTTTGGGTCGCTAGAGCTCCTTCTTAGTGAAGAACTGAAATAAAGATGGCTTTATTACTTTCTTTTATTGTTTGTTTATATACTGTATGTTTAATTTTGAAATTGATTTTTCAAAGCAAACATTCTTAAAATTCCGGGCAACGCCGGGTATTTTAGCTAGTACACTATAAAAATCACTGTTAAAGAATGTATTTCTTTAAAGGGGTAGATCGCCTTCAACAGCTCGATATTACTTAAATTTTAACACTGTATTAAAAAAAATGTTCAAGCTGAAAATATTTCTTCAAATTAAACATTTTTTGTGTAAATTGTACAAATCATTGTTTACGCATTCCTTTAAATATTTTTAATGAAAACAAATTAGAATTTAGTTTAATTAAGACATACTAATTAAGGATTTTTAAAAGGGTGATTTGACATACATGTGTTATGCGCAGGATTATTAAAAATACATTCGATATATCCAGTTAATATTATATATATATATTCGTAAAATATTTTACAGTAACTTTAATCTAAAATAATAATCAAATTTACAGATGAAATTATTTTTTCAGGCAATTAAACCCTAAAGTACAAAATTTGTGATAAAAATTCAATAAAAATTAAAAAATAAAAATAAATAAATATATTACAGGTACTTACTTAAAAATGGGTAGAGGTTATAAAACTATATAAAATAAAATATAATACAAAATGTTAAGTTTCTGCTTTACTTAGTTTTGGAAATACACTTATGTCCAAAATTAAGGTCACAAACATAAAATCTGTGAAAACTGATGAACTATTCACTGTGTTGCCACGAAATTTGGCATTGAGGTATATTACAATAGGAGAAAGAATATAGCAACATAATAATAAGGAAAAGATTTTAATTGTGAATTAAGAAACAGGGTATATCAAAAAGTGTTAAATCACAAATCAGAGATAAAGCATTTATCTCTGGAAAAGTCTGTCTAATATGGACCGCAACCACCGTGCACTGCTACACGTGTGAAGCTTCACAACGAGCTCTCATATTGTTTATAAGGGTGTCAATAAATGTTTGTAGCAACAAGGCCCATTCTTTCAAAAGCGCGGTTTTTAACTTCTGGCAGGTCCTGGGAGAGGGGTTACGCTGTGCAATGGCTCTTCCTAGACCATCCCAAACATCTTCAATAGTATGGAGGTTCGGAGACCTCGAGGGCCAATTCATACGGCTAATATCCTCTTCATGAAAAAAATCATCAACAATGTGAGCTCTGTGTGGCTTCGCATTATCGTCGATAAACATGAAGTCCGGGTCTACAGCTCTCCGGAACAACCTCACAAGGACCTCATCCCTAGCTATGTGCGTTGACAATACCCGCATCGAAGACGTGCAGTGGTGTACGACTGGCTAACATTATGCCGCCCCAGACAAGGATTCCTTTGCCACCAAACCTGTCTATTTTCTTTACGTAGGAGGGGTGATAGCGAGCTCCATGTTCTCTCCAGATGAAGATTCGACGAGAATCACTCTGCGTGGTGAATCTCGACTCATCACTTAGAAGAACACTCCACTATTCTTGTCGTGTCCATGACTGATGTTTTCGGCTCCACAACAACCGGGCTCTCCTGTTGGAGGCAGTGAAAGAGACACACACGAGGACGCCGGGCATTAGGGATGAGCTCCTTGAAGCCTATGTGAGGTTGTTCCGGGGTGCTGTAGGCCCGGACTTCATGTTTATGGACGGTAATGCGAAGCCACACAGAGCTTACATTATTAATGATTTTCTTGAAAAAGTGGATATTCGTCGTATGAACTGGTCCTCGAGGTCTCCGAACCTTAATCCTATTGAACATGTTTGGGATGGTCTAGGAAGAGCCACTGCACAGCGTAACCCTCTTCACAGGACCGCCAGGAGTTAAAAGCCACGCTTTTGGGAGAATGGGCTTTGTTTTCCACAAACATTTATTGACACTCTCTTAAATAGTATGAGAGTTCGTTGTGAAGCTTGTATAGCAGTGCACGGTGGTCACACTCCATATTAGATAGACTTTTCCCGAGATAAATACTTTATCTCTAAATCATGATTAATACTTTTTGATATACCTTGTTTCTTAACTCACAATTAAAATCTTTTCCATATTGTTATATTGCTATATTCTTCCTCCCATTGTAATATATCTCTGTGCCAAATTTCGTGGCAACACAGTGAATAGTTCATCAGTTTTCACAGATTTTATGTTTGTAATCTTAATTTTGGACATCAGTGTAGCATGCGCACAATGTCAAAAATATCTGCTTTGAGAAAAATGACATTAAAGTTCAAGTTTTATCAAAGTCGATTTGGATAGGTATTGCTCCACATATTTTATCATAAAACCTGTTCTAATTGGGGTATCGTCATAATTTTTCTTTTTAAAGTTTTGTAACGTGTCATTCTAATAAAAAAAAGAATTTTTTTGACTTTTTAAAAAGTTTTAACGTGATTTCCCCCTTAATATAGGGTCCTTGTTAATTTCATTGGGCTCTGTGTTACAACTGCTTTGAATGGATAAACCATATTTCGTTCCACAATGTGAAATTTCAAAATTTCGACTTAAAAACTGAAGCAATATATTTTTTATTTCGTTTTTTACACTACTCAAAAAGTATTTTTTGAGTATTTTTTGAGTATTTTTTTTTCCATAACTGAAAAAACAGTTATTCAGTAAATAGCTAATAAACTGGTGTTTAGAGACTAGCTGCGTGTTCTTAAAGTCAGTCTAACAATATGTGTACACACAGGTTCTTCAATCCTGACAAACTAAGTAGTTCATTTTGAGTTTCATTTAGCCTGATTTTCCCATTTCTGCGCTTTCACAATTACGCGTTCTTCTCAAATTTACTATCATTATTCCACATCTTAACATCTTTCGAAATGATATGGCTGTTAAATATCTGCTTACTGCAATATAATTTAGTATCTTAAATCCAAACGAGTATTCTTGAAAAGTTCAAAAAATCAGTTCTGATTTTCTTAAATACACACAATAAGTTCCTATTGAGTATAATTAAACATCAGTTGAATGTTTCGCCGATTACACATTCTTCCTAAGACTGTAATCACTGTACCAGTATGGTTCCATACGTGGTTCCAAATGTATTGGGAACTAAACATCTATTTATCGTTATAGAATCAATCTAGTATCACAAATCCGTCAGCGTTTCCTTCAAGCAGTTTAAAAAATTAGTGCTAGTTTTCTTAAAAATACATAGTAAGCAACAAAAACTTAGATGAATATATTTATTCATTAAAGTGGCAATTATAACTATCAACTAGCATAATCTATGTATTCACTAAAGTGGCAATTATTAGTAACAACTAGCATAATCTAGTTTTTCATTAAATAATACGTTTTCTTCACCCTTTTCATCTCCTAGCTACTTTATTTTCCAGTAGCATGGCAAGCTCTTTCAAGGTCATCGGTAAGTTTATAGTGGCCGGAGTACAGCTACCGACATCATTATTAAACACAAACTGATTAGCTAATTTTGAGTTTAGCTACCCACATCATTATAAGTAAGAAACTGGTTTAGCTAATTTTAGTATAGCTACCAACATCAACATTAGTCACAAACTGATTAGCAAATTTTGAGTATAGCTACCCACATCATCATTTGTAACAAACTGGTTTAGCTAATTTTTAGTATAGCTATCAACATCATCATTAGTCACAAACCGATTAGCTAATTTTATGTATAGCTACCAATATCATCATTAGTCACAAACTGATTAGCTAATTTTGAGTATAGATACCCACATTATCATTAGTAACAAAGTGGATTAGCTAATTTTTAGCATAGCTTACCAACATCTCATCATCATTAGTCACAATCTGATGAGCTAATTGTGAGTTCCATTCAATACCATTTGCGTATTTGCATGATTGCGCGTTCTTCCCAAGTTTGCAATCGTTATACCGTATGTTATCATGGTCCCAAATGCATTGAGAACTAAACATCTATTGACAGCAATAGAATCTAGTATTACAAATACGACTGTGTCTTCTTCAAATGTTCTAAGGATCAGCGCTAATTTTCTCAAACTCTTCCTCTTTGCCAACAAAGCATGAAGTTTGTTCCTCATTGCCTCATAAGATGCAGATACATTCGAACTTGAAATACCTATTAAATAAAATGCCCAAAAACTACCAACAACAACTAGAATAGCTTGAGGCGCCTTTTCGGGAACTCTCTCTTCATCAAACATTGATATATAAATGGCATAGAAAGAATTAAAAAGCATGAGAGCACATATAATTACTGAAGGTATATTTAGTATGTCACTCATTAAAAAAACGGAATCGGTTAATACACTGTATGTACGTAAAGTTGCTTTTATATCCTTTTCAAATTCAATCTCAAGCCTTTTTGTAAAATTTTTCAGAATTTGCTTAAATAAGCAACAAATCATGTGAAAATATATAGAAAACACTGATGGTAAAATTGTACTGAACCATATAATGTAGAAATAAAAGAGTGATACTAAAAAATTCAACAACCGCTTATCCTCACTTTCAATACCAAATAATATCTTCGCCATAACAACTTTCCCGATAAAGTTCATATTATAAACGCAAACGAATGTTAAAAATATCACATAAACTGTCTGAATCATGTACAAATATATCCCTTTTCTGACATCTACTTTTGTGTGTTTTAAACAAGTAGCATAAATTTTTGAAATAGTCGTAATAAGAGTGATTAAATCTTTTCCTTTTATATGAAACCACACACGGAAAGAGATAACACAGACGTTAATACATGTTACAGATCCGATTTTTTTCAATGTAACTTCGTGGAAACTTTTAATATCTAGCCATACGGATATCATGTGATAAACGAAATAAACATCAAGCAGTAGAGATAAAAGAGATGATAAAAATTTCATCGGAGTTTTAAAACTAATGTTATATATCAAGCTGTGAATAAAAAATATTCGAGTAACAAATACTGATACATTGTCATGTTTTCCAAACAGTGATTTTGTTTTCATGTTTAATGAATAGGAAAATAATTTCATAAAGTTTACTTAGATGACAAAAGTGATATTCTTGTAAAATTATTTTATGTTTAATCAATTTTCGTAGCACATATTTCTAATGTCGAGAAATGCAATTAACTTAAAGTTTTTGTACAAATTTAAAATGGAATGTACTGTCAAATTTTTCTTTTGGAATTTTTTTTTTTATAAAATATTCAGAAGTGCATTTTATGAAGTCTATAAATATTCTCTTAAAATTATTTATTCACCGGGTTAGAAACACTATAAATGTTTATATATATATTATGAAAATACGCAGAATATTATATTTTATGAATTTTATAACTATTCCATTAAAATAACTCTTTTTTTAATTTAAAGGCACATAATAATATTAATACAGGGTACAAAGAAAATGCAGAAGAATGTTTTAACGAAGTCTATAAATATTCCTTTAAAATAATTCATTTGTAGATTTAAAGGCACATCGTAATTTTCATGTAGAGCACGAACAATGTTAAGAAAAACGTTTTATGGAGTCTGCAAATATACTTCAAAATTTATATATTTAAAGACACAGCGTGTTAATATAAATTATTTTTGAAGTTATTCTTAATTATGAAAATTATGGTTGTCTCGAATTGCCAACAAATCTAACACTGAATTCGGGTGACATTTACAGCTTGAAAAGCCCAACAATGGGTTCGACTTGAATTAATACTTATAGTAAAGTTTTGAAGCTTCAAAAATAAATAAATTATCCCATTATGACAAAACAGAACATAAGATCGCCCAGCTGCTATTATTTGATATTGCATAGTTTTCACAATGTTAATTCTTTAAAAAAAAAAAAAAAAAAAAAAAAAAAATGGAACTAGAAGTGACAAGTTCCTAAAAATTCTTTTTTACAACACATTGCACGCTGTACTTAATAAAGATATTGAATTCATATTTCACTGATATCATTAAATATTTATTTAGCTTTTCACTAACTTTTTATCAAATATCAAAATGACGGGTTATATAATATCATAATGTATCATTACATTAAATTATCATCACATTTTTCGCGATAATGGTTACCAAAGAAACTTTAAAAATAAATCTCGTTATTCTGTGATTTAAAAGATGCATTCGAGAATAGAAAATGCCATTATTTTTTCATAACTACATTCACATTTTCTATTGTGAATATTAAAAGAACAATTTTGCTTCTATATCATACAAAACAAAACTTCAATTACTTTGAAATAACTGTTACAAATAACTGCAAGAAAAAACATGCAATATGTGGAATTACATAAAAAGTTGTTTTGTTCAAAAATCATTTCCTTCAATTTTTAATTCCAGTACGTACTTTAATGAGCAAAAGTTTCAGCATTGTTCATAAAAAATTCATTTAAAAAGGAAATAAAAATTCAAAAATGAAACTTATTAACATTTTTCTTGATATTTTGCTTTCAAAAAAAGGAAATAAAAGAATAAATTATCACATGTGGGTATTTTACTTTATCTGTAAATGAAATCTTTATTTAACTATTTTAAGATCAAAAAGATTTCCTCTTTTAGCATAAAGATGTCTTTTAAGAGCTTTGAAAATTTTTGAGATGAAAAATTAAACAAAGTAATGTGTCAAAAAGGATTTTTTTTTTTTTTTTTGTTACACTCCTGCTTTTATTTAACAATATTCATAAAATAAAAAACTGGATGTATTAATGTAAGTCTTTTTTAAACGAAAAAAAAAATAAAAAAAACCTTGAAAAAGGTGTTCCTATTCTAATTTTTTTCTAATGAAAGTAGCAGAAAAGCAAATGCATGAAACATTTTATTGACTTGTGTTTTATTATTATTATTATTATTATTATTATTATTATTATTATTATTACTATTTTGGTTTCTTTACGCACTAGAGACGGAGGGCATACATCTTTGGACACTTTTTGATTAATGATTTTTATAGATTTATTGTTTTTTCGATTTTTACACAATGAATAAAACGTGTTGATTGGCTTATTGGCTTTATTCTAAAAAAAAAAAGCGACTGAGAATGGGCGACTAAAATGGCTGAGACTCAGCCATTCTATTCTCAGAAGTAGGAAAAGACTTTTAGATAACTGCATGAATAGCACTTTTTGCTCGATTGAAACTGCGGACTCTCTTCAAATTTTGGGATTCCTGAGTTACATTGGTATAATACATTACATTGGTTACATTGGTATCTTAGAGCTAAACTGTTTGCTAAGCATGAGGAAAAATTTAATAGACTTTTTGCCCGTTGCTCTCGATTTTCATCTGGTAATGACAAAACTAAATTTTGGGTTTTGAACCTATCATCCAGAAAATTCTCTCCAGATGAACTTAAGGTTCTGAACAATGGTTTTAATTTTTCCGTTGGTGCTTAGAAATTGGATACTCCTAGGTTACTGGCGGCTGTCGAACCCATTATACATAAGTTAATCACCTCGCAGAAACATCTGGTAAGGTCTGAAATTTCCAAGATATTGATAAAGAATAGTTATGTGTTCTATCAATTTTTATATGAAACTTTCAAATAACTTATCGTGTGATTCATCAATTGTTATTACTAAAGCGGACAAGGACCGTGTTACTGTGGTTATGGTTAGGTCTGACTATATAAATAAGTCCCTTGATTTACTGAACGACGATCAAACTTTCAGTATTGTTAATAAAGATTTAACTCTGAGTATTCAAAGAAACATGAATAACCTCCTGGTTGATTTAACGAAGTCCGGTAAACTTTGTTCTACTCTTGCCAAAAGTCTTAAATGTGATACTGGTCTCGTTCCAAGATTTTATGGGTTACAAAAGACTCACAAACCTAATATTCCTCTTAGACCTATTACACTGGGGAACACACATTTTTTTGACTTAGATCTGGCACTTGTTTTTGGCTAATTATTGGCATCTAAATCCAAAAATGACCCAAAGTCTTTTCTATCACGTCAACGTTTTAAGCTACAGGATGCCCCAAAAATCATACTTAATGTGGCTATAAAGGAGAATAAAGGAAAAAAATCAAAGATATTATTCATACAACGGCTGTATATACATACTATACACTGCGTTCATACAAGCAGTAAAATCCATTTACAAAACGAAAAAAGTACATATTAAGGTAAAAATTTTGCTTGAAGCTTTTCCTGGAGTGTTCAATTTGTGGACAATCTCGCTTGATGCTCCAACAATAGTCAGCCATCATATGTTCATCCCATCTACCTTGATACATTTCTTTTATGAGCTTCAAATCTTGGTGGAATCGCTCACCTTGTTCATCACTAAGTGCATCAAGATTTTCCGGGAAGTCATCAAGATGGTTATGCACAAAATGAAGTTTGATGCTCATGTTACAACCAAGCATTTTGATGCTCTCTAAAAGTTGCTGGACAATTTCAGTGTAATTTTCTACTTGCGTATTCCCAAGGAAATTTTTGAAAAGGTTTTTGAATGCCAACCAAGCACTCTTTTGGAGTTCTGTCTTATTCTGATGAACTGTTCATCTCTAATGAGCTGCAGAATCTGTGGACCATCAAATACACCTGCCTTTATCTTTTTTAAACACAGGTTTGGAAATTTCGAAATGAGATACTACTCCAAACAGTCTCCTTCAGTTGAGAAAGCTTTCATGAACTGCTTCATTAGACCCAATTTTATATGCAGAGGTGAAAATGTGATGTTCTTTCTGTCGACAAGTGGCTGATGCAAAATATTTGGATCACCAGATTTGAGATCAGATCTTGGGGTACAATTCGACTGGAACCAATGCTTTTCAAGAGCTCTGTTGTCCCACATACACAAAAAACAGGGAAACTTGGTATATCCACGTCGCTGGTCAAGAAAAAAGCAGACTATTTTCAGGTCAACACAGATTATCCATTTATGCATGTGATATCGCAATAAATCAATGGCTCTCATTATGTCCTCATATACTTCACGCAAATAAACCGAATGGTATATTGGGACTGCTCCAAATAAATTCCCACTGTGAAGGAGCATACATTTCAAACTCCTGTTTGAGCTATCGATGAACAGTCGTCATTCAGTTGCGATATAGGATGGAATTCCCAACTTTTCCACTAAACCATGTACGTTATGGCAATAAACAAATCCAATGTCACTTCGAAAGTATTGACGAAATTCACTTTCTCTTGATCGAAGATAGGATAACTTAGCTCCCTTTTCAAGCAATTTTTCCCCGTGCAGTCTTGATCCTAAGAGTTCTGGAGCTTTTTTCTTCCTATGACTCACGCCCGATTCAGCGTTGAGTGATCATATTAATACAAGCTGTAGAGAAAAACACTGACGTGGTGGAAGAAAACTAATTGCAGTTTTGAATTCAGCACATTTTTTTGACTTAAAAACAGCTGAAAAATCGAAGTCAACAGAAATTGTGTTAAAAATTGTTCCCCGGTGTTATTGATATTGATATTGATTGCCCTTGTATAAATTATCTAGATTTTTGTTAGTTATTCTCAAGCCGATGACCGTCTCCTCTCTGTACAGTATTAATTCCTCATTTAAATTTCTTAATGATTTGAAGAGTTTCATTATACCTCACAAATGTGTGATGGCATCTTTGGATGTGGTATCTTTGTTCACGTCTATACCAATAAATCTAGCCTGCCTCGCTGTTCAGAGCATGTGGTCCGATTTTGCTAATGCTATTAATGCTATTAGATATGGATGTTGCTATTAAACTCATTGAATTTTGTCTGACATCAAATAGTTTCGTTTTTCAGGATACATTTTATAAACAGTTAAAAGGATCTGCAATGGGCTCCTCCCTGTCCGTGGGAGTAGCAGAGATTGTTATGAAGTATTTGAAAAAAGATATTATTTTCGGTTTGGGTAATAAGATTAAGTTTTGAAGGCGGTATGTAGATGATGTTTTTATAATTGCTGAAGAAGATAAACTTGTGGAGATTTTAAACAAAGCGAATTCCTTTTCCTGTTCAATCCAGTTCACGATAGAGTTTGAAAATAAAATATCACTCCCTTTCCTTGATGTTTTGCTCCAGAGAGAAATTATTAATAATATTCCTATTTTGAAAACTTCTGTTTACAGAAAAAGAACTTTCTCCGGGCAATAATTAAATTTTAAATCCAATAGCCCACTTTCACATCAAATTGCAGTCGTCAGATCCTTGTACAACAGAGCCTTGATATTTTGCAGTGATAGAGTTAGTTTTGATAATGAAATTAGTAAGATAATGAAGGATTTACGTCTCAACGAGTATCCACGTCGTTGGTGTCTTAGAGTTATTTCGGAACTTACGAGCAAATCAGACCAGTGTCCCACTCCTACCGTGTCAATCCTATAGGAACTATAACTCTGCCTTATTACAGTAATATTTCGGAGAAAATTTCAGCCGTACTCAAGGATGTTAATGTTAGGAGAGCTCATGTTCCTTTAAATCGCATTGGTAATTTTTTCAGTAGTTTTAAACATAAATATTCGAAGTTTGACCTGAATGGTGTCGTTTATAAAATTCCTTGTAAAGGTTGCATCTCGATTTACATTGGTGAGACTGGACGCTCTCTGAATGCTAGACTCAAGGAACATAAAAATTCTTTTAATAAAGGTACTCTGAATTCAAGATTGGTTGCTCATGCACTTGAGTTCGATCATGTCTCCGATTTTGAGAATGCACGAATTGTGGATGCCAATTGCCCCGTATATTTTAATCGTGTCTTCCTTGAGGTTTGGGTGACTGTTTTAGCTGAATCGACAATTAACGAAACGACCCAGGTTCCTTAGATTATTCTATCCTACTTAAACCGTGATTTTAACTGTTTTTTCGTTTGCTGTGGCTCTTGCTGTTTTGTGACTCTGCTCGTTTACTGATGAGGGCTATGAAAATAGCCGAAACGTTTATAAATATTTTTAATTATATTTTAATTGTTTTTAATGAAATTTTAATATGTGTATGTCTGTTCTTGTAATTAGTTGAGTTATTAACTCACACACAACTCACTCTCATAAAAAACTCATCCCGGTCTTTGCGAGGCGGGAAAAGCTCTGCGCAAGCGCTGAAGGCTTATTTACGCATCGGTTGAAAATGAAGAACGAAAAAGAAATTTCGAGGATATTTTGTAATGTATATTAACTAACAACGTTCAAACCGCTTAGTAAAGTTAAAAACGGAGAACATATTCTGAAATATCGAGCACTTACGTCTCAAATGCCACAATCAATTTAAAAAAAATATCGCAGTTAACCCGCTGAAAAAAATAAAAATTCACATGGGGTCGTTTATCCGAAAAACGTTTTTCTCCCTTATTGCAACGTCTCCCCAGGATGCAATTTTAAAGGTACCAACAAACCAAAAATATGTTCCTAAAGCTGAAACCTTCTTCTCATCGATGGGGAAATTGGTTTTAAAAAATTAGAATTTTAACCCTTTTTAATGCACCAGCGAACTCAGGTCACTCCGCGCCTCACAGAGACGATATTTTTTCTACGCTAAAAGCAACTAAACGTCCGCATTTTAACACAACCTTTTTAGAACATCCCAGATTTACATCCCTTACGAAAATTTGGAAACTTTCTGACGGGTAGAAATATTTTTAACAAAATAAAATAATGTGAAAATTTCGAGGAAGTACATAAAAAATTGAATGTTTCGTTGTGGTTTTGCCCCTCCAGAGCGCAAATTTTGATGTTCCGACAAAACAAAATTATGTTCCTAAAGCTAATACCTTCTTCTAATCGATGATGTAATCAGTTTTAAAATATATGCATTTTAACTTTTTCAAATGCTCGTGCGAACGCAGGTCACTACGCGCTTCACGGAGACGATATTTTCTACGCTAAATCTAAGTAAACGTCTGCATTTTAACACGATCTTTTTAGAGCATCTCAATATATCAGATTTACATCATCTACAAAAATTTTAAAACGTTCGGATGGGTAGAAATATTTTTTACAAAATATATGAAATTTCGACAAAATCTGTAAAAACCTACGTTTTTCGTCTTCGCTCGCTTTCGGCGCGCATAGACTCCAAAAACCAAATAACGCAGAAAAATAAAATACATATACTTTCAATTCAATATTTTTTTTTCATTTAAAAATATAAATTCAGATAAAATGAAGTCTTAAGATAAAAAATAATACAAATTTTAGGTTAATTTAAGGTTCATTCCTCCCGGGCCCGAGCAACGCTAGGCAGGTCAGCTAGTAATTATATAATACATCTAAAATCTAGTAAAAATTCAAAGAAAAAGATAAAAAATATCGTTTGACAAATAACCCCGTTTGCTACAAAAAATTGCACAAGAGATTTATTCGTTACGTAAGAAATTTATTTGCATTCACCTTTATAAGTTAAAGGTTAAAATATATTGACATTACAACACATTCAAATAGATGCAATAAAAATAAATCTTTTCCTATACATATTTATCTATGATTGAATTTTGAAATGTTTCATACACTTTGCTATGATAATAATTTAAAATTTGTGATAAAATAAAGAAAACTTATTCAGCGTTCTAACATAATTTTCACATTAAAAGCCAGATATTTTATTTAAATTGTGAATCGCACAATTTACAAATTTTCAATGTATTTAAAAATAATAGATCCAGAAATATACCACTGAAAATTAATTTTATTAATGCATTATACTATATTTTCATGAACGTAAGAAACTTTCTATATTTAACTCTAAAATGTTCTTTCCTAATTAATCGATAAACACAAACGATAACTTAATAATACACTTTTCGTGACTCCTTATGTCTAAAAGTGACTAAATAATAAGAATAATAATAAAAACCCAAAATATGCCATGACGTAAATAAAATTATCTATATATAGATTCTGTGTGGAGGGTATAAGGGACTTATAAAAGGTCCTTTTACTTAGTTCATCAATTGAGTTAATTCTAACAATAGAGATAATAGTGATTACATTTTTTCTCCTTTACTCATATTATCTTGATTAATGGAAAGCTAAAATGCGCTTATAAAAATTCTAAACATTAAATGTTTTAATAAGGTTTTCATTTTTTAACGAATTGTTTTAAAATGAATAATTTAAGAAAGTGGACTAAATTAAAAAATAGCGGAATTAAACTAAATTTTTTGATGACGTTTTAATACAAACCTTTCTTAAAGTTTTGTTATTTTTTTATTTTTTTATTTTATAATCGGAATATTTTTAACTTCTAAACATCTAACTATAGCGACAACTCTTACAAAGTACCTAGCAAACAAATTTCACAAATTTTAGAGCTATCTTCCATAATTAAGAAATAAAATAGTTTTCATTTAATATTTTTTTTTTGTAAATTATTATAATTAATAGATTTTAAACATAGTAGTTATAATGGAAGAAAAATGTTGTAAAAGTGAATCAAATAACTAACATAAGTTGGATATTTAAATTAATCTACGATCATTTACACTATTTGCATATTTATAATGTGCATAAATTCCCTTCATCATACGAGGGTCATCGAGAAAATAAGATTTCCACGACTTGTAAAAAGAAACAAAACGTAATTACGTGGAAAGATGTATTGCAAAAAAAACATCAATGTTTCAATAACAGAAGAACCGCCAGAATTGTAATACTTTTAGAGTGGGATAAGTTTCCTTGGTCCAATGTCATACAAATCTGCCGCCTGGGAATGGAGCCAGCTTGTCGCAGATGTCAACCCGCGTCTCATCACCAGTAACGATCCTGTTGAATTACTCGTTGCCCTGATCGTGGTATCGTTTCAGAAAAATCAATGCTGCTCCCATGCGTTTGGTTTTGTGTTCAAGTGTAAGATTCTTTCGCGCCCACCTGGCGCACAATATCCGAATCAACAAGTGTTTCGTCTCATCCCCCGTAACGATCCTGTTGAGGCACTTATTGCCTTCATTGTGATATAGAAGAAGCGCAGAAAAGATCGGCGATGCATGAAATCATCACGAAATACCTGTTGATTCGGATACTGTGCACCAGGTGGAGGCGGAAGAACATTACATCCAAACGCAAAACCAAACACATGGGAGCAGCATTGACTTTTCTGCAACGATACCACGATGAGGGTAACGAGTAATTCAACAGGATCGTCACGGGGGATGAAACACGGTTTGACAACTGTGACAAGCTGGCTCCATTCCCAGGCGGCAGACTTGTATAACACTGAACTACAAAAACTTATCCCTCGCTATGACAAGTGTAACAATTCCCGTGATTCGTATGTTGAAAAGTGGGTGAAACATGGCTTTATCTTTTGCAGTAAATCTTTC
This sequence comes from Maratus speciosus, assembly GCA_963932465.1. NCBI lineage: Eukaryota > Metazoa > Arthropoda > Arachnida > Araneae > Salticidae > Maratus > Maratus speciosus. Next base: position 6,740,626 of record OZ010790.1, on the reverse strand, counting down.
CAGGTAATTATGTTTTGTTTATTTTTACGGGTTGTGGGAAACTTATTTTCTGAATGACCCTCCTATTATTAATTTATCGAAATATATTCTTATAATACTACTACATATAATGCAAGTACAACTTAATACATCTTGTTATTTAAAATATAACAAAAGTTTCCTTGAAATACACAGTAAAAATACTTAAACAAATTGATATGCCCAGTATTTTTTGCCTTTGTATTATTTAATTGATAATTAAGTAATACGAGGCTTTATATCTTCCCTCCTTTCACTTCAACCAAAAGGCTCTGCTCCCTAAGTGCTACGCTCTCCAACCGCCTTTCCAGATTCCGTTGTCCAGATTCTGCTAATTTGCTGTTTTAACAAGAAAAAAAAATCGTTGTAAATGGAGAAACTCGATAACCGTTTCATGATAAATTAACAAGAACGAAAAATCACTCATGACGCATTGATTATGAAACACTTTCCAAAACTAACAGAATATTGTTAGGAAACTAAATTTTTTCCTAGAATGAAATGAGACATCTAAATAAACAACTTAACGCATAACTCAGCAAAAATACATTTTCAACAATTGCTATACATATCCGATAGTGTGTGCGAAGTCTTTCGTATAGCCCTCTAAGCCATCTACAGAATTCACATACACTACCTTATATATCCAAAATCAGATCACTTTCAAAATACATTCAACAGAGGAAAACGTTCTTCCAGCAATTATGGACCTTAAGTTAGTTTTTTAGCCGAAGTTTTTGTGTGTCTCTGTAAATTAATGATAATTTCTATTCATTCCTTAATCTATAGAAAGCATTCTGTGCATGTCAGTGATTTCGTTATGTTTGAAGTAGTATAACATCTTTAAAATGCACCGTAAACGATTCCCCCCCCCCCACAGATCTTAATGTAGTTTAATCCTTTTGTGCGTCCCTGTAAACAAACTGTAAATGCTACTTATTCCATACTCCTATAAAAGCTAGTTGTAGTCCATGTCAATGATGTACATCAATCTCATTACATTTTAAATATCGTAATATCAATAAAATGCCCTCCCCCCAAACGATTTTACCCATAGATCTTAATGTAGTTTAGTCTTTTTGTGCATCCCTGTAAACAAACTGTAAATGCTACTTATTCCATACTCCTAAGAAAGCTAGTTGTAGTCCATGTCAATGATGTACATCAATCCCATTATGTTTTAAATATCGTAATATCAATAAAAGGCTCCCCCCCCCCAAATGATTTTCCCCATAGATCTTAATGTAGTTTAGTCTTTTTGTGCATCCCTGTAAACAAACTATAAATGCTACTTATTCACACTCCTAAGAAAGCTAGTTGTAGTCCATGTCAATGATGTATACCAATCTCATTATGTTTTAAATATCGTAATATCAATAAAATGCCCTCTCCCCAAACGATTTTTTCCCATAGATCTTAATGTAGTTTAGTCTTTTTGTGCATCCCTGTAAACAAACAATAAATACTACTTTTTCCATACTCCTAAGAAAGCTAGTTGCAGTCCATGTCAATGATGTATATCAATCTCATTATGTTTTAAATATCGTAATATCAATAAAATGCCCCAAACGATTTTCCCTCATAGACCGCAATGCAACGGAAATCTTTTGTGTGTCAAGAACAAATGCAAACGCACTTCATTTTCGATACCGAATATACTACAGTAAACCACAATAACACATTTAAATTTCATGGCAATCAGAGTATATTTTCGAGAGTGAGATCATGGACAGACAGACAACCCGAAGTCATAAACACGTTTCAACTATGTTGGAAAGTGTTAAAAAGAATAAAAAACGTTTTTATTTTAAGAAAATATTATTACCCCACTCACGAAATTAAAAAATTAAAAATCTGTGAAAAGGAATGGAAACGTTTTCGGGATTTACACCATTTTGTGTAATCTTAATAAAATAGTGAAGTTTCTGAAAATACTTACTTTTTTGTGGATGGCGTTAATTAGCATTAACAATTCGGAAATTGTACGTCAAACATGGCAAATGAGATGCGTTCGTACTAAAACTAGTTTTATAAATATTCATATCTGGGTGCCATAGCTGTTGGACTTTTACGCAAAAAGGCATGAATACAAAATTTATTACGATCCTATATATATTAAATTCAGTAATATGGAAATAATAGGACTCCATCTTAAAGTGGGTGTTATCGCCATGGCAACCTAAAATCATGACTTATCATGGGATATCATTGAATGAATGACGTATGATAGAATTTGATAGATTAAAGAACACTCTTATTAATATCTGTTTAAGTTTTGATTCAATTTTCATAAAATTTGAAATGATTGGACTAAATTCTGCAACGATTAAATATATTACATTTCAAACCATTCAGTTGGGTAGTTTTTGCGCTGTTTGATGCGGACGTACGGACAGACAGGAGGAACAGACGATAATTATAGTTGCTACGTATTTGTATAATTACAAACGCACCTAAAAACGGAAAAACGTGTGTTTTTTGCAGGAAAAAAAAAAAAGCTTTTTAGAAAAAAAGACTTCCGATAGAAAATTTTCATTAGATAAAAACATTTTTTTTAACTGAAACTTTCAGTATATGAAATGTACGAGGTTTTTAGATGAATTCGTACGAATTTCAGTTGTAAGCAAAAAAAAAAATAATTTAATTTACACTTCCAACATTAAAGTGTGCAATGAACGCAAAAGCAATTTTGTTAAGTTTGCAAACTCAACTAATTAAAATAAATTGTTCTCAAAATATGCTTAAAATACGCGTTATTTAAGGGCACATAGCCTTTTACATCTCGACAAGTAAAAGGAAGCAGTTTTTGCGAAATATTTAACATCATGTATTTTACTTAAAAATAGAGATAGAAATGAATTTTTTCTGCAGTAAAAATACACAATATAGCCCATATATAAATCAAAAGAGAAATTAATGTCATGCCTAAATTAGTTTTAAAGAACTAATTAAATTTTTACATATCTGTATGAATTATTTTGGATTAATATGTCTCTTCGGTACACTTTTCTAAAAAACTGGTGAATATATCACCTTAAAATTTGTCAGAAAACATATTTTTTGAGAATAACACTAGGCTGAGCAAAAAGTTCTGGGAAATTTGTGAAAGTTGCGTTGTTATGCGCAAATTAACAACAAAAGCAACAAGGACTCTTCTTCAAAGTAGAGACCATCATAGTCCACGACTTACTGTCATCGTTCTGCCAGATTCCTGTTTGCTGGAAGTACTATGGCAGCTTCTTGGAACCAAAAAACTCTTGACATGCTTCTTCAACTTCATTAAAAGATTCAAATTGACAGCCCTTGAAAAAGTGTTACATTGATCGAAAGAGGCCATAATCGGATGGAGCCACGTCTGGAATATAGGCGGGGTGTGGGAGAATTTCGACGCTCTCCAACTCTGCAAACTTGCCCTTGGTCCTCCGGGCCACGTGCCGTTTGGCATTGTCCTGCTGAAACAAAACGCGCTTTCGGCTGACCAATCTTGGATACTTCTGCACCAATTTGTCGTAGACGCGATACATTTGCTGGCAATAGAGCTCGGCATTGATGGCACGACCATCATATACGATAATATTAGATTAAAAATTTCCCAGAACTTTTTGTTCAACCTAATAAGAAGCAATTTTCATTTTGGCTGAAAATAAATCAAATTAAAAATATTTTACTAAAAAAATTTGAAAATCCTAAAAATTTTAAGAACATATTTTTCATTATTTCAAAAAGTTTTTCCCTCAAACCTATAATGTTAGATAATTTTAAAGAAACAAGTTAGTTATATAATTTTTGAAAGTTTCTATTGTTTATCTAAAATACTCGTAGAATTTTAGAAAAATGTACCAACACATAAAAAAACACATTTTGAGAAAAAGACAGAAAACTATATATACACACCCACAGTGCATTAAATATAATATTTAAAAAACCCCAGCACCATAATCTTTAAGGTCCGTAATCATTTAGCACAATAATCTTTTAGCTCTATTTTTTAGGCCGATAATTGAAATGGTTCAAAAATTCGAACCGTGTATTCCATGTGCCCTTAGGTTATTCTCTTAATAAGTGCATGTGGTAGCTGTATTTTAATCAAAAAACTTAAAATTGTGGTTTTACTTTTTTTTTCTCTTTCTTTATTTCCAATTTTGTCAGAAATTCAAAATTCAAAAAATTTAATTTGTGAAATTCAAAATTGCATCATGCATTTGTATGAGAAAATTCCTTACAACGTATACTACATTCGCAGTTAAAACATTCATAAGAATGCCTAGGATTAATCTTATGCGCGCATGTAAAAGATTTCGGATATTTGCTTTACAGACTTGTTTGGAAAGTGAAAAATCTGAAATGCGTATTTCATTTTGACTAGATTATTTCGACGAAACAGACGTAAGGAAGGTTTTCAGAAAATTGGGTTTCTACGAAACTGTTTTCTCTTCATGGAAACTTTGGAGTAAATATCAGTTACCAAAAATTGCACCAGATTTTAAAACAATACTTAGGCGGTCTTTCCATATTTAATATGCATTCGTTTAGCACAACAGCGTTGTATAATTTTCCATATAAGCTATGATTCAATTAATATTTCTTGAAATTTTAGAGAAAGTGTTTGAAAATTTTGCAGGTTAAAAGAACAATCCATATTATAAAGGACAAACATGTCTATGCATAACGCTGATGTCATTCTGGCGGTGGCTATAGCACACAATTAAATTTAACTTTTATTAATTTTTATTGCAATTTTTAGGGTTCCGTACTTAAAAAGTAAAAACGGAACCATTATAAGATCACTCCTGTGTCTGTCCGTCCGTCTGTCTGTCACCAGTGTTGATTTCAGGGGGTGGCCCGGGGGGGAATGTCCCCCCCGGAGCAATGAGATGTCCCCCCCGGAAGATTTGAGATTTTGTGTTTTCAATGGTCAAAAAGTGCAATTCCCCCCCCCCCCGGAACTCTATAATGTCCCCCCCGGGGCCACAGAAATCCCTCCCGGAGAAAAGTATCTGAATTCAACACTGGTCTGTCACAGCCATTTTACTCGTAAACTATGGAACGTGGAAAGTTCAAATTCGGGGAAGTAATAAAGACCATTGACCCACATATTTTCAAATTAATAAACATTCATAAATATATTTAGTAAAAAAGTAGAGGGGCTAATTATGCTACTTGAAAAAAAAATATTTTCTTTGTATATCATGTGGGGTATCCTGTGAAAGCTTTTGTAACGCTGAACTCAAAAATACATCCCTTTTAATTTTAGGTATTATATTTTCAAAGATATTGTTGAAAATGTACCGCAAAAATATGTTCCCCCATCTAATTCCGAATCTACCGAAACTAAAATTATGAAAAAATTAGAGGTAGTAGACGTTAATATAAACCTTGCCGGAAAATTATAGCGATTACCCTAGGTCACATAGTTTTTGAGTAATTTTCATTTTTCTGTTATACACAAATTTCGATTTACGGGCATTCAGAAAAATTGTTGAGCATCGCTGAATATACCTATTGTTGCAGAAGAATAAAAGCATTGTTGATAATGATTTTCTAAAAAAATCATCGGTAATTAGCCGAGATATTAACCCTTAAAGGTACGGTCAGTTTGGACATACACAAGGACAGGGGCGGCGTACTCTATGCCTAGTTAAGAACTTTTAATGATATATATGTGTAATGTAATGTCCAGTAACAGTATAAAAGCAATAAATGTCAAATTGTTAAAAACATACTAATTTAAGGGATCTCAGGACTCTAAAAAGTGGAAAAAATGAAAAAGAGACCATTTTCAACATTTAATGTCTTAAAATGTATATGATTTTAATACACAATTTTAATTGGGATGAAAGATATAAGTATGTTCTTTCGTTTCATGTATTTAAAAAATTGCAAGATATAGAATTAGTATTTATAGGGGGCTCGAAACTGTTAGACATTTGTCGAACAAAAAATTGGCATAACAGTTTACGCGCTGGATTACAAAATAAATATTGCAACTAGAATGAAAATTTTGGTGCTTACTTATACTTCGGAATGTAATAATTTCCCTGAACTTAAATAAATTTGTATTTAAGGCATTTTTATATTTTTAATGCAATGTTGCATTTAGCTAATACAAAATTTTGAAAATTTCAACAGTAAAATCACCTAAAAACATATTTTTTTGAACAATGAAAAGGAAATTTTAGGTTCAGTTTATACAGACTAACACGAAATATATGTTTTGAAAATTTCATGAAAAAATATTCAGAAGTTTTTGAGGTATCCTGCGCGTTATGCCCCAAAAACGCCATTTAGAAAATGATGACTTTAAAGTTTCGGAAACGCCGATTCAACTATTGAGCGGGTATACATCTGAAAGCCGAAACTTCTGTTCTAATGGGAATTTTAAGGGGGAAGGAAACAATTATATCAAAATATTCAGAAAAGATGGGAGTTTAACATCTAAAAAATTAAAATTCTTTAAATTTAGAAGCTTTAAGAGTCCTGCGACCACTTAATCCTTTCTGGCACGGAGTAATTCCATTTATAAACTTATGAAATAATGAACTGACACCAGAATTTATAAACGAATTTATTAGAAAATGCGAACTTGCTTATTTTCACGTACATAATAAAAGGAAAATTTTAATTTAATATTCTTGGTGCCGTTTGTCTGTTTAGGAATTAAAATTAGGTGTCCGTTTTTTAAGGGCATCGCCCTCGAAAGATTTAATTAGAATGAATTGCATAAATACTGTGGTATTCGCGAAAGTTTGCATTATTTGCATCTCTCAAAAGTGACTTTAAAATTTAGCCAGTGTTTTTCGACAGAAATTACTGTCTCATTTAATGCCCATATTACACTTAAATTTTCTTATACCTATATTTCAGGCATTATAGTAGCCACCAGTATAGACACTTTTACCACATTTGTTTTACATTAATATATAAAGATTCATGACACGTAATTTTCATTTTTAAAAATCTTTTATCTTTCGTTTTGTACATATTAAAATCGAAAATTATAATTTACATTTCTTTACTTTTCTTAAAAACAAAAACACATTTTTGTTTTACTTAAAAAGGATGTATATCGTTAAAACTATGCTATTTATAAATATATACTGCATTGTCCATACTCTTTGGCACTTCTCTGAAAAAACGTTTTCGTCCATTTCTTGGACTTCATCAGTTTCAATTGGCGGCTCGCAGTTTGACTTTCGACCTTTTATCATCTCTCTCTTTCCACTTTTTCCCCCTTCTCCCTTTTCACTTTCCTCTTCTTTCCAGCCAACGGGAGTCAACATTTGCATGCGCCATATCGTTGCATACACTTTTTCTTTCGAGGTTAATCTCGATAGCCTCCCTCATTAGTGTGTGGTGGGGATTATCATATGCAGGTACTTTTTCTATTTTAATTGATTGAGGTATTATGGGTTTTTTTTTTAATTTGTTCTTGAGAAGGCTGTTGCTTGATTATTATATTTTATGTCGCGGATATGCTCCTTATACCTTTCGCTTATATTTCGCTTGGTCATCCCGATGTATGTAATTTCCTTATTTTCTGTATCTGAGGCTTTAATTTTATATACTCCTGCCGTCTGTAATTCGTCGTATCTTTCTGCTTCATTTCGTATCGTTTTAAATAGGGAAGGGTTGGGTGTGATTGGGACTATCTTTCCGAGTTTACTAATTTCGCGTTTTATTTTTAGTGCTATTTCGTTCATGTATGGTAGGGGGGGTGGGGGGGGGGTGTATAATCTTTTTACTTTCTTCTGTCTTTACAAGAAGAAAGTATTGGATTCATGAAAATTTTCGAATTCCGGTTTTCGACGGATTTACACGTTTTAGGTGTCAGAGATTCCAAGAAACATGCTTTTACAAAATGTCTGTCTGTGACTCTGTGAGTCTGTCTGCCTGTCTGTCTGTCTGTCTGTCTGTCTGTCTGTGTGTATGTGACACAAATTTTGTGGGCGCTCTATCTCAAGAACTAATGCACGGAATTTAATAAAAATTGATATTCCGTTAGTGCCTAATACAAATTGATGCTGATTAGTTTTTGGTGTAAATCGCTCAACAGGTGGCGCTGCAATGCTGCATTTTTCACGATTTTCGCAATAGCTCTATCTCAAGAACTAATGCACGGATTTTGATCAAACTTCAGATTTAGTTAGTCCTTGATACGAATTGATGATGATTACGTTTTGGTGTAAATCGCCCAAAAGGTGGCGCTGTTATGATGAATTTTGCAGGATTTACACGATTTCCCCAATAGCTCTATCTTAAGAACTAACGCACGGATTTTCATCAAACTTCAGATTAAGTTAGTCCTTGATATGACTTGCTACTGATTAGGTGTTGGTGTAAATCGCCCAACAGGTGGCGCTTCTCTGCTGCCTTTTCCACGATTGCCTCAATAGCTCTATCAATAGAACTAATGGACCAATTTTCATCTAACTTCAGATTTAGTTGTATGTTGACACAAGTTGTTGTTAATTAGGTTTTGGTGTTAATCACCCAATAGGTGGCGCTGCTATGCAGAAATTTTCACGATTTTCGCTATTGCTCTATCCCAAAAACTAATGTACGGATTTTCTCCAAACTTCAGATTCAGTCAGACGCTGATATAAATTGTTGCTGATTAGGATTTGGTATACATCACCCAATAGGTGGCGCTGCTAGGCAGCATTTTGCTGAATTTAGACGATTTCAGCGATAGTCATATCTCAAGAACTAATGCACGGAATTTCATATCGTTAGAATCCTCATGAGATGCATAGATTGCCATTTAATTTTGGCAGTGTGATAGCGAATTTTGAAGTATTAACATGTATGAGATAGAAGAAAGTTTTGAGATTGGTACATCCGACTAGTTTATTTTGTCCTGGTTGGATCCAGTTAGTTTTTTCTTTCGCTTTTCTGATTAGCTTGTCTATTGTTTTTCTTGGATGGCCAGCGTTAAGTCCTATGTTCTCTATAATCCTTAATTCTTCTTTTAATAACTTTTCTGTTGAACATATATACAGTGCTCTATAGATGTAGGTATTTAGGGCTGCAAGTTTATAGTTTATTGGTGTATTTGTTTTGCTTGACATTATCGCTAGGTTTGCAGTAGGTTTTCTATAGATTGTTGTTTTTATCTGGTCATTTTCGTATATTATTTTTACGTCAAGGTATGGTAGGGATCGGTTCTTTTCTTCTTCTATTGTAAATTGTATATTGTTTTATATTAATAATAGGCATAATAGAACCCAAATGACAACAAGCATACCATACATAAATATATCGGCATACAAACCGATTGAAGAAGAAGACGCTTGCCTAAAGAAAGGCCCTAAATTTAATGTAGAGAGAAAAATAAATCTAAAAGAGGCCATCCCCAAAATCGAAAGAGTTTTGAAATCTATTCTTGAAGAGGAAGCGAAGAAATTACGAAACTTAGCTCAGAACAAGATTGAAAAGCAGGGTTAAAAGGAGGGGGGAAAATGGTAACGACCTTAGAATAATAAAACAACTTAAAGAAAACCAAAACTTAACTTTTTTGCACACTGATAAAACAGGAAAAATAGCAATAATGAATAAAAATGAATATGTTAATATGATGGAGAGCACAATAGATGAACTAGGGACCGAAATAGTAAAAAAAGACCCCTAAATAAACTAACGAAAAAGTCAGAAGAATTGATTAAAAGGGGTAAATGGCCAAATGGAACTAAACCAATAAAACAGAATTTTACTCCTAATACACCAATTATATTTGGAAAACTGCAAGACCACAAGAATCCATACAAAATGAGACCGATCGTTAACAAAAAGCTAAGCCCAGCCTATGACATAGAAAAATATATGCGGAAACAGTATGAAGAAATGCTCCCCCCATCCGATATATCAGTTAATTCAACACGAAAATTCATACAGATATTAAGAGAATACGAACCGCAACCAGACGATTATATGATAAGCTTAGACGTAAAAAACCTATACCCGTCGATTAACCTTAACGAAATGACAGAAGAAATAAACAAGACTATACAGAAACACTACACAGACCCAGAAATTATAAACACAATTGAAAGTGCAACAAATCTGATCCTAAACGAAAGTTATTTTAAATTTAACAATAAGATGTATAAACAGCTGAGGGGTGTACCGATGAGGTCCCCCATTTCAAATATGGTTTCAGAATGGAAAATGCGAGTAATGGAAAAAAGAATAATACAGGATCATAAAAATGAAATACGCCTTTGGGTAAGGTATGTCGATGATGTATTTATCATAACAAACAGAACAGTAAACTTAAAAACCTCTTAAACGAAATAAATACGATAGCAATATACAATTTACAATAGAATAAAAAAACCGATCCCTACCATACCTTGACGTAAAAATAATATACGAAAATGACCAGATAAAAACAACAATCTATAGAAAACATACTGCAAACCTAGCGATAATGTCAAGCAAAACAAATAGACCAATAAACTATAAACTTGCAGCCCTAAATACCTACATCTATAGAGCACTGTATATATGTTCAACAGAAGAGTTATTAAAAGAAGAATTAAGGATTATAGAGAACATAGGACTTAACGCTGGCCATCCAAGAAAAACAATAGACAAGCTAATCAGAAAAGCGAAAGAAAAAATTAACTGGATCCAACCAGGACAAAATAAAAAAGATTATACACCCCCCCCCCCCCTTACCATACATGAACGGAATAGCACTAAAAATAAAACGCGAAATTAGTAAACTCGGAAAGATAGTCCCAATCACACCCAACCCTTCCCTATTTAAAACGATACGAAATGAAGCAGAAAGATACGACGAATTACAGACGGCAGGAGTATATAAAATTAAAGCCTCAGATACAGAAAATAAGGAAATTACATACATCGGGATGACCAAGCGAAAAATAAGCGAAAGGTATAAAGAGCATATCCGCGACATAAAATATAATAATCAAGCAACAGCCTTCTCAAGAACAAATTTAAAAAACCCCATATAACCTCAATCAATTAAAATAGAAAAAGTAGCTGCATATGATAATCCCCACAACACCCTAATGAGAGAGGCTATCGAGATTAACCTCGAAAGAAAAAGTGTATGCAACGATATGGCGCATGCAAATGTTGACTCCCGTTGGCTAAAAATGCTGGAAAGAAGGGGAAAGTGAAAAGGGAGAAGGGGGAAAAAGTGGAAAGAGAGAGATGATAAAAGGTCGAAAGTGAAACTGCGAGCCCCCAATTGAAACTGATGAAGTCCAAGAAATGGACGAAAACGTTTTTTCAGAGAAGTGCCAAAGAGTATGGACAATGCAGTATATATTTATAAATAGCATAGTTTTAACCATATACCGGAATATATGTCCTTTTTAAGTAAAAAAAAAAAAATGTGTTTTTGTTTTTAAGAAAAGTAAAGAAATGTAAATTATAATTTTCGATTTTAATATGTACAAAACGAAAGATAAAAGATTTTTTAAAATGAAAATTAAGTGTCATGAATCTTTATATATTAATGTAAAACAAATGTGGTAAAAGTGTCTATACTGGTGGCTACTATAATGCCTGAAATATAGGTATAAGAAAATTTAAGTGACTTTAAAAGTTAATTAAACACCTATCTGGAAAAACGGGGCACTGATCAAGGCGGGCGTTGCAACTTTGAGACCTCAATTTGAAGCGCGCTTAGCACAATGCCAAATTTAAACTTTGAACAAAGGTTTCGTTTTAGCTGCACTGTAGAAATAAAGGTTATTACTACGCTGAATTTAGTTTCATGAAATGTCAAATGAAGTTTAACTATGCACTGCTTTTATTGTCAGTACCGAATTAAGTTCATCATAAACAGATTAGGATAATATTAAAACTAGTATGCTGTGGCCATCACAAAACTTTCTTCTATAATCTTCTTCACGTCTAATCTTCTTCACGTCAATTAAATCATTTAAATAGTAAAATAAATTACATCAATTTATTCATATAAAAGTATACCTGAATTTGAAATTTGATGAAAATTCGTGCATTAGTTATTGAAATAGAGCTGTAGGAGAAATCTTGAAAAATGTAGCATAGCAGTGCCACCTGTTGAGCGATTTGCACCAAAACCAAAAACAGTACTAATTCATATACCGGAATCGTAAACCGGAATCGCCAAAACACAAACAGTACTAATTCGTATACCGGAATCTGAAGTTGGATGAAAATCTGTGTATTAGTTCTGGAGCTAAAGCTACTGTGGAAATCACAAAAAATGCAGCACAGCAGCGCCACCTGTTGAGCGATTTACACCAAAAGGTACAAAACATCAATTCATGTCAAGAACTAACTGACTCTGAAATTTGATGAAAATCCGTGCATTAGTTCTGGACATTGAGCTATTGTGGAAGTCGAGAAAAACGCTGCATAGCAGCGCCACCTGTTGAGCGATTTACAGCAAAACATAAACAGCACTAATTCATATCCAGGTATACCTGAATCTGAAGTTTGTTGAAAACCCGAGCATAAGTTCTTCAGATAGAGCTATCGCGGAAATCACAAAAAATGCAGCACAGCAGCGCCACCTGTTGAGCGATTTACACCACAAGGTGCAAAACGTCAACTCATGTCAAGCACTAACAGAATCTGAAGTTTGATGAAAATCCGTGCATTATTTCTTGAGATAGAGCTATTACGAAAATCGTGTAAATGCTGCAAAATGCAGCATAGCAGCGCCATCTGTTGGACGATTTGCACCAAAACGTTACCAGCACCAATTCATATCAAGGATTAACTAAATCTGAAGTTTGATTAAAATCCGTGCATTAGTTCTTGAGATAGAGCTAGTGCAGAAATCGCGGGAAATGCAGCATAGCAGCGCCACCTTTTGAGCGATTTACACCAAAAACTAATCAGCATCAATTTGTATTAGGGACTAACTTAATATAAATTTTTATTAAATTCCGTGCATTAGTTCTTGAGATAGAGCGCCCACAAAATTTGTGTCACATACACACAGACAGACAGACTCACAGAGTCACAGACAGACATTTTGTAAAAACATGTTTTTTGGAATCTCTGACCCCTAAAACGTGTAAATCCGTCGAAAATTTTCATGAATCCAATACTTTCTTCTTGTAAAGATAGAAGAAAGTAAAAATATTAGCTATATTTGATATTATTTAGGTTCCATATCTCTTTGGACTTTCATGGTATACCCGATTGCACTTTTCTAATATATACAGTTATACCCAACCCTACGTTGTATAGTTGTTTACAAAGTCTTAGTAATTTCTTTTAGCAACCTTTTTTTTTTTTTTTTTTTTTTTTAAATATATATATATATATATATATATATATATATATATAATACAATTACGAAATCATATATTTATTCTACGGAACCCTCTGTACGCGAGTAATGCTCGCACTTGGCCGTTTATTTAAACTTCTAATTACTTTTAATCTTTTAACTTTTTACACCGTCGATTAGAGAGAAAAAAAAAGTACTTTCAAATGCAATTTGTTTGAAAACAGCATCATAATTTGATTGAGTATCGCAATTTACTCAATTTTTGTTGTTTTTACTTTCTTCTATTTTTACAAGAAGAAAGTATTGGATTCATGAAAATTTTCGAATTCCGGTTTTCGACGGATTTACACGTTTTAGGGGTCAGAGATTCCAAAAAAACATGTTTTTACAAAATGTCTGTCTGTGACTCTGTGAGTCTGTCTGTCTGTCTGTCTGTCTGTGTGTATGTGACACAAATTTTGTGGGCGCTCTATCTCAAGAACTAATGCACGGAATTTAATAAAAATTTATATTCAGTGAGTGCCTAATACAAATTGATGCTGATTAGTTTTTGGTGTAAATCGCTCAACAGGTGGCGCTGCTATGCTGCATTTTTCACGATTTTCGCAATAGCTGTATCTCACGAACTAATGCACGGTATTTGATCAAACTTCAGATTTAGTTAGTCCTTGATATGAATTGATGCTGATTACGTTTTGGTGTAAATCGCACAACAGGTGGCGCTGTTATGATGAATTTTGCAGGATTTACACGATTTCCCCAACAGCTCTATCTTAAGAACTAACGCACGGATTTTCATCAAACTTCAGATTTAGTTAGTCCTTGATATGACTTGCTACTGATTATGTGTTGGTGTAAATCGCCCAACAGGTGGCGCTTCTGTGCTGCCTTTTTCACGATTGCTTCAATAGGTCTATCTATAGAACTAATGGACGAATTTTCATCTAACTTCAGATTTAGTTGTATGTTGACACAAGTTGTTGATAATTAGGTTTTGGTGTTAATCACCCAATAGGTGGCGCTGCTATGCAGGAATTTTCACAACTTTCGTTATAGCTCTATCTCAAAAACTAATGCACGGATTTTCTCCAAACTTCAGATTGAGTCAGACGTTGACATAAATTGTTGCTGATTAGGATTTGGTATAAATCACCCAATATGTGGCGCTGCTAGGCAGCATTTTGCTGGATTTAGACGATTTCAGCGATAGTCATATCTCAAGAACTAATGCACGGAATTTCATATCTTTTGAATCCTCATGAGATGCATAGATTGCCATTTAATTTTGGCAGTGTGATAGCGAATTTTGAAGTATTAACATGTATGAGATAGAAGAAAGTTTTGGGATTGGTACATCCGACTAGTTTAAATTGTTTTCAAGCAAGAATTTTTTTCAAATCTATCTATATTGCGTGCAGACGATTATGAAAGAAAAATCCGTTTGCACTTAAATTAATATAAATCGCTCATCTTTTGCTTCTAACATTCCATAACGAAATTAAAGCATTCATCAATTAATAAATAAAAAATGTAAATTAAACGCAAATTTAAGACATATAATCAAATTTAACGCTTAAACCACTGAAATGAACAGAATGAAAAATATTAATTGCAAATAGCGATTTTTTAGAGATTTATCCAGCTGTTAAATCCTAACGAATCCTAATCCATATGAAAATATTGCTTTTAGTGCTTTTCAAAACTTTATTTGAACGCATTATTGCTATGTTTCATTTAAATATGATTTTTAGTATTTTTAGTGGACATTCTAAAAAAAAATATTTTAAATGTAAAAAATGTTAAATATATAGAAAAATCTATATGTAAAAGAACGTCAAATTCTCCTTAAAATGTTAATTAAAAGCATAGATACATCAAATGATTCATAGTTTTATTACTAAAATATATTTGTAAAATAGAATTAAAAAGCTGTACAGATTTGAGCTATATCACTACACTCCTCGTAGAAAAACCCTTACAAGGAAGGTCTCCATACGGGCATACTCAGAAAAATCTGAAAAAATTACAGAATGTTCTTCTCATATGGATATATATGTTTAAATTTTTTTTTTTTGCGGAACCCCGATACAGCGTCCGTAAAAAAATGACGAAATTTTCGTTTATTTGGCGATTTATCACCGGTTGGCAATGAAAAAAAAATACGCTTTTATGTAGGGGTTTTTTTTTTTTTTAATTTGTTGCTATAAGTTTAATTTAAATAACTTTAGTTTTGTCATTTTTAGTTTGTTTTAACTATAAAATGTCATATATATTTATATGTATTTATAATAAAATTTAAATATCATATTTTACGATTTAAAAAAAATTTAAATTGATTTAAATTGTTTCAAGATCAAAAATGGCAGATAAAACACTGTCGATTTTGTTGCTATGGAAACGACTTTGTCTTCGTAATGGAAATGTGTTATGGCAATCAAATGTCTGCTGACTATAACTTAAAATAGATATTTGCAAAGGATAGAAAATATTTTTACAGTGATAAAATTAAATAACTACAGCAACAAGCAACATATATATGTAATATAAAATATATAGTATAATAACCTGTTTCATTGTTAAGTTTAAATTCATTAAAAACCGTGCATTCTAAAAAACAATTAATAAACAATTTTCAGATGCATTAAAATCGTTTGCTTTTGGCGAGGAAATATCTTGCTCGCCAAATCCCCTATCACTTTCGTATTTTCGCGCCAAATATTCGAAAGTATTTTATTTTTTTACAGACTTTCTACTGAAATTCCGCCGTTAAATTTAACTGATCCCTTATTACATACATGAGTAGTTTCACTAGCATTTTTTACAACATATTCTGAGTATGCCCTGTAAGGAGACCTTCCTTGTTAGTGGCACAGATACGCCATATAGGAAAAACTAATGTATTTCTATAACAGAGCAAAAATATAGCAAAGTCCGTTAAGCCGGACGGCAAGATAAAGTAAACTAGTCAGTCACCATCGATCTAAGACATTTGACAGTCGGTGACAGTTTGCTAATGCAAAGGAACAACCGGAACTCTTCTGATTTGTAGCGTGGGATAATAGCTCACATATTTTCTCACAGGAACATATGATCGCAGAATCCGTATGCAAAAAAAGAGGAGGGTTTTAAGCGACCATTCAGGGGAGAGCCGAGAAGATCCCTGATAGGTTCTTGAATGGAACAGCCGGTGAGTGGCTGAGAAACTCACTATTGTTTTTAGATGGAGATAATTAAAAGATATAGGAGAGGAGGATGAAGAAGTTAGTTAGTTTTTTCCTGGACTCGAGAGAGCGACTTTCAGGTGTGGACCTGAAGCGGGAGAAAAGTTCTCTCCGGAGAAAGTAAAAGCCGAAACGGCTTAGGATTACGGTTCCGAGGCCCGGGGACAGATACCAAGTAACAGCGGCGATAGCTTAGAGGAGGAATTGAATAGAGAGCGAATCCCATTGTTCTCATCCGTTGAACCCTGAAGCACTCATGTCGGAGATTTCATCGCCAAAAGGGTGTCATATTTTGGCGGTGATCCCTTTCTTGGCTATTTTCCGTTTTCATTCTCGTGATAAAAGAAACGCTCCAAAACGAACGCAGACGAAATAGGTCTTGGTGGGATGCGGGAAAAACCGGTTTGGCACGCATTCTCCCCACCATCACGTGATGGTGGGGAGCATGATATGTGCCTCAAGAAAAGGTTGCCATTTCTGCGTCTAGTTATATTAGAGGTCTATGGGAGATAGGCACTGGGTGCCATAGCAGTGAAGAGATCTTTATATTTAAAATAAGACAATTCGCTATTGAATATTAGTGAAGAGATCTTTATCTCTAAAATAGGACAAATAGTCTACTGATATATAAATGGACTCAAAGAGACACTATTCCACGAACCGCTAAATTCGCAGTGAGAAAATAGCGATGTTTATTATTGCCTTAAGGACTTAAGTGACAAGCTGCCACCTTCTCAGGAACTCTATTTGACTTTTGAACAAATATCTTTTCAACAGTATAATGTTGTTGTGTTGTACATAGCAACTTATATTTAATCAAGAAAGCTTTTTTATTTGTTTTCGAAAAATAAAAATCATTTTGTCTTAATCTAAAAGAATATTGTTTGTTATGCCTTCGAAGAAAAACCCTCGATCACCGCTACCGCCTTCTTAGGATCCCGCACAAGGCTGTAAGAAAATAAAACTAATTTGTAGATGTAAAATATAAAAGAATTCGCTGGAGTTCCGAGCACTGTCAACCAACCTTGGTCATCATTAAGGGATGAAATGAGAAGAAATCAGCAAACTTTCAGAATGCACACTGGTTTAAATATTACAGGACGAAACAAAAATTGAAAAAAGGGGGGATACGGGGGAAGTGAATGAGTCCACGGAGCGAAGTAGATCATTCTAAACCAGTGAGCATTCTGGAGGTTTGCTGATTTTTTTCTCATTTCACTCCTTGATGATGACCAGAGGTGGGTCGAAAGCGCTCGGAACTTCGGCGAATTCTTTTATATTTAACATCTGTTAATTGGTTTTAATGTCGTAAAGCCTTTTATTTGTTGTTTACTCTTATTTTAGTAATAAAACTATGAGTCATTTGATGTGTTCATGTTTTGAATTGTAAAAAATGTATTAGGGTTATCAATTTTTTTTTTAAATTAGTAGACGCGAGCGAGGCTCTCTCACCGCAATCTTCGAGATTATATTTGCTGATACGTTTTTAGGTGCGCTCGTAATTATATAAATACGCATTACCTATAGTCGTCGTCTGGTCCGTCCGCCTGTCCACATATAACAGCACAAAAACTACACAACATAGAATCGTTGCAAAATTGTGTCGAGTCATTTCAAATTTTATGAAAATCGAATCAAAACTTAAAAAGGTATTAATAAAAGTTTTCTTCGTTTTATTAAATTCTAGCATACGCCATTAATTCAATGATATCCCATGATAGGTAATGATTCTGGGTTGCCATTGTGCGTCCTATTTAAGATGGATTCCTGTTATTACCGTATTACAGAATTCAATGTACAGAACTGCAATAAATTTTGTATTCATGCATTTTTGCACAAGAGTGCAACAGCTATTACACCAAGATCTGAATATTTATAAAACGAGTTATAGTACGAACGCACCTCATTTGCGACCGTTGACGCACGATTTCTGACTTGTTTCATTAACTTTTGATTAACTGCATTTATTTTTTTATCAAACAACTTGTTTTAACAAAATATAAGTATACTAGGGTAAAGTGGGGTCAGATGCCGCAGTTTTACTTTTCTTTTTGTAAAATGTACAATAAAGCAAAAAACAACAAACTAAGTACCATAAATCATTAACCAAATCCTTTAGAATCTAATTTCTATGTTAAACAAGTTAAAACTCTCTTAATAAAGTAAGCATAATTATTTTCCCAAACGTGATTTTTTAACATAATTTTTTATGTGCTGAGTCAGAGGCCGCATGGGGTGTGGGACAGATGCCGCACGTAGAAAAAAACTAGGTTGCTTATTTATTTTTTTTTCAAGCAAATCACATTTTTATTTTCTCAAACTACTTAAAATGAAAATAAATAACAGTAAGCTTAGAAAAATTATATATATCACTAAATTGTGAAAAATTTAACGAAAATGCAAAAGTGTAAGCTCAACAAATAAAACTTAAGACAAAAAATGAAAATGAAAAAAAAAGAAAAACATTTGAATTTGCATGAATGGATAGCATAATTACTGGAAACAATAGACAGCATAATTACAAAAAAGATATAAATCACTGGTTTACATCCAAGCGAACATAGCAGTTTGCTCTTAATGTCAGTATTAGTTCTATTCTATTTAGGCCCTAGTCTGTTTATTTTTGGCCTCCCTTCTCATTCTTTGATTTTGCCAGTGGCTGAGAGGTACTGCTCTCGAAGCTGGTAGACGGGAGGTGCTGGGTTCGATCCCAATCGCGTCCGTCGGCCTAATCGTTCGGAGTTTTCGTGGTTTTCTTCGAACCTTGGTTCTTCAAGCGTTAATACGGGTTAGGTTCCCTTAGAAAGACCTCCACGGAAGGCACTCCCCCCTTAGGGCCTTATATCCCACGTGCTGATAATTGGCCGACATAAATACAACCAACCAACCAACCATTCTTTGATTTTGTATTTCAATTCGCCTACGATCACACCACACTTCCTGTTGCAAAAGTAAAGCTAGCCTTATGCAGCTATCGATTGAATTTGGTGCATTGAATCCTGATCGCTTTAGACTTTGTTTCTTGATAAGACTTATCACATTCAGAGTCATCAAATTCCAAACCAATTACCATCAGAATCCATAAAACCGGGAACCCACATGCGGAAAAATACGACGGAATTGGAGGGCGGAACGGCAAATTGACCCCATATTTGCCGCGTACAAATGCGAAAACGCAGCGGAATTGTAGTTAAACATGTTTTAACTTTTTCAGTTTTCCGCGACGGCATCTGTAGAAATCAAACTATGTAGGTTTGTCACAGACATGCGCAGTAGTTAACGCGGAAGCGCCAGCGAAAAACGCAAGTGCGATTCTCATTTCCAAGTCGGAAATTTGGCGTAGCGGAATATTTGCCGCTGCAGATTTCCGTCTATATTTTTCCGCATGTGGGTTCCCTGCTTTTGAGGAGCAATTTTGTCATTGTCGGAAGATGACTCATATTTTAGTTTCTTCCTCAAATAAGATATTTTCAAGTCATCTTTCCCTTCCTTTTTTTACGCATTTTACTTCCGCCAAGCTGTCGTTCTTTGACGGTTTCTAGTTTCTTTTGCTTTTTATTTCCTTCTTCGTTTTTCTTGTTTATAAACTATGTGCTTGTAATATTTGCATCCTTTTGCTTTCTCTTACTTGACTGTATAGGTCTTTTCACCATTGGAATAGGAGATATTTTGTTTAACAGTTTAGATGGTGAGAATTGTAAAAGGCCTACGTTTTCCTTATTCACACATCGTTGTTGCTGGGAATATTTTGATAAGTAACAAAATGAGATAATATATGTTCATTTAAATGTAAGTTCTGCGTAAATCGCAGTGATGAATTTAATGAACCGAAAAGCAAAATATATTTTGCGGCATCTGTCCCTCAACCTCGGTGCGGCATTTGTCCCATAGTGGCGGGCGTTGCCATTTTGTGTCATGTGAGCGACGAGATAGAAAAGCAAGCACATGACTGTATTCTACGAGGCTCTAGTGTACAGTTGCAATCGGTTCTGGGATGAAATCTCTGTTTATTTGGCTTAAAATATGTAATAAAACTTTATTAGAATAATTTTAGCAACTTATACACAGGTTCGAACCATAAAAACTGGCATAACTATGCAAATACTGACAATTAAGCGGCGGAAATGCATACAAAACAGCAAAAAGGAACACTACTAACTTCTTTACTTGGTCTAGAGGGCGCTAGTGTCGCCCACACAAACTTTGCAGCATCTGCCCCACCGCGGCTTCTGTCCTCACTTTACCCTACATCAAAGACCTCTTGCAGAACTTTTAAAAGAAAACCTCATTCATCGCTGTGTGTTTAGCATGTGCAGAGAAAACAGGATGTTAACATCAGAAATAATTGCCGAAACGTCAATGAAGGCTTACTGTGGAGACACGAAAAGTTTTGGTTTCTGTTAGTCTGTCTGTTAGTCTGTTTGTCTGTTCCGCGATAACTGCCGCAAAAAGCATCCGATCGGCTTGAAATTCACTGGGCATGTTGATGAGGTACCCGGACTTAGCTGAATAGTTTTTGGTTAAATTTGGGTCATTCGTTCGGGAAATATGGAACATTTTATTTTGCTCTATAATGCTTTTCTATGGCAAGTCAGACGATTTTCAGATTTTCATTTATTGAAAGAAATGGCTCATATGAAAAATGGATTTAAATGGTAAATTTTTGATGCTGAAATTTTTAAATAAGATTATTAAATTATTCCAATTAGTTTGAAATTTTGTCAATGTATTTGCGAGATTTTTTTTTATTAGGTTTATAATATTGGGGGGAATTTTATGCATGTTTTCCAATAATATAAAGCATTTTGTTTTATCAATTTGACATAATGCATATTTCATTTTTCTCCTTTTCTTTCATCTGTTGCCTAGCAACGTATTTGGTCCTAATAATATTAGTATAATTGCGTATATAATGTTTGAGTAAAGCCAACGTCAAAACGGATGAATTAATGCATTTGTATATTTGCATATAGATGGATTTTAGCCCAGAAATAAAAATAGGCAATATTTCATTTATTTTATTCAAATATTTTGCTTAAAAATACAAAAGTTCATTATTTTCACTAGGGGATCGGACCCGAGCTCCTCGGGTTACAGAATATAGGAGAAAACCAATTTTTTATAATCTAATTTTTTTTCATGTAATATATATTTTAGATTGCCCACTAACATCAAAAAGAATTTTTATATGAAAAATATCAATTATTCAATCAAATAAAATTTTGCAATTTATTAAAAGCGACACTTTCACATGTCACCACATGCCAGGAGTTATTAACCCAAGATTTTACCACTTACGTCAGTCTTTCTGATAATTTCGGTGCATAAGCGCGTGGTTCAATCACATGTCTGTATAAATTTGTTTCTTATTTACATTAATTTATTTATTTTGCTATAGAGGAAGTTTTAACTTTGTTATGGAACGTTAGACGGAAACATATGCTGAACTTTTTACATTGTTTTAAGAGCAAGCGGATTAACCTTCCGTAATAGAGCTACAGGTGATAGAGATAAATTAAAAAGTAATTTATGCTTGAAAATCTCTCCTTCTATATATATATATATTACGCTATCGTACGTGACACAGAAATCGCGATTCATTGTTGGTTAATTGTTCAATTGGTTAATTGTAAACAATTGGCGGTCAATTGTTTAATGGCAACGCCCGGATGAAACGCATCTCATTGGTTATTGTGTAATATTTTAAAAAAGTGAATAACAATAAATAAATAAAAAGTTTAATTAATAACTATAGAACAAAACAATTTATATAATTTTAAAAAATAAATTAAAAGTAAATAAACAATTTATTAATAAATAAACAACAGCATCCGGGTTACCATATCAAGCAAAATAACAACACTTTGGCGCCAGTTAAGTACCCCGGTGCGTATATGACATTGGCGTCAGAAAAAAGTCGCGCCAACGTAGTGCGTATATGACACATGTGCCGTCTTTTATTCATCTAATTTAAAATACAATAAATAAAAAAATAAATGAAGGGGCTTTTCCAGTATAGGTACTTGGCGAAATAGAGAAAATGGCCATGGCGAGAAAAGAAATTTTTTTCTGGCAACCGATTTAATCAAAATATTTTTTCTCAAATAAAACAACATAAAAGTGTCCATAATCGCAAAGAGTTCGTACTTTTATGTTAGCTGGGTGCAATTCTCGCCAATAGCATTTTTAAACTCGCCAGCAGCATTTTTTATTTTTCGAGGGGTAAATTAAAACAATGCTTTGATGTTGAAATTAAATGGTTTATGGTATTATTTATTCTTTTTCTTTTCCTTTTCTTTTTTTAAAGAATTTTTTTTTTTAAGTGAAAGCCATGAATTTTAAAGGTTTTATTTTTAAATTAAAGTCATCCATTCTAAATAAAATGACTAAAAGGATTATATTTTAATCTGAATTAACGAAAAAAAAATGCGACGGGTACAATGTTTGGCGATTTATCACCTGTGCCCGACTAACATAACTGTAGGGAGTTCTCGATTTCTCTATCAGAATCTTCAAATTTGGCGAAGGATTGAGCAAGTAAATTAAATTATGATTAAAAGTAACATGATACAATGCCTAGCATACATTTAAGGGACGCCAAATTGGTCGCCACGGGTGGCAAGTTATTTTAAAAACCATAATAACTCAGTCAATTAAGATACAATTTTCAAACAAATTGCATTTAAAAGTAGATTTTTTTCTCTATTTGACGGTTTAAAAATTGAAAATGTGCGATATTTAGAAATTTAAAAAATCGCTGACATAACACGTATTTTAATTTCAATTTATTTTTTCAGTTTTTATGAGAAAATGGCAACAAAAGGTACAGTAATATATTATTTTCTTTCTTCCATGATTAGTTTCCCTTTATTTTCAACCCTCCACGACTTTCAACAGAAATGGAGTTTTTCAGTTGCCACAATTACAAAAAATGTATTAAAAAGTACAAAAAAATTAATATTTCAAAATTAAATTGAGATACAGCTTTCAAACAAATTGCATTTAAAAGAGCATTTTTTCCGTTACACGACGGTGTAAAAATTTTAAATGTGCGATGTTTAGAAGTTTAAAAATTTGCAGTAGAGATAATTGCAAAACCGAAATTTCATTTCAAATTTCAAAGTGTTGCCATTCGCAGAATGACGTATGCGTTACGCACAGATATGTTTGTCCTTTATAATATAGATAGAGAATAACGTAACATTTTTTCATAACATTTACCAATGTTTCTTTAATTGTTGCCAAGAAAATCAAAACCCGGAATAATATTTTCTTTTAAACAATTTTCAATTGAAATGTTTTGTCGTGAAACAGGAAAATGAAAAATAAAATTAAGAATAAAAAAATTAATATGGCGGCACATTGGAAATAAAAAGAAAACTCTCGAGTATTTTTTAATATAACAAGATGAAAAGTTTTGAGTAAGTACGCATAGCAGGTGAATTAGACGTCATTTATCGAAAACAAAGATGCTGGAATAAAAAGATCTTGGGTAAAATAAAATTAACTATTATTCACGGAGGAAAGAGATAGATGGAGATGCAGTATGCCGTAAAAACAGATTGCATTACGATGTGCGATATCGCTCAGATTTAAATGCCCTCATTCGGCCCAAACAAAAGAAGCACGTGGAACAGGAACCGAATTCTTTGACTTCATCCGTGCATTTTTTCTGTAAAATGAAAATGATCTGCTTATATTTAAGCAATAAGCATTCTAAGGTAGCATTTCATTGTATTATGATTTAAAAACTGTATTACTAAAAATATTAAACACGTCGTTGTGTTGTGCCGAAAGTAGCGGATTTTAGGGTTACATTTTTGGCGTCACTTCAAGATTTATTGTCTGTGTACGGTTAACATGAATATTTTATTTTAAATTTAAATTTTATTAATTTATATAAAAAAAAGCTTATGCGTATCCTTATAAATCACAGCGTAAAAAAAATCTAAGATATACCATAACCATCCGCACAATCAATAAAAAATTACGAATGTAAATTTAAATAGACTACGGGCGGTTCAGGGGGGCTCTGCCCACCTGAAGAAATGCAATTTTTGATTTAACCTCCTCAGACCCGATGTATCCTATAGGATACACATCCTTACAATTTTTTTTCACGTATATAAATAATGTTAAAAAAATGAAAATGGTGTGTATGGAGCATTACAGACAGCAGAATTAAACAAAATTGCAATTTGTTTCTTATAGTGCTTTTTTAGCGAGATACGTGTTATATCAAAATGGCTTGCAGCAAAAATGCAAGAAATGTACAAAAGCGAAAACGTAAATAGTTTTTCAGTACACTAAGATACCATTTGTTGAGTCCATTAGAAATAAAAAATTATTAAATATATAATTATTTCACGTTTTGCATTGTTTTTTCAATGCAATGCAATAAAAAGTAAAATAAAAAATCCTAAAAAACTGTCAAAAAATGTACTTATTGGGTCCCCATGTATCATCGAATTTTATGTACAAAAAATACATTTTAATTTTTTTCGCTTTTCAATCTTTCTTAGTTATTGGTTTGTTAATATAAATTCATAACTGAAATTAAAAAATATATAATAATAAACCGCGGGGTCTGAAGAGGTTAAAAAGTTACCAGAATAAGTAGCTCATCAGAATTTCAGAACATCAGTGTATAACCACTTATTTAACACTTTTAATTTCTGAAACTTTACGAAGTATTTTGTATTCTTATAAATATTTATGTAATTTGAAAACTTTAAAAAACGATTTGTAGGAAGTTGAATATTACGCAATGAGTGTTAAAAAACAATGACTTGCAAAGATGACGTTGAGGCTCCTGATCTGCAGATTTACTAGTATATATGATGGTTCTGACCTGTATTCTGTAACCTCGGAAGCCCGGTTTTATCCCCTTGTATTCGATAAAGGGATTGAGTAATATTATCTTGAAAAGAAGCCCGATTACTGCGAAACATCAGTTATCCAGCCGAGTGTGTTGTGGGCGTAATCCGGATGTACAGAAATCTGGATAATTGGGGCAATAATTAAAAATTTCTCTGAAATAGCGTTCGATTAATAAAAAGGTAAAGCTTTAATGAAATCAATTTTCCTACAAGTAATAATAATCAAGAAAGAAAAATCTTTTGTCAAGCATGGATTATGAAACGCTTTCTAGCATATTCAGAATACTGAAACAAAACTTTAAAACGTAAAAAATGATATCTAAAAAAAATAATTGCAAAACCCCATTACACATTTAAAAATTTAATTTCAGTAATTACGAACGATAGTCGAAAAAATATTCGAATTCTTTAAGGGGGGGGATGGTGGACGTTAAAAACATTTCTTTTTATTTTTACAATGGAGATTTGGAATTTTATGCAAATATACATTTCACCATAAGTATATAGAACACCTTAAAAGAACTTTCCAATCTTATTATAATTTTAAGATCTTTAAAAAATTTTTTAATTTTAAAACGAAATTTTAAAATTCTCCTTGCGTCTTATTTTTTTAAATATTTCCTCGATTTTGGATTTTAATCCCGTAAAACTCTATTACAAACAAATCTGTGAATCAATTTTTTAATTCCTTAAATTGTTAATTTTTTAGAGATATTTTTCTGAATTCCATCGATTTTCTTCAAAATTCTGCCTTATAATAAGTTAAAAATCAAATTTAACTGTCTTAATGAAGTCGAGTTTTAAAATGCATACACAGTTTCTTTTTAAGCAATATCGGGATTCTTTCTTATCAGTTTCTTTAATTTTGATCAAAAATGTTGAGAGGGCTGGTCACTCAGCTTCGGAATTCTCCTCCGTAATGTTAAGTCTATGAACTTTTGATGCATTCGTCTATTTAAAATATCTTCTCGGAATAGTAATATTTTTAACATCTTTTTTCGATTTACTCTTCTTAAAGGATGTCTCTTTTTTTCTTAGTTTTCAAAATATTTCTAAAATCTAGGCTGAAATTAATATTTTATGTGTTAAAAGCGGGCGAACTGTCAGTAAGATTTTAACACTTCCTATAAAATTAAGTCTATACTTTAGAAATATTTTGAGAACTAAGAAGGCACATCTTTTAGGAAGTGTACACAAAAAATAGAAGTTCAAAATATTAATTTAGCCCAGTGGTAGGGGAGCAAAAAAAGGCCGAATTCGGAATTAATTAGGGGAAAGCTGGAAATTGTTTTAATCCCTACTGTTTAGGTCTAGAATGAATATGCTATGTTTTCCCCCTCGTACTAGGTGAGCGTTAGGAAATATGTATAGAATTATAGTCAAAAAACACGTTTTTTTGCATACCATAACGATATCTCAAAACAGCTAACTCTGTCAAAAACATTGTCAATACAAATGTTGTAGAGCTTAAAATTCTGAGTAAAATGAGTACCTACACTCAATACTTATGTTGAATATTAAGGTCACAATTCTACTTCAAAGTTTTAGACACATCATCAGGGGGATGACCTCAGAATTAATTAGGAGAAAACTGGAAATTCTTTTAATCCCTTCAGTGTAGGTCTAAAATGAATGTACTATGTTTTCTCCCACGTACTTGGGTGAATGTTAGAAAATATGTACATATTTATTTTCGAAAAACACGTTTTTTTTAGTTTCCTTAACAATATCTCAAAACAACTAACTCTATAAAAACACTGTCAATACAAATGTTGTAGAGCTTAAAATTCTGAATAAAATGAGTACTGTCATTAATATTTTTGTTCAACATTAAGGTCACAATTCTATTTCAAAATTTTTCCTTAATCGCTTATCAATAGCTTGAAGCCAGGAGAGACCAAGTTAACTGAACAATATCTCAAAATAGCTAACTCTATCAAAAGTTATAGAGCCTAAAATTCTGAGTAAAATGAGTACCTACACTTAATATTTTTGTTCAATATTAAGGCCGCAATTTGCCTTAATATTGAACTATATATAATATTGAACTAATGTAATATTGTGGCCAGTGCAAATAAACGTGTTTTTTGACTATTATTCTATACATATTTCCTAACGGTCAGTTAGTACGAGGGGGAAAACATAGCATATTCATTCTAGACCTAAACAGTAGGGATTAAAACAATTTCCAGCTTTCCCCTAATTAATTCCGAATTCAAGCCCCTAACTACTGGGCTAATTTACCGAGGACATATTTTAAATATACGAATGCATCCAATGCCCATAGACTTTACATGAGTGACGGGAAATCGGAAGCTGAGTGACCAGCCCCCTTAAGTAGCAAGGAGCATTTCAAAAATTAAAAAAAAAACTGAAACATCAGTAATTAAGAAAAACAGCTTTTAAGTATATTAAAAGGACAAAAATTATTTGTGATCAAAATTAAAGCACTTGTAACTTTGGATAAAATAGTTGCTTCTGCATGCGATTTTCGACGAGTGACAAAGTACAAATTGGAGGATAATAATACACACAAAAAAATGCGGATTTTGGGGTCGATTTTAGCTCAAATAGAAATCCACGGCCCCCTTAATGAAGTTCTGTATATGATCTACTGATTTGTAATATGATCATGTTAATATTTGCAAATATACAGGGTGTCCGAGCTAAAAGTATCCAAAAGTCGGGGCTTATTATTACAGAACTATCCATTAGAATAAAATAGACTGATCCTGTGTGGATTGGAAACTCCTCCGAGATTTTTTGGAACTCCACCATACTATCACAGAGATGTTTCCGCGTTTTTTAATATCACATTTCCTCGATGTTGGGTTGGAAGAGGGGGCCGAATTGCTTGACCGCCAAGGTCTCTGGTTTTGGCTTCATTAGAATTTTTTGCTTGGGTATTCATTACATACGTTGTGTATATATAAAAAAAAATTCACTGTGCATGAGTTGAAGAAGTGCATCATTCAAGCAATTCGTCTAATAACTCCTGATATGCTACGAAACACTTGGAAAGAACTTGATTGCTGTTTAGACGTTTGTCATTCTACAAAAGGTGAACACATCGATATCTATTGATATTAAAACTTGATGAGATGTTCTTTCTATTTAAATATATTTTTTTAATACTAATGTGTGGTTCCGTAAAAATAAGCCATAATTTTTGGATACTTTTAGTCCGGACACCCTGTATTTGGATATACTAAGATGTATGTTCGGTTAGAAAACGCATGACACAGTTGAAACTTCCCTTTTAGAAATTTTAGTCAATAAACGGAAATTTACTCGCAAATTACCCTGTATAGGATCTATACAAGTTATGCACACCAGTTAATATGCAACAAATTAGTTACATTTAAAAATGCATACCAAAACTGAAAACGAACTTGTCGAAAACATCTGCGCGGCTCAACGTTTGCTTCTGCTACAACCGTAATTTTGAGGAATTTTCTAATTGTACGATACTCTTAAAGGGTGAAACATTATGAAAAATAATAAGAATAATAAATACAGTAAAACCTCTCGAAAGCAACCACGTTCCATTCCAAAAAAAAAAAAAAAAAAAAAATGGGTCGCTCCGAGAGGTGGTCTCTTAATGGAGGTCATGTTTAAATCTAGATTTTAATTGTTGAAAAAAGGTAAAAATTTACGTTACTAAAATTTATTTTTTACATTATGAAAAAATATGAAAATTAAAGTATCAAAATAAAAGTTAATTACATAAATTGATTACTGCAGAATTTAAAAAATGAATACATTGACGTTTTCTTTGATTTTTATAACTTTTATTTTCAAGTTCTTTCGAAGTTCAGTAAATAAATGCAATTTTTCCTTTTTTTTTTTTTTTTAACCATTTGGAAAAATGGTTATTGTCCTCTGTCAGGGTAGGAAATCAAAAACATATTTGAAGCGTTTTATTAGTTGAATCCGCATTTTATTCGTTTTCTGATTGGTCTATACAGTAATCTGTATTTTCCCTTTACTTTCAACAGAGATGGTTACTTCTATTGCCACTATGACAAAAAAGTAATAAAAACTACAAAAAAAAATTAATAACTCAGAAACAAATCGAGTTACAGCTTTCAAACAAATTGCATTTAAAAATACATTTTTTTCTCTATACGATGGTGTAAAAAGTAATATTGTGGGATGTTTAGAAGTTTAAGAATGAAATTTCATTTAAAATTGGTCCAGGAATATTAATGTTTAATCCATGGAGTACGTAATGAATGACCAGCTCCGTAGAAGTTTAAAAATTTACAGTACCTAAAAATGTAATCCATGGCGTACATAATGTATGATCAACTCCGTGGGATTTTTTATTTCTTAAATTTTATTCTTTAAAAAAATCATTTTCCAAATGGTCGTTGTAATTCGTTAAATTGCATTTTATTTTTCTTTTGACGGAAACAAATAATGACGATTTCATTAATTTATCTATTTCTTTGAGAGTTCCGATAGGGCAAGGGAGTTTATTGACTGTCATTCTTAATTTGTCATCAGAGTTAAATTCATTGTCTAAAAAGGTACAAAGGGGTTTAAACACTTAAAAGTTACCGGAATTTAAAAAAAAATCTAAACTTAGTTTAGAAGTTTGATGAATAATGCGCTCTCCGGAATTATTTTTCTAATACAACCTTCTTCAAGCGACCGGGAAAAAAACAGAATTTGTTTCATTTTCTTCAAAGAAATGAGTCGCTCATGGAGGAAATTCAACTAGGATGGTCTCTGAATGGAGGTAAAATTAGTATTGAACATATGGGAATAAATTTCATTCCACGAAAAAGTGGTCGTTCAGGGAGGTGTTTGCACAGGGAGGTTTCACGGTACGTTTTTTTTCGCCAGTTGAAAGTCAAATTGGTCAAATTTGTAATCTCAATTATCTGCAATGTAATTACAAGTTAATTACATGTAATTTATTATAGTTACACACATTGAAACACAGACATTTTATCAAATAATGGGATAGGGAGGTTCTGGTTATAGTGCTCCAAGAATTCTTTACGGTATGTAATTTTAACTATAATTAATTACTTACAATTAAATTGTAATTACATTGCAAATAATTGCAATTACAAATTTTCCCAACTTTGTTTGAAACCATTGTGGGCGTCCTTAATAATATAAAACTTCACAATCTCTAGAGTGTGATCTTGAACTTAAGTAATCTTGAAATAAATATGAAAATCTGGCTTTAACAGCACCCGCTGAAGCGAATCGTTTTTTACATTTAAAATAATTCTGCAGGAAGTAATTCTCAACTAGAAACCTTTTCAACTCTAAAAATAGATTTTTTTATAGAATTTAAACTTTCATTCACTTTTTCTTTCTTTTTCATGTTTACGCAAGCGAAATACTTTAGAACTTTAGATGAAGGCTGTAAACACTTAAAAAGCTTCCTTCAGCTTCAGATGTGGGCATAACTACATCATCAAATATTTTTATAGAAGTTTTAAAACTACGTGGGAATATCGTAGCTCTAGTAGAAAAATTTTTAAATAATTATAATAAAAATAAGTATGTATAATCATATTGTACTTTAAATTATTTGGCAAAAAAATTTTAGAGCAAATGGTTTTAGTTTTAAAAGGAATTCGTAATATAGCAAATATTCTCAATTATATTTAAAAAAAAAAAAAAAAAAAAAACGGATATATAGCGGTGGAAAAAAAGACACAAATTTTTTATTGCTATATTAGGAGTACTACGATATTTAGAGCAATTTATTCGATTCGTGCAATATATATGTGGGTGATTCAATAATTATTGTCCCTAGTGTAATATGAAATATTTCTACTGCGATGATTGATGTGGTATCTCGAAATCTAATGTCTTAAATGCCTAAATGCTCAATTTCAAAACCGTATAGCTGCTATATTAACATAGTTTTGGAGGGACGAGTGAAGTTTTAATGACCTTTTTTTTTGGGGGGGGGGGGGGGTTATGGAAGGGGGCAAGGGTGAAATGCTGGTTTGAAGCTTATGAGGCTACATTTGTGACAGTGGACGAAATGTGGCTACATCACTATGATCCCGAGTCCAAACGACAGTAGTTACGTCTCATCCACTGTCACAAATCTAGCCCCATAAGCTAAAACTGAGCCTTTCAACCCCACTGCTCCCCTTTCACTCCTTCCTCCAAAACTATGAGAATATTGCCGCTACGGTTCTGAAATTGAGCATATAGGCATCTAAAACATTAGGCTTCGATATTCCACAACAACCATCGCAGTACAAATATTTTATATACTAGGGGGTTCTGCCCCCTACGAGCTACGCTCGTCAACCCCCCCGTTCAGACACCGCAGACTCTAAAAGCACGCTAATTTGATCGGCTTTAAAAATATTTCGAAAGATTGAATTATAATTTAAAAAACAGTGGCGATCTCCCTATAAACGGGTTTCTATTCATTCCTCTTAGATTGGGGAATTTTAAGGCCAAATTAACTGTTGTTAAAAGATACAAGGCCTGTTTTCGTCTTTACTTAAATAAAATCAGTTAAACATTTCAAAATAAGTTAATATAAAATCAATTAAGTAAACAAAGTCTTTACCTCCTGGTATTTTTTAACAAAGCGAAAAGAAAGTTCTTTTAAATAAGGCATTTTAAATGTATCGTTTTTAATCTGACGTAATTTTCACCAAACTTTTCTTTCTCTTTTTAATATTCACGTGAAAATACTTTTGTT
The DNA here is from genome assembly GCA_963932465.1 of Maratus speciosus. Taxonomy (NCBI): domain Eukaryota; kingdom Metazoa; phylum Arthropoda; class Arachnida; order Araneae; family Salticidae; genus Maratus; species Maratus speciosus. Next base: position 6,708,553 of record OZ010790.1, on the reverse strand, counting down.
AGAAATGAAATATTATTTGCGCTGTCCTAACAAAAATAGTTGAAAAGATCATCTCAAAATATCAAATAAATGTCTCGCGAGATTTTTAAATTTAAACTGTTTTTCAATATTATTTTTTGTTCATTTTACGTAATAAGTGTAATGTGACGTAAATGTGACTTATTTCTCTTATTTAAGACTTCTAACGCATGTTAATGAATTTATTATTTTACAATATGCTTTCTCTTTTAAAATTCACGTGTAAATGTAGTTTTTATGACGTAATTTTCAATACGTTCCTGCTTTTTATACATAATTATTTATATCTAAAAAAAATTATTTATATCTAAAAAATATCTAATTTGAAGGGGGGGGGGCGTTCTGTGTATAATAGTCACGTGTAAATGAATTTTTAATTTGAAGTAAACATTATTGTTTGCGCTGTTTATACGGTTGGCCACAGTTTAAATTAATACCATTTTCTAAAATCTCTCTATTCTAAAAAAAAAAAAAAGTAACTTACGCTGTCACTGCCGCCGGTTTTGAATTTTTTGTGACCGGAGGTCCTTTTTCGTTAATATTAAGAAAAATATTGCATACAAAAATATGAAAATCGGCGGTATTATAGATAAATGTTTTATAAACACGCTGATGCAGACAGTTATTTTAAGAGATATTTATTGCTAAAGTTGGACAAAATCAATCCATTAAGAAATTTTTATAGGAGCAAAAACTATACATGGGAATTAATTCATTTTTAGATCATTTTATCCGTTAGAATTTACCGGTGTGCAGACTGCGTTTATTTTTTTTTTAATTTGACTCATTTTTTGAGGTTTTATCTCTATTTTAAATTCAAATTTTCAGCATTTCCAGAAATATTTTTTACTTATTTTAGAAAATGGTATTAATTTAAACTGTTGCCAACTGTATAAACAGCGCAAACAATAATGTTTGCTTCAAATTAAAAATTTATTTACACGTGACTATTATAAACAGAAAAAAAAAACTTTCAAATTAGAATTAAATAATTACGTATAAAAAGCAGGAACTTATTGAAAATTACTTCATAAAAACTATATTTACACGCGAATTTTAAAAGAGAAAGGATATTGCAAAATAATAAATTCATTAACACGCATTAGAAGTCTTAAATTGGAGAAATTAATTCACATTACACTTATTACGTAAAATGAACAAAAAAATAATATTGCAAAACGGTTTAAATTAAAAAATTGCGCGAGACATTTATTTGATATTTTGAGATGAACATTTCAACTATTTTTGTTGGGACAGCGCAAATAATATTTCATTTCGAACAAAAGTATTTTCACGTGAATATTAAAAAGAGAAAGAAAAGTTTGGATAATTACGTAAAATGTTTTGTAAAAATTACGTCTGATTAAAAACGATACATTTAAAATGTCTTATTTAAAAGAACTTTCTTTTCCTTTGTTAAAAAATACCGGGAGACAAAGACTATGTTTACTTAATTCATTTTACATTAGCTTATTTTGAAATGTTTAGCTGATTTTATTTAATCAAAGACGGAAACAGCCATTGTATCTTTTAAGAGCAGCTGGTTTGGCCTTAAAATTCCCCAATCATAGAGAAAAGAATGAAAATTTATAGGGAAATAGCCACTGTCCTTTAAATTATAATTCAATCTTCCGAAATCCTTTTAAAGCCGATCAAATTAGAGTGCTTTTAGAGTCTGAGGTATCTGAACGGGGGTTAGCGAGCGTAGCTCTTAGGGGACAGCGCCCCTTAGTATGTAAAAAATATCTCTCGAAATGCTGAAAATTTGAATTTAAACCCCCTCACTGACAAGCCCGTGTTAATACGTTCACTAAGCTCCAGGTTTCACTGCAATACAGGCAATATTTAAAGTAATATAATTCTATTGATTTAATGTATTTTTAATACATTGAACAATGATTAATACTTCAAAGAATTGCATTCATATTCGTTATTAAGTTTTTTTTATAAAATGTTCTAAGAATCATTTTTTTTTAGCATTTAAAACAAAATGCAGAGAAAACAACAAGACAGTCGGAGGGTTAAAATAGAAATAAAACCTCAAAAAATGAATCAAATTTAAAAAAAATAAATACAGTCTGCACACCGGGAACTTCAAATGTATAAAATGGTCTAAAAATGATTAAATTCCCATGTATAGTTTTTGCTCCTATAAAACTTTTTTAATGGAACGATTTTGTCCAACTTTAGCATTAAATATCTCTTAAAATAAATCTTCGATTTGAAAACTGTCTGTAGCCGCGTGTTTATCAAACATTTCTCTATAATACCACCGATTTTCATATTTTTTATGCAATAGTTTTCTTAATATTAACGAAGAAAGACCTCCTATCATAAAAAATTTCAAACCGGCGGCGGCGGTGACAGCATTAGTTCCTTTTTTTAGAATAGAGAGACACTAGGGACAATAATTATTGAACCACCCACGTACTTTAAAATATTTATTACTAGCAGCCTTCGCCCACTACGCTGGTCAGATTTTCAAAAGACACCTTGAATCAAACGAAATATATCTGTGAATTCGATCATGCGTTTTAAATCAATATGGACATTTATCTGGAATGTTCAACCGATTTGCTAAAAATATAAACGTCATTACGCTATTATATCTTTTATCGACCTAGTTAAAAAAGTCGAGTTTCTCAAGATCCGCCCTCCCCCGGCCCAAACATGGTAAAGAAACCTTTTATTGCGGGGGGGGGGGGGGGTAGTACCCATCTGACCTCATTTCTAGTACCAAAACTATGTTCTTCCCAAACTTTCGTGAATGCCCACCAGTTGTCAGAGTTAAACCCTATTTTACTTAAACATGGGGAAACGGATTTAGCGAAAAAAATAAATTTAGTTAAATGGCGATATACAACAGAAAATAGGAAAAGAACACAAAAATATAAAAAAATATAAAAAAAATGCGAGTAGAGTAATACCTCGACTTACGTCATCCCGCATTTACGTCGTCCGGCCAGGAAAAAAAATTTCCTTAATTAAGACTCATTTTGAACTTTTTTGCAGACATTTTCAAGAAATTGAACATCTCAGATGCAGGAACAGTCATAGGGGATTTATGGGTTGAACTTCAGCAAGAAACAATGAGAGATGCTTGGAAAAGACTGTGTCTCTTTTCCTTTGCAGAGGCTCGGAAAACATCTAAAAATTGTAACTGTGTATCTCTCTTAATTGATGAAACCGTCCAAATTGAAAAATAACTCAGCTTAAAGAGATAGATGGTGAAGATGTTATTCAACTCATAAATTCCTCTGATTCGGAATTAACCGTCGAAGAAATATCGAAGAACCATCGAAGAATTAGAGAAATATTGTCGAAGAAATAGATGAAGATTTTGAACCTAGGGAAAAGATTATGACAGTTGCAGAATTAACCAAAGGACTAAACCTTATTGAAGCTGGAATGACGGTTCGTGAAAATATTGATTCAGACGAATAAAGTGCAGCAACGACTAGAAAAACTTAGAAAACTCATTCTGATGTTACAAAGAGCTTCTAAGAGACAAAGAAAAAAGAAAATTTGTCGGTTCAAACTTCATTGCAAGTTTTTTTTTACATGTTCAAAGTCTAGAACGGGGAAACCAGAGGCGCAATAAATTGTAAGTTGACAACTTATTGATTTTTTCAAATTCTTGTATTGCAAACGCATTTTTTTGCTAATGTTAAATGTATGTAACATAATCCCTAAATATAATAGAATATGTTCATTCGATTTTGGTGAATATTTATTAATTAACCTTTTTTGATCATCTAAATGTACCTCGACTTACGTCGCTAGTCTTGGAACGAATTATTGACGTAATTCCAGGTATTACAGTATACGTTGGGCGCCACTAACTGCTTTGCCAGGGCCCCGCGCGACGTTGTGCCAGCCCTAGACATAGGAGTGAAATTTTAAGTTCCAAAACTAAATTTGAAAACTAGATTATTATTATCATTATTATTATTATTATTATTATTATTTAGATAATAAAATTAAACAAAGTTCGTATTTTTAAAATATTAGCTGCTTAACAAACCGTTGTGTTGCAGTTAAATTTCATGAGACCTTTCGATTGTTTGTGAGGGAGGGGGAATCTAGTTTTATTATACATTTCTAAGATTTTAGCCCTAAAAATTCCAAATAAATCGTAATTTAGAACATTTTTCACTTATTTCACCTATTAAAATTTCGAGTTTTCTAGAAACCGTTCTGAGAAAGCATTTACATCTTAAAAGTAGCCACCATGCCAAATTTCGAATTTTTAGCACTAGCATATTATCATATAAATCCCATTCTAGAAGGTCTTTTGTTCCTCTGTTGCGAGTATTTTACATCTTAAAAGTAAAGTTTCCAGTCGTTCCAAGTTAATCATAAGAGCTTTTTTAGAACTTCTTCTGCCCATTTCATCATTTAAAATTTCGAATTTTTTTAAACTGTTCTGAGAGAGAATTTTCATTGTAAAAGTAACCACCATGTAAAATTTCGAATTTTTAGCCAGAGCCGTATCACATAAATCGCAATTTTAGAATGTCTTTTGTTCCCTTATTTCAATTTTTTAGAAATTGTTCTGTTACGAGTATTTACGTTTTAAAATTAAAAGTGTTTCAGGTTTCTAAATCTTTCTAAGTTAATCGTAATACAGAACGTTTTTAGAACATTTTCCGCTCATTTCACTTTTTTTAAAACCGTTCTTTGGGAATATTTATATCATAAAAGAAACTACTACGCAAAATTTCAAGTTTTTAGTTCCAAAAATGTCACAGAAATCACAATTTTAGAACGTTTTTTGTTCTGCACACTTTTATATTTCGAAATTTTTCGAAACTGTTCTGTTCAAGAATTTACGTCCGAAAAGTAATAGCCATGTCAAATTGCAAGCTTCTGACCCAAACAGTTCCCAAGTTAATCGTAATTTAGTTTTCAGATGGTTTTCCGCTTATTTGATGCTTTTAAATTTCAAATTTTTTTAAAACAATTCATAGGGAGTACATAGCTTACATACTAAAAGTATCACCACCGCACCAAATTTCAATTTTCTAGAACTAATAATATCACAGAAATCGTAATTTTAGAAGTTTTTTGCTAAGCAACACTAGTTTGTTAGTGAAACACGCAAACATTATTTCCTTATATACACTGTAAAAAAAATACTGCCAGTTTTCCGGTAGGAATCGTAAAAATAGTTTTCCTTATCATACCGGAATAATTTCCGAGCCAGCTCGGAATAAAATTCGTAAAAATAAGGAAATAATCAGTAAAACGGTATTTTACGGATTTTATTCCGATTTTACGGATTTTATTCCGAGCTAGGTCGGAAATTATTCCGGTACGATAAGGGCAACTATTTTTACGATTCATACCGGAAAACTGGCATTATTTTTTTTACAGTGTACGGATTTAGTTGTTTTCTTTCTTTGTGAATTTTTGTCTGTAGTGTTTCATATAAAGTTTCTTAAATTAAACAATTTGATAAAGCAATAAGATATGATGCTACGTCGTTTTTTGAAAACGAATTTAAATAATAAAATTCAATTTTTCGATTATATGAAATATAAATTTTTGAAAAAGCCTCCAGGCAATCAAAATTTTTAAATCAAAGTTTACTTTTATAAATCTTTAATAAATGTTTCATTTTTCAACAAGTTAATTCTTTAACAGAAATATTAAACATTTTAATTGGTTTAAAAAATTGAAAAAAAAAATACCTTCGATTTCATAGTACGTATGATTCATGTATCAACCTATGTTTTATTTATTGAAATAGTTTAATTATATTTGATTGACAATTGAGACGGCTTATTTTGTTCAGAAAATGAAACGAAAAACACATTTATTTAACTTTTGTTTATATTTTATTTTTCAATCATTATAATACACTGGTTTTTCCCTAGTACATTATGAAAAAAGAAAGTGAGAAAGGTCTTATTCTATATTCAGAGTTAAACTTTATCGATTGAATAAGATTTCTGCTTCTAGGCAATTTTCATTTTCATGGTATAAATGTGTGGCAGAGATTGTTTTTCAAAAAGCGGTTCAAATGAAATAATAAAAAGAAAAGTGTCCAGTTAAACTGATGGCATTGAGCTCACAGACTATTCACACTAAATGTATATTATACTCTTATATGAAAGAATAATGCTCCTCAAAAAATAAATGGAAGGGGATTAGCCCCCGTTTCCCCCGTTTATACTTAACCAATGAACCTCGAAATCTAATCAGGGACGCACCTTATCAGAATAAACCTGTATACCAAATTTGAAGAAAATCAGATAATTCTGCATGAAAAAACCATTTCGCGAAATTAAGGGGGTATTAGCTCTCCCATTTCCCCCTTTAAGCTTAACCAATGAACCTTCAAATCGAATCAGGGAAGCTCCTTATCAGAATGAACCTAGAATAAAAAATTAAAGTAAATTGGACAATTCTGCGTGAAAACCCATTTAGCTAAATTAAGGGGAGGGAACTTGCCCCCCCCCTTTCCCCCTTTTATATTTAACCAATGAACCTCCAAATCTAATGAAGGAAGAGCCATATCGGAATAAACCGGTATATCAAATTTGAAACAAATCGAATAATTCTGCATGAAAAACCCATTTATCTAAATTAAGGGGGGGACTAGCCTCCGTCCCCCCATTTATACTTAACCAATAAACTTCCAAATCTAATCAAGGCGGCTCCTTAGCATAATAAACCGGTATATCAAATTTGGAGCAAATCCAATAATTCTGCATGAAAAAAAACAGTTTATCTAAATTAAAAGGGGGTATAGCCCCCTTTCCCCATTTTATACTTAACTAATGAACCTCCAAATCTAATCAGGGAAGCTCCTTAACATAATACACCGGTATACCAAATTGCAGCAAATCGAATATTTCTGCATGAAAATCTACTTATCTAAATTAAAGGGGGGGGGGACTAGTTCCCCTTTCCCCCTTTATACTTAACCAATGAACATCTAAATGTAATCAGGGAATCTCCTTATCAGAATAAATCGGTATATAAAATCTGAAGCAAATCGAATAATTATGCATGGAAAAACCATTTATCTAAACTAAAAGGGGGATTAGCCCCCGTTACCCCTCTTTAAACTTAACCAATGAACCCCAAAAACTAATCAGGGAAGCGCCTTATCAGAATGAACCTATAAAAAATTTGAAGCAAATCGGATGTTTCTATCAAGAGTTATCGCGTTACGTCCATACATACATACATACAGAACCGGCGGGCACATTAGCTCTCGGCTTTGATAGCCTGTGAGCTAATAACGCGGTTGAGAATAATTAATTTATTAAATTTTCTTTTCTTTTTAAGGCCTTTTTTCAGAAAATGCGAAATAACCGATTTTAATAAATAAATGCTGAAAAGTTTTATACATGTATGTATGTAAATAGATTTTAGGTGCTTTCATAATTATATAAATGCGTAGCGCCTATAGTCGTCGTCTGGTCCGTCCATCTGTCTGCCTGCATGTCTGTCTGTCCGTCTGCCCCGCATAGAACAGCGCAAAAACTACCCAACCGAATGGTTTGAAATTTAATATATAGAATCGTTGCAAAACTTTGTCGAGTCATTTAAAATTTTATGAAAATCGAATCAAAACTTAAAAAGATATTAATGAAAGTTTTCTTCGTTCTATTAAATTCTATCCTAAGTCATGAATTCAATGATATCCCAGGACAGGTAACGATTCTTGGTTGCCATGGTGATGATGCCCTATTTAAGATGTGAAGTCCTATTATTTCCGTGTTACTGAATTTAATATGTAGATTCGTAATAAATTTTGTATTCATGCATTATTGCGTAAGAGTGCCACAGCTATGGCACCCAGATCTGATTATTTATAAAACTAGTTATAGTGCGAACGCACCTCATTTGCCATGTTTGACGCACAATTTCCGACTTGTTAATAAAAACTATTGTTTTTTTTTTGTTGTTGTTTGTTTTTTTAAATAAAATATTGATAACAAACTGCAAGTTTTGTACGCAGACGAACTTACAATTTTGCTCCTTATATTCACAGGAGCTTTTCCTCGGTTAATCAAATACTCACAAAGGGGGGGAGATACCGCTATCGCTATTTCTTGAAATCAAAGGAAAGCAACAGGCCCTGATTATCGCAAGGGCACCCGGGGCCTGTGCCCTGGGCACGAAAATTCTGAGGGGCACGAAATTTTTCCTAATTTCATCTAAATTTCCATTTTTAAAAAAATCATAATTGTGCTAACATTTTTATTTCTGAAAAATTACGGTCAACAAATCTCAGCTGATTTACTTATCATCAGCCAATTAAAACTGCCCGTTTGACCTCCAGTCACGTCCATAATCCTCTCAGTTACCAATCACAGCTGCCGTTCGACGATTGTTTGATCAATTTGTGACGTCATATGAAACTGCCCGTTCCTTCTTTTCTTAGCTCTATGGTTTTGCCAGGATCCACATAGATTTTTCAGTAGACTTCTAAAGATGGATCATTGACCAATTAGAAGCCTGCATTTCGCGAAAATGCAGGCTTCTGATTGGTCAATCTCGTTGCGCTAACAGCGAAGAATCTATCTGGATTCCGGCCTTTCTGATTAGTGGATTATCTTTTTTACAAAGTGTGGCAACATCAAGTTATCAACATCTTGTTTTGCGTTTGGAGTTCGTTCAATTCTATTCCTTATTACACGTGCCTACCTAAATTACCTATTTCTTTAGCGTAAGTTTTTACTTTCTTCTATCTTTACAAGAAGAAAGTATTGGATTCGTAAAAATTTTCGACTTCCGGTTTTCGACGGATTTAGACGTTTTAGAGGTCAGAGATACCAAAAAACATGTTTTTACAAAATGTCTGTCTGTGACACTGTGAGTCTGTCTGTCTCTCTGTCTGTCTGTGTGTATGTGACACAAATTTTGTGGGCACTCTATCTCAAGAGCTAATGCACGGAATTTAATAAAAAATTATATTCAAGTAGTACCTAACATAAATTGGTGCTGATTAGTTTTTGGTGTAAATCGCCCAACAGGTGGCGCTGCTATGCTGCATTTTTCGCGATTTCTGCACTAGCTCTATCTCAAGAACTAATGCACGGATTTTCATCAAACTTCAGATTCAGTTAATCCTTGATATGAATTAGTGCTGGTAACGTTTTGGTGCAAATCGGCCAACAGATGGCGCTGCTATGCTGCATTTTGCAGCATTTACACGATTTTCGTAATAGCTCTATATCAAGACATAATGCACGGATTTTCATCAAACTTCAGGTTCTGTTAGTGCTTGACATTAGTTGACGTTTTGCACCTTGTGGTGTAAATCGCTCAACAGGTGGCGCTGCTATGCTGCATTTTTTGTGATTTCCGCAATAGCTCTATCTCAAGAACTAATGTACGGATTTTTATCAAACTTCAGATTCAGTTAGTCCTTGACATGAATTGATGTTTTGTACCTTTTGGTGTAAATCGCTCAACAGGTGGCGCTGCTGTGCTGCATTTTTTGTGATTTCCACAGTAGCTCTAGCTCCAGGACTAATACACGGATTTTCATCAAACTTCAGATTCCGGTATACCTTAATATGAAATAGTGCTGTTTGTGTTTTGGTGCAAATCGCTCAACAGCTGGCGCTGCTATGCTGCATTTTTCAGAATTTCCTCTACAGCTCTATCTCAATAACTGATGCACGAATTTTCATCAAACTTCAAATTCAGGTATAGTTTTATATGAATAAATTGATGTAATTTCTTTTACTATTTAAATGATTTAATTGACGTGCTTTATATAGAAGAAAGTTTTGTGATGACCACAACATACTAGTTTATTTTGTGATGAGTTCCATTTGTTGAAAACAGAAAAACATCGAAGGTATTCATGAAATTATCATAATTTGAATTACAAGTGCCTATTTAATGTACTTTTTGTTGTTTGAGTAATTCAAACATAAAACGTCCTATCCTTTTTCCGAATTTGCCATGTCAAAAAATTATTATAAACAGCTCTCTGGGGCCAAAAAACGAGAACTTAAAAGAAAAAGAGAAGAAAATTTAAAATCTTGTAGAGGCTCTATTGAACAATATGTAAAAAATGATGCTGACTTGCAATTTTTTTCTAAGGAAAAGAAAATTTGTAGGGAAGAAAATCAAGACATATGTACAGATAAAAAAATAGAAAATCCCACAAGTGAAAACACAGAAATATCTGCAAGTGAAAATAAAAACATAATTACAGATGAAAATACTGAAATACCTCTAATTGAAAATATAGAAATGTCTGCATCTGAAAATATAGAAATGTCTACATCTGAAAATATAGAAATGTCTACATCTGAAAATATAGAAATGTCTACATCTGAAAATATAGAAATGTCTACTTCTGAAAATATCGAAATGTCTCCATCTGAAAATACAGAAATGTCTGCAGGTAAAAATATTAGAAATAAAGAAACATTTGATTTATCATGAGATGACACACAAATGCTGAAATCCTACTTACTTGCATCAAAAGACATTGGTTTATGGCCTGAAGAAATTGATGATGAATTTAGAGAATACTTCATGCACAATAAACCTAATCAAAATATTGATAAAATATCTTCCGCAAAGACTGTTATATTAGATAAAAACCGCTCATTAAATGAATCGAATTTTTATAGAAGGACAAAAACTGATAAACTTATCATGCGCGAGTGGCTAATATATTCACCGTGTAAGAACTCTGTCTTTTGCTATGTGAGCAAATTATTTAGTTTAAGTAATCAAGCTTTATGCAAAGGAGGATTTTCTTACTGGAAAAACACATCTGAAAGACTGCAGGAACATGAAAATTCTGCAGTGCACAGAAATTCTGTTCTTTGCTTATCTCGACGATTATCATCTGCAGCTCGGATTCATTCCAAATTGGTCGAAGAGTATGAAGCAGAATGCTTTTACTGGAGAAAAGTTTTGAGACGTGTGGTAGCCTGCATTAAATTTCTAGCTATTCGTGGACTAGCTTTTTATGGTGATGATGAAACTATTAATTCTCCACATAATGGCAACTTTCTAGCTTGTTTAGAGCTTCTTAGCCTATTTGACTCATTCATATCTGGTCACTTGGAGAAATATAGTAATCCTGGAACTGGTAACGTAAATTATTTATCATCAGGCATTGTTTCTGAAATAATAGAAATCATGGGTCAAAAAGTTTTAGATGTGATTATAGCTGATGTTAAGAAAGCCAGGTATTTTGGTCTAATTGTAGATTCTACTCAAGACATCACACATAAGGATCAGTTAGCTGTTGTACTGAGGTATGTAAATGTGGCAGGTGAGCCAGTCGAACGATTTATTAAATTTATACATATTCATAGTCACCAAGCTAGTCATCTAACCAATGATGTTACTTGTCTTTTGAAAGAACTTGACATTGATATTAGTAATTGTCGAGGACAGTCATATGACAACGCAAGTAAGATGTCGGGGAAATATTCTGGACTTCAGTCTCAAATAAAAGAGTTGAGTCCCTTAGCTGAATATATACCGTGTTCAGCACATTCACTGAATCTTGTTGGGGGCAATTCTGTTGAATGTTGTGAAAAGGCAACATCATTTTTCGGCTTAGTACAAAATCTATATGTCTTTTTTTCCTGTTCTACTCATAGATGGGAAATAATATCAAAAAAATTATCAGGAGCACTAACTTTGAAAGCCCTTTCTGCAACAAGATGGTCTGCAGCCGCAGATGCAGTAAACTGTTTGCGAAGTAATTATAGTAACATTATAAGTGCTTTGCAACTTATAATAGATGATGAATGTGAAAAACCTTCTGTCAGGTATGAAGCAAAAGCTTTAAAAAAGAAACTAGGAAAATTTGAAACTGCAATTTTAGCCATTTTTGGGACACTATTTTGCAACGTTTAAATGGTGTTAACAAAACTCTTCAAGCAACAGAAGGAAATATATCTGTCTTTAAACCGCTCTTTGACTCACTAATAAATTTTGTACAGTCCGTGCGAGATAATTTTGAACAATATGAATTGGAAGCATCTAATTTAGTTGAAAAATGCTATGAGGAGAAAAGAAAAAGAAAAATTCCGAACAATAAATTTCTTGATGAAAGTAAAAGTTCACCTGTAGATTTAACAGCTAGAGATACTTTCATATATCAGTGTCATTATGTCATATGTGATGCATTATTAGCAGAACTTAATAAGAGCAAATCTGCATACATACACGTAGAAAATAACTTTGGTTTTCTCATTAAAAAGTGTTCTGAAGAAGAAATGAAAGAAGAAGCAAAAAAATTTCAAGTTTTATATAATTCCGATATTGATGAAGAATTTGTCGATGAAATTTTGCAATTTTTTTATTTTTTTTCTGATGAACTAAGTCCAGCAGAACAAGTTGGAAATTGCTCGTCAAACGTGGCAAATGAGGTGCGTTCGTACTATAACTAGTTTTATAATTATTTTTTGCACCCCATATTGTACTGAATGTATAATTTTTTGCACTTCATAAAGCGCATAGTCTGATACATCATTAAAATGCACTTCCAATATTTTTTTCCCATTCCCCGTAATGTAACGGAACACTTTTGACTGTCCCTGTAATTAAACTATACATCCGATTTTCCTAAAATTTGAAATGGCTCGACAAAATTTTGCAACAGTTATATCTTTAAAATTTCAGACCATTCGGAAGGCTGTAATATAATTAAAATGCACTTGCAAAAATTTTTCCCATTGGCCGTAATGTAAAGAAAAACTTTTGACTGTCCCTGTAATTAAACTATACATCCGATTTTTCTAAAATTTGAAAGGGCTCGACAAAATTTTGCAACAGTTATATCTTTAAAATTTCAGATCATTCGGAAGGCTCTCATATCATTAAAATGCACTTGCAATAATTTTTCCCATTGGCCGTAATGTAAAGAAAAACTTTTGACTGTCCCTGTAATTAAACTATACATCCGATTTTCCTAAAATTTGAAAAGGCTCGACAAAATTTTGCAACAGTTATATCTTTAAAATTTCAGATCATTCGGAAGGCTCTAATATCATTAAAATGCACTTGCAATAATTTTTCCCATTGGCCGTAATGTAAGGAAAAACTTTTGACTGTCCCTGTAATTAAACTATACATCCGATTTTCCTAAAATTTGAAAGGTCTCGACAAAATTTTGCAACAGTTATATCTTTAAAATTTCAGATCATTCGGAAGGCTCTAATATCATTAAAATGCACTTGCAATAATTTTTCCCATTGGCCGTAATGTAAGGAAAAACTTTTGACTGCCCCTGTAATTAAACTATATATCCGATTTTCCTAAAATTTGAAAGTGCTCGACAAAATTTTGCAACAGTTATATCTTTAAAATTTCAGATCATTCGGAAGGCTGTAATATCATTAAAATGCACTTGCAATAATTTTTCCCATTGGCCGTAATGTAAAGAAAAACTTTTGACTGTCCCTGTAATTAAACTGTGCATCCGATTTTCCTAAAATTTGAAAGGGCTCGACAAAATTTTGCAACAGTTATATCTTTAAAATTTCAGATCATTCGGAAGGCTCTAATATCATTAAAATGCACTTGCAATAATTTTTCCCAATAGCCGTAATGTAAGGAAAAACTTTTGACTGTCCCTGTAATTAAACTATACATCCGATTTTCCTAAAATTTGAAAGGGCTCGACAAAATTTTGCAACAGTTATATCTTTAAAATTTCAGATCATTCGGAAGGCTGTAATATCATTAAAATGCACTTGCAATAATTTTTCCCATTGGCCGTAATGTAAAGTAAAACTTTTGACTGTCCCTGTAATTAAACTATACATCCGATTTTCATAAAATTTGAAATGGCTCGACAAAATTTTGCAACAATCATATATTTGAAATTTCAGACCATTCGGTTGGGTAGTTTTTGCTCTGTTACATGCGGACAGACAGACGGACGGACAGACAGACGGACAGACGGACGGACTGAACGACGACTATAGGTGCTACGTATTTATATAATTACGAACGCACCTAAAAATGGAGATTTATTAGAAGTCAAAACATAGTACATACATTCCCGAATGCAGATACTGCTTTGCAGTTATTACTCACATTACCAATATCAAATTGTGCTAGTGAAAGATCATTTTCTGTTTTGAAACGCATAAAAAACAGGTTACGATCTACAGTTAAACAAGAAAAACTTGCTGCTTTGAGCATTTTATCAATAGAAAGCAGTATAACTGCAGAGTTAAATTTTGAAGATGTCATAAATACTTTTGCTTCTAAAAAAGCAAGGAAAAAGCCTCTGACAAGTAAATAATCTATTTTTACACATCTGTTGTTATATTGCAAAATTTCTGAACATAACTGTTAATTGTATTCAACTGACCATACCTTTCTATTATATCTTATAGTATCATCTGAATTAAGCGTAAATTTAATTTCTAATTTAATATTAATTTAAATAACTAAGCAGAAAATTGATATGAATACTGTATTTTTTAAGCTCATTTATTGTAGTTGAAATTTTAATATTTATATTTTGCATTTAGTTTAATATTTACTAATAAAAATTAGTAGTAATTCCCATTTGTTGCATTAATGTTAAATATGGTAATAAAATTTTATGTTTTCACAATTTTTAGCATTCATACTGAAGATGTTTTTGCCCTCTATACATTCAAATTGATAAAGCTATTTATTAATACTAAAAATGGTATTCATTTTAAGAAAAGTTTTTTTATTATTATTTTCTGTAGGTTCATAAGAAAATAAAAGGTTCATAATTTCTTTAAAATAGAAGTTGTTTTTTAATACTTTTTTAATTTTGTTTGTACTCAGTATCAGTTTGGTTTTATCATTTAATATCAATAACATCATTAATAAGTAGACTTTTTATAATTATTTTCTGGTAACTGATGTACTGTATTTATCAAGACATTCAATTTTATTATATTGCACAATTATTCGAAAAGTGACATAACTGAAAAAGTATAGGAATTTTGCAGAATACCAAATATTCTGTCAAAGGCTATACCAAATATTCAGTATTCGGCATATATTGAACTTTATAGACTATTATTAAGTATAAAGATTGTCAGAAAAGCAAAAGTCCACTCAAATAAAAAAGAACTGGATGTTATTATAAGCCGATTTACTGATTGTCTATGTCTAATCCTAAAAACATGGAATAGAAATGTTCTTAATTACAAAAGCAACATATCAATTGGTACATTTAACTATTTTCTGTCAATTTATTATTTTAAATTTGAATTATTTGAGTAATAATGATAAAAAAAAATTTGCAGTTTTAATTGGTATGTAAAAGCTATAGGATATGCATACGGATATACTTATTTAATGTGTGTGTATATTAAAGAAAATAAATGCAAATTAAACTAGTATGTTGTGGCCATCACAAAACTTTCTTCTATATAAATCACGTCCATTAAATCATTTAAATAGTACAAGAAATGACAACGATTTAGCACCAATTCATATCAAAGTGTATCTGAATTTGAAGTTGGATGAAAATTCGTGCATTAGTTCTTGAGATAGAGTTATAGCGGAAATTCTGAAAAAAATGTAGCATAGCAGCGCCACCTGTTGAGCGATTTACACCAAAAGTAAACAGCACTAAACGATATCAAGGTATACCTGAATCTGAAGTTTGTTAAAAATCCAAGCATTAGTTCTTGAGATAAAGCTATTGCGGAAATCGCAAAAAATACAGCATAGCAGCGCCACCTGTTGAGCGATTTACACCAAAAATTAAACAGCACTAATTTATACATCAATTCATGTCAAGGACTAACTAAATCTGAAGTTTGATGAAAATCCGTGCAATAGTTCTTGAGATACAGCTCTTGTGGTAATCGTGAAAAATGCAGCACAGCAGCGCTACCTGTTGAGCAATTTACACCAAAAATTAAACAGCACTAATTTATACATCAATTAATGTCAAGGACTAACTAAATCTGAAGTTTGATGAAAATCCGTGCAATAGTTCTTGAGATACACCTCTTGTGGAAATCGTGAAAAATGCAGCACAGCAGCGCCACCTGTTGGGCGATTTGCACCAAAACTTAAGCAGCACTAATTTATATCAGGGACTAACTGAATCTGAAGTTTGATGAAAATTCGTGCATTTTTTCTTGAGTTAGAGCTATTGCGATAATCATGAACAATGCAGCATACCAGCGCCACCTGTTGGGCGATTTTCACAAAAAAGTAATCAGCACCAAACTATATCCTGGACTAACTGAATCTGAAGTTTTATGAAAATCCGTGCAGTAGTTCTTGAGATACAGCTATTGCAGAAATCGTTAAAAATGCCGCATAGCAGCGCCACCTGTTGGGCGATTTTCACCAAAAACTAATCAGTTCCAGTTTATATCAAGGTCTAACTAAATATGAAGTTTTGTGAAATTTCGTGCATTAATTCTTGAGATAGAGCGCCCACAAAATTTGTGTCACATACAGACAGACAGACGGACGGACAGACAGACAGACAGACAGACAGACAGACAGACGGACAGACAGACAGACAGACAGACTCACAGACAGACATTTTGTAAAAACATGTTTTTTGGAATCTCTGACCCCTAAAACGTATAAATCCGTCGAAAACTGGAATTCGAAAATTTTCATGAAACCAATACTTTCTTCTTGTCAAGATAGAAGAAAGTAAAAAGTAATGTAGAAGTAATTAAAATGATAAGAGAAAGATGCCTCATCTTCCTTACTAATTTTTCGCATATCAATTATCTTTCTTTACAGTTTTTTTTTTAAATCCATTATATATATATATATATATAGAGAGAGAGAGAGAGATTATTTTAGGAAAGAAAAAGGTTCACTCTCTTATAATGTTTATTTTCTAAAGCCATGCAGATGTATGAACAGAAAAAAAAAGTTTACAACCAGATAGTGCCGAAAAACTCTTATTTTTAAAAGCATAATTTTACATACCGAACCAACTCTGTATTCAGTCAATTCCTAGTTAAAAAAACATTTCAATAAACAGAAAAAATATTTTATTTTATTCTTGAAACATTTTTTTGATTAACTTTACATCTATAACAATACCAATTTTTTAGCAATTTTGGACTCCCCTACCCCTTATCATGATATACTTATCATTCTTCAGCCTCCTCCCCTCCTCTAATGATATCGTTATCAGCATCTAAAAATTGTTTTTATTTTTACAATTTTTTATTTTCATGCCTTTACAATGGTATACAGATATATTTATACATTTATTATTTGATTGCTTTACTGATTTAAATAAAGAGAAGTTAATAAAATATCACTGTTATAATATGAAATAACATATCAAATAACACTTTAAAGAACTACTTAGAAGTATTTTATAATAGCTTTTTGTTACATAATGCATTCAGCAGTAATATCGTCTTCTTACATTTGCTTCCTGAACGGAGGTAAGTAGAACTTATGAACAAAGCAGGTAAACAACATTCTTCCCCATTTTTTACTAGCAAATAACAAATTTCATTTCGAATTTGGTTTCTCAAACAACGAATTATATGCGCATGTTGCTGAATAAGAATGGCAAAAGTTGGATTATTCCATATTTTGAAATGAAATGATTTGATAATCATTTAATGGTTTTAACCCGGGAGAACTCGCTGCATGAGATTTTCTCTCACAGTCGTACTTTTTTAAGACTCTTATTTAAATCATTTTTCCTTTTAATTAAAATTTCAAAACGTTTTATAATTATTTTACCTATTTTGTGAATAAAAGTACTAAGCCAACCAAAAAAAGTTGATATTATATGAATGTAAAGTAAAAGAAAAGCAATTGGGCATTCAAACTAGCGAGTTCTCCCGGGTTAATATTAATTTTCTATTTTCATAAAAATAGAAAAAAAAAAGATTATATTGATGTTAAGAAACAAAGAAAATTTAACACTAGAACACCCGGAAATTTTACTCAAGTTTCATAAAAATATTTGACACCAGAATTTTTATTTAAAAATTATTTCACTGATTTATTTAACGTAAATGTGAGTGGTTTTAATTTAACTTATTTTATGAAAGAATTTCTGGTTCTAGGTGACATTTAATCAGATGGTCGGAGTCGGATCGACTCCTTCCGGGCATTTTAGTGTTAAATTTGGATAAACAATGACAACGATATCAAAAATCACTAGTGGGAAATCTTATAATAATGCTAAAATAGTGATATCTTATGCTATCACTGATATCTTACGATATCAAATGATAGACTCCTTCTCTCTAAAATGATTACATTATATATGTACAGCCACTAAGTGTGTAATATGTAAAAAAACTAGTAGTATCGGTAAAAACCAATCTAAGGGGGCACGAAAAATTAAAAGTGCCCTGGGCACAGAAACTTGTTAGTCGGGTCCTGGAAAGCAATACATAAAATTATTGATGTTACTTGAAAATACCATAATAACAAGCATGTTTCGCTTTGTTACTATGAAGTAAAAAATGACAAAATCCCGATTTAATAACCTGACTTGTCTTGTAATTGAGATTGGAATCTAATCTATTCAAACAATAAAATCTAATTGTAATTGAGATTGGAATCTAATCCATTCAAACAATAAAGTCTAATTTTCCGAATATAAAAGGAAATATGAATTTTTATCGACGTTTCGAGGATTTCTCATGCACAATATAATTTATTTCCTTTTGCGTGACTTTTATAAAAAATTATAACCCGTGAAAGAAAAGACTTGTATTATTTAACTTTTCCAATGAAACTCCCTAACGAGCATTTACATAAAACTTGTTTTCGAGCACAAACCTTTATATTTTATAACTAGAAAATTAAAATATAACGAAGGTGTTTGAACAAAGAATAGTACTTTACTGTGTTAGTAATATAAGGGAGTTTTTTACATTATTTTTTTATTTATCTCAACCTGTTTTTTGTAAGAAAAGATGGAATTTTTTAAGCAATTTTTAACCCTTTGCCTGATAGGCTAGAATTATAAAAATTACGTTCACAACTGTGTTTCTATTGACAATACAACGTTTTAATATATTTTTAGTTTATTATAAATTAATGCATTAATTTTAAGGCATTTTTCCTTTATCCTGCCACGGGTAATAAATTTCCAAATATTCTCTGTAACTCTGTATACGAGTTGAAACAACAATACACTGTTATTTAAAAAAAAAAAAAAAAAAAAAAAAAAATCTCTTAAAATACGGAAATTGCACTGGCTATCGGGACGCTAGTAATAATTCCCTATTTTAACGAGAAAATAATTCCCTAAATTCCCGAAAATTTTCCATTTTTTCACAAAATGTTTCCCTTTTTTTTTTAATTATCATTTTTTTCCGTATTTAAAATTTTTTGGTTCAAAGACACTGTATATATATAACTTTAAATGAGAAACTTAGATCTTTATGAATTTCAATTCTTACGCACACCAAGGTCAGAATACCTCTATTTAATTCGAATAATGAAACAACACTACCTCGGCGGGGTTTGAAATAGGGAACTGTCCTCTGCCAGCTTAGCACTCTTAACCATTATGCCACGGGGTTTTCAAATATCGTTATTTATTTCAGACACTTTTTATGAAATAAGAGCAAGATGTTAAACAAGGAACATATTTTCGCATAGATAATATTTTTCAATTGAGTATACAATTCTGAATGTTTCCATAGTTTTGAATATTTAGCTTTTTAATTTCATGCTTTATGAAAGAAAAATTTTTGTCTTTAAAAAATTACATGCATGAAAGAATGTATTATAAATAAAAATTGCTTCCTTTTTGCAAGATTTTTCAAATTTCATTGTAATATTATTTTTATTTGTTTATTTATATATTCATTTATTTTTGCACGAATACCAATATATTTTTTTCAAACACGTGCTTTTAAAAATTATTTGTGTGATGATCTACTGTAATCTTAAATAATAGAAATTTCTACACGGTATTAAAATAAATTTCCTTTATTGCTTATTGTAACTTAGATAAACGTCAATTTTATAACAATTTCGTTATTATATTTCAGGTATGCTGAACGTTTTATGTCCGAATTTGTTAAAGTGAATAGATTGAAAAATATTAAAGTTAATTTTTTTTTTAACTTCCTACAGAGATTTTATAAAATAATAATAGTAGCTTGCTATGAATAAGTCAAACATTATTTTAAAGTCATAATGAAAATTGAACTGTAACACATCTTTTTCAACTGTCTCAAACTTAAAGAGAATTAATAAGATTTAATTTTTTTAAATATCATAAAAAATTTTAAAAACTATTTTAAAGCTTTTATTTAAAAATAGAAAGAACGAAAAAAACTATAACGAGTTATTTAAATATACATTACATAGATGGCGCATAACTTTTGTGGGTTTTACTTGAAAACCCATGTAAAATCAACACTATTTAGCCATTGGGAAATCAATGGATATTGGATATATTTTCAATATAGACCCACATTTAGCCAATATTGAGGCTTTATTGAAAATAATATCACTGTAAGACAAGTACATGCAACAATTAATTACTTCGTTTTCCAAACATAGCAATTATTTCTGAATATCATTTATGGAATTTGTACTGTTCTGAAAGCAATACAGAAATATTCCGTAAAATTTTAGGAAAACTAAATGAATTTATACGGATATATAATCTCATAATGTCAATTACGGAACTTGTACTGTTTTCTTAGAAGAATGAAACTATTCCGTAAAATTTTACGGAAAAATTTGTGAATAGTGACGGATATTTTTTACAGTGTAGATTTAATTATGCGCCAATAAACGCCAGCCAAATTATGCCAAATATCTGTGAAAGTGCAACAATGGAACATTTTAAAGGCTAAAAAGTGGAAAATAAATTATAAATAACAATTAAAACGAGTAATATTTAGAAAAAATACGCTTTTATCAATTAATAGTTTCATATGAATTAATTTACGATTATACGTTGAGAAATCAATTTTGAAATCCTAAAAATGTAGTTTAAATAATCTTTCATTCTTTCTTTCCTGCTGTCCTACCTTAAAAAAAAAAAAAAAAAAAAAAAAAAAAAAAAAAAGCAAGAATTTTATAGCTTTAAATATTTCCATTGCTTCCGCTTTTTATCAAGGGTAAAAAAACAGTGAATTTTCCATAATCGAGTTCAGTGTCAAAGCCAAATTATTGTATTGTAAAAGAAATTTTTGGGCGAAAACATGAATTGCAGTCAAGAAAATTAAGCGTGATTTGCGAGATGAATAATTGTAAAAGAGTGTTTTCTAGGAAACTATTTTTACTTTATGTTTATTTTATTATTATTTTCGAACCAGTTAATATAAAATACATTGTAAATCGTTGTTTCAAAACTTTTATTAAGATATTCGAATTACAATGTTTTAAAATAAAGTGCAATTTAAGTAAACTTTAAAGATTTTTATGTCTTTATGATACAGTCGTTAGCAACACATTGGATGTTTTGTTATCCAAATATATATTTTGAATTTAGGCAGCACCATAATTTATCTTTCAAAAATATAAAATAGCTTGTATTTCGCTGTTTCAAAGCTTTTGTTAAGGTATTCGAATTACACAGTTTTAAAATAATATGTAATTTAAGCAATCTTTTAAGATTTGTATATATTTATGATACAGGCCTTAACAACGCACTAAGTGTATTGTCATTCAAATGTGTATTTTTGAATAAAGGCAACACCATAATTTATATTTTTTAAATGTTATAATTACATTTCTCTTTATATGAAGAGCAAATTTCTTTAGAGTTATTTGATGATGATCACTTTCAAAAATATCTCTACAGTGATTCAAATATAATTCAAATATTAAAAAGTATTCTATCAGGCAGCAAAATAATTTTTTTTCTGACAAACTTCATAAGGTTTTGTTACTGCATTTCAAAGTTTAAAAATTAATGCTTAATAAGGCTCAAGTTTGGAAATCAACTTTGTTTAAATGACTGGCGCAAAAACCTGGCTAATAATGATTGACCTATCAAATTTAATTGATTCATACTGAGTTCACTTTACACGACACAATATTTTTCTTAATTTTTTAATCATATTTTAGTATAAAAATCTGTATCTATTGAGATAAAAATATCTAACATAAAAAAAATCCTCCTTCGTAAAGCACATTTTAATAATTACATTTGAAAAAAAAAACATTTATAAAAAGTCACCAATTGTCAAAAAAATTTCTCTTTCATATTTTAAGCTCATTTGCACGCTTGAATTACGCTACCGTGGTTTCGAATTACTTTCTGCTGGAATCAGAAAAAGAAAAAATAATAAGAATCTTTCCATATTTTATTAAAGTTGTCTAAAACTTTTCCTGAACATTTTAATTTAAGCTGTCGTGAAAAAATATACAATTTAACATTAATTCCCTTAATGGGAAAAGAATGATTTCTCAACTGCTTTAAGCTGCTTAAAAATTAACTGTTTAATGCTTAGGGTTTGGTAGCAAATAAAAAAAAAAGTTATTGAGAAGTTGTAGAATATACGAATAATATTTTTAAAAGAAAAAAAATAAATAGCTAATGAGTTTTGTCTATCATCTGTAACTAACAAGATTCTGATTAGAGTTCATTGCACTCTTTTTGGAAAAATGAAGTTTTATTTTCTTAGATCGAGCAACTTTAAATCGTTTACATCCCCCCCCCCTTTTTTTTAAGGCTATTCATTGCTTTATCAATAAACGTTTTTTGTTTTCAAAATGTTGTATGATACCTATGAGACTTATTTCCTTCATTCGTGATTTTTAAATTATATTTGCTTTATAATTAGACAAGTCGGGGAAACCATGTAAAAAAAAAGGTCTCATACATTGTAACTGCATTCTTTGTGCTGTATATTAACTCCTTGTAAAGCCATAGTGAAACAGGGCCTACGAGTGGCCGAGAGGTTCTGCTCTCGAAGCTGTAGACGGGAGGTGCTGTGTTCGAACCCAATCGCGCCCGTTGGCCTAAGCGCTCGGAGTTTTCGTGGTTTTCTTCGAACCATGGACTTCCATACGTAAATACGGGTTAGGTTCCCTTAGAAAGACCCCACGGAGGGCACCCCACACCCCCTTAGGGCCTATATCCCTCGTGTTGATAATTGGCCGTCGTAAACACAACCAACCAACCATAGTGAAACTGGATTTAGATAATTTCAAAATGGTAAACTATACGTAGATAACTCGTTAAGATACCAGTTTTAAGTCTTTATATGTTTTTAATGATTTTAAAGCGGGGCGTGCTACTACTTTTTTTTTAACCTTTTTTTCAGTTTTACATAGTACAACATTTCTTCTTTTTCGCAGATTCATCATCATCTTCTTAAAAAATATATTTGTTTAACAATTTAAAAAAGCCCTTTTTAATCGAGGACTATGCCTCCTTTTGTGAGTAAAAAAATTAAAGAATTTTTGTAGCGAAGTCTGACTTGTGAAAACTGTTAGGATTAAGAGAGATGATTGGCTATGAACATCTGAACTTTGGTAACGGGCTTGTTCATATTTAATTGTGGTAAAGGGCCTTAAAGGGAGGGTGGTATTTATACGTTTCTTGCCTTTCTTATTAATCCTGTGGCCGTTGACCCTCTTCCTTCAAGCCACCCTACTTTCAAAAGAATTTATATAGTTACACTAAAAGTAATAATATGTGTGCTAACACTAACATCTAAAAAGGCTTTTATTTCTATAAAATGAATATCATTTCATACTTCTCAATCTCCAAATATTCTTTCCTAAAATATGGTTTAATTTGACCCATATTAAACACGTTTTAAACCAGAAAAATTATCTTACATATATATATTTAAATTATTTCATATTTCCACGTTTTCAGAGTTGTTAAAAAGTCAATACAGTTTCGTCGATGTCAAAAATTCTTCCATGTTGCCGCTAATTGTAACATGGAGCCCTGCTGCGTAGCATGCAGTGGTGACCATCTCTCTACCGAATGCCCCCATAAAAAAAGCTACTGAGCTACCCAGATTACCTCCTAAATGCAGCAATTGCGATCTCTCACACCCTTCCAGTTATACAGACTGTAAAAACTTCCCCATCAAACCGAAATTCAAAAATTCCTATGCAGAAACTACCTCCAATGCTATACTCCCAAAAGAAAAAACGATAAAAGTCCAAAATCTAAAAAAAAAAAAAGTAAGAAAAATCATGCGTTAAGCATAGATTATGAAACACTTTACAACATTTCCTGAATGCTTTAACAAAAGTTCGTTATTTAGATAAATAAGGTACATAAGAGAACTAAGTAAACGTTTTAGAAAACGCATGAAACATTTAAAAATCTGATTTCAGCAGTTACCGTCCATAGCCAAATATGTATTCCAAATCTTTTGAACAGCCCTGTATTTGATCTGTAGGTTGATATATATACTATATAATGGAAAAATTTAGTTTAGCAAGAAAACACATAACAGGTTGAAATTTCTCTTTCAGCAATTTATACTAATAGATCAAAACATACTTGTATGCATTTGTACCGCCCTGTAATTAACCTAGTACCTTTATTACACGCCACTATTTACCTAAAGTTTAATTCAAAGTAAAACACTCTTAAAACTACTGAAATCACATTTCCAGAAATTATCATTTATAGGCGGCCATGCATCCAATTCTTTGTGTGACCCTGTGTATCATTTTATCTATTTTCTACAAACATTTCTTAGTAAACCAAATGCAGTTCCGGGTAAAAATGCATAACTCATTTAAAAAACACCTTTAAGCAATTTGTAATCATACCCAGTAACCATTACGAATTATTTTGTGTAGCCCTGTATATGAATTAGAACATTTATACACACAATATACTATGCATAAATATAGTGAAACATAAAACCACATAACATAATTAAAAATGCATTTCCAGCAATCATCGCTACTGTACACTACTTCGGATACAATATAGTATCTGAAATCTTTTGTGTGTTCCTGTAAATGCTATGCACTTCGTATTACACATGAAATAAGTTATAGTAAACCTCAGCGACGTATATCAATTTCATTATACATGAAATAATTTAACATAATTAAAATATGCCGCAAACAATTCCCTCCACCCCTATATCGTTCTGTAGTGGAATTATTTTGTGTGGCCCTGTAAATGAATAATAACTATTCTTTGCACCGTATATTCTACAGAATGCATATTTTAGTGCACTTGATAAATGAATATCAATTTTATTATGTTTGAAAGCCATGTAACATCATTAAAAACCATTTTAAACGATTTTTTCCCATAGCCCGTAATGTAGCGAAAAACTTTTGACTGTCCCTGTAAATGAACTAAAAATGCTAGAAACTTTATTTGAAATAAGGATCGTGCTATGGTAGAGGTCAGTAATATCCAAAAATTTCAGAACGATCCGAGTATATTTACGAGAGTTAGAGCGCGGCCAGACGGCCAGACAAACCGAAATCATAAACACTTTTCAATTTTGTTGGAAAGTTTTAAAAACTACCGAAAAACCTAACGAAAAAGCTAAACCTACCTCACCTCCCCCCCCCCCCAATCCTCCAACTGAACATATTTATGAACTCAACGAATTTACAAAAAGTACACACAGTAGTTTATATTATAAGAAAAATCAAAGCCGAACTCGAAATTACCCACTTTTCAGAAGTTACAGAAAAACTCAGCAGTGTCCTGGAAAAGATCTCTGCCAAAAAAGATATTTTTTCAAAAGTATTAATTTTTCACTGAAATGTTTTCTCAATAGACGATACCATCGTTACTAAAATTCATAAATTTCTGGAATTTTTACTCGCTGCTACTGAGATTAGAATCTCAAGCGAGAATGTTATGCAAAGTTGTAGCTGACAAAGGTGACTTCAAGTTTGGAAAAATATTAGGAAGGCATAGGAGGGAAGTAGCATATTAGAAATTAATGAAGTAGTATTTTGGTAACTTTAGATTAAAGGAATATTTGTTTTAGTAGTCAGATTAACCAATGATCGATGGATTTTTTATTGCAATTGAAGAGCTGAGTGGATGAACATGTTATGCCACATTTTCTAATTTTTTTTTTTTTTATTTGCTGCATGAAAGCGTTATGAGGTATCCTATCACATGGTGAAGCTAAAATACTGAGATTCTATTTAGTCTTGAAGATTTAAGACATTATTAATTAATATTTAATATTTTAATATTTATTAATATCAATAATACTGATAATTTTTAATATTTGAAAATTAAATATGAATAAGTTTTTCTGAGAGAATTTAGTACCATACCTGTTAATATTTTAAACACATGGTATCAAATAGAAAATAAATGATTAAAATTTACAGCAAAAACTTTCACTTCAAATTTCTTCAAATGTAATTTTTGCTACTTAACATGTTCTTCCACTTAGCTCTTCAATTAATTTGTAGGTTTATTATTAATCAATGTAACTGTTCTTCTTTAAGCATTTTCTTTCGTCGAAACTCGCGGGTTACACCTCGTTTTTTATTAAAGTTGTCTCAAACTTTAGCCAAGTATTGTTAAATACTTTAATTTAAAATGTAATAAAAGAAAAATACAATTTAATAATTCACTTAATAGGAAAAATGTAAGTTCTCAACTGCTACAATCCTCTTAAAAACTAGCTGCATTTAATGCTTAACGTTTAGAAGCAACTGTATAAAAAGTGAGTTATTGAGAAACTGTAAAATGTACGATTAGTTTTTTTGCAGGAAATATTTAAAAAAAAGATAATGGGTCTTGTTTGTCATCTGCAACTAACGAGATTTTCCCAACATTCATTACACTACACAATAATTTCATGCATCGAGAAACTTTAAATCGTTTGTCGTTTGTTATTTTTCTTTTTAAAACGGTCTGGTTTTAACAACAAATGTTTATGTTTAAAAGTCTGCATTGATATTTTGTGCATGCTCGAAGTTAATAACGTCACCAGAAAGTTATTCGTAGATTTTATAATGGTATTTTTTTAGATACCATTGCGTAAACGTAATGGTATTTTAAACGGTAGCCAGTTGGGATGCGTGAAAATTGCATTGGTAAATGACAGAAGAAAGAAAATGAAGACAGAAAACAAATCTTTATTGTATAAACTTTACGACATGGGTAAAAGTAAAATAGGCTATTCGCATAAAATGAAGGAAGATGTCTAAATTTAGTAAATGGTTGATCATTTGTTGCCATTATCTCCGCCCACTCCCAATAATATCTTGCGATTTCGAAAGATATTGTTAGCAGTTATTAGGTCCCTCCTTTTCTTTCACTGTTTTTTTTTTCTAGTATTTTTAGAAATATCTAGTCAGGGGGCCGTAAACTATGGTACGCATACCTATACTGGTACGTGAAGCTCTGTTTACTGGTACACGAAAGTCCGATACTGGTTCGTAAAATGAAATACAAAATACAACATGTGAAATCAAAAAACAGCCTAATGCCTCCTCCCCCCTCCACTTTCTTGATGTGTCAGTTCGCCGGCTCCGTCTTTGTGGTTATTGCTTTCACAGCGTTTTGTTATTTTAATGTAATTTCGATTAGTATTTTTAGATAAATGGAACTAATGCATCGGTAGCTGTTGAACTGACCTTCCATTTCCCCTTTTAGAAAAAAAGAAAACGTTTTCTTCTATTACTATATTGTACATGTGTATTGTGTACATTATTTATTTCAAAGAGCTTCGAACTCGCATTAATAAGCAGTATAAACATAGTATTCATATAACAAAAAATTGACGCCAATATATCGTTAATTAGTGTAGCTTTTTTTTCTATCAAAACCCTGTATTTTGATAATATACCGTAATTTCGGGTGTGTAGCCCGCAGATCAAACTATTGAGTTTGGACCCAGAAATTTTATTCACTATTTGAAGACCAATATTTATCGTGATCTAAAAAGTTACATTTCATTTTTAAAAATTTCTGGGTCGAAACACGATTGTTTGATCCACGGGCTATACACCGGAAATTACGGTACCTATTATTAAAATATAATGATGATACACTACTTTTATTTGAATGTAATATAAAGCAGTCAATCTGAGTGCCAATTTAAAAATGTAATCGTGTAATTAGATACAGTAAAATCTGCTCAGACAGAAGCACAAAAGACTGGAAAAATATTTCGTTTTAGGCATATTCCGTTTACACAGTTTTTTCTGTATTAACTGAGTGTCTGTTTTTCTGTATTAGCTATTGTGAGTTTGTCACCGAATGGATCGTAGAAGTATGAACTTCTATTTAGTAGTACGTCAGTCTAAAAGTTTGGGAGCCCCTGATCTAGATAAAACACAAATCGTATCGAGGCTTCTGGTTTCAACGATTTCATTTTAAACCCACTTAAAAGCAGATCATCAGTTTGGTATTCGATTTGGCAGCATTTGCATAAAATCATTAAGGCGTGTTGCGTAGCTTCATTCCTTCTTTGTGAGGGCTTAATCTGAAATCTTGATTTAATATTTTGTGTTTTGAGTGACTTTCATAGAACCCGAGATAGCAAAGCGCCTCTTAATCGATAATAAATGGAACTAAAATATATAAGGCTATTGATATCAAGTCGAACGAACCAAACCCCGTCGTCATCCGGCCCATAGAACCTGAGATTCTTCAAAATGAAATTAGAAAAATCTTAAATTATTATTCGAAAATAGTGATATGTGACACACATAATTTTACGTTAATGTTATAGTTTGTAACTATTAAGTTAATTATGTTTGGAATCAGTTTCTATTATAATATCTGTCACGTGAACGCATTGTGATATTTAATTAAAAGTCGTTCACCCCCCTCCTTCCCCATCCCCGCAAATATAACTAATTGGGGAGAGGGGGTAAGGAAGATTCATGATATTGAAGAGTGGTCAAGGGGCTTTTCAATGATATATCAAATGAGGAATTCCGAAAAAGTTAGAAAATTGCCCGCCCGGGGGACTAACGTCACGCCCCGGAATACCACTCCCGCCCACCACGACACACATACTTTGAAATTTTTATATTTTATAAATAATATTTATCAGAAGGCTCCGTAAAAAATCAGATCTAAAATTATATTTATTGTAGAAAACGCTACGATTTTAAATTTTTATAACCGTAACCTAAAAAGTGGGCAAAGCGCGATAGTGAATATCATGATATATTTTTACTAATTTTATATAGCCTATAATTAAAAAATTATAGTTGAAATAATTATAATTAGTGGAGAAACGCTAAGTTTTAAATAATGTGCTGTAGGAAAGCATTTCTTTTTCTTTTAAAAAATCGATTAATTTGACAAAATAAAAAGTTCTTCACTGCATACAGAATGGGACCTCAAATCCGGACTGACCGGGACCGCGATCGTTCCGGATTTCGGAATTTTCCGGATTTCAGGTCCTTAACCAAAACAATAAACAAACAGATACAGTAGATGCCCGTGGCAAAATTTTACATGCTGCAAAGCAGTCTATATCGCGAATTGCTATGTTTGGCTTAGAGTAAATAAACAGTCAAAAATGCAAATTACAAAAAATAATTGAAAATAAGGATAAGATTTTTTTTTTTTTAATACATCATATTCTTAGGAATATTGAAACATCTTTTAGAAAAAGCGTCGTTGTTCACGAGAGCCGAGTTAGGCCTAGGAATCTATATCAATTGCCGTGTAGGGCTTAGTTTAAGTAAACTGACGAAAACAAATTACAAAAAAAGATTTTTTTTTTTTTAAATCCTGCACATTATTAGCAACATTAAAACATCTTTTAGAAAATAAAAATGCGTTGTTGTTCGTGAGAGCCTAGCAAGGTCTAGGAATTTATATCGCGAATTGCATTATTAGACTCAGTGAAAATAAAGAGAGAAACATTTAAATTTTTAAAATAAAATGTTCTAAGAAAGTTTAAAAATAAATAAAAACAAGAGGAAATCTATTCAAACTCTTATTCTTTTCGTATAAAAAGGACTTCGTAAATGTGTTATTAAGTTCGCGTTGTTTGATTGCACAAGAAAGAAATTATTCAGTTGCAAGCAAACAGAAAAAAACAGAAAAAACAGTCTTTTTCCTCTATTAAAAAAAAATAATTATCTCCGTTGCTAATTGACTAATTTCTTTCACATTTTCAGAAAGCTGCAATAATAGTAAATTAGCCTGTGTAACAAATTTTTATTAAAATATAATGTACCTCTAAAAAAAGGCCACTATAGAGTAACTGCAAAGAAAAATGAGATATCTATCTGCGGTTTGTTTTGTTTATTCAACTTGTTTATTTAACTCTGTGAAGTGGGAAGTCAACGTTAGCAGAATGAGATCATCAGATTTGGATGGATAGTATGTTTTGTCATGCAGAAAGAAACCATGCATAGATTTTTTTCCCCCTTTGAGTTAAAGAAAAAATATTTTTGGCACGGTGCTTACAAACAGAATTTTTTCGAAAAATGAAATTTGTTGAACATTTGAAGGAGTGGGGGGGGGGGGAGGAGATAGCAAAATATCTTTACATATAAATATTGTAAATAGTATATTCTATGCATCTTTTAAAATCTTTCTTCTGGTTATTTATTTGTTCTTTTTGTATTTTCTATTAAATGAAGAACAAGGTTTCTTTTTAAAATAAATTTAAAATGTGTGCACACACTAACTTTTCTAACTCTGTCAGCAAATAGTATTTAGATTAAAACTATAATATAAAAACATTACAACAAACTTATTAAGTTGAGTGCAGTTGTTTAGTCTTGCTCAGTTGGAAATTGTGTTACGTATGCGCGTAGCGCCATCTATGGGCGTTTTCTGGAATTATTTATTCCGTCTCATCGCGGAATTTCAGATTTCTTTATTCATTCCGGATTTTGGGTCTTCCGGATTTTAGGATTCCGGATTTGAGGTCCTGTACTGTATCTGGATTCAGATTTAAAATGTACCCAAAGATACATAAATTTCAAATCTTTAAATGATATATATGTAAAAAGTTTATGTACACAAAACAATCCCACATAGTTTTTTTTTTTTTTTTTTTTTTTTTTTTTTTACCACAGACATCCTTTTCTGCTGATAGGAAATTAAAAGCATTTATTTTTCATTTAAAAAAAATCGATTTTTTAAAAATAATTAATTTTCAAATAACCCGATTTTAAAGAGAATTACATATTTGAAATCAGCGTAACAAAATACGCATAGGTGCATAAATTCCAAATCTATAAATGCAGTATTTCTCAAAATTTGATACCCCGCGAAACAATCCAAATATAAAAATCATTTGTGGTTTTTATCACGCTGGCAACCCTTCCTCCTCTTGTCGAGTTTGAGAAAGAATCTTCTTTTCGGTCTGTTTAAAATCCATGCTTTAGTTGAATTATGAATATTTTTCCATTCTTTTAATTGGGGTTTTTAATTAATAACTGAGCTAATTATGAGAAATTTTGAGGCACATCTTAATTTACCAAGTAGCTAATGGCTGTTGGTACTGTAGCGTTTATGGAACAAAGTCCAGTTATGGACATGCTGCGTCGAAACAGGGTTAAAGCAATCACCAAATTATTTTTTAAAATTACCTTAAAAATCTTGTCATGAGAATGAGTTGAGCTAAAAGAAATGTAATGTGATGAATAATGTAATTGAAACATCACGTAGGCTTAAATTCCTGAAAAATAGTATTATCTTCATTTGTATTTTAGTCAAAACTGTAATACTCTGTTTCCATAGCTGCTTCAGCATAACGTAGCAGCTGTGTTAAATCCATGGCATTAGTTACTGTTGTACAAAGGCGTTAGATATTGTGTTTTCTCTTCTCAGTGTTTCATTCTAAGTAAACAAATTGGAAATGCAAACAGAAAAGGTAATTTTGACGTGTCATCAGTACATATGGTACGTGAAAAAGCGACCCGTATTTTCAGCTATATCAGAAAAATGAATTTGTAACTTACTTACTTCATGTATCGAACATGTATTTTGATTTCAGTTCAAAGGAGCTACTAAAGTTATCATATGAATTAGGAGAAGCAAATAACTACGAGGGAAAATCAGCAAGTAGGTAACAAACCGATATGAGAGGTCGGAAAGTAGTAGTAAATTGTTTCCAAATATGCCAATAGGTGGAAGCACTGTCCAACTGTAAGATATCAATTTTGAATTTATGATATAGCAGTTGTACAAGATGAGCAGGGGCGTTCAAAAGTTGTTGACGAAGAACGAAGGTGTCGTCCTGTTGAGATTGCGGCAGAAGAAACAGTGCGGAAGAGAGCTGACAGGCGAACAACAATATACAGCATTTGCACAGATTTAGCCTACAGCTGACTGATGGAGACGTTGAATGTGAGGTATACAGATGGCTGAGAGTGCTGTCCAAAGTCTTTTATGCAGCAGGTATTAGAAAACTCACAGAGAGATGGGACAAATATATCAATGTAAATGATAATTGTACAGAGAAATAAACATGCCTTTTACGAATGTATCTTTGTTTCCCTTTTTTTATTGACTTTTGTGACCTACTTACTGACTTGCCCTCGTACATATATTTAAATACAGGATATCCAACGAAATCCGATTTTTCAGCTTCTCTCCAGAGTCCTTTCTTTTGTAAGAACTTTACTACTGCTAATTCCTTATACTCATATTTGTAGCTTGTTTAATTGTACACTGTAAAAAAAATCCGACCAGTTTTCTGTAGGAGTCGGAAAAATAGTTGCCCTTATCGTATCGGAAAAATTTCCGACCTAGCTCGGAATACAATCCGTAAAATACCGTTTTATTGACTATTTCCTTTTTTACGAATTTTATTCCGTGCTGGGTCGGAAAATTTTCCGGTACGATAAGGGCAATTATTTTTCCGATTCCTACAGGAAAACTGGTCGGATTTTTTTTACAGTGTAGAACATTTTACGAATGTGTACGAAACGAGTAGAATATTCTACCAAAAATTAATCTTAGAATATTCTACAAATAATTAAGAGGAAGATTAGCATTTGAAAATAAGGAGAGTAAAGTGTTAGCGAAGATGCTTCGGAAAAAAATACTAATAGAAAGGCAGTCAAGAGCAGCTACTGTTTATATTAAAACTTTCCAGCCAAAATTACGTAAATGTTTCATGCGACAACCAATATTACACATTGTGACAATCAATCCATCACTGCAGTAAGTTGTCACAATTTTCCTAAAATTTTCAAAATTATAAGTAAATTTCTATCGAAAAAATTGGCACTCTGAAAAACTAAAAGAATGTGCACTAAATATTAGTTTCGAGTGTAGTAATGTTTAGAATACGTAAATGTTTGACAATTAAAATGTTTAATTATTTGTGAGAATCAGCTCGGGTCTTCACGATTAGGTGGGTCGCGAAAATTTTTAAAACTTTCAGGTGAGTGGAAAGTTTTGGAATAGATGATTTAAACTCTAAAATAAAAAGTATACCAATCCTTTTTAGAAGAACATAAAAGGATAAATAAAGAATCAATAAGAAATTCATATGCAATTTTATCTTGGATTTATATTTATTTGGATACTGTGAAAAAAAAAAAAAAAACCTGGCATTGAAAATGTTTATTCTTTTTCTCGATAAAAATATTTACCTTTCAGAAATATTTTTAGGCTCTCGAAATGTGAAGTAAACACCTTACAAACAAACAGAAGTTTTATTTGCAGTTGAGAGACATACGTAAATAAGGCAAAATGCTATGAAAGCACTTCTGAGGCTTATCGTTTCTATCAAATTTAGTGCGCAATAATGTAGTTAAGTTTTCCTTTTTAAAGACATCTATACAATGCATAGTTTTTTCTATTAATACAGCAATTTTTAAACCTTAGATTCAAACCAAATGTTAAAAAGCAGCAAACCAACGTTTAAAATCAAATGGTTTTTGAATCTTTTACTTAAACCTTAGAAGACTAATTTTTACACCGCCTAGTGGCTGTTACAACATTGCCTCAAGCGACATTTTTTCTTTTTCGTTTTTTTTTTCTTTTCTCTCTCTCTCTCTCTCTTTTTTTTTTTTTTTTTTTTTGTATTATTATTTCTTCCACCACTATTGACATGCAATAATCTGCGTTAAAAGTTTCTAATAGAAATTTATTATTAAGATTATTGATAGTAAATAGGAATAAGGAATATACTAAAGAGAAGGAGAAATCATGCCTCAAGCATAGATTATGAAACACTTTTCAACACTTCCTGAATTCTTTACCCAACTTTCGCTAACTAATAAGGTAAAAAAAAAAAAAAAAAAATTCTAACAAGGGGACCACTTTTGGTGTTGCTCGCACCTAGCATTGACACCTGGTGCATTTAAACTCGGCTCCAGCAACCCTAGCCAAATATCATAGCTGAATTTGTAATAGCTAGAAATTGCAATGTCCGACCTATTTCGCCACAGTAATTTTTCTAAATTGTGTAAAAATATTAATTTACTTTAGGATTACTTTTAATACAGTCATTACTTTTAATACAGAAGGACAATTTAATACAGCAACATTTCATTTTAAACATTCGAAACTTTATTTCATTCGATTTCAAAAGAAAATAATTTGCTT
This sequence comes from Maratus speciosus, assembly GCA_963932465.1. Classification (NCBI taxonomy): domain Eukaryota; kingdom Metazoa; phylum Arthropoda; class Arachnida; order Araneae; family Salticidae; genus Maratus; species Maratus speciosus. The sequence continues at coordinate 6,674,151 of OZ010790.1, read as the reverse complement.
ATTTTGTATTTCACTAAAAAATAGTTTTCAATGATCTTCGAAGCTTTTACAGAATTATATTTATTACTTATATATTTATCGTCTGCATAGAAAAAAAACCCTAGTATTTGTTTCTTATGCTATCAATTAAAAAAAAAAATCGCAATCTGATATAATTCTAGTAATATGTTCTGTACATTTTCTCTTCGGATAAAGCGAGCGGAAAAATCGTAGCTCCCTATTTGGCGACTTAACTCACTTTTGGCGTGAAATAAACAAATAAATATGTAATAATAAAAAATTAAAAGTATAAAAAAGTATATAAAATATTATTTTAACAGAGAAATTTTTTTCGGTTCTCTAACTTTTATGTATAAGGCTACAAAACGCACCAGGTCTCGATGCTAGGTGTGAGCAACACCAAAAGTGGCTCCCTGTAAGTAAACATTTTAGAAAACTCATAACACATTTGAAAACCAGATTTCAACAATTACCGTCCATAGCGGAAAAGCAGTCAAGTCTTTTACTAGACTTTCAATTAGTAATAAACAGTTGTATTTGAAATAAATTTGGCAGTTTTAAGAAAAAATAACTTTCAAATGAATAAATAGATCTCTTAAGTATATATCATGATTTCAGAGAGAAGGTTTTGAAATGAATTTCACATCACATCACACATACATAAATATTTTAAACTAGCAAACCCCGCGGCATTGCTCGCGTAATAGTTGAAATAGGCCAAGTGATATTTGCATGACTATTTTTTATTAGAAGAACATTTTTTGAAATAATTCAAAAATTACAAATTAAGCCGCAGTTTGACTAAACTTCATTATAAAAGTGCAATAGACAGAAATGAGATTTTAATTAATAAGAAGAACTAAAACTAATTCCAATTAAATGATAAATTAGAAAGTATTTTGAGACTTTTATGCTCATTTCATATGAAGTGTGTAGGATAAATAGTTCATTTACAGGGGCACCCAAAAGAATTCGATTACATTATGGTATAGGGCGGAAAATCGTTTGCAGAGTATTTTAATGACATGACGCTATTTCAAATGCATTGAAACTAATATAAATCACTGAATATTTCCCTACAAGATGATTACGATAGAATAGGGCATTCATAGCATTTGTCGTTTATGTACACGGACACAGGAAAGAAATCGATTATAGTACTGTCTTTGAGTAATAATTGCTTGAAGTGATGCGTTTTCAATTCCGGCATGCGCTTTTAAATTTAACTATTTTAATTTTAATATTTCTTTGCATTTTACCAGTTGTATATAAATTCTATACTTCATATACAGGCTTCACAAAAGAATTCACGCGCCAATCTCCTGATTAGCGGAAATTGTTCAAAGGGAAATTTCGACAAAAGTATAAATGCATTTCTTAACTGAACTAAATTTTCACATGCATGTAGTTAACAGATACAAATCTATATATTATATATAGGGCTGCTCAAAGAATAGAATCAGGAATTATTAGGATTGTAGATGGGAACAGCTTAAATTGGGTTTTCAAGTGTGTTATGCGTTTTCATTATGGTTGAATTAGACATAATATTTCAAATTATTAAACGGTGCAGTTTTGTTACATTATTCGGAATGTGTTGGAAAGTATTTCCTAATCTGTGCTTGAAGCATGATTTTTTCTTTCTTGTTTAATTGTGTAATGCATTTTAAAGCTAAATTATATTTTGTACACTAAAAGATTGTAGACTAAAAATAAATACATATACAATCCTACACAAAGAACTGGATACACTGCAGTCTTTGAACGGTAATTTCTGGGCGTGTGTTTATAGTTGGGACGTACGTATTTTATTTGAAATAAATTTTAGCTTAATATGAGGTACGTGTAGCGATATGTAGATAGCATACAGGGTTGTAGAGGAAAATTCAATTACATTTTCATCTATTGTTCGAAATTACTGGAAGTGTTTTGTCAACAATGTAATACATTTTCTAACTGGATTGAATTATCTAATATATACACAAGTCTGTTGGTTATATACAGGGCTGCACAAAGGAATTCGAGTACATATTCAACTATCTATATTATAAAGGACAAACGTGTCCGTCCATAACGCTGACGTCATTTTGACGGTGTCAATAAAAGGCGGTTAAATTTAACATTTACTGCAATTTTTTAAACTCCTAAACATCGCTCAATTTGAATGCTTAAAAAGTCGAATAAGGAATAAATATACTTTCAAATGTATTTTGTTTGAAAACTGTATCGCAATTTTCTCAATTTTTATTGTTTCAAATAATTTCAAGCATGATTTTTTTTTAAACCTATTTCTATCGCGTGCACACGATTACGAAAGATAAGTCCATTTGCACTAGATTAATTTTAACACAATGATTCTAATTGGTAAATAAATCATATTAGATGTAAATTTCCAAGTGGGCGAAAAATGTCCGGACCAGGATTCGAACCAGGGATCTCCTGGCTGAAGCCGCCAGTGCTTTCCGGAGTAGAACTTTCTCACCCAGCAACCTTAATAATTATAGCATCTGGTAAACCAGGTTCCAGACCAGATGCTATAATCATTAAGGTTTGCTGGGTGAGAAAGTTCCACCAGATTCGTCCGGGACAGCTCAGATGGTAGAGCACTGGCGACTTCAGACAGGAGATCCCTGGTTCGAATCCCGGTCCGGACGTTTTTCGCCCAATTGGAAATTTACATCTAATGAGTCCATTGCACTTAAATTAATATAAATAGCTCATCATCTGTTTCCTTCTTATATTCCATAACGAAATTAAAACATTCATCAATCAATAAATAAAACAGTAAAATATTAATAAAACGAACAAAGGACCTAGTGGGATAAGCATAGGAAAAGGGTCCCCACGGCCAATGTTTGAAATAACATGTGTGTATGGTAATAAGGCTTACCGTGAGAATGCAATATAGAATGTTTTTAGCCTCTGACCTTAAACTGTCCTTGTGATAATCGGGGAAGTATGCTCCTGCGCCACTATTTTTTAAATACGTTTTTCTCAAAAAGCATATAAGTTTTTAAAAAAAAATGAAACTAACACCAGTTAGTGAAGAATATATTAGTTCATATTATATATTTTTTTCCAGATTTTTGCGCAATTTTTAACATTTCAAAATACACAAATATTTTTTTTTAATTATTAATCTAGTAATATTATACTAACACCAACCAAAAAATAGCAAAATACTGCTCAAGGTATGTACTTTAACCAAAAATAATTTCTTTAAAATCGAAGATGCGCTTTTTTGAGTTATAAAAAAAATAATGCTAACAACTTGTTAGAACTACCTTTTCCTGTTTGAATTTGCACAATTACGCACCTATTATTGTCACTGCATAACAAGTACAATCAATAAATGGGTTGTAAGTAAATACATAACAGTCAATAAATAATTGGGTATGTCGCTCATTTTTGGATACATATTTCTTTCAGAGCGGTCACTGGCGTTTTTTTTTTTTTTTTTTTTTTTTTTTTTTTTTTTTTAATTTCCATCTCGCACCACTTTCTCAAAACAAAAATATCTCATATATTCTTTGACAACATGTCCAAGAGAAATATTCGACAAGAAAAATTATCTTTAAATAGTGGTATTAATAGAATATAAAAAAATAAGTGTCACTGGACAAATGCATGTCGAGTCTCAGTCGGCAAATGTACCCAAGGAGTTAATAGAAAATGACATTAACTCAAAAGTAACAAATTTTCAGCACAGATGTTTTAAAAATTTTTAATTGAACAATGTGTGATGTAACTCTCAAGGCATGCACTTTAACCCGAAAAAAATTCGTTAAATCGAACATTCGCTTTTTGAGTTATAACAAAAATAATGCTAGCAACTTGTTAAAATATTCCTAATTTTTCCTGTTTGTATTTGTAAAAATACGCTGTTATCAATTGATTGGTCAGTTCGTGGCATTTCCACTCGGGTAGGATGAGCAGTATGCCAAAATAAGAGAATGTTTCCGTGCATACCACTTCCCTATAGGATTGTATCGTCTTTCTAAACATTTTGTTATTTTGGCGTACCGTACGCATCATTCTAGGATAATAATATCAAGAACTGACAAATCATACGGTAACATTTGCTTGCCATACCTTCCATGATTGTCACATGAAAGAAACTTATTGAACTTCGCATGCACAATCGACTAGACCAATAGCTCTTCTTTACAGGGGAATTTCTCTTGTCTTGTGCGGCCCCACCAGTGGCCGAGAGGTTCTGCTCTCGAAGCTGGTAGACGGGAGGTGCTGGGTTCGATCCCAATCGCGCCCGTCGGCCTAATCGTTCGGAGTTTTCGTGGTTTTCTTCGAACCTTGGATTTCCAAGCGTTAATACGGGTTAGGTTCCCTTAGAAAGACCCCCACGAAGGGCACTCCCCCCCTGGGCCTATATCCCTCGAGCAGATAATTGGCCGTCAAAAATCAACCAACCAACCAACTTGTCTTGTGCGCTATTTGTACTATTGGGAATTTACAATAACGAAAATTTTATTTTGTTTGCGTTAGGAAATACATTGTATTCAACAGGCACTTCCACTACGAAAATTAAAGAAGCAGCGAAATCTCTTATTCAAACATTCTTAAGAATTTTGACATGATATTGGTGTTGTTAATATAAGTAAGTGCATATTCACTCTTATATTCAGAACACAAAACTATTATTACTCAGTTTAAAACTCGAATTTCTAAGACTATAGAAATTCACATGGAAAAAAATGAGTTTTTTTCTGAACTTTTCTATAACTACCTCTTTTAGTAAAAAGCGAACTCTTAATATAACTGATTAAAAATACACTGTTATATGAAAATATATTAGTTAATACTTGTAATACTTCATACGTTATTAAACAAGTTCGAAATTGCACGTCAAACGTGGAAAATGTGGTGCGTTTGTACTGTAACTAGTTTTATAAATATTTTTTGCACCGCATAGTGTACTGAATGTATATTTTATTGTACTTCATAAGTGCCTATCAGTTTCATTCTGTTCGAAAGGCTGGAACATCATTAAAATGCACTTGAAAGGATTTTTTCCCATTGGCCGTCCTGTAACGAGGAACTTTTGACTGTCCCTGTCATTAAACTATACATCCAATTTTCATAAAATTTGAAATGACTCGACAACATTTTGTGAAAATTATATATTTTTAAAATTTCATTCGGTTGGGTCGTTTTTGCTCTGTTATAAGCGGACGGACGGACAGACAGACAGACAGACGAACAGAACGATCACTATAGGTGTTACGTATTTATATAATTACGAACGCACCTAAAAAGGGCCTCTAAATATTGCTCCTTTAATACAAAGGTGACACAAATTAAAAATCGACATTTTTGAGATAAAAACAGGTTTAAAGTACTAAACACAGATTTTTTAATCTGGAAAACAGCACATTGGCAGTTTTGTTTTTCTGTCAGTGGGCAAAAGTGTCACTATTCTTTTCCAACGTATTTACATTATTATATCCATTAACCTAAAAACATCATAGGAAAAGGTATACTTAAGAAACTTTGAAAAAAAAAACATTGGTTAATTAAATATTTTTAAAACATCTATACAGAAAATGTGTTATTGTTGAGTTATATCATTTTCTGTTAACCCCTTGGGTACAATAGACTTCACTGATTTTTATTTCTTATATTCTCTATTCATACCACTAATAAAAGAAAACTTTTTGTTGTATATTTCTTTTCCACATGTTGTCAAAGGGTATAGGAGAGATTTTTGATTTGAAGAAGTAGTTCGAGATTGAATTTAAATAAAAATACGCCAGTGGCCGCCCTGAAACAAATATCTATCCAAGGGGTTAAACGAGCGACATATCTAATTATTTATTGACTGTTATGTATTTACGTACAACTGACATACTGTACTTGTTAGGCAGTAATAATAATAGGCGCGCAATTGCACACATTCAAACGGGAAAAAATAGGAACATTCTACTAAGTTGTTAGCATTATTTTTCTTATAACTCAAAAAGCGCATCTGCAATTTTAACGAAACCAGTGATGGAACGAACAGTGTAGCAGCAGAGACAGAATCAATTGACACCGCAACATTTTATTGGTATTCTTCATTTAACTTCAGGACAGAATATTTGAGATTTTTGAAGTCCAAGAGTACTATAAAAATTTAGTGGTGACAATCGCTCAATTGCTGCGTCACTGTTCCATCACTGCGAAATTATTTTTGGTTAAAGTACATATCATGGGCATTATTGCGCAATTTTTTAATTCGTGTAAGTATAATATTACTATATTAATAATTTCTTTTATATTTTTGTTTATTTTTCAATGTTAAAAATTGTATAAAAATCTGGAAAAAATATAATATAATCTTCAATAATTGGTGTTGGTTTCATTTTTTTAATTTATATACTTTTTGAGAAAAATGTATTTGAAAAACAGTGGTGCTGACGCATATTTCTCCGATTATCTCAAGGACAGTTCAAGGTCAGAGTCTAAAAACACTCGATATTATATTCTCACAGTAAGTTTTATTACCACACATGTTATTTCAAACATCGGCCGTGGAGGCTATTTTGCTATACTTATCCGGCTAAACCCTTTAGGACTTTCAATCGAACTTTGCACTTAAACCACTGAAATGATCAAAACCAAAAGACTGATTGTAAATAGTAATCTTTGGCGATTTCTTCTACTGTTAATTCCTGGAGTGAAGCCAATACGTTATTACCACTTTTAATACATTTTCGAAAAAAAAATTTTAAACGCAGAATTGCCGTTTTGAATACAAATATGATTTTTGGTATTATTAGTGGGCATTGTAAAGATACATATTAAATAAAAAATACCTATTAGTTATCAATTTAAAAATAAATAAATAAATAAATAAATAAAAATGTTTTTACCTATATTTTGTAATCCGGGAAGCTCGGGTTTATCCCACTGCGGACGGTAATACCTGAAATTGGGCTTTCAAATGCGTTATGCGTTTTCTAAATTCTTTACTTAAGATATCTTCTTTCACCTTATAGTCCATAGCAAAATAGAAGAGCCACCGGTAAAAATTCTAAGTAAGATAAATGCGAAATTTTATCACCGGCTGCTTTCTATAAATAGATACGACAGATTTTTCCGGCTGAATAAGGTTTGTCATACCATGTTTTTCTAAAGAATATAAAATTTTCTATAATGGTATCAATCATATCTATATATAATGGTATTATGTATAGATATAATACCGGATATAATACTATAATGGTATTAATCACTCTGAGTGTGATTAATATCCGCGATAACGATAAAACATTATAGCTTTTTACTGCACTCTAAATAAAAAGAAGACAAATCTAAATAAAAAGAAGATAGATTCACTGTTCACTCCGGAGAAGTGAACAGTCACTCTATCGCAGAGTCAAAATATGTCCAACCTCTTTAGAGTGTCTATTCACCCTGAGAAAAAGTGAAATTTTTGACTCTCTGAAAGAGTGAATAGTCAATCCTGGGAGCCATATACTATCCCATATACTGGGAACCAAAGACTCCATATATCGGTTCTAAGTTGAACGGAATTTTTTTTTAAAGTGTATAATGCCAGGTTTTCACTCTCGTCAGCGTAGTGAGATATTTCACTCTCAACAACGGAGTGACATATTTCACTCTCGACAATGAAGTGAAATATCTCAGTCCTTTCTAGGCAGTGGAAAATTCCACTCTTTAAGAAGTGTATTTTTATAAAATTCATTCCAAAAAGAGTGAACCTGTCACTCTTTCAAAGAGTGAACTTTTCACACCTCCCAATTTTAGAGTGTAATAATTAATTTAATTAAACATATTTTCGGCTCGTCAAACCTAGTCATACCTAGCTCATTTTGTTCGTATAACTTTTTTCTATCGATTTACAGAAAAAATGTTCAATTCCGCGATCACAGGGTTTTCGATGTCACCAGCTCGCAGACTATTATTAAACGGGAAAGTTTCGTTACAGCAATCTGAAAGTGTTGGAAAGTGTTTCATAATCTATGTTTGACGCATAACTTTTCATTCTTGTTAATATTTCAAATGAAACCACGGCTACGGATCGATGACTGCTAGTTTAAACGATTATTATAACTCTTGATGTTTATTGTAGTCTTCTGAGCGAATAAAATATTCTCAATACAATTCTACCAATAATTTTTCAAAACATTTTGCTTAACATATTTTGGCAATAGTCATTTGGAGATTCGTTATCACCATGCACTTGCTTTTTTGTAGCGTGCTGAACTACGGAGGTAAGAGATAGATGGAGCTGAAGTGTGGTGACTGAGTATGATGCAATAAAACCGGTCAAAATTAAACCAAATACCTGCGGCTCCACAGAGTCTGCGTGCGACTGGACCGAAAGAGGGCATGAATTTGAGAGATAACCACCTTCATATTGCAAACCATTTTTACGGCATTCTGCATCTCTATCTATCTCTTTCCTCAGTGGTGAAGAACAAATAAAATATTTCCGTATCATACAATTCTAAAAAAAATTCAAACTATCATGCATCACAATTTTGATAATCGCAGTTTTTGGGCTCATTATCTATATATATATTACGCTATCGTACGTGGCACAGAAATCGCTATTATTTGTTAATTGTTTAACGGCAACGTCCGAATGAAACGCATCTCATTGGTTATTGAACAGCATTCGACTCATATCTATACCTATAAGGGGGTGTTACCATAAGGGAGATCCTATTCTGCCGCCAAATTTGACGCCAACTTGGCGATATCTCTAATATTTTGCCAAATTCCCATAGGCTTTAATTGTAAACCAATAGGGTTCGCATTCTTACAGAAAATCAACAAATTGAGGTATTTTAATGCAACAAAAACTATTATTAGCTTGAAGGATTATATTAATTATATTTAAGGGAATCCAAGTAAATTAAATTATGAATAAAAGTTGCATGATACAATGCTTAGCATGCTTTCCCAAACATAAATTTTAAGGGAGACCAAACTGGTCGCAAAGGGCGGCTAGAATTATCATAAATTACTGTGCTTTCTTGGCGGCCTTCTGAACAAACAAAATGTTTTCTTCGAACACAATCTTACAAAATTTTATGTCTGACAGTTTTCCACTCGAAGTTCTTTCTATATATAATTTTGATAAATTATTCTTTTTACGGAACATTATGAAATGCTTTCGTAGCATACAATTTATTCAAAATGTATCTTACATTTCCGTTACACATTTTTCATATCTCGATTAATGTAAAAATGTAAATTTAGTAAATATTTGTTTATGAATATTGTATAAATGACTTTTGCTTTATTCTTCAGTAAAAAAATCCTCCTAAAGAAATAGTTTTTTCAAGATGTAAAAATAAAATATATTTTAAGAGCTCGAAGCAATTTGAATTTTACACAAAGAGCTACTCCGAAATTAATCAGAGCAAATATTTACATTTTTTCCATGTATAAAGTAAATTTCTAAGTAAGAATTATTGAGCTTTATACTGGCTTAAGGTATCGTTGAAAAAACGCTTTGTGTTCTAAAATATCAATTATGAGACCTGAAATAAATTATAAAAGATAACTATGACATTTACGAATTTAAATTTGAGTCTATAATAAACTAATTGGGCCATTATATAAAAATTTTATCGTATTTTTCTGCAAAACTAATCAAATAACAATTGTTTGTTCTTTAAATTAAATCTGTTAGTAAAGGTAATGCTATTGCTTGTTAAAAAGTGATTAATATACAGAGTGTCAACAAATTAGTTGGGCAAAAAGAATGATTTATAGTAAGGAATTGACAGGAAAATAATTAAAGTATATACTGTTTTAAGATAGAAAAATAGTTCAAGTTTACCATTATCAAAAATGTTCCATGTGACTTCCACAGCAGAGTGAGTTTCATGAAACCAAAGACAGTATTTCGTTTTTTCAGCACCGTCGTACGTCTCCATTATCGTAATGCCGAACAAGAATGATTACCGTTGGCTAAGTGATAGCGTCAGTTATGACACCTAACACCCTCTATGAATAAACTTCGGCAATATTACTACCAGTCTGACTTTCAACTAGTTAATTTTGTTTAATGTTTCGGAAGTTCTTAACTTACGAAATTGACCAACTAATTTGTAGACACCCTGTATTGTAATTTAAACAAAATTTAAATATTTACAATGCTTAACATTATGTTTTTATTTTCTTCTATCTTTACAAGAAGAAAGTATTGGATTCGTGAAAATTTTCGACTTCCGGTTTTCGACGGATTTATATGTTTTAGAATGTCCTGGACACGATTTGGTGGTTTTTAGAAAATGTCTGTCTGTGAGTCTGTCTGTCACTCTGTCACTCTGTCACTCTGTGAGTCTGTATGTGACAAAAATTTTGTGGGCGCTCTATCTCAAGAACTAATGCACGGAATTTCACAAAACTTCAGATTCAGTGAGACCTTGATATAAACTGGACCTGATTAGTTTTTGGTGTAAATCGCGCAACAGGTGGCGCTGTTATGCAGCATTTTTATGATTTTCGCAATAGCTCAATCTCCAGAACTAATGCACGGATTTTCATCAAACTTCAGATTCAGTTATTCCTTGACATGAATTGAAGTTTTATACATTTTGGTGTAAATCACTCAACAGGTGGCGCTGCTATACTGCATTATTTACGATTTCCGCAATAGCTCTATCTCAAGAACTAATGCTTGGATTTTCAACAAACTTCAGATGCAGGAATACTTTGATATGAATTAGAGCTGTTTATGTTTTGGTGCAAATCGCTTAACAGGTGGCGCTGCTATGCTGCATTTTTCAGAATTACCACTATAGCTGTATCTCAAGAACTAATGCACGAATTTTCATCAAACTTAAGAATAAGTTAGTCCTTGACATGAATTTGCATTTTATAGATTTTGGTGCAAATCTCTCAACAGGTGGAGCTGCTATGCTGCATTTTTCAGAATTTTCACTATAGCTGTATCTCAAAAACTAATGCACAAATTTTCATCAAACTTCAGAATCAGTTAGTCCTTGACATTAATTGACATTTAATACATTTTGGTGTAAATCTCTCACCAGGTGGCGCTGCTTGTTTTTTTGCGATTTCAGAAATAGCTCTATCTCAAGAACTAATGCTTGGATTTTCAACGAACTTCAGATTCAGGTATATCTTGATATCAATTAGTTCTGTTTATGTTTTGGTGTAAATCGCTCAACAGGTAGCACTGCTATGCTATATTTTTCAGAATTTCCACTGTAACTCTATCTCAAGCACTAATGCACGAATTTTCATCCAACTTCAAATTCAGCTATACTTTGATATGAATGGGTGCTAAATGGATGTAATTTCTTGTACTATTTAAATGATTCAATTGACGTGATTTACATAGAAGAAAGTTTTGTGATGGCCACAACATACTAGTTTCTATATCGTTCTCTAAGCAGTATCCTAAGAAAAGTCTTCAAAATGAGCTTTTAAATAAGATTAATTAGTATCAAATGAATAAATAATTATATTCTTTACCATAACAGCATTTCAGCAATTTTGAAAATTCGGATGTAGTGGTCCGCTGATTCCAACGCAATTTACACTCTAAAAAAGGACAAAAGTTTATTGACACTATACAGGCACCTGATGCATTTATTCTTTTTTTATAAAACTATCATTAAGAAATTCTAAATTCTTCCCCGAAAGTTTTACTACGCTCATGTTTGTGAAAATTGCAACACCGTGAAGGAATCATCAGAATTAAATGAAATTTAACACACAAACGAATGGTATTGGTACAAACAAATGATTACATTTTCAAAGCAAAAAAACATAATTTGTGTCCGAAATCAGTATTTGGTGTAGTAGCCACGCGCTGCAATAAGTGCTGCTATACAAGAGTGAAGTCAGTACGATGAAATCAAAAAGATTTTGAATGTCTGCCTGGGGAAGAGCTATTATAAACTATATTTAATTTTAAGCGTCTATATTAATGTTACAAACAAATGAAAGCTTGTAAATCCTTAGACAGCCGTTTTTTTGTTGTTTGTTTGTTTGTTTGTTTGTTTTTTTGTCGAGTTTCCTTAATTACGGCATCTTTTTGCTGCATTTGTGCATTATTTCGCGATAGTGACGTCCTGTGCATACTTTACTGTAAATGTTTAAGAGTGGATCGTATGTGAAATTCTTAAGCGGATGCGAATGACATCATTTTACATAAAATAAAAGCGTGTGTTGTAAGTCTTAAAATTGAAATATGTTTTCTACTATTTATATATACATATATATTTTTTTCATCGGTGGCGATACTAAATTCTGAAAAAGCAGAATTCCTGTTTTCTAGTAATGACTTTTTTTTTCTTTTTGTTCTTTTCTTTTTCTTTTTGTTTAGTTTTTTCTTTTTCTTACATAATTATCACTTAATAATGAATTTAATTATGGCTAAAGGCACCATTAAGGATACTAGGGGATCGTACCCGGGGAGCCTGGGTTAAAGAATACAGGCGAAAACATTTTTTTTAATTGAAAACTAATATTTTTTTTATATGCAATAAATTTTTTAGAATGCCCATTTACATTAAAAAAACATTTTTCATATGGAAAATACGAATTATACAATCAAATAAATTTTTGAAGTTTATCAAAAGCGATATTTTCTTATTAGCCGCATGCTAAGAGTTACTTGCCAAGATTTTGCTACTTATGGCATCCTTTTATATTCTGGTAATTTCAGAGCTTATACATGTCTGGTAAATTTGTGTTTTATTTATATTATTTTCTTTATTTATTCATAGGCAATTTTTTTTAATGGATATTAGCCGTAAGAAAATGATGACCTCTTTATTTTCTTTTAAGGGCAATCGGATTAATCTTTCGTAATCGAGCTCCGCGCGATATAGATAAATTAAAAAATATCCCATGCTTTAAAATTGTTTTTAAAACCATAGACAATCAGTAAACTGAGATGAACTTAGCAAACAAATTCCATTTGAAAAAAAAATCCTATTTGATGATCTAAAAATTTAAATTGTACGATTACAAATATGTTATATTTGTGTTTTTTTTTTTTTCAATATTATTCTTTTATTTGTTTATAAAAGAAGTATTAATTTCGTTATTTGTCTTTCACAAATATGTTAGATTGGTGATTTTTTTTAATATTATTCTTTTATTTTTGTTTATAAAGGAAGTATTAATTTCGTTATGCAAAAATAGTCAGAAACAAATGTTGAAAAATGTTTGTTGCTTTATGTGCAAAATGTTTATTATTATTATGTATTGAAACCGGCACGTGATAAGATAAACTTAGAAAAAATCATGCTTAAAAATTATTTTAGAAAATATAATACATCAGTCAATGAATGCAGTTTTTAAACAAATTGCATTTGGAAGTAATTTTTTTCCCTGTGCGACGAAAATTGAAAATGTACGAAGGACAGAAGATTAAAAAATTGCAGTAGCGAAAATTTCAAGACCGAAATTTGATTGTAAAGTGTTGCCATTCGCAAAATGATTTCAGCGTTACGCACAGATACGTTTGTACTTTATAATATAGATACTTAATCAGTAAAATGTAATAAAGATCAGTTATTTGGATGTGGTTATAAATTGAGGATCTTATGCTTGGATTTCTGGAATGAAAACAGCAATTTTCACCTTCTCAAGATTTGCATACGCACTTCTCATATCCATATTCATCATTTTTTAAAAATTTGTATTTTGTTTGATCATTTAAAAATCATATTAACTCAAAACTTGAAGTCACGATTGTCAGCAACATCTTTTATGTGAACAGACGCACTCTTTACTTGAGATTCTAATCTCAATTCCGGAAAGTAAAAATTTCCATAATTTATGTTTTTAGACGCATTTGTGTTAAAATGTTTAGTTTTATCTAAGAAAGTGATCGTTTTCTTTTAAATATGACTTCATATTCATTTAAATAAGCATTTCGCCTAGTGTCTGAAACTTAGTATCAGTACACATGCAGAAGGAAAAACAATATAGAAAATTTATATGAAAAAATGCGTGTTTTCAAAAGCAGTATGTCATTTTCCGTTTTATGCCCCTAATATAATATTCAGCTCCTAATGGGATTTTGCGCCACTAAACCCTATACAACAATTTCATACCCTATACAACATATAAAATTGGGGAAAATGAAATTAAGCAAATTATGTTATTTTGATAAAATTATAGTAGAATGCCCTAAAGAATAGCATTGAAATTAATTATTCTAGAGAATTTTCGACAATAAACTTCAGGAACACTATATTATTTTAAACCACGAATTATTTGTTTGCTTTTCTAACTCGGCGAAACAAATCCATCCAGGCGAGAGTCATCAATTTCTGTAATATAAATCGCTATTATTTGCATGTCACCTCTCTTTTATAAAGACACTCTAAATTTTAGTAAAACATTGCGTTTTATCAGTGTGTGATTTCGATTACATTATTTTTAAAAGTTAAGCAATTTCACCTGTGAAGAATTTCAAAGTAGCTGCACTGTGAAAATGACGCACTTCTACAAAACATAATTCAGGTTTAAGAATTAAAATACACGCACGCTTTTTTTATAAAATGACGTCATTTGCCTCCGCTAAAGCAATCCACTTTTACAATCCAGTCTCAAACTTATGACATCATTATCGAGAAATAACAGACAATATTCTTGACATATCCCATATTTTAATTTCAACTTTTTTTTCAGGTTTTATGAGAAAATGGCAACAAAAAAATACAGTATCTCCTATTTTTGACTATTTTCGGTTTACTTTCAATGACTTTGAATAGAAATGAAGTACTTTTGTTGCCACAATAAGGAAAATGGTATTAAAAACTACAAAAAAATTAATATCTCAAAAATAAATTGAGATACAGCTTTCAAACAAAGTGCATTTAAAAGAGCATTTTTTTCCTTGTACGACGGTGTAAAAATTTAAAATGTGTAAATGTTTAGAAGTTTAAAAATTTGCAGTTGAGAAAATTACAAAACCAAAATTTTATTTCAAATTTCAAAGTGTTGCCATTCGCAAAATGATGTATGCGTTACGCACAGATATGCTTATTCTTTATAATATAGATAGTACTACTTTTGATATTCCTTCAAAAATCAGGCATAGTCTCCGTCCCGATGATGCCGGTCTTTTGAGGTTATACTGTATTTCTACACATAACTCTTGGGCGGATGGTCCGATTTTCGGATTTCGAAAGGTATCGTTGTCCTGGTGGTCCTGTTTTAATTTTATTAGGATTTAAAAATCATCTGTTTGTCGGGCTAATTGTTGTCTAGCATTTTTCGACTTTATATTGTTTAACTTTCATAGAAATTGTTCAATCGTCAAGTATTTTGAGTATGGTATTAAACTACACACAACTGTTTCTTTTTATTAAAATAGTCATCGTATAGTGCATAGTTTTTACAGAGACATGTCAAATATTTTAATATATCACTCTTTAAAGCAAATCAGAATGTGTTAATATTGACAACAAATGTCTGCACATCAGTATTGGCAATAATGGGATTTAAAATGAACGTGGATAAAATTATTTAATAGGGTCGAGAGACTAATTTTACCCCCGATTGGGTTCGAGTCAATTTTCTCGTGTTAGTTTTTCCGTTCACTTCAAACATAATTGACCGACCCGGGACCCGGAACGTAAATAATCCGACCTGTGTAGGTCTCTAACATAGATAACAGGTTAACACAAAAACACAAAGGTAAGAAACATCCCTTAAAATCAGATTTAACAATTTTCTCTTAAACATTACTTATTGCAATATATTTCAACAGAATGTAATAAGCATTTTATCAAATGCATATTTGATTGTATTTGTATTTTATTTATTTGAAATAGTGAATCTTGTTGCAGAATTCTTTCAAAATTTTACTAGATACGTCTAAAAAAGGATTCGTGTAATAGTAAAGTACTATGTATTTTGGATGCATTCAAAATAAATTAAAAATATATGCTTTAAAAGTAAATGTCAAACGCATTATTAGGATGAGCGAAGCGAATCCTATACTAGGCTACACAAATTACATTTTGTCGTACACTTTACAAAAAAACTATTCAGTATTTTGACTTGAAATTAAACATAAAAATAAATTATGATCTGTAGATTTGCACAATATTATTTTTTTATAGAATAACCTTAAAAAAATTATTATTTTAATTAATTTATTTTACATGTATTTCCATTACGAATGCATTTTTGCATATAAAAAATGAAACACGTATATTTTCAGAAGAAAAAATAAATAATGGAGGTAGTCATTATAGATAGAATCATGATTAATTAAATAGTTTCACGATTTCTTTTGTGAAATTTTTAAAATACCTTTTTTAGGAAAATTATAGCATATTTTTAATGAAATAAAATTTGTGAAAATTCAATTATTTACATTCAATTATAAAATTATTTTTCAGTGATAAGAATTCCAATACACAATTTATTCTTATTATGTGAAATCATTTATGCAAACGATACTTACACATTTTAAAAGAATTATATTATGATTTTTTTTAAGTGGCAACAAAAGAATTGGAAACAAATAAAATTTATTGCTAAATTCGTTATATCACAAATAAAAAATTCCGAGGAAATTCTTAGTTATTTGGCTGAATTTACATTTCTAAAATTAAAATGCGCCAAAACATAAAATAACGTTTTTGCTTAATAAAGATGCAGAAATAATATAAAAAATATTGTTATTTTCAAATAATTGACTTATTAAATAATGCATCGCGAATCCAAACAAAGCATGGCTTTTGCTTGTGTAAACTTAATCTTTTATTTTTGGTTTTTAGTTTTTTAAATTAAGTTCACAAATATTGCTTTTGTACTTTACTATTATCAAGTTTTTTCTATTCATGTAGGTTGTAGGCATATGAACAGCTTTAAATTGGGGTATTGAAAAGAAATCGAAAGAAAAAAGTATGACCAGAACAACACTTTTCCTTTAACTTTATAAAAGTATAGATGACGTGGCAATAGTTTTGGAAGCAATTAATTTATCGCTTCCTTTATCAGATGAAGCACCCTTTCTCCATAATGGGTTAGAGCTTAATTCTAGAATTAAGCTCTAACTAAACTCTAAATTAGCTTCATTATAATGAAGCTAATTTCTCTTCTAGCTTCGCTATAGACACCCGAGACAGAACAGGTAGTCCGATTCAAAAGCTTCGGTACTACATCATTAGACATATTAATCTAACCAAGCAAATGACTACAAATAAAAATAGATCAATTACTACAACATAACAGCGGACTTGATCCTTATACATAACAGTGGCTCTAATCGTTATAGATGATACAGAATCTAAACATATCACGATGCAATAATAGTATACTAAATCAAATAATGGACATAAGCCTTAAATATTTTATTAAACCTAATCATTAGGCATAAGATTGGACATAAACATTAGACAAAATAGTGGACCTTAACACCAGACATAACAATAGATTTCACCAGACATAAACATAGACACAATCACCTGATATAACTATGGACATAATCATTAGACATAATAGTGGTCCACTCTCACTAGATGTTAGAATGGACCTAATCACTAGAAAAAACAGCGGGTTTGATCATTAGACATAACAGTGTGCATAAACATTAGCAGTGTATCTAATCACTAAACATATAGTGGACTTAATCAGTAGACAAAACAGTAGACCAACCATTTGACATAACACTGAATATAATCATTATACAGCAGTTTTAATTAGTGATGGGCGATAACGAGATGTTTTTCTCGATTTTCTCGATTGTATGGACATCTCGATATTTTTCGATTGTATAAATTTTTTCTCGATGACTACAGTTTGAAAATTTCTTTTATAAATCATATATTATGTATTATATACGTCATACATTTATCAAGAATAGTCTGCGGGTGAACTGGAATGAGTCGATGTTAATAAAGACTAGGTGACTTCGACCGCTAGCGGGCCCCTCCTTTAATTGGGGCCCCTAATTTATACGTAATCTTGTAATATGAAATCACGAACAGGTTACCCGCTATATACGGCACTGATATATGATAGCAGGCGGGTGTGGTGTGCACGCACTACAAAATCTTGTAAAAAATATAATATCGAAACGAATGAACGTCGGACCAGATCTCTTGGGGGAGGGGTCAAAGCGAGCGGAGGGGCACAGCAGCTGCATAATATGATTAAGTCGTCACAGGTCTTTAGGCCTTTCCAACCATATGTCACATGAGAAGTCTGGATCTGAATTTATAAAAATGCCCTCCCCGTGGGGGGAAAGGGGGGGAGGGGTGCGGGAGGTGGATAACATGAGTAAGTGGTCATAAGCCTTTCCAACAATATGCCACATGAGGGGTCTCGGCTAAATTTAGAAAAACACCCCCGTGGGGGAAAAGTAGGGGGGGGTCACCGGAGGTGCATTACATCAATAAGTAGTCACAGACATTTCCAACGATATCTCACATGTGGGGTCTTGGCTAAATTTCGAAAAGTGTCCCCCGGGGAGGGGGTTCAAAAATGGGGGGATGGACACCGGAGGAGCATAATATCAATAAGAGTCACAGACCTTTCCAACGATATCTCACATGAGGGGTCTTGGCTAAATTTGAAAAAGTGTCCTCCGGGAGGGGCAAATTCGGGGAGACTGTCACCGGAGGTGCATAACATCAATAAATAGTCACAGACCTTTCCAACGATATCTCACATGAGGGGTCTTGGCTAAATTTGGAAAAGTGCCCCCGGGGGGGGGGGGGGCAAAGTGGTGGTGGGGACACCGTAGGTACATAACATCAATAAGTAGTCACAGACCTTTCCAACGATATCTCACACGAGGGGTCTTGACTAAATTTGAAAAAGTGTCCCCCAGGGGGGGGAGAGAGGGGGGGGGGCTGTCACCGGAAGTGCATAACATCAATAAGTAGTCACAGACCTTTTCAACGATATCTCATAAGAGGGGTACTGACTAAATTTTGAAAAGTGTCCTCCGGGGGGGCAAAGTGGGGGGGGGGGCGGCCACCGGAAGTGCATAGCACTAATAAGTAGTCACAAACATTTCTAACGATATGTCACATGAGGGGTCTTGGCTAAATTTGGAAAAGTGTCCTGAAATTTCATATATTATAAATAATATTTAGCGGAGGGCTCCATAAAAAAATCCGATCTAAAATGATAAAAGCGGAAAAAACTACCCTCGCATGGGGGCCAAATTGGGGAGGGGAGGAAGAAAGTCTCATAATATGAAAGAGTCATCCGAGAGCTTACCGATGACATATCACATGACTGGTCCAAAAAAAGTTTGAAAATTGCTCCCCCTCTCCCCCCCCCCCGTGGGCCCACTCTTTCACCCCGGAATTCACACAGCCGCCACTTTAAAATTTTTATGTTCAATAAATAATATTTACCGGAAGACTGCATAAAAAACCCATATTTAAAGTGATATTTAAATTTATTATAGAAATCGGCTACGGTTTTAACAATTTGTTCGCCCCTTCCCACCCCTCTTTGGGCGAAGAAAGGTTCATGGTATGAAAGAGTGGTCAAAGGGCTTTTCGATTATATGCCACAGGAAGGGTTCGGTAAAATTTTTAAAATTGCACTCCATGAGTCCACTCTCACGTCCTCCTCCCTCGAAATCACCCGACCCACCTTCCTTTTTGAAAATTTTATATTTAATAAATAATTTTTATCGAAGGGTTCTAGGTATGTGACATCTTGGTAGGGCTAAAATAAGAGAAACTTTGAAAATTAGGGCTTCATTTCAAAGCTCATTGTCATGCCTTTTTCTCTATCTCGTCTCTTGGTACTCTCGATAAATTTCTTACTTTTCTTCTCTGCCGAGGACGAGAGAAATCCTCGAAAAGCTTCTCATAGCGAAATGTTGAAAAGCGCGAGAGAAATCCTCGAAAGGCTTTTCATTGGGAGATTTCGAAAAGGACGAGAGTAACAAGCGAGAGGCTTCCCATCGGGAAAGGTTGAAAAGGGCGAGAGGAAACTCTCGAGAGACTTCCCATCCCGAAAGGTTTAAAACCGCGAGAGAACCAACCATCGAGCAGATTCCCATCTGGAAGCGTCGAAATGCTGGAAAAATCATCGAGATGAGATTTGCCGAAATGCGAGATGGAAATGAAGCTTTCAGAGTCAAACTTACCGCATTTCTGGTTTAAGTCATAATTTCTCAAAGGAGTTCATCTGCTTATCCAATCTCCTTTTAGCTCACAGGCTATCTAAGGCTGAGAGCTAATGTACCCGTCGGTTCTGTGTGTATGCATGTACTGTACTGTATATATTATGTATGTACGTAACGCGATAACTCTTGATTAAAATGTACGATTTGCTTCAATTTTTTTTATGTTCATTCTGATAAGGCGTTCCGCTGTTTAGTTTTGACGGTACATTGGTTAAGGATAAAGGGAGAGAAGGGGGCTGGTCCCCCCCCCCTCCTTAATTTAGATAAATAGGTTTTTCATGCAGAATTCTTCGATTTGCTCCAAATTTCGTATACCGGTTTATTATGTTAAGGAGCTTCCCTGATTAAACTTGGAGGTTCATTAGTTAAGTATGAAGGGGGGAAAGGGGGGTAGACCCCCTCCTTAATTTAGATAAATGGGTTTTTCATGCAGAATTATTCGATTTGCTCCAAATTTGGTATACCGGTTCATTATGTTAAGAAGTTGCCTTGGCTAGATTTGGAGGTTTACGGGTTAAGTATAAAGGGGGAGAAGGGGGCGAGACCCCCCCCCTTAATTTAGATAAATGGGCTTTTCATGCAGAATTATTTGATTTGCTCATAATTTGGTATACCGGTTTATTATGTTAAGGAGCTTCCCTGATTAAACTTGGAAGTTCATTGGTTAAGGATAAAGGGGGAGAAGGGGGGGGCTGGTCCGCCCCCCCCCCCTAATTTAGATAAATGGATTTTTCATGCAGAATTATTCGATTCGTTCCAAATTTGGTATACCGGTTTATTACGTTAAGAAGTTGCCTTGATTAGATTTGGAGGTTTACGGTTTAAGTATAAAGGGGGAGAAGGGGGGCTGGTCCCCCCTTAATTTAGATAAATGAGCTTTTCATGCAGAATTATTTGATTTGCTCCAAATTTCTTATACCGGTTTATTATGTTAAGGAGCTTCCCTGATTAAACTTGGAAGTTCATTGGTTAACGATAAAGGGGGAGAAGGGGGGGCTGGTCCCCCACTTAATTTAGATAAATGGGTTTTTCATGCAGAATTACTCGATTTGTTCCAAATTTGGTATACTGGTTTATTATGTTAAGGAGCTTCCCTGATTAAACTTGGAGGTTCATTAGTTAAGTATAAAGGGGGGAAAGGGGGTTAGACCCACTCCTTAATTTAGATAAATGGGTTTTTCATGCAGAATTATTCGATTTGCTCCAAATTTGGGATACCGGTTTATTATGTTAAGAAGCTGCCTTGATTAGATTTGGAGGTTTATGGGTTAAGTATAAAGGGGAGGGGCTAGTCTCCCCTTAATTTAGATAAAAGGGTTTTTCATGCAGAATTATTGGATTTGCTTCAAATTTAATATACCGATTTATTCCGATATGGCGCTTCCTTCATTAGATTTGGAGGTTCATTGGTTAGGTATACAAGGGCGAAAAGGGGGCAAGTCCCCTCCCCTTAATTTAGATAAATGGATTTTCATGGAGAATTATTCAATTTACTTTAATTTTTTTTTCTATGTTTGTTCTGATAAGAGGTTTCCTGATTAGATTTGAAGGTTCATTAGTTAAGTATAAAAGGGTTAAAGGGGTTAGACCACCCTTAATTTAGCGATATGTTTCTTTTTTTTCATGCAGAATTATCTGATTTGCTTCAAATTTGATATACTGATTTATTATAGTTAAGGAGTTTCCCTGATTAGATTTGGAGGTTCATTGGTTAAGTATAAAAGGGGCAAACGGGGGATATTTCCCTTCATTTATTTTTTGAGGGACATTATTCTTTGAAATAAGAGTATAATATACAGTTAGTGTTAATAACCTGTGAGCTCAATGCCATCAGTTTAACTGGCACTTATCATTTTATTGCTATTAACCGATGTGGGTTATGAAGCATAGTAATTTATGTATTCAGTTCTGTATAGTCCTAGTTTCAAACTTTACTGTTAAATTTAGTGTCATTTTGCCCCGAATTTTCAATGTTTCTCTTATTTTAGCTCTGCCAAGCTGCCCCATACCTGGAGACTCAGATAAATACTATTTATTAAATATAAAAAGTTCAAAGAGGAAGGTGAGTGAATTCTGGGGTGCGCGAGAGTGCACAAAGGGAGGGGGGGTAATTTTCAAACTTTTACCAAACCTCTCCTTGACATATCATCGGAAAGTCCTTTCACCACTCTTTCATATTATGAACCTTTCTCCTCCCAGAGTTGAATTCCGGAAGGGGTTCGGGGGGGGGGGGGGGGGGGGAGCGGTGCGGGGGTGACTTTTTTCTTTAATTGTAGAGATTTCTACAATAAATATCATTAAATGAGGTTTTTTAATGGAGCTCTCTGATAAATATTATTTATTAAATATAAAATTTTAAAAGTGGGGCTGCGTGATTTCCGGGTATATTCTAGGATAAAAGAGGGAACCCACGTGGGAGGGGTAGATTTCAAACTTTTTTTGGACCAGTCATTTGATCTATCATCGGAAAGTTTTCGGTTACCATCGCAAAGTTACTCTTTCATATTATGAACCTTTCTTCTTCCTTCCTTAGTTTGGCGGCCCGAGAGAGGCACTTTTCGAACTTTTTTGAAATCGTAGCGTTTTTAAACATTTTAGATCGGATTTTTTTTACGGAGCCCTCCGATAAATAATTTTTAATATATGAAAATTTCAAAGAGAAGGATGGGCAGGGTATATTTCGGGGGGGGGGGGGGGCACGATAATTGGAATCCTGGGAGTTGGGACTCTTTTCTATCTTTTGCTGACACCCCTCATATGATATATCATTGGAAAGCTCTGTGACTACTATTTCATTTTATATATCGCCCGCGCCCCTCCCCTTACTTTGCCCCCGAGCGGGGGCACTTTACTAAATTTAGCCGACACCCGTAATGTGCCATATCGTTGGAAAGTCCTGTGACCACTTATTCATATTATGCACTTTCCTTGCCCCTCCCTCCTACTTTGCTCCCCGCGGGAGTTCGTTTAATGTATTCCAGTCGAAGACTTTATAAAAATGGGGAAATTAAAGATCCAATCTCAAATGACGTAGAAAAATCAATAAAAATTTTGATCCCTTTTATCATCCTTTAGTTCATATTTCTGCCACTAGGGGGTGCTTTTGATTCTTATTTCTTTGGCCATTTTGGTGCTAATTGCCGAAAAATTCTAATTTTTGATACTTAAACTCCCCTTACCGCTTCATAGCTACTCGCGTTTTTTCAGCTTTTTTCAACCAGGGGGCACCCTTACAAGACTTTTCCAGTCTTATGGCTCCTTTATAGTTTCCCTTTGGTTTGTTGTTTTTTTATTCCATCTGTTTTCAGTTACCCTATATTTAATAAAATCTGCCTTATATATATGTAAAAACAATGATTTCAATAATCGATTCTAGAACATCTCCTTTGTAGATTCTCGAAAGTAATCGATGACTGTATCGATTGTGTATTTTACGATAACGATTTTTTTCGATTGGTAAATTTTCGAGAATCGCCCATCACTACTATGAAATTGTCGGCCAGAATAATAGCTAAGTTTTCCAATAACTGTTTTTAGCTTTTCTCGTTATAATCGATTGTAAAACATCTCGATTGTAGATTCTATGAATTAATCGATGGCTGTATCGATTGTGATTTTTTACGATGACGATTTTTCTCGATTGTCGAATTCTCGAGAATCGCCCATCACTAGTTTTAATCATCTGAATAAAGGTGTTTTAATAACCCTATGTTTTGATCAGGACAAATATATCGTGTTTTTATTTTATTAATAAATTAATGTTGAAGATGTGTTTCAAAATAACTTCACCGATTTACTATTGCAAATTACTTTAAATAAAAATGAAACGGATTCTATGCAGTAAAATGTATCTAATCTTTGACAACGGATTTAATAACAAACAGTAGAATGAAAGCTTTCTTCAAAATAAATTTATTTATAATCACCATATATTTTTGTTATACGTATTTATTAATACAGTTTGATAAATATAGGCATTTTTACTGATTTTCGAGTAAATGTGTATCATTTTATTTTTAATAAACGCTTTATTTCACAGTTTGTGAAACCAGTTTAATAAACTAAAAAAATCGATATGTAATTAAATGAATGTATTCCACATAAAGTCTTAAATACGAAATCTGTGAAATATTATAAAAGAATCTTCAATAAGATCTGATTAAAAACTTTAATTGTATTACTACATTTCAGTTAGTTAATCAACATTGATCGAAAACTGAAACCGCATTAACTGTAATAAAAATAATACATTCTTTTATTCTACTTTAATGGAATGTCGGAGGATTTTTCCGGCAAAAAATGATACGGATCGTGATTATGTTCTGTCTTTTTTGTAACAGAAAATATCAAAATAATACATCTTATCTTTCCGTAATCTAAAACCGAATCACTTTAATATTAATTTCATTAAAGTTCTGTGTTTTTATTGTATTGTATTTTATGAAGTTTTGTGGGAAGATTTATTTTCTGAACATGATATGGTAACATAATTAATCAATTTATTCCCGTAGAACATAAACGAAATATATTGGTAACCAATTTTTAGTACTAGGACTTTCCTCAAAGGAATTAGTCTGAGCGATATTGCTGAGAAAATAGATTATAGCGAGTTGATCATAAATGAGGAAGGTTCAGCAGGGACTATGGATTTAGTGAAGGTTATGTGATGGCATACACCGTATACAGTCTGGATCTTTTAAAAAACTACCGCCGTTTCTAAAGTAAACCTATAGCGTAAATCCTCTTTTTTTTATTATTATTTATTTTTATTTATTTATTTATTTTTACAACTACAGCATTGGCAGGAACTGTATCAGGATTTAGGCCACTTGATATTGAATCACCCATATGGGCACTTGCATAGCAATTATAATAAAATTACATCATCGTTTTAGTTGTATTTAATCTACAGACACTTATTTTGACCAGTTACCCCAATAAAATATAAAACAGGATAGTGGAATTAAATTTTATCTTGGTAAATTTGCTTATAAGTCCTTCATCAATTTTTCGTAGTACGAGGATCATCCAGAGAATAAGTTTCACACTGCCCGTTAGCAGAAACAAAACATAATTACCTGGAAAAGATATATTGCAAAAAATACAGCAGTGTTTCAGCTACATAAGAAACACCGAAATTGTAACACTTGTCATAACGTGGGATACGTTTTTGCAGTCCAGTCTCATAGAAGTCTGCCGCCTGGTAATGCAGCCAGCTTGTCACTGTTGTAAACCCATGTCTTATCATCCGTAACGATCGTGTGTAGTTACTCGTTGCTCTCATCGTGGTATCGCTTCAGAAAGTTCAGAAAAGATCGGCGATGTATTAAATCTTCACGACACATCCCATTGTTCTGGAAATTGTACGCCAGGTGGATTTCGAAGAACCTTGTACCCGAAAACCAAATCAAACGCGTGGAAACAATATAGAATTTTCTGTAGCGATACCACGATGAGGGCAACGAGTAACTCAACAGTAACGATAGGGGTCATGAAAAGTGGGTTGACAAGTATGACAAGCTGACTCCATTTCCAGGTGACAGACTTCTATGACACTGCACTAAAAAATTTATCCCATGCTATGAAAAGTGTTACAATTCCGGTGGTTCCTATATCGAAGAGCAGCTTTTCATCCCATAGTGAATATTACTTCTATTCTAATGGTATTTTGCAAAAACACTCTTTTAACTCCACTTTATCAGGATACATGACAGCAGTAGTTCTAGGTGTTTGTTATGTTAGCGAGAATGGAGGCTATTTTTGAAACAGTCGATGTGTTTTGTGCCGACATTTTGTATAGATTGTCACGCTCGTCTTTTTATGGATTTCCTTTTTATTACTGGAAACACAGTAAAGGATATACGATAAGTGTTGGATATTTTTTGTGTTCATTATGATCTTAGAATACAATCTGACTAGCTATTTTAGGTGAACGTTGAATGTTTCTGAATTAACAGTTGAATTACTCAGTGGTACTTATAAGTACCGCCAGTACACCGGGTGTTGGAGAAAAACTTCTTGTTTACTTTTCGTCTGTGTAACTATCCATCGTTTTTACCTGTTTTATAATGTAATTACTAAATTCTAGTGTAGTAATGATTTTCCTGGTACTTCTTTTCTGTTTCATCATTATTTTTTTTTTTATAGGAAATCGAGAATGTTGTGACACCGGCTCTTTTTTGCTATGCTAGAAATGGCATATGTAAATTCATATATTGCATATTTGGAGATGCGGGAGAACTTGTTATCCCTGGAATGTAGGCGTCGCATAACTATAGAACTGCTAACATGATCGAAATCTAAAAAAAAAAAAAAAAAATTTCTTAATGCTACCAAATTTCAATTTTTACTCATTTTTCATGTGTAAAATAAAACTACGTCAATTTAATATTTTTTATTGTTAACTTGTGATAGTGTCTTCTTGTTATTTAGCATTTTTAAGAGTTTAAACTTTATTTGAAATACCATGTGGATTTTCTCTTACGAGAATATTTTAGCTATAGTGTACTGACGGTACTTTAAAGTACCACTTTAATTAATTACCTCTAACGAATTAAATTTCTCAAGGGTGAGTATTTTTTTATGTATATTCTTTAATTTTTCATTCTAGTAACTGAAAAAAATAATTACATGAAAAAAATTGCAGTAGATCATAATGAAGTAGATAAAGGGATATTCGTTTTAGCATCCTTATTGTTAAGCAATGTAATAAATATACAAACGAATTGTACAAATTCCTCAGTTGGTAGTCAATTAAAAACATGATGAAGGTTATGTTCTTTTAAAATAATGTTTATCAGTTAAATAAATCAAATAAAGTCCTCTATACGACATACAATAATGTCAAAAGTAATTTTGCTTTCATTTTGAGGTAATCAAGCACTTTTGGCGCACTTATATAGCATACTTGCCAACTTCCGACTTAATTTCCGTAAAATGTGAGCTGATTTAAACCAGGTTAAACATGTTTCGAACCAGAATTTTTTTAAAGAAATGATATCGAACAAGTTCCACGTGAAAACGGGGAATTTAATACCTAATGATACATTCAAAATATTTTCCGGTTAGACACCTGTTTATCTTGGTTTAAATAACTCACTTTTACCAGAAGTTGGCAAATATGATGTAGTACACTGGCTTTTGTGTCTTTTTATTTCACATTAAATGAACCTACAATCATTCATTTCGCCGGTATCAACTGAAAGTATTTCGATTCGAACCAGAAATTTATAAATAAATAAGGAATAAGTTAATTAGACTAGTTGGACCGTATTAAATAAAAATTGTGGTTTGTATTATTTCTTTTGAGACTTGAGTGAAATTACCGGCTATGTTTGGTGTTAAGTACAGCATAACTCTGAATACAACCTAACTAAATCAATGTCAAATGATTTCTACAGATATGTTCACCATGTCATCAAAAATGAATATAATTTATAATGAAACGTCTTCTATGCCGGAACTCTGATTGGTTTCTACAACACATCTACTATAGCTCTGCATGAATTCTAATTTGCAGTTATCGAAATAATAGGCTTTTATAATATTTATCTACAATCATATTCGATATTTGAGTATTTGCATGATTGGCACTGAAATGCATTCATATGTAAATAGCGTGCATTCCTATATTATTCCTGCGAATTGCGTTAAAATAGAGTGGTCTGAATACGTGAATATTTAAATTACTTTTAAAATATGTCATGTCATATATTAACATAAGTAATTGTCTTTTTCATGAATTTATTATAATAAGTGTTTAAAAAAGTCAAATTTATTTCCATTTTTAAATTTAAAACAATATTTTCTCAGAGTATAAAGAATATGTTTCGGTTAACATTAGCGGCGGTCAATGAGCCAAATAAGTGAGGAAAACAGGAAAACAAAGCCTTCTGCCTCAAGCCACGAGATTCGCAATTATAATTAAAGGCTCTTCTAAAATTAAAACTGACTAATTTTTGACTCATTCCTGAAGTTATTTTCATTCTTAAATACATAAACTTTAGAGCTGTTCTTATTAATATACCAAAAAGTCCAGTAGCGTTTTCCCGTTTGTTATAAAGTAAAATATGTTCTTAAAATATTTGCTGAGCATCTTAGGTGGATATTTGACAGGAAAACAGAGCCTTCTCCCTCAAGCCACCAGACTCGCAATTATAATTAAAGGCTCTTCTAAAATTAAAATTCACTAATTTTTGGCTCATTTCTTAAGTTATTTTCTATTTTCATTCTTAAATATTCATGAATTCATTATATTTAATATGTTTACATTCCAATTACACCCTATTATTTCTACTACATTTTGTCAACTTTCTGAAACTGGCGTTAAATTTGGTAAAAAACCCTGCATGATATAAACAAACTAGTATGTTGTGGCCATCACAAAACTTTCTTCTATATAAATCACATCAATTAAATCATTTAAGTAGTACAAGAAATTACATCAAATTAGCACCAATTCATATCAAAGTATATCTGAATTTGAAGTTTGATGAAAATTCGTGCATTAGTTATTGAGCTAGAGCAATAGGGGAAATTCTGAAAAATGTAGCATAGCACCTGTTGAGCGATTTGCACCAAAA
The DNA here is from genome assembly GCA_963932465.1 of Maratus speciosus. Lineage (NCBI taxonomy): Eukaryota > Metazoa > Arthropoda > Arachnida > Araneae > Salticidae > Maratus > Maratus speciosus. Next base: position 6,645,438 of record OZ010790.1, on the reverse strand, counting down.
TATAAAGAGCACTAATTCATATCAAGACATACCTGAATCTCAAGTTTGTTGAAAATCCAAGCATTAGTTCTTGAGATAGAGCTATTGCGGAAATCGCAAAAATGCAGCATAGCAGCGCCACCTGTTGAGCGATTTACACCGAAACATAAACAGCACTAATTCATATCCAGGTATATCTGAATCTGAAGTTTGTTGGAAACCAAAGCATTAGTTCTTGAGACAGATTGCGGAAATCGCAAAAAATGCAGCACAGCAGAGCCACATGTTGAGCGATTTACACCAAAATGTACAAAACGTCAATTCATGTCAAGGACTAACTGAATCTGAAGTTTATTGAAAATCAGTGCATTATTTCTTGAGATAGAGCTATTGCAAAAATCGTGTAAATCCTGCAAAATGCAGCACAGCAGCGCCATCTGTTGGGCGATTTACACCAAAAGTTACCAGCACCAATTTATATTAAGGAATATTAAAATCTGAAGTTTGATGAAACTCCGTGCATTATTTCTTGAGATAGAACTATTGCAAAAATCGTGTAAATCCTGCAAAATGCAGCGTAGCAGCGCCATCTGTTGGACGATTTACACCAAAACCTTACCAGTACCAACTCATATCAAGAAATAACTAAATCTGAAGTTTGATGAAAATCCTTGCGTTAGTTCTTGAGATAGAGCTATTACAGAAACTGCAAAAAATGCAGCATAGTAGCGTCACCTGTTGCACGATTTACACCAAAAACTAATAACCACCAATTTATATTAGGGACTACTATAATATAAATTTTTATTAAATTCCGTGCATTACTTCTTAAGACAGAGCGCCCACAAAATTTGTGTCACATACACGCAGACAGACAGACTCACAGACAGACATTTTGTATAAACATGTTTTTCGGAACCTCTGACCCCTAACACTGTAAATCCGTCAAAATTTTTAAGTCTAAAATTTTCATAAATCCAATACTTTCTTCTTATAAAGATAGAAGAAAGTAAAAAACATGCAAAACATTTTTTAACTTTAAAAAAAATCGATGTATCTCCATGAATATACGCTCTATTCTTCCACAAATGAATATATATATTGTACAATATCCTTATATTCGTAAGTTATAGCGATAGATCATTTCGTGCATTTTATTTTACAGAGTGATCCCAAACATTATTCTTTTCCTTTGATTTTTTGTTGGCCCCTATTTGTCCTTCTGGTCAAACCGCCGTTGATAAATATGAAGTCGAACATATTCTTCATAAACCTGAGGTTCCCGAAAAATCCGACAAATATATCTTTATACATTCGACAGAATGTCTAAAATTTAAAGTGTCCGATCATCAGTGGTCATATAGTGTATTTACGAAAGTTAGAGCACGGACAGGCAAACCGAGTTCATAAAGCCTTTTCAAGTATGTTAGAAAGTATTAAAAAACCTTCCTGTGTTTATTCTGGCCCTCTCTGTAATATGATTAATATTGCCATAGGCACCCACTCAACGGGGACGACGCGGCAAATCAGGCTAGTTTTCATTGCTAATTTAAGGGGTCTCAGCACTCTTAAATTTGAAAAAAAAAAAAAAAAAAAAAAAAGAAAAAAATCAGACAATTTTCAACATTTAATATCTTAAAATGCATATCATTCAAAACCACCATTTTTATTAGGATTAAAAGATATAAGTATGTTCTTTCATTTCATGTATTTAAAAAATTGCAAGATGCAAAATTAGTACTTATAGGGCGCTCCAAACTGTCAGACATTTGTCGAGCAGAAAGTTGGTATAACAGCTTACGCGCAGGATTACAAAATAAATTTTGCAACTAGAATGAAATTTTTTGTGCTTAATTATACTTAAATTTGTAATAATTACGCTGAACCTAAATAAATTTGTGAAAACCCCCTCACTGACAAGCCCGTGTTAATACGTTCACTAAGCTCCAGGTTTCACTGCAATACAAGCAATATTTAAAGTAATATAATTCTATTGATTTAATGTATTTTTAAAACATTGAACAATGATTTATACTTCCAAGGATTGCATTCATATTCATTATTAAGTTTTTTTATAAAATGTTCAAAGAATATTTTTTTTTTAGCATTTAAAACAAGATGCAGAGAAAACAACATTACAATTTTGCCCTTTTCGAAGACAGTCGGAGGGTTAAAGTATTTTTATATTTTTAATACAAAGTTTTATTTAGCTAATACAAAAGTTTAAAAATTTCAGCAGTATAATCACCTAAAAAAATATTTTTTTTTAATAATAAAAATAAAATTTTAGGTTCAGCTTATACAGACTAACAGGAAACATATGTTTTGAAAATTTCATGAACAAATAAATATTCAGAAGTTTTTGAGATATCCTGGGTGTAATGCCCAAAAACGTCATTTGGAGAAAAATGACTTCAAAATTTCGGAAACGCCGCTTCAGCTATTGAGTGGGTATAATTCTAATAGCCATAACTTCAGTTCTGGGCATTTCAAGGAAACAATCTTATCAAAATCTTCAGAAAAGATAGAAGTTTAACATCTAAAAAATTAAAATTTCGAAAATTTTGAAGTTTTATGAGTCTTAAGACCCCTTAAAGTGTTATTTTTGGCTTAATTCGAGTAATTAAGTTGAGCAGAAGAACTTTTTAATATTAGTGGTATTTAATGTCTGATTTCCAATTTTGCCATTGTGAAGCCGGTGCCTACACATACTTTGCATGTTTTGACGCCAATTTTTCTAACACATTAGCGCCCCTCCTATAATGTGAAGTAAGTATAATTAGATAGCATAATTTTATTAACAAATAATTTTAATAATGCATGCACGTATTTTGTGCTTTTGATTTATGATGCTCGGGTCACGCAATGTAACTTGAAGTAAATGTCAAAAATAATAGTTTGTTTTATTCATTGTAATTAGTTCGCAAACACGAATACACACGGAAAATGCTGAAAGAGTTTCGCAGTTACGGTACAGTCAAAAAGTAAACGAATGATCTTGAACTCCTTTCATTTTGTTACCGTTTTCAGATATACAGGGGCAATTTTCCGTTTAAAAGAATTCCGTTACTTAATGGTATAGGGGGGGGGGGGGGATTGTTTACGGCATATTTTAATTATGTTAAACTATTTCATATAGAACGAAATTGATATACATTGCTGCGGTTTACTACAAGTTACTTCCTGCATAATATGAAGTGCATAGCATTTACAGGGGCGCACAAAAGATTTCGGATACTATACTGTACCAGATGTTACTCTATATTAGCGAGGATTGCTGGAAGTGCATTTATAATTATGCTATGCGCTTTTAAGTTTAACTAAATTTTTGCATACTATGTGGTGTGTATAAATATGCTATAGATCATATACAGGGATACAGAAAAGAATTCGTAAACGTTACTGAGTATGAGCATAAATTGCTTAAAGGTAATTTTTAAATGAGTTGTGCGTTTTTACGCTGAACTACATTTAATATACTAAAAGAGGTTTGTAGATTATAGATAAAGTAATATACAGGGTCACGCAAGGAATTGAATACATGACCGTCTATGACAGATAATTTCTGGAAGCATGATTTCAGTAGTTTTAAGAGTGTTTTAATCTGAATTAAATTTTAGCTGAATAGTCGCGTGTATATAAAGGTAGTAGGTAAAATACAGGGCTGCAAAAAGTGTTTAAATATGTTTCCGTCTATTGGTATAAAATTCTGAAAGTGAAATTTCAACCTATTATGCGTTTTCTTGCTAAACAAAATATTCGCATTATATAGTATATATATACCAACCTATAGATCAAATGCTGCAAATCGAGTCGTCTTAAATTTAGACACATATGTGACTGAAAAAGATTTTCAGACACTTAAGTTGCCTTAACCTGAAAATTAAGAAATTGTTAGGAGTAATTTACTTATTTTTAAGAAATTTTCATTTTAAAATATATTATTTGTACACAGCACGCGCCCCCTCCCCCCATTTTTTTGTATATCATTAATAGCTTAGTTCTAGTCAAAATTTTTCATTGTACACTTTCTTTATTTTTAAGAGTTCAGTTTAAAGTCAGTTGTGTTTTCTAAAATTAATAAAAATAAATAAATAAATAAAAGTAATTTAATAAATTAAGCACCCTTTCTTTTTATTAATTTCTCGTACTTAAATTATGTTACAACATGTAAATGTTGTTATTCAAAAACATTCCTCTATTTTTCTGTAAATAAAACCTTTTCTTTTGGGATACTCTCTCACAAAAAAAAAAAAAAATCTCCCTTTTCTCTCTTTTACTAGCAAACGTGGGGTAAATGGTCAGCTGTGTTCAGAAATAATTGGGACCACACACGTTTACATTTTAAACACAGGATTATTGTGTGGGAATGCTATTTTTCTCATAGCATACCAGCCCCTTTTACAATGCAGTTTTATGACTTTGTTTACGAAAAACAATTTTTTAAGCAGGTGCAAGTATTGCCTGGGCTTCTGAGATTTGAGTTCACGTGATCTCCCCGTGGTTAGAGGGACATAGCAACGAGATGTTCTTGGCATTAGGTAGGGAAATTGACCAATGAAAACAGTTTTCGCCTCCACCCTTTATTGCTTCCTGGGAAGTAACGCGGGAAGAATTGAGGGGACGCGAGAAGCGAGCGCGTGGTTTGTTGGTCGTGTAGCGTTTTTTTTTAGAGGGGTCCTGAGTGCAGTAAGATGTGAAACAACATAAAATTTTGAGGGGCCAAAGGGGCCCGGGAAACCCCCCCCTTTTTTTGTCGAGGCATGAAACAATTTTTATTAAGGATTCGCTTTTGAGACCGAGGACAGAGAAGATCAACTCTTGCGAGTAAAGAGTATGAATTGAATTGTAAGTGCTTTTCGCCTTTTTTTAAAATGAACGGTAAGCGAGCGCGGTTTTAGAAGGTGCATCTTTCGACTGTACTGGTAAGCTGGATATACCTGGCTGCTGACCGAGCATCGGACAAGTAAAAAAATGCCCTGATATCAGATTCTGTGAAATAGAGATCCAAGATAAATCGTGAGCATGCGAAGCAAGACGTTAGCGTTCCGCTCCCTTTTTTGCTAAACATTGATTTATCCTAGAAATATATCACGGAGGATGCCGGCTAGTTTAAAGTTGAAGCAAAACAATTCCAGCTACTTCCACGGAGAGCGAGATTGGCTCCTGACTTCAAATTCCAAAACGATTTCCTAACTCATCGGGTAAAGCTGCGTACCGAAGGAAGTGTGTGGGGTGTAGCCCACCCCCTGAAACTATTTTCAAGATAAGGAGTTTTTTCTACTACAGAAAACAAAAAAAAACACTGCCAGTTAAGATATGGTCGTCAAAGAAAAGTCATCTAAAAAATTGTGTTTAAGATAACTATGTTAAAAGAAAATAGAATAATTTGTGGTGTTCCATGTCGGAAACCTACTATGGATTACATTGGGTATGTTAAGTTTTTTTTCTCTTGTTCCATTATAACGTAATGATTGATTATCTTTGTTTTAAAAGTTGCAATCTATATAATTGAAGCCAGAAAATGTCAACATGATAAAAATCTGTCCTATAAATGTTAGAATATTTACAATATCATTTGTTAATTGTGTTAACTTGAGAAATAAGTTTTGAAACACCTGTATGTATAAGAGTTTAAACTCCCTATGAAGAATTAAATTTAATTTTAATCTTATTCTCTTGACTTGTATCTATTTTCGCACTGCTAAAAGTATTCTTCAATAAAGTAACTTCACTAGGTTTAAATAAGTAAATATACTTTAAAAAACAGAAATAATGAGAATAAATGTTTCAGTTCAAATTAACCCAAGAAGAAGTAGAAATGGTCTGTTTCTCTAAAATTAATTATATATTAATTTAAAAATAAAGATTTAAAAGTAATCATTAATAAATTGAAGAATATAGAGAATATGAACAGTGTTTCTTCTAGTTTTTTGTTGTAATGAAGGTAAACAGCTTAAGTTAACTAAAATTTTCAATTTTACACACCTTTACAATTTAATGAATTTAGCCACATTACGATCACAGCCCATAGAGTTAGATTCTTTTTATGTATGACTTTGAAGCTTGTTTTCATATCTCAGCGCTTGACTGTGAACTTATTCAAAATTCTCAAATTAATCTACCTTTTCAGTTCATTCATATTCCTTTAAGTAATTTGTCTTGCGGTATGTTTAAATTTCATTTAATTAATTATATTCATCTCTTTTTAAGTGATTTTCTCTGGTCATGCATGAATATTCTGACTCTATGACAATTGTTGGGGTTGATCTGAGCAGATAAATTGAGAACCCTGTATTTGCTTTAGTATTTTGTTGCAGTTTTAAAATTCTTTAAGTGTGGCATTGATATCTTAGTGTTAAAGTTTTCTTTTACAGTAATTCTGTAATTCAGCTAGAAGTTATTGTTATGATTTTATATACAGGATTCAATCTAGGTGGAAATTTAACTGCTCAGAGAAAAAAAAAAAACCCATAACAAGAATGGTGCCATGTTATTAAAGGCCTGGTTATTGTATTGAATTTATGTGTGATTTTATATATTACAGTATTTGGTTGGGAATTAACTGTTTGACTGAATTTAGAACTCTATACTTTACAAATTTTCAATGTTTTCCTCTCGCAAAATTCCAGAATTGTCCTTTTTTCTTGTGCGGGTGTGATTTAAAAGTTTAGGTAGTTCATTTTTATTGGTAATTGCCATTCAGTTAGTATACACATTTTGTACAGAGTTCATGCGAGTGATAATTCAGTCATTCATTTACCAAAAATTTAGGGGCAAGCTGGACAATAGGTATATATATATATGTGTGTGTTTTTTCATATGTTGTGTATTATAATATATATGTATAAGTGTATGCTCCAAGGTGTGAGGTTTCTAAGTATATGCCCCCCCCCCCCCTAAGAAGTTTTTCTTTTCTCAAATACTAATTTTTCTGTCATACTTTACATAATTTTATTTTTGTGTAAGTGTTTTAATTGTAATGTGCCCTTGTGTACCGGGTATAATTCTTAAATCTGCATAGGGACGTAATTTTAGTTTACAGTTTAACTTTTATTTCTGTCTAACGTTAAGATTATATATAAAGATTTAATTATGGCAGATGAAGCTACAAAAGAACTTGCACTTGTACAAAAGAAAACGGCCTTAGTCGACAACCTTTCAAGCATCCCCCCTTTTAATGGTGAATCAACAGTTTCATGTTCTGACTTTCTTGAAAAGTGGGAGGAATTAGCAGATTTTTTCGGCTGGGATGAGGGGGAGAAAAAGTTTGCTTTATTAAGCAGAGTTTCGGGAACAGCTGCTAAACTATTGAAACTGCATAAGGGTAAGGATAGTGCAGAACTGGTTAAAATTATTAAAGAGAGGTACATTCATCAGGAAACCCCAGATGTAGCTTTAGCTAAATTTTTAAATTTTAAGCAAACACCTGCTATGTCTGTTCAAGAATTTTTTGACAGGGCTTCTGATCTTTCCCTAAGGGCTCTTGTTATGGATGGGGTATCATCAACAATAGCGCAGCAAAGTAGAGATGCAATGCTACACTCCATGCTGCTGGGAAATTTATTGCCAGAAATCAGGAAGGGGGTAATTTCAAAAGACCCAAAAACACCTGCTGAAATTTTAGCTTATGCCCGATTAGAGGAAAAAGCTTGTAGGAGTGTTAACCCCTTATACTCCCACGATTTGGCACAGGCAACTCAACCGCAACCTATCAATATAGCTTGCGCGGCTACTCAAGCTAAAAAACCGAATGTAAACAATCAGAAGCAGGAAATTGAGGAGCTAAGACAACAATTACAATTGTTAACTGCGAAAATTGATAGTTTAGTGGAGAAAACAGATAATGACAGAAGGTTGTGGAACCCAGAACAAACAAATTTTTCAAATTTTTCTTGCTATACGTGTGGGGGTCTCAACCATTTTGCTCGAGATTGCTCCCAAAACCCCAGAAACCAGTTTTGGAGAGGTAACAATAGGAGTTATCAGGGTCGTAGGGGTATGTCTGGATACCAACAGCCTCAAAGAGGTAGAAGGTATGATAACTCTCAAAGAGGGAATAATTATAGAGGTAGAGGGCAATATACAAGAGGTAGAGGTGGCGACAACAATGTCCCACAACAGGAAACGGGCCAAAATAATGTAACTCAGGAAAATAAAGGTTTAAACGAGTAGGGGCTGAGTCAGAATCAGTCGGACTGACTCATGATAGGCCTAACGACATTCCTCCCTCTGTATATAATGTTTTTTCCCTGTCTGTTTACAATTTGCCTACAATGAAAATTTTTATAAATAATATTTTTTTAAATGTGTTATGTGATACTGGCTCAGGAATTAATCTGATATCCAGGCAAGGCCTTAATCTTATTCCATTTGCAAATACCACTCCATGCAATACCCCGATTTTAACGGTAACAGGTGAAAAGGTTCCACTTACAGAAAAAATAGATTTAAACTTTAAGTTCAATGATGTAAACTGTCAGACAGAATTTTTCGTGGTACCAGGAAAATTAGCTAATGAATTTGTTGCCATTTTGGGTATGCCCTTTTTAAGTAAATATAGTGCCATTATTAATTGTCAACAAAAATCCATTATCTTGAATGTAAACGAGCAGACTTTGTGTAAAAATAGTGTGCAAAACTCCCTCCCTTCCCCACTGGTTGACAGCAAATGTGAATATAGTAAAATAAACAATGTCAATTTTTACAAAACTGAATCTGTAGCATGTCAAACAAATTTCCCAAAGGAGAATTTTTTTAAACATAAAGCTTCTGGGGAAACTCTGAACAACATGGAGTATAATCATAAAGATGAACTAGAATTAAAAGCAGATAAGGAAGATAGGAAAGTACAGGTTAGGGAGAAAAACATTAATGAAATGAGTAAAGCTGTAATTGGTGATAATTGTCAAAGCAATGTAAATAAAGATGAATGCTCTGTTGTTCAGGATCTCTCAGAGATAAATTCAAATGTAGAAAATTCCCTAAATATGAATGAGATTTTTAATGTAGGGGATAATGTAAATAATAATAAACTGTATGTAGGGTGTATAAGTAGTATTAGTAACAGTAATGATGTAAATAGTAATATAGGTTGCAACAATTCGAATGAAAATGAGATAAGTGTTAATGTAAATATTCATAATGTAAATACTAACGTAAGCTCAGATATAATGAATGAGGAGGAGGGAAAAAGTAAGAATAGGGAAATGCAAAGTGTTTATCCTGTCTGCCAGGTCAATGTAACTAATAGTGAAGTTGCACATTTGAGTGAAACAAGTACCGATACATGTAATGAGGACAAAAATTCAAAAAATCATGAGATTAGTTTTGCGGTACTCACCAGTGTAATAACTATACCTCCCCATTCTAAAGTTATAGCAAAAGTTAAATGTTCAAGAGATAATTTTATTCAAAGTAAAGATAATGTGATTTTGGAACCTCTGGTACAGAAAGTCTGTAATAGTGTATTATCGTCTAGAAGTGTCTGTTCTCAGGAACGTGGGCTGTACATATCTTTTGCAAATTTTTCGGATGATAGTGTAACTTTTAAAAAGGGAATGAGGGTTGCCAAAGTTCGAAAGTGTATCGATGATTCTGATTGTGACTATGATAAATGTAATTTTGCTTTTAATGTAAATACACCCGCCCCAGGTGATGATTTTGACCATGCTGACCTGACATGGAGCACAGATATCAATCTTGATCATTTAGAATCCCCCCTCAAACTTAAGATGCAAGAATTTTTAGATAAGAATAAAGATGTGTTTGCAGCTTCAGTTTTAGACTTACCAGGCTGTGACACTATCCCCCATGTAATTAATTTAACCTCAGATAAACCCGTAAAATGTAAAGCATATAGAGTCCCACATAAGCTTAGAGAAGAGTTAGAAAGTCAACTTGATATCCTTTTAAAAGCTGAAATTATAGCCCCCTCTATGTCTGAATTCGCCTCCCCTGTACTTTTAGTTAAGAAAGCGGATGGTTCTTATAGATTGGCGGTCTATTTCAGAGCCCTTAATAAAAACTTAGTTAAGGATGCTTATCCCATCCCGAATATAACAGATTCGGTTGATGCACTTTCTGGGTCAAATTTTTTTTCAACCCTTGATTTAACGAGTGGTTTTTTCCAGCAAGTTGTGCGTCCTGAGGATAGACACAAAACAGCAATAATCACCCATAAAGGACTCTTTGAGTGGGCCAGGAATTGCTTCGGATTATCGACATCTGGCAATTCTTTTCAAAGATTAATGAATGCTATTTTTGGTGACTTAGGAAATTTAGGTATCCTAGTTTATATCGACGATATTGTGATTGCTTCGAAAGATGTAGAGTCCCACCTTGAAAAATTAAATTTAGTGTTCAGTAGACTTCGCCAACATAAGTTAAAGTTAAAACCTAGTAAATGTTTTTTCTTATCTGATACAATTCAATATCTTGGTTTTGAGATTAAAAAAGGTAAAGTTGCACCAATCAATAAAAATATTGAAATAATTAAAGATTTCCAACCACCTAAAACTCGTAAGGCAGTTAGATCCTTTATTGGTACAATATCATTTTATAGGAGATTCATTCCCGATTTTTCAAAAAGAGCCAAAAATTTAATTTTACTAACTAAAGATAATGGTCGTTTTGTTTGGAATCAGGAAGCAGAGGCAGAATTTGAAGATTTAAAAAATGCTTTGATATCTAAACCTTGTTTAAACCTCCCTGATTTTAATAAGGAATTTCATTTATATACGGACGCTAGTGGCTCAGCTCTTGGAGCAGTATTGTCGCAATTTGATGATAACAACTGTTTACATCCTGTCGCCTTTGCCAGTAGAAAATTAAAAGACCCTGAGACGAGGTATTCGACCACGGAGCGTGAATTACTGGCTCTAGTATGGGCTACTTCACATTTTAAGTGTTACTTAGCTAACACACACTTCTTTATTTATACAGATCATGCCCCACTTACATATATGCTCAAAATTCAAGACCCAACATCCCGAATTGCGAAATGGGTTTGCACTCTTGCAGATTTTACCTTTGCGATTAAATTTATTAAAGGTCGTTGTAACAGTGTAGCTGATTTCTTATCAAGGTATGTGAATGAGAATGATTTTTCTGAAAATGTGACCAGCTGCAATTTTTGTATTCAAGTGGAAAAAGGAAATATGTTTATGCCACAATCTGATTTATTAGAGAAAATCAGGGAATTGCAAAAATCAGATAAAAAGTGTATACAGATTGCTCAAAAATTAGACCAAGGGGTGGAAATTGCACCCAAGTATATGCGATTTTTCTTCCAAGATGATCTTTTAGTGGGCGAGGACACTAGAGATTCTCTTGTGCTGAATAAATTACCCAGACTTGTGGTACCAAGAGAACTTATCCCCCAGGTGTTTGCACTAACTCACGATTCTCTAGCTGCTTGTCATCAAGCCTTCCAGAAAACCATTGATCGCATTCGCGAAAATTTTTACTGGCCAGGCATGTCCGCTGATGTCAAACATCTAGTAGAGTCCTGCATTAGTTGCCAACAGAGACGTGCACACAAGGCAAAACATCTCGCCCCATTGCAAAGAATGCCTACCCCTGAATTCCCACTCTCAAAGGTAAATTTGGACATCTTGGGTCCCTTGCCCCAGAATTTTTCGGGTAATAAGTTTATTGTTGCATATATTGATGCGTTTTCAAAATGGCCTGAAGCATACGCAGTATCCGATATCACTTCAGATATGATAGCTGATACCCTTGCTGACTTCGTGTCAAGATATGGAGCACCTTCATATATCACAACTGACAAAGGAAAAAATTTAATATCAGAAGCTATAGAGAAAGTCTATAAGAAGTTTGGCACCAAACACATTCAGACAACCCCGTTTCATCCAAGCGGGAATGCACAAGTGGAGCGACAAAATCAGACATTGAAAAATGCCCTATGTCATATCGTCAACCAAAATCAAACAGACTGGGATACAAAACTCAAATTTGCTCTTTTAGCCCTCCGCACAGCAGTACACTCATCCACAAACTTAACCCCCGCTGCAGTAATGTTTGGAAGAAATCTTAACCTTCCGTATAAAATTTTTTCTACCCCTACAACTTTAAATTACAATGATACTCCTTCATATTGTGAACTCTTATTTCCTGCATTGAGAAAAGTATACACGGAAGTACACAGCAGTCTTGTTAAAGTTTCGGAAAAACAAGAGAAGTATCGTGAAAAAACTGCAGTGTGTAAAAATTTCAAAGTAGGGGATTCTGTCTGGTTATTCACACCTTCCGTAAAGCCAGGTCAGTCAAAAAAGCTCTCTAAATTTAATAATGGTCCTTACACTATAACTGAAAAATTAAGTGAAGTAAATTTTAAAATTGCTCTTCAATCTAACTTATCTAAAACGCAAGTTGTACATGTTGACAGACTAACGGAGTTTAAAAGCAGAAATCGCATTTTTGTACCAAAACAACAACAGCAGGATGTCGATTCTATATCGATTGAGTCCAGTCCGATTGTAACTGACGTCCCTTCGACAAGCAACTTTGATTTTCTTGCACCACGGAAGCGCAGGCGCGGACGTAACTTCGTCCCAGTTTTTTCGACCCCACGGAGCACGCCAGATACAGCAGACAGCGCAGAGCAATCGCCCTTTAGTTCAGCAGAGGCAGATAGCGAAAGTATGGCTCATCATTCTTCCCCCCCAGTTTCCAGCGATACGCATGAGGAAAATTCAGGCGACGTTCAGCTCTCAGATCCAGCACCGGGAGGGAATTCAGCTAATCAAGTTACGTCGGATTGTAATGCGGATGCATCGCGTACTTCGAATGTTAGTCACTTACAATCGATACCAACTAAATCGAATGCTGTCCCGACCAGTCAATATGGATTCCGTGAAAGGAGAGATACGCCAAATTATAGAGTGTAGCAACTTTTTAAGCACTAATCTTTGCCTAGAATAGTTTTTATTTTAATATTTTTTTTGTATATATATATATATATGTTTAGCATTCTTTTAATGTTATTTTGTGCATTTTAGTACGTAATTAATTTTTTGAGGAACTTTAAACTTGTTTTGATTTTGTGTCCGGGTAACGGAAGTTTGTTGTCAATATACTAGATGTTTTCTAACTTAGTTATTATTATTTCTAGTGTGTATTTAGGTTATTTTAATATTAAAACGTACTCCGCACATACATTGTTTAATTTATTATGCATTTTTCCGAATTTTTAGCTGTATTTTCTGAACTTTGAAAATTTTCTGTACATTTTTAATGGAATTATGCATGCATCAAATTCTTCTTATTCGCTTTGTGTTTTATGTATATGCATTGTTTTTTAAGGTAATGGTTTAGCAAGGATAGGTATATTTTATTTAATATACGTAATAAAGTACTTATGTATAAAATTTTGTATATTAGTGTGTAATTTTACTTGGTTTTCTAGGGTAGGTACTAGAATTGTTATTCTTTAGGGAATACACATTTTTAAATACTGTTTGAAATTACACAGATTAGTGTATCTGAGGTGTGAGTTAGTGTATAAGTATAGAAGTATACTATTTGTTTACAACTCAGGTGTATGTATTTCAAACATTTTTCTTGTTTTGAATTAAAGGGGTTTTAGTTCAAAATTTTCTAGTATGTAGGTTGGAACTGAGGTTTGTTTATCTAAATGTAAGTATTAAAATGTTTGGTGTGTATTTACATTAATTCATCTCATTTTAAATCTGTATACCGGTTTTTTTTTTTTAATTTTTTTTGTTGTTTTCTGCCTTCCCTTTTTCGATTTTAGGTGTAATTATTCACCACCACAGTTGGTGTATCAAACTGTTTAATGTTTGTGGATATTTTAGCAAAATTTTGATAACCAAAGTTGGTATATAATTTTTACGTGTTCTTATCTGCAACACACATTGCGGCATACACTTACCAAATGCACAGTGGCCCTGTAAGTGCAGTTGTAAAACTCAGAAAGATCTTATGTGTTTCTAAAATTCAAACGAACAATTTTTCACCAGTCTGAAGAACTCTAATCCACATTTTTCCGAGTGATATGTATTTGTCAACAATATATACCTAATGTTAATTTTTTTTTGGTCTCTGTTTATGTGTATTCTATTGTCCAGCTGTGCACTAGTGTATTGATTTTATGTTTTGTTTATATAACTGTGCATATATATATTTTGTGTCCATATCTGGCTGGCAGTGCTATAAGTCAAAATTAATCCCCCCGGAATAGGTAGTAAGTATATTGCTATACAAAGTTGGGGATATTTGGTTAGTGTTATTAGAGTGGAGTTCGGGTACGGTGTAACTAGAGTGAGCTCTAGTGGTAGTTCTCAAGTCGGCGATCTCATATACTAACTTTGCTCGCCATTGTCCAGAAATAAATTGCAGTCATGGTGATTTTCGTCTGTGAATTGTGTGTGGAAAAGTAGATAATTTTTATACGTAGTATAGGTATCTCAGTTTTTGTTTCTAACATTTACAATTTTGGACCTTTTGGGAAGTTTGCTGTAGTCAAACTACTGTTTCACATTTCCGGAGTGTGTTGCAGTAGTGGCGAATGTACAACGGGACTCTGATCTGTCTTTCGGGCTGAAGTTTAGTTTGTTTTGATGGTCAAAGATCCTTGAGTAGATTCACCGAGATTAAGTAAGTGACTCATTGGGACATGTACTGGGTTTTTTTTTAATTTTTTCGTTTTGAAAATTTTGGCCTTGTGTTTCTTCTTTGACATTCAAAAAATAAATTTTTTTTTGTATTTCATTCAAAAAAAATTGATTTTTTTTCAACCGACGGGGAATCCTGTTAGGCGTAATTTACTTATTTTTAAGAAATTTTCATTTTAAAATATATTATTTGTACACAGCACGCGCCCCCTCCCCCCATTTTTTTGTATATCATTAATAGCTTAGTTCTAGTCAAAATTTTTCATTGTACACTTTCTTTATTTTTAAGAGTTCAGTTTAAAGTCAGTTGTGTTTTCTAAAATTAATAAAAATAAATAAATAAATAAAAGTAATTTAATAAATTAAGCACCCTTTCTTTTTATTAATTTCTCGTACTTAAATTATGTTACAACATGTAAATGTTGTTATTCAAAAACATTCCTCTATTTTTCTGTAAATAAAACCTTTTCTTTTGGGATACTCTCTCACAAAAAAAAAAAAATCTCCCTTTTCTCTCTTTTACTAGCAAACGTGGGGTAAATGGTCAGCTGTGTTCAGAAATAATTGGGACCACACACGTTTACATTTTAAACACAGGATTATTGTGTGGGAATGCTATTTTTCTCATAGCATACCAGCCCCTTTTACAATGCAGTTTTATGACTTTGTTTACGAAAAACAATTTTTTAAGCAGGTGCAAGTATTGCCTGGGCTTCTGAGATTTGAGTTCACGTGATCTCCCCGTGGTTAGAGGGACATAGCAACGAGATGTTCTTGGCATTAGGTAGGGAAATTGACCAATGAAAACAGTTTTCGCCTCCACCCTTTATTGCTTCCTGGGAAGTAACGCGGGAAGAATTGAGGGGACGCGAGAAGCGAGCGCGTGGTTTGTTGGTCGTGTAGCGTTTTTTTTAGAGGGGTCCTGAGTGCAGTAAGATGTGAAACAACATAAAATTTTGAGGGGCCAAAGGGGCCCGGGAAACCCCCCCCCCTTTTTTTGTCGAGGCATGAAACAATTTTTATTAAGGATTCGCTTTTGAGACCGAGGACAGAGAAGATCAACTCTTGCGAGTAAAGAGTATGAATTGAATTGTAAGTGCTTTTCGCCTTTTTTTAAAATGAACGGTAAGCGAGCGCGGTTTTAGAAGGTGCATCTTTCGACTGTACTGGTAAGCTGGATATACCTGGCTGCTGACCGAGCATCGGACAAGTAAAAAAATGCCCTGATATCAGATTCTGTGAAATAGAGATCCAAGATAAATCGTGAGCATGCGAAGCAAGACGTTAGCGTTCCGCTCCCTTTTTTGCTAAACATTGATTTATCCTAGAAATATATCACGGAGGATGCCGGCTAGTTTAAAGTTGAAGCAAAACAATTCCAGCTACTTCCACGGAGAGCGAGATTGGCTCCTGACTTCAAATTCCAAAACGATTTCCTAACTCATCGGGTAAAGCTGCGTACCGAAGGAAGTGTGTGGGGTGTAGCCCACCCCCTGAAACTATTTTCAAGATAAGGAGTTTTTTCTACTACAGAAAACAAAAAAAAACACTGCCAGTTAAGATATGGTCGTCAAAGAAAAGTCATCTAAAAAATTGTGTTTAAGATAACTATGTTAAAAGAAAATAGAATAATTTGTGGTGTTCCATGTCGGAAACCTACTATGGATTACATTGGGTATGTTAAGTTTTTTTTCTCTTGTTCCATTATAACGTAATGATTGATTATCTTTGTTTTAAAAGTTGCAATCTATATAATTGAAGCCAGAAAATGTCAACATGATAAAAATCTGTCCTATAAATGTTAGAATATTTACAATATCATTTGTTAATTGTGTTAACTTGAGAAATAAGTTTTGAAACACCTGTATGTATAAGAGTTTAAACTCCCTATGAAGAATTAAATTTAATTTTAATCTTATTCTCTTGACTTGTATCTATTTTCGCACTGCTAAAAGTATTCTTCAATAAAGTAACTTCACTAGGTTTAAATAAGTAAATATACTTTAAAAAACAGAAATAATGAGAATAAATGTTTCAGTTCAAATTAACCCAAGAAGAAGTAGAAATGGTCTGTTTCTCTAAAATTAATTATATATTAATTTAAAAATAAAGATTTAAAAGTAATCATTAATAAATTGAAGAATATAGAGAATATGAACAGTGTTTCTTCTAGTTTTTTGTTGTAATGAAGGTAAACAGCTTAAGTTAACTAAAATTTTCAATTTTACACACCTTTACAATTTAATGAATTTAGCCACATTACGATCACAGCCCATAGAGTTAGATTCTTTTTATGTATGACTTTGAAGCTTGTTTTCATATCTCAGCGCTTGACTGTGAACTTATTCAAAATTCTCAAATTAATCTACCTTTTCAGTTCATTCATATTCCTTTAAGTAATTTGTCTTGCGGTATGTTTAAATTTCATTTAATTAATTATATTCATCTCTTTTTAAGTGATTTTCTCTGGTCATGCATGAATATTCTGACTCTATGACAATTGTTGGGGTTGATCTGAGCAGATAAATTGAGAACCCTGTATTTGCTTTAGTATTTTGTTGCAGTTTTAAAATTCTTTAAGTGTGGCATTGATATCTTAGTGTTAAAGTTTTCTTTTACAGTAATTCTGTAATTCAGCTAGAAGTTATTGTTATGATTTTATATACAGGATTCAATCTAGGTGGAAATTTAACTGCTCAGAGAAAAAAAAAAAAACCATAACAAAATTATAGATATATTAATTTAAGACACGTAAGAGTCTTACTATGATCTTGGTGTAAACAAACTGAGAAAATTGTCTAAAATATCCACAAACGTTTTATTTTAAGACACTTTGTTGTTTCCGTTCCGTAATAGCCACAAGGGGGTACTCTCAATTGCACATGCGTTTTAGATTTCTTTCGTTCGAACTTGGTATACGTTGTAATTCAAGCTGAAAATTTGTTTTTATGCACGCGTACATATTAACTCGTTTTTTGCGTAATGTGACGTTCTGTGATTTTAATTCGTAATCACTTAGTTTATTTATTTATTGAACGCTTACACCCGACTTGCGTTCTTGACACCAAATGTCTCTTATAAGCTGTCATCGATATACGGACGAAATAGACACAGACGTAGACAGAAGATTACATCCGAGAACTCTACAAAGTGTGTTTAACGGAAATCGGCTTAGTATTAATTGATATTAATTGATATTAATAATATTGTGTTATTCCTCTTCGTCTCGTCAAAGCTGGTAAACAACTGTAGTCCTGCGGATTATGTTTTTAGGGTGAAAAAATTTCATTCTTATAATATAATTAACCGGATATAGTAAGGAATTTTCTTCTAAAATGATGCAAGTCTTTCTCCCTCACTGCAACAGATCTGTAAATTTAATATCGAGGAATTTTTATTACTGCTTGCAGCTGCGTTTCAAGTAAGTGTCATGATTTTTTTATACTAAAACTAGTGTCTTTTATTATTTTCGTTATAGTACTAAATAAAATACTTCATGAAATGCAATTTAGTTTTAAATCTTTTTGCGAAAAAAAACCCACTAATTCTAGAAGTATATATTTTTAGAATTATGACGTTCTCCTGCATTACAAATTATATATTCTGAATTCTCATCCTTTTTTCCCAAATTTAAAGTAATAGTAAGCTAGTTTGTGTTCTCAGCCGCAGATTAAAATAAGATAAATAAAGTATATGAAAATATATGACATTGTCATAAGACTCATGTATTATGTGCCGTTAATCTACGAGTAACTATAAAACTGCCAGTAAAAATATACATATATGTTTGATTTGAAATCAATTCTAATATGATTTTTAATTATTTTTAGTAAAAAAGTAATTTGAAATTTAAAATGGGTATTAGTAAAATTCTCTAACTAGATTTCGCACTTAAAATTGTAGTTTTCATAACTTCATTTATATGCACTTATATGAAAAATACAAAAACGACCATTAGATGTTAAGATATATATTTAAGACAAAAGAAGTTTGGTAACTATAAGTAATTTTTTCTTCATGTTATTAATATAGAATATTTATTTATTTATTTTTATTGATAGTTAAATAGCTTTTGTGATTATTCTCTAATCTATATAAAAACATTGCCCATGTGGCGATATAATTTTTAAAAGAAATCTAATTTTTAAATTATATGGATTTTTATTTTTTATTTCGGGGACGGAGGAATTTTGTATGCAATTTTCGTAATCTGATATCTTAAATCTTTTTCGACATTGCACAGATTATAATGAATCTTTCGAGCTTTTAGGATGGGACAAGATTAAAAAATATATATATTTAACCAAATACCGAAAAAGCTCTCAATAGCGGACACTTCGCAATTGCGGAATTTGTTCGATAATCGGAGGTGTCTGCTTTTGTGAGGTAAAAATAAACAAATGTGTATGCGTTTTGGATTAAGGTTTTTTGCTAAATAGAAGTAGGGTATGTCCATTAACTTCTATAACGGACTCTCAGGAATACCGGACACCTCTATTTACTGAACATAATGCATGGTTCGACTTTTTGCAGAAAAGGGATTTGATTGAAGCATGGGCAAAGTGGGCAGTGTCCCCTCTCTTCTCCTCTCCCTACCAAATTTAGGGGCCTCAAATTAGATAAATTTTTGTAAAGTTAATATTTCAAATTTTTTTCAACATTGCTCTGATTATAATCAATATTTTGAACTTGTAATGTAGAATTAGGTTAAACACTAAATAAATAAAAAAAAAATCTAAGTACAGTAAAACCTCTCAATCACGAGCACTTCGGGAACGCTGAATTTGCCTGCTATTCGAAGGTGTTTGATTTTCAGAGGTACCTGTTTTTGTTGAAAAAGATTAGTATTTGCTAAATAAAGCTGCCCGTAGGGAGGTTTTGCAATAAAATTTCCATAACGGATACTCCTAAATAGAGGACACCACTGTTTAGGAAACACATTTTTTATTCATAGCATACAAATTTTTTATGTACTTTTACCTCAGAAAAGCAGGCACCTTCGAGTGGCGGACAAATTCCACGGTCCCGAGGTACCCGCTATTGAGAGATTTTACTGTATTTAGATAAATATTTTTTGTTTTTAATCTTGTTCTATTTCTGAAGTTCAAAATATTTATTATAATCAGTACGATGTCGAAAAGCTTTACGAAACTTGCATGCCAATTTTGGGAGTCCCTAAAATCCGGTTGTATGGGAGTGCAAGGGCAGGTCCACAGCCAAATATTTTTCAAGGATTTAATGTGGTCAAACTTGGCTACATATAATGCTTACAAAAAAAGGGCTGCGATTCCAACTCAAAAAGTGTCTGAAAAACTTAAGACATTTTAAAACGTCTGAAAATTCAGACATTTCAGTTTACAGTGAATACAGGGCTGTAAAAAAGAATCGGAATACATATCTGGCTATGGACGGCTGAAATTAGTTTTCAAATGTTTTGTGCGTATTAATACTTAGAATTTTTTCCAGAGAGAAGCATTCGCCTAGCATACAATATTTCAAATGAAAAACAAATTTCAAATTACTTGCTTAAAAGGTGCAAAGGCCAACATAGTGAAAAAGATTCCATGTGTCCCGGCATGGAATCTTTTTCACTATGTTGGCCTTTGCGCCTTTTAAGCAAGTAATTTGAAATTTGTTTTTCATTTGAAATATGTTTTATGCGTTTTCTAAGCTGTTTACTTGAGAATCATTAACTTTGTAACTGTAACTGCCATTGTTTATTTGAAATAATATTTGGCGATTTATCAACTGAGCCCAAATAACGGGTAAATGACTTTCAATTATTTTATTAATTTATAATTGAGTTTTAAATATATTAAAATGCTGTATTGCCGTCGGAAAGACACCTACATAAATTCGTAATCCTAGCACACCAGAAAATCAGTGAAACATCTATTACAAAATAATTCTATCTTTGCATGCAGAAGTTAAGTTGATTGTAATTAAACATAAAATAAAATGTTTTTTGAAGACTGTAACAATATTGAGAAACTTATTATGGAACCGGAATAGAAATGTTACAAATACTACTAAAATAAGGATCAGTCTTTAGAGTGCTTCTGGCAATATATATATTAATAATTCTTAATTTTTTTCAAGCGATCCCCACCCCTGGAAAAAAAGATTGCTTCATAATTATAATTTCGCATGTCATTTTGTAACTATGATAATACTTTTCAAAATACCACTGATGTTTAAGCGTTCTCGAGTAAGCGTCATATTTTTTTCCAGTGGTAAACATGTCAAGTTTCCAGCCAAATAAAAAGCATGTGCGTACAGTTTTTCTTGTTAAATCAAAAGA
Source organism: Maratus speciosus (assembly GCA_963932465.1). Taxonomy (NCBI): domain Eukaryota; kingdom Metazoa; phylum Arthropoda; class Arachnida; order Araneae; family Salticidae; genus Maratus; species Maratus speciosus. Next base: position 6,624,501 of record OZ010790.1, on the reverse strand, counting down.
AAACCGTGAGTGGAAACCGTGTGGAAACCGTCTGTGTTAACTTTTATTCTTTTTCACATTTTTTATCTTTTTTATAGTAATTCATGCAACTACAGTTAGACCTATACTATCTCAAGCACTCTCTATAAACATTTCAGTAATTACGGAGATACAAATAAAAATATTAATTACGGAGATTAATTAAGGCTTTTTAATTACGGAGATGTCGAAAAATGTCTTGATGACTGGATCACCCAAAACATGTATGGTTTTTCTAGGAGGGCGTCCACAACTTGCCAGAGAGATGGAGAAAATGTGTAGCCAGTGATGACACATACTTTGAATAAACCATTTTTTACCTATTTCCCAAATCATAAGCTTTTTTTTTTGTTGTTGTTTTTCTTTGTTTGTTTGTTTTTTTAACGAAAAAATTAATAATTATTAATCGCCACACCTAGTGTAATGCATTAAAAATAGCATACTATTTAGATACAATTTTAAATTATAAGTTATTATCCGACTGAAAAGAAGGGTTATGTGTTTCACGCGTATCTGTGTATGTTGATTTCTTTATACCCTCGATACATCCCAAAGGCTGGATGGATTTTTATGAACGAGGTCTCTATCGATTCGTCTTAATCTTCCGATGGTTATAGGATAGGTTTTGTTTTTATAAATTCAAAATGCTGGCCGTAAAATAAAAATGGCAGTAGAGACGAAAAAAAAATTTACGCGCCATATTGAGTGGCCTATCATTGGATAGGTCTTTCAAAATGAAGACGATGTTTCATTGACCATTTTGTAGTCAGAAGCTCCGTTTAAATATTATACAACCTGGAAGTTGAGTACTTAGGTTCGCTACCTTTACTGTAACTCTAACCTTCATAATATACATCTATAGGCCTCATCAAAAGAGTGTTTGTAGATAGCAACTAATAATTAAACACAACTTAAAAGTCATCAATACAAGTAAATAAAAAAAAAGGTAACTAATATAAAAATAGTTTCATATTGATGAGAAATAATTAATTAGTTCGCTTTTTACGCAGTCGGGTTTTTTGATTTTTTAAATTTAATATATTATTATATCAGTAATTTTAGATTCAATTTTAAAAAATTTCGTTATATCACTAAATAAGAAATTAAAGATTCACTTAGTTTAATTTTGCACAAGAATACCTGTAAAATAATTGTAACGATGTTTACCTTTTTTTCATTATTATTATTAAATAGCATTTCCCAAATCAAATATTAAATTTAATTTTGAAACAAAGCCGTCCAGATGGATTTTGCTATCCGTTATTCTCATTATTAACAAAATATAGGAAAACGCTCCAGGATAAATACATTTTATTTTTATCTTATTTTTAAACTCGACACAAAGCGGAACTTTTTTACAAATTATTAACTATATTCAGAGAATAATAGCTCACATCCTTAAGAATGCGGAACTTGATTTTCCTCCAAAAGCGCATATTCATAAAAGGCCATTAAAACAAAATATATTCTGATTTTTTTTAAATGCTATAAAGTGAACTTAATGTAAAACTAAAAATATATTAACATCAAAAGACGAGCTTATAAGAAGGGAAAAAACCGCAGTGCTTTGAATTATATAGCACTTTTGCAATTAGAGAGAGTTTTCCTTTTTTTTTTTTTTTTTTTCGTTATCGTTCCTTTATCATTTTTTTCATTTATTTATGACAAAAATATGAATAGAGAAAAAGTATACCAATAGATTTTTTTAAAAACTATGTTTGATATGAATAGAAGTGTTTAAATTTGAGTTTTTTCACCTTAAGAAATTTATAGATAGATATACATTCATATTATCTTTATTTCGTAAAGTATTGATGAACATTGTAAACAGAAACTCTTGGGTGCCAGTCTTTTAGATTATCTAACACTTTTGCAAATGGAACAGCTTTCTTTCATTATATATGTTTCTTAATTTATGAATTTTTTTAATTTTCATTTATAGATTCCAAAAATATGAACAAAGAAAAACCGTACCAACACATTTAAAAAAAGAAGGAAGTAGAGTATGGATAGAGTGTTTTGTGTGTGTGTGCTTAAATGTGAGTCTTTTAAATTTAAGAAATTCATATATAACTCTTTAATTTTTAAAGCATTGAGGGACATTATAAGCATAAATACTAGGTGGTAGTGCTTTAAATTGAGGGGCTCCTAAGTTTTCTATATTAAATAAAATAGTAAAAAGATGTTAAATACTACCTGCAGAGCAAAGTAAATTAAATCGAAATTTATTTATAGAGAAATTTATTAAGAAATATCAGTAAGAAATCGCGCCTGCAAACCCCCCCCCCCCCATTTTTGTGTCATCGATGACTTCGAGAAAAAAAAAACTCACTGGTCAATTCAAATCGACCTTTAGAAAATACTTATTTGAAATAGTAAATATTAATATTTTTCTAAACAAAAGATACCGTTACAACCGAGAAACTATCCTAAATAAGTGAGCATTTTATTTATTTATTTTTTTTTTTAATTACCATCCGAGAAATGGACATGGCTGATTAAAACTGCAGATAGAACGGAAAACGTTGAAACGAACATTAAATATAGATTAAGAAAAAAATGTCTTTGAAATAATAAATATTAATATTTTTAAGCGGAAGACGCCGTTACAGTCCTAAAGATATCACGAAACCGTTCATATTTTTCTTTTTCTTACTTTCTTTCTGTCTTTTTCTTTTTTTTTCTTTTTTTCAATAACTGCATGGGGACCAAAAGATTGCAATTCCAAATTGCCGAATAAAGGTTAAAAAAATTCACTATGTCTGTTAGAGAAAAGCAAGAATCCCCCGGACATACGCAGAAGCGATAGCTGTCATAACGCAAGCTCGTTCATTATTGTTTGATGAATTATTTTCGGACAACAGAGATCGCTGCAAAACTTATCGCAGGCTTAGGTCCGTTCAGGACTTTAATTCCAATCAATATTTAGCTTTTTTAATTTGGAAACAAACTGGAGTACGTATTTAATCAAATTCATATTTCATTGGTCTTGTATTTTATTTCTTTTATAAAGTAAATCTTTTAAAGAAATCATACAGAATGTGGTAAAAGACTTAATTTCAAATCTCGCAAAAAAAAAAACAAGAAAGTGTGGTTGTACAAGAAAGTGTGGTATTTGAATGCACGTAAAATAATTTTAAAATAAATAGTCTAAAAAGTAAATACACAAACTCTTCAAGTAAATTTACACTTTTATTATTATATTTTTTAAATAAATCTATCAAATAATGCTTTGGTGCACTTCTGTTAGCTACTTTTCTTCAGCAAATTTGCCATTAGTACTTCGTAAACGACTTTAAATTAAGATGTTAAAAAAATGGATTCGAAAAAATATATAACTAGATCAATACTTTTCTTAATAAAAATATTAATAACGCGACTATAGTTTTGGAAGCAATTAAGCAATTGCTTTCCTTTTTGATGCAACTTCCTTTCTTCATAGAGTTTAACTTAACTACGCAAATAAAAGCCAGTCTGGATGTAGTACGCTGTATTCCACTTAATGGAAAATATGGTTAAATGGAACTTTAGTCTCATTGTTTGTACTGTTTATTGCATTTAAAGGCTATTGCTATTTTTGTGCTATTTTTACTTTCTTCTATCTTCAATAGAGGAAAGTATTGTAATCGAAATTTTTTTCGACTTCCGGTTTTCGACGGATTTACACGTTTTATGGGCCAGAGATCACAAAAAACATGTTTATACAAAATGTCTGTCTGTCCGTGTGTCGCCATTGTACCATCAAAAAGTGTATGAAGTCATGCATAGAAATGAACCAATTTTTTTTTAAGTTTTTGGCTATGGCAAGCAGGTCCTCCCTTAATTTGGAAAAAGTCCGCCGGTAGTGGACGCTGTAATAGCGATTTTTGTGCTATTTTTTGCATTTTGAATATTGTGCCATCAAAAAGTGTATGAAGGCATGCATAGAATTGGACCAAATTTTTTGTGTATGTTTTTGGTCATGGCAAGAAGGTCCTCCCTGAATTTGGAAAAAAAATCGCCGGTAGAGGGCGCTGTAATAGCAATTTTGGGGCGATTTTTGTGCATTTTGAATATTGTACCATCGAAAAGTGTATGAAGTTATGTATAGAATTGAACCAATTTTTTTTTGTGTGTATGATTTTGGCTATGGCAAGAAGGTCCTCCCTGAATTTGGAAAAAAATTCCCCGCTAGGGGCGCTGTAATAGCGATTTTTGAAAATTTTGAATATTTTGCCATCGAAAAGTGTATGAAGTTATGCATAGAATTGTACCGAATGTTTTGTGTATGTCTTGGCCATGGGAAGAAGGTTCTCCCTGAATTTGGAAATATTCCGCAAAAAGGGGGTACTATAATAGCGATTTTTGTCTAATTTCCTTAATTTTTCTTAGTACTATTGTACACCGGTGGCTCCTGAATCGACGGGTCCTTCCCATCCTGATAAGCCGACTATCCGCGAACAGCTGATATGCAACAGAATAACGAAAAACTATTGCTTTTAATAATTATCATGATGGAGATTAACGCGTTTTACTCTGATTAATTGACGACTGACGCAGAAATTTAAGATGAAAGTCAAAGTTGATAAAGTATTGAACTAATAAAAATGAAATATTGACATTTTTTACAACATTTTGAAATATTAAAATATATGAGATAGAAGAAAGTTTTGGGATTGGCATATGTTAACTAGTTAAATACCTCCAAATAGTCAAATTGGTAGCTCAGTATCATATGTACATAAATGCTAACGAGGCTCCTAGCTTATGTTTCGAAATCACTAACAATACCCTAGCAGAACTTTTAGTACGACTTAAAAGACTCGCGATTTAGACACTATACATATTAGTGCTATGCCAACCACTATGCATAAGAAATAGATGTAACAACTGAACTTAATCATTAAATATAAACGTGGACTTTAGACATAATATTGGATCATTAGACATAATATTGGATCTAAGTACACGCACTGTTATGTCCAGTAATTGGCTTTACTATTATATATAGTGATTAGCTTCATTATTATGTCTTGTGTCCACTATGCTTAGATCCACTATTATGTCTAGTGATTAGGTCACTTGACATAACAATGCGCTCAGCATAATTGACACAAGGTACAGTCGTGGGGAAAAAAAGCAAACACCCCAACTAACTCCTCAACAAATTATCATAGAAGAAAGTTACTGGTACCGAACTATTGCAAATAAAGTCTACTTTTAAATTATGTATATAAAATTTGCTTAGGGGGCCATCTATATATTAAAACGAATCCAAACTTCATTTTTTTTTCAATGGCAATACCCAATTTTAACAAGATATCTAAAATCTTTAGTTCAAACTATGCCTAGACACCAAATTTCAAGTCATTTGAATGATAAGTTTTTGAATTATAAAAATTCAAAATTTAGTGCTTCTAATGTTAAATTACATGTTTATATTTTTATTAATATCTCCTGAAATTATACTCCTAATGTTTAACACATTAAAGAAATACTATTTAAAAGTATTTCATGTTGGAATGTTATTCCATATGGAAAACATGAATACGAAATTCCTCAATAGTAAACAGTAAAAAGGTTAAAAGTCTTACCTTTATGTTTTGATGTATTATTCAGTAGAAATATCTTCTTCTTAGGATGAACAAAAAACATTTATTTGAAGATTAAATACACTAGAATAATATGCTGCACACAATACTGATAGCACTTCACAATATAAAAAACAGATGAATATTCTTGAGACTATATACAAACACAAATATAAAGAAATACTTTTAACTATGTATTAAATATTATTTTGTTGCATTTTTTTAATGTATAATATTATTCCTTTGGAATATTATTGGATTTTTAATCCAGCAGCATTTTGCTACAAACTGCTATGAGTCATGGAGGAACACTAACTGTTCTGAGTATCTGTGCCAGAGAAATAACAAAGAGGATTGTCTGATGCTGCCATCTGGTGAAATGTTCTTGAAACAAAAGAGCAATTCTCTAACATCTCTCCCGTTTTGTGATAGAATCTGATACCAGGTGGATAAGGTTTCTACAAAGTTCAAATTTGGCCTTTGGCAGCGGCTTCGTCATTATGTCTGCTATCATTTCATCTGCTGATAGATATTTGACATCTATAAAATTTTTCGTTTTCAAATTTCAGCATTCCAGTCCTTTTGTCTTGGATAATTGCATCTTCGACTTAGTATGTGTGTATGAGCAGTAATATCAGGTCTTGTGCATGAGGAAATATATAAAAGACTTCCTATAGCTTGTCTATAATTATCATTTGATGATAAAAGATTTTCTTCTTTATCTAGACTATAATAGTTAGTTTCCATTGTGATATAAGTTGGTTTGGCTTCTTCAAGCTGAAAATCTTTAACTAATTGATTTATTTTACTTCTTTGTGAAAGTAGATAACTTCCATCTTCTTTTCTGAAAATTTCTATACCTAAGAAGTATTTTGCTTCTCCTAGTGATGTTATGGGATAAGATTTCTTTAAATAATTTATTACTTCATTAACTTCATTTTTATCTTCTGACCTTATCAGCATATCATCTACATACAGTATGAGATGAATTTGTCTTCTTTGATTTTTCTTTTATGAACAAACATGGATCAGCTTCTCTTTGTTTAAATCCATATGCCTTTAGAGTATTCTCTATTTCTTCATTCCAGCACTTGGCTGTTTGTTTAAGACCATATATAACCTTTTTTTTAATTTATAGACTTTGTCTTTATTTTCTCCATCATGAAAGCCTTCTGGTTGATGCATGTATAATTCTTCATTATCTAGTTTACCATGTAAAAAGGCTTTTTTAACATCTACTTGAAATACTTTGGCTTTATGATAAGATGCTCAGGTCAGAAAAGCTCTAATGGTTGTATGTTTGACGACAGGAGAGAAGGTTTCATCATAATCAGTGTCTAGTTTTTGAGTGAAACCTTTGGCAACTAATCGTGCTTTGCATTTTATTTCTTCTCCATTTTCATTACCTTTTGTTTTGTAAACCCATTTACAGCCAATGGCATGCTTATTCTTGGGTAAAGTGGCAAGCTCAAATGCATCATTTACCTTTAAGAGTTAAATTCTTCCTTCATAGCTTGAAACCATTTCTCTTGATCTTTTACTGGTAATTTTAAAACATCTTTAAAAGTTTCAGGATCTTGATTTTTTGAACAACTGTCTTCAGTTTTGTAAGAATATCTTTCTAGTGGGATTCCTTTAGTCTCTCTGCTATATATTCTTCTCTGGGAATTATTTTCACTTTCTTCTATTGTTTGGCTATCTACTGATTTTTCTTCCATTTTTATTTCTTCTGCAGTACTTTCTATTGGGATAGCTTCACTATCATTTTCAAGATTTTCTTCTGAAACATTAAAATGCATTAAATCTGAGGTTCGCTCTTTAGGATTTTCTTGAAAGACATTTTCACAGTTCATATTTTCAAAAAACTTCACTGTTCTGCTTATCACTATTTTTCTACCGCCTGTGTAAATTCGGTATACCTTGCTTCTTAAATCGTAACCAACAAAAACTCCTTCAGTGGCTTTTTTATCAAATTTTTGTCCCTTCTGTTTATGAACATACACAACACATATGCTTTGCATCCAAATACTTTAAGGTGACTCAAATTTGCCTTATGCCCATTCCACAGTTCATATGGTGTCTTTTCAGTTGATTTTGTGGGTAATCTATTTTGTAAGTAGGTTGCTGTAGCTATGGCTTCTGCCCAGAATGTTTTTGGCAATTTAGCATTTATAAGCATGGCTTTACTCATTTCAATAAGTGAGCGATTCTTTCTTTCTGTGACTTTATTTTGGGATGGCGAATATGGAGTCGTTGTTTTATGATTTATTCCTAAGTTCTTAACACTAGAACGCCCGGAAATTTTACTCAAGTTTCATAAAAATATTTGTCACTAGAATTTTTATTTAAAATTACTAGGGGGCTCTGCCCCCTACGAGTTACGCTCGTCAACCCCCGTTCAGACACCGCAGACTCTAACAGCATGATAATTTGATCGGCTTTAAAAAGATTTCGGAAGATTGAATTATAATTTGAATCTGACAATTATAATCTGACGTAATTTTCACCAATTTTTTCTTTTTCTTTTTAATATTCACGTAAAAATACTTTTGTTAGAAAGGAAATATTATGATCATCTTAAAATATCAAATAAATGTCTCGAGCAATTTTTAAATTTTTGCAATATTATTTTTTGTTCATTTTATATAATAAGCGTAATGTGACGTAAATGTGACGTAATTTCTCCTATTTAAGACTTCTAACGCATGTTTATGAATTTATTAATTTACAATATTCTGTCTCTTTTAAAATTCACGTGTAATTATAGATTTTATGACGTAATTTTCAATGAGTTCCTGCTTTTTATATTTTCTGTTTATAATAGTCACGTGTAGAATAAATTTTTAATTTGAAGTAAACATTGTTTCCGCTGTTTATACAACTGGCAACAGCTTAAATTAATAACATTTTCTAAAATTTGTAAAAAATATCTCTCGAAATGCTAAAAATTTGAATTTAAAATTGAAATAAAACCTCAAAAAATGAGTCAAATAAGAAAAGTAAATACAATCTGCACACCGGGAACTTATAACGTATAAAATGATCTAAAAATGATTAAATTCTCATGTATAGTTTTTGCTCCAATAAAACTTTTTTACTGGAACGATTTTGTCCAACTTTAGCATTAAATATCTCTTAAAATAATTCTTCGATTTGAAAACTGTCTGCATCAACGTGTTTATCAAGCATTTCTCTATAATACTACCGATTTTCATATTTTTGTATGCAACAGTTTTTTTAATATTAACGATGAAAGGCCATGCTTAAGCATTCAAATTGGATGTGGATCTACCCGGAATATCTACGCAGATTTGCAATGGTCCATTTCCAAATCAAAACTTTTTTTTATATATAGAAGGATGTGACTAATTTATTTAACGCAATTCTGCGTGTTTTAAATTTAACTTATTTTATGAAAGAATTTCTGGTTCCAGTTGGCATTTAATCATATGGTCGGAGTCGTATCGACTCCTCCCTGGCGTTTTAGTGTTAAGGTAGTCTCTGACAGATTCGTTGCAATATTCTGCTCCATTGTCACTACGCAAGGATTTAAACTTCAATCTAAATTTGTTTGTTGCTGATGCAACATACTCTTTTAATTTATCAAATACTTCATCTTTAGAGGAAATAAAATATACTTGTGTATAACTAGAGTAATCATCAATAAATGTAACAAAATATCTTTTTGATCCCATACTTTTTGTTTCTGTAGGACCGCATACGTCGCTATATATCAAATCAAGTGGTTTTTTACTTATGTATTGCGTTTCTTTTGGAAATGATTTTTCTGTTAGCTTAGCTTTTACGCAACTTGAACATTCAGTATTATGAGAACAATTATTCACAGTAATACCTAAAGCTAAATCATCCTTTTGAATTTTCTTGATGGATTCCAAATTTCTATGGCGCAGCCTTTGGTGCCATTTTAGAATGCAATTGACATTAGAACAAACGGGTAATATTAAAAAGCAGAAAAACCAACGTTTAAAATGCACAAATAATATATGAAAAGCAGCAAACAGCTGTTTCGAATCTACTAGCGAGATTCTTCTTCAGTGCAAAAGGAACAGCGTGCTAGAAAAAGCAAGGCTGAGCAAAATCATAGACAGAGACGCGCTGGCTTTTATACCCTATGCGGGTGGCGAAGGCGCCAAAACAACCAATGAGAGAGAAGCAGTGGAAACGACTGGGTGGACAAGTAGCGACATCTACCGGAGAAGTAGAGAAAAGAAACCAAAAAAGGGGAATTAAATTAACGCTTTCCAAATACTTGGAAGATCTGGAGTACTAGATAAGTCATTGACTAAAGAGTGAGAATTTTTCTGTCTCTGCTATTCCTTCTTTACCTAATCTTATTGCTCCTATTGAAAGAGCCTTTAAGCATAGCGCTCTATCTTCTTCTCAAAAAGAGTCTATTAGGCATCTCATTGCCAATACTGTTGATTTCAATTCTAATGTTTATAAAACCAATCTTAAACATCCTGTTAAACAATGTCTGAAAAATATGCGTTCTGATCCAAACTTAATTATTACTAAGGCCGACAAAGGTGGTCAGATTGTTCTTCTCGACAAATCTACGTATTTGGAAAAAACCCATAAATTAATTAATGATGGTCCGTATGTGGATATCCGCAAAGACCCTTCCACTAGTGAAATTAACTCTATTAAATCTGCCATTAAGTCTTCTTCCATTATTCCTGCTAACTTTAAGAAGTCCCTTATTCCGTCTATTGCGCATTGTGCCAGGTTTTATGCTTTACCTAAGGTCCATAAACCTGACATTCCTTTTAGACCTATTGTCTCTAATATCGGTACAGCTTCTTATAGCTTGCCAAATATTTAGTTTCTGTTTTTTCCCCACTTTTGAGCAGTAACTGTTTCACTGTTAAGAATTCTTTTGATTTTGTTAAAAAACTTCATAATTTTAAGCCGCAGGGTCACATGATGGTTTCTTTTGATGTTAAATCATTATTTACAAACGTTCCGGTTGAGGGGGCTTTAGATTGCCTAAAGAAAAGGCTTTGTGAATTCCATTTCTCTTATTTTGAAATCGAGGAACTTATACTTCTCACTCGCGCTTGCTTGTCGCAAAATACTTTTGTTTTCAATGGTAATTTCTTCCGTATGATTGACGGTTTGGCTATGGGTAATCCTCTTAGTCCAATTTTATGCCATATTTATATGCACTATTTTGAGGTCAAGCTTTTTGAAATCTTAAAATTTCCGTTCTATGTTCGTTATGTTGATGATGTTTATGTCCTGATTGAAATGAATTCGGATATCAATCATATTCTCTCTATTATGAATTCCATTGATCCCTGCATTCAATTTACCTCTGAAATTGAGACCAATAACTGTCTTTCTTTCCTGGATGTCCTTGTTATTCGTTGTGAAAATGGCTTTCAGACTACCGTCTTTCGTAAACCTTTTGCTGTCAGTCTCCCACCTCACAGGTATTCTTCTCATCCCCCTAACCAGAAATTCGCTGCTTTCAATACTTTTGTTTTTCGGGCTACTAATATTTGTTCCACTCCTCAGTTACTTAGTGCTGAACTTAATTACCTCAAAGCTATTGCTGTCGATCGTGGTTATTCCTCTAATATTATCGATTCTATTTATAAGAAATTGACGAAATCCGACCATTCTGAAAAGCATTCTAATTCCAACTCTAATACTTCAGTTGTATTACCATTTTTTCCCAAAATCAGTCAGCAAGTTGCTAAAATCCTAAGAAGGTTTGATTTTAAAGTTATTTTTTCTCCTGTTAATAAAATCCCTTTTTCAAATCTCAAACACCCCGTTGATCGCCTAGATAATTGGGGCATTTACCAGATCTCTTGTCAGTGTGGTCTTTCTTATATTGGTCAGACTAAACGTGCTCTTAGATTTCGTTTAAAAGAGCATGAAGGTTATGTTAAAAATCAGGAGCTCAAACGTTCTTCTATTGCTCAACATTCTTGGTCTTCTCAACATAGGAACTCATCTCAACATCTCAACTTCTGAAATAAGATTGAATATTTACACGACGTAAGAAAATCATAGAAGTATTCAACGACGTTTATGCCTTTAAGTAATTAAAGAACGAGAAGCGTGTTTATATCTGTATTTTTTGTGTATGTATTCGTCTCAATAAATGTCAGTGTTCGTCCTAAAAGTGAGTTGTGAGTTAAGTATGGAGTCTCGCCCCCATAAATTGGCGTCAGAAGTGACAGTTAACCCACCAATATGATTAATTAGAGTTATTCATCCTACATATTCAAGCCGGATATTCTTCTAACGGTGAGTTCATTGCTATTATTTTATTAAGAAGTTAGTTGAAATACCAGAACTGGAAGTTGCGTTTAAAAACGAACGAACGCATAAAATTAAATTGCTGCATAAATTCCTATTTGATGCTGACGGTGATCGCTCTAATAGAAAGAGAATACGTGATTTTACTGGTTTCGGTTTTCAAACCGACAGCACCGAATTCAAAAATAAAATAACTAAAGTTCAAACTGATTTTTCATTAAATGATCTGATTACAGTGTGCAATCTACTTTGTATTGATAATGAGGGATCTTTAAACGATCTCGCAACCCGATTAGTGACATACCTTTCAGACTTGACCTTACTACAAAATAATATTATACAAAATGAAAGTGACACCGACTCGGAACCCGAACTGCCTTCAAATAATATGACTTCAAGTAATAACACTCAATTATCAAATTTTGACAAACAACAGCAATTTCCAGTTCAAAGTTTTATGCCATCGTCTCTGAATTTTACTGATATTGAAAGTGTAATACCTCCTTTCGATGGTAGTTCTTTTAGTGATATATACGTATGGTTTAATAATTTTGAGGATGTTACTAATATGTTTAATTTATCTGACTTTCATAAATTCATATTTTGTAAAAGATCATTACGAGGAAAAGCCCAGTTATTAGCACAAACAGAATTTCATATTAATTCATATGACAAACTTAAACAACTCTTAATATCAGAATTTAGCACCACTTATAATTCTGCCGAGTTACATGATATATTAAATAAACGAAAATTGCAAGAAAATGAATCAATAGAAGAATATTTTCTTATCATGAAACAAATATGCTCGCGTGGTAAAATCGAAGATTCCGCATTAATGCAATACATCATAAACGGCATACCCGACCCCGTTTTCAGAAAATCAATGTTATATGGATGCCAATCCATTGTAGAATTCAAGCAAAAGCTCAAAATTTATGACAAAATTCGACATGACTATGAGAATACTAAATTTCGTAAAGTCAAACCTGAAATGTCAGTGAAAGAGAAATCCTTTCGACCAAAATCTGATCTTTTTTGCTTTAATTGTGGTTTGTCGAATCATAAAAGTAGCCAAAGCAGACATAAAGATAAAGACCCTCGTTGTTTTAATTGTTCGAATTTTGGCCATAAATCGGCTCAATGTGATCAACCAAGGAGGCCTAGAGTTAAGTCAGAACCCTCCAATGTTTCCACTGTCACGTCGAACACTTTCATGACCAAACAAGTCATTATTTCGTCTGTAAATGTTACATCATTGGTAGACACAGGTAGTGAAAGAAGTTTACTAAAGGAAAGTATTTATCGCAAACTCCCTACAATTTCGAACCTTGAACATTCAACTATCACATTAACTGGATTAGGAAATACTATAATCAAACCCCTAGGTTTTTTCTCTACTAACTTAGATAGATGATTTTAATTATACAACTAATATTTATGTAGTCCCAGATTATTCCATATCTTTTGATCTTATTATTGATACAGATATCATTCAACAAAGTATTTTAACAATTTCTGGAAATAATATTTCGATGCAAAAAATCGAGAAAAATGACGATACGTCCAATAATTTTTTGATTAATATTGCTCATGTGTTAGACGATCTTAATCTTGATTTATCTCATATTACCGATGAAACAATACGTTCAAAAATTTCAGAACTTATTCAAAATTATTCTCCTAAAAAAATAAAGACAACTGATGTTAAATTATCAATTCATCTGGAAAACGAAGAACCTGTTACTTGTCCTCCCAGGCGCTTGGCGCAAATAGAGAAAAACTTCGTCGAAAAACAAATTTCTGAGTGGCTCGAAAAAGGAATTATTCGTAAAAGCACTAGTAATTTTTCATCACCTATTGTCCTAGTAAAAAAGAAAGATGGTTCATATAGATTGTGTATTGACTATAGGAAGTTAAATTCTAAAACACATAAACAACGTTTTCCCCTCCCAGTAATTGATGACATTATTGATCAGTTGCATTCTGCAAAAGTATTTACTACTCTTGACCTTAAAAATGCTTTTTTTCATGTCGAAGTAGAAGAAAATAGTAGAAAATATACTTCTTTCGTAACACATTCTGGTCAATTTGAATTCTTATATATGAATTATGGCCTTAGCGATGCACCGTTAGTGTTTCAAAGATATATTTATAACGTTTTTCGAGACCTCATTAATGAAAAAGTACTTATTGTCTATATGGATGACTTCATAATACCAGCTGAAAACGAAGTCGAAGGACTCCAGAAATTACAACGCGTCCTTACAACTGCATCCGAATATGGTTTAGAACTGAATCTCAAAAAATGCCACTTTCTACAACGAGAAATTGATTTTTTGGGTTACCACATTAAAAATGGTCAACTGCACCCATCCCCCTTAAAAACTAAAGCTGTCCTTAATTTCCCAAAACCTAAAAGTATAAAAGATGTACATTCATTTGTCGGATTAACTTCATATTTTCGTAAATTCATTCAAGATTACTCTTTAATAGCTAAGCCTTTAACAGATCTTCTTAGAAAGGACACTAAATTTCACTTTGGCGACCAGCAACGAAATGCATTTAATCAGCTGAAACACATCCTTTCTTCAGGTCCTGTTTTAAGCATTTATAACCCTAGTAACGAAACAGAAGTTCACTGTGATGCATCTATTGACGGTTACGGAGCAGTCCTCCTTCAAAAGTCTTCTATTGACAATCAATTTCACCCTGTCTATTTTATGAGCAAAAAACCACAGATGCCGAACGTAAATATTCGAGTTATGAATTAGAAGTTTTAGCTGTCATAGAAGCCCTTAAAAAATTTCGCGTTTACATTCTAGGTATTCCTTTCAAGATAGTCACAGATTGCAACGCATTCGCCCTTACTATGAATAAAAAAGATCTTTGCACCAAGATTACTCGATGGGCTTTAATGTTAGCTGACTATAGCTATACAATCGAACACAGACAAGGTACACGCATGCGCCATGTCGACGCTTTAAGTAGAAATCCAATATGTATGGTCATTCAAGATAGTTTTACTACCAAAATCATACAATCACAGAACACTGACGAACATATACAGGCCATCAAAGAAATTTTGAAAACAAAGCCATATGACAACTATTTCCTTAAAAATAACGTTCTCTATAAAAATCATAAAGGTATCGATCTGATAGTTGTGCCGGATGAAATGCAGCTAAATGTCATTAAACACGTTCATGACAAAGGACATTTTGGCCGTAAACGCTGTGAAGAACTCCTTAACGAAGAATTTCTCATCCCTAATATGTCAAATAAAATTGATAAAATTATAGCAAATTGTGTAACATGCCTTTTGTATAATCGCAAACGTGGCAAACAAGAAAGTGAATTACATCCCTTACCTAAAGAAGAGACTCCTCTCCAAACCTACCACATTGATCATTTAGGCCCTCTTGAAACAACCAACAAAAATTATAAACATATTTTGTCTTTAATAGACGCATTTACTAAATTCGTCTGGTTGTATCCATGTAAAAGTACTTCTGCTACCGAAGTTGTATCAAAACTACGACAACAAAGTCATACTTTTGGCAATCCTTCCATTATCATTAGCGATAAAGGTCCTGCATTTACAAGCAAAGAATTTGCTGATTATTGTCAAGATGAAAATATAAAGCACGAGACAGTTACAACTGGCCTTCCCCGTGCCAATGGTCAAGTAGAGCGACTTAATTCCACCATAATTTCTGTAATCTCTAAAATGTCCAAAGACGAACCGACCAAATGGTTTAAACATGTTCCTAAAGTTCAACAAGTCATTAATTCAACTTACCAAAGAAGCATTAAGAAAACACCGTTTGAAATATTATTTGGTACAAAAATGAAACAGAAAGAAGATGTACAAATTATTGACCTCTTAAACAGTGCAGTCGAAGAACAATTTATGAAAGACAGAGAAGAGCTCCGTAAAGAAGCCAAGAAGAATATTCTGGAAATTCAACAAGAAAACCGCAAGCACTATAATTTACGACGTAAGAAACCCCGTAAGTACAAGCTTGGTGACCTTGTAGCAATTAACAGAACCCAGCAAGGACCAGGTTTAAAGTTGAAATCTAAATTCTTAGGTCCGTATAAAGTAATCAAAGTGAAGTCTAACGACACCTACGACGTAACGAAAATCTCATCAACTGAAGGACCGATAAATACTAGCTCCTGTGCTGAATACATGAAACCTTGGCCTGACGAAAACTGAAACTTCAAAAACATTTTTTTTAAATCTTTTCTTTCTGTGTCCTATAAACATTTTACAAGTTACTGCTTTCAAAGAAATCTGTATCGATGTTACGCTACTTCAACTATGATGTGCAGATTAATTTTTTTTTCTTTTCCCCTAAGAACAGTTACTGGTTTTTGTTTTTTTGTTTTTTCAGATTCTATTTTACCACATGTCGCTGCGGCAGCTCCAGATGTCAGGACGGCCGCTTGTGGAGATTTCGCAAGCAACGCCTGCATCAGACTGAGTGTCTCCGTATTTTCCTCTTAGAGATTAAAAAGGAAACGAGCCTTATCGAAGCTGTGTGAAGTGAAGATACAGAAGTAAAGAGAACGAAATAAGTTCGACGACGGAAGGTTTTTTTTTAATAAAGAACAGAACATATTTCGATGAAATAAGATTGAATATTTACACGACGTAAGAAAATCATAGAAGTATTCAACGACGTTTATGCCTTTAAGTAATTAAAGAACGAGAAGAGCGTTTATATCTGTATTTTTTGTGTATGTATTCGTCTCAATAAATGTCAGTGTTCGTCCTAAAAGTGAGTTGTGAGTTAAGTATGGAGTCTCGCCCCCATAAATATTATTTGTGCATTTTAAACGTTGGTTTTTCTGCTTTTTAATATTGTTGCACAAAGGCTTTATTAGCTATTTAAACGGGTAATATTTCTGAAGCACTATATACCTTTTCATTTGTAGGTATTATTTTTAATCTGTGTAAACCCTCATCAGCTTTTGCATCTTCAACTAAGAAGTTGCCCTTTTTAATTAAACACATATCATCTTTAAATGTTACAACAAAACCTTTCTCAGTACAAGACTGGACAGACAATAAATTACTATCCAACTCGGGGATATAAAGCACATGATGTAATGTAACTCTTTTTTTTTTTTTTTTTTTTTTTTTTTTTTTTACCATTATGTGTTTCAGTATTAAAAGTACATTTACCCTTTCCTTTTGCAGTTAATTTAGTTCCATTAGCAATTGTAATTGTATCTTTATTCGAATTCTTTAATTCTGAAAACAGTTCCAAAGAATTAGCTAAATGAATAGACGCACCTGAATCAATAACAAAAGTGAAATTCTTGTTTTTATTTCCATTTTGTTGAGATTTCATAACAAAACTTGAAGAATTTGATTCTTTCATTAATTCACGATAGTTTGGAGAATCTGATAGATTTTCATTATGACTAGCAGTAGAAGCAGAGAAATTGTTTGGTTTTTTAAGCTGTTGACGTGATCTATCTTGAGGGAAATTTGGTTTGGTATTGTTAGTATTATTATCCTTTAAGTGAAAACAATCTTCACGGTTGTGATTATTCTTTTTGCAATGAGAACAAAATTTTTGTTTATTCAAATGCTTTGGTTTATTCCTATTACCCTTTAAAGCAATAGATTCAAATTTTGTTGAAATTTGTTTAGTTTCAACTCTTCTAAGATACTCATCAATTAATTTGTTTTGAACATATTTTAATGATAAATCTGTTTCATATTTATTTTCAATAGCAGTTATAAAGATACTATAAGAATTTGATAAGGAACAAAGCAAAATAGCTATTAAATTATCATCTTGTATTATTTCACCTATACTTCTTAATTTTTCTGCCAATTCTACGACAGAATTAATATGTTCCTGCATTTTTACACTGCCATTACATTTAATGGAATACAGCTTCCTAAGAAGATAAAGTTTATTTGTTAAATTTACTCTTTCATAAACAGATTTCAATTGATCATATATTTCGTTAGCACTTTTAGCATGTCTGACATGAACAATTTGTGAATCTGAGATATTTAAGCAAATTAATGCCCTAGCATTTCTATCATCTTTTACCTAATTATCATCATTTTCCTTTTTAGGTTCAAATACAACATCATAA
Organism: Maratus speciosus; assembly: GCA_963932465.1. Taxonomy (NCBI): domain Eukaryota; kingdom Metazoa; phylum Arthropoda; class Arachnida; order Araneae; family Salticidae; genus Maratus; species Maratus speciosus. The sequence goes on along the minus strand of OZ010790.1, from coordinate 6,606,496 downwards.
TGACCTTCTTTAATTAACAATTGTTCTATTTTTAACTTCCAAACTGAATAATTATCATCAGTTCACTTATCAACATAATGAAATTCTTTAAGACTAGACATTATGATATAATAATATTTGTTTATTTCACAGAAAATAAAACTTTTTTATCTTAAAAATACATCAAAACAACAGTTATAAACTCAAATATAATGATAATGATGAAATAAGAACAAAAGAAAATTTTTGAGAACAATTTTTGAAGTTACTTTTGATTTCAGAAAAAACTGATCTTAAATTTTCAAATCTTTGTTTAAAACATAAAATTTACATTTTCAACTTGCATAATAAAATTTCAATAAGAAACTTGCAAAATAAAGTTCAAAATAATTTCTTTTCTTATCAATACACAATACTTTTGATTTCAAAATAAGAACAATTCTTTGAATTTTTTTATATATCATTCACTTGTGAAAAATACAACATTCAGAAAATAATTATTTCTTTGAATTTAAATATTATATTTTCTTCTTTGGTATTATTACATTTAAAATTCAGATAATTTCAGTCTCATAATCAACCGGTGGAATGTTATTCCATATGGAAGGCATGAATACGAAATTCCTCAATAGTAAACAATAAAAAGGTTAAAAGCTTTACCTCTATGTTTTGATGTATTTTATTCAGTAGAAATATATTCTTCTTAGGATGAACAAAAAACATTTATTTGAGGATTAAATACACTAGAATAATACGCTGCACACAATACTGATAGCACTTCACAATATAAAAAACAGATGAATATTCTTGAGACTATTTGTTGCAGTTTTTTAATGTATAATATTATTCCTTTGGAATATTATTGGATTTTTAATCCATCAGCATTTTGCTGCAAACTGCTATGAGTCATGGAGGAACACTAACTGTTCTGAGTGTCTGTGCCAGAGAATTAACAAAGGGATTATCTTCTGCTGCCATCTGGTGGAATGTTCTTGAAACAAAAGAGCAATTCTCTAACATTTTATAATAGCTTTTTGTTACATAATACATTCAGCAGTAATATTGCCTACTTATATTTGTTTCCTGAACTGGGGTAAGCAAAACATGTTATAAACAAAACAGGTGAATAACATCCTTCCCCATTTTTTACTAATAAATATAAGAAATATTATTTCGAACCTGGTTTCTCTAACAACGAATTATATGCGCATGTTACAGAAGAATGGGAAGGGCGAACGTTGCGTTATTCCATATTTTGAAATGAAATGATTTTATGATCATTCAGTGGTTTTAATAATAACTTTGTATTTTCATAAAAATAGAAAAAAGGATTATATTGATGTAAAGAAATAAAAAAGTGAATTTAAATTTAGATCAAAAATGGTAATGATATCAAAGACAAGCCCCCTTCCCCTAGAGATATCTTATGATATTAATTGCCAGACCCCAACCCCTCCCCCCTTACAGTGATAACGTTATATATGTACAGTACAGCCCTGTGTAATGAAACGAACAGGTTATATATTCGACAAATAAGAAAGTCTTAAATAAGAAACATGTGAAATGTTATCAAATAAATATCTAATTAAAAACGTTTATTTTATTTCTACATCCCAGTTATGTTAATTAAGATTGATTGTAAACTGAAATCACATTATCTGTAATAAAAAATGTTATGTTACTCTATTTTAATTAAAGCTCGGCGGAATTTTTCCAAAAAATAAATGATAAGAATCATGGTTTATATTGTTTCTTCCAATATCATTAGCAAAATAAAATGTCTAAACATTACATTGAATTTCCTTTTTGTGGAAATATTTATTCTCGTAACAGAAGCAGACAACATAATTAATCAATTTATTTTGATTAAACACAAAAGGTGTACATTGATAAATGAAAGTTAATATAACTTTAATTAATTTCTGGTAAAGGTTTGGATTAAAGGTTTTGTGGCTGATAAAAAAGCATACAAAAATCAGTAAATTGAGATACAGTTTTCAAACAATTGCATTTTATAATACATTTTTCATTCGACGATGCAAAAATTTAAATTGTGCGATATTTAAACGATTAAAAAAATTCTAGTAAAAACGAAATATATTGGTCCCCGTCAATATACCGTGAGCGTAACTCATCGATATGTTTTTATTTTATGATATAAATTATTCTTAGACCATATAGCAGCGCCACCTGTTATATGATTACACAAAAACCTAGTCAGTACTTAGTTATGACAAGATCTAACAGAATATGAAGTTTGATGAAATACCATGCATTAGTTCTTGAGATATCACTATCGCTAAAATCGTGTAAATCCTGAAAAATGCAACACGTTCCGCCACCTTTTGCGTGATTTACACTAAAGCATAATCAGCAACAACTTATGTCAACGTGTAACTGAATCGAAATTTGATGAAAATCCGTGCGTTAGTTCTTGAGATAGAGCAATTGCGAAAATTAAAAAAAAATCAGTAAACGCTAACAGGTGGTGCACCACATATTAGCGATTTACACCAAAAGCTAATCAGCACCAATTTATATTAAGGTCTAATGGAATCTACAGTTTTATTAAATTCCGTGCATTAGCTCTTGAGTAAAGCGCCCATAAAATTTTTGTCGCATACAAATACTTTCAGACTCACAGACAAACATTTTCTAAAAACTGTCAAATGGTGTTAAGGACCTTCTAAAACGTACCGATCCGTCGAAATTTTTCACGAATGCAATACTTTTTTCTTGTAAAGATAGAAGAAAGAAAAAATATAATCCTTAAAGATTTTTTTTTTTTTTTTTTTTTTTTTTTTTTAAACAATGCACAAGAATGAAGTGGTATATAAATCTAAAATAATGAATGGCGGTTGTGGGAATGAATCTGTAACCTAATTAAAAGACAAAAAAGAAACCAATTAATTGAAGTGAAAAGAGAAAACAACAATACACAGTCATTTTTTATAACATAAGAAACTTAATCTCATTAATAAAGTTTTTTCAACATTCTGCTGAAAATAAATCAGACGGGGGTTGTCTTTAAAACTCTGGTTTAACTGTTTTTATTCCAAACAAAGCAAGTTATTTTATAGAAAACATTTAAAAAGTTTTTTTCGCTCAATATCGAACTGCCTGAGGAATTAATGTAAAGTTTTTCACATTTTAAGTAAATTTATCATCTTATTTAAACAATCTTATTGCACAAAACACTCTTTTTCATTCGATGTTTATAAAAATACCTTTTTTATCAGAGAAATAATGATTATTTTAAACATATAATATCAGTTAAAGGGATTATAAAAAGAAAATCACCAATCAATTTTATGAAACTGTTAGTAAAACATGGCTTTTTATACAGGGTGTTCCAGTTAGAAAACTGCTCCAAAAGTTTTTAGAATAATTACAGGAAGAAATAATACAAACCAAATACATGTGATATCGATGGATGATTTTCAAAAAGTGTCGTATTTTACTGTCCTTTCACATTTGTACAGAAAAATAATTAAATTTCATAATTTTAATTATTGCATTTTAACTATCATATGTTTTAATGATAATTTAAAGATATATTATTATTTATAAAAAATTTAAAAATAAAATATATATTCTTTTTTAGTCAAAATGTCATTACCGTAGGTGTCCCAACAAGCAATTTATTAGGTAAAGATTGGACTAAGTTATATTTAAAACGGATGGTTATAATTTTATTAATACATTTTTATTTATTAAGATGCAACTAATTAAAAAAATATTTATTTTCATTAATTAAACTTATCTATATATTTTTTTATACCGTGTCCTTAGAAAGAGTGTCATTACCATGCTTCTCACAAAAACTTCATCTTGAATTTTTTAGAGGGCAGCAGATCCATTTTTATCAAGGCAAAAATACTCCTTAAAAGTCAACTTGTTATCAGGTTTAGGTGAATAGAGTAAATAATTTTATAGTTTCAATAAAACAAACAAAGACTTTGAACGTTTTGGTGAGTATTTTTTTTTTTTTTTTTTTTTTTTTTTTTTTTGTATGTCATGAAGGTACCCACTTCTAATTGATAATTAAATGAACTTTTATTTCTTAATCTGCTTTTATTATATAAGAAATAGAAAATCATTGTATGGGCCAGAAGATATAATGGCTGCCATTTATGCCTGGAGAAAAATAAAAATATTTTGCTTAATTTGTCATTACCGTGCTCACTCAAGTCGTTACCAAGTTCATTAAAATTTAAAATTTAGTTGTTTTAAAATGTTAAATTAGTAATTTGGTCTCTACTGATGCTTGTATTTTAACGTTTATGAGGTAATGTAATTATTTACAAAAGATTAAATCTTTCTGATTATTTCTAAAAATTTGATTTTATTATTCCAAAACATGGGGAGATTTTGAAAATGACCCCTTATATGTTTAAGATACGAGTTTGTCACAGAGAGTGCTGCAAATGTCTTAACTGAGCAATCAAAAATTGATGAAGCAGCGCATAAAATTTCAGAAAATAATCAGTTTGAAAAAACATTGTACCACAGAATTCGATGTCTGATATTAGAGAGTTCGACCATTTGACCACGCTTAGAAATATTGCAGCAAATCTTGATAATGTGAGGAGACGAAAATTCAGAATATATGGAACAGCCAACTTTTTCAGATTTTAATTCCTTAGCAACTACTTCTAACAGCTACTCGTACAACCAGGATCCTGTCACGTGGATTATTATTAGTGACAATATGACTGAATATAATTCATTAATAATCTATTTGATTAAAATAAAAAAAATTGAAACTTCAAGAAAAGTTTGCGTTCGCTGGGTTTGTGTATTGTTCCGCCATATGCATACTTTTGTATAGATGCTGTTAACGACTGGATCGTAAATGTGAAATTCTCCAGCGGATGCAAATAGGGCATTCTCACAATCTTTTGACTTTTGGGGGAAAAAATCTGGCGAAATTAAACTTGCTAAAACAACATTTTAATCTGATAGACGAATGCCTTAATGATTCAAAATAAAGAAAAAATGGTCAGCAGCGAAAATTTTTTTATTTAACTGAGGTTTAAGTTAAACTTGCGAGTTTAATTTTCCTTACCATTTTACCACTATAACTTTTTATTTTCTTCTAAATTTTTACTTATAATGAATTTGCATAGTACCCACAGGACATTCAAATAAGAAATAATGACAATGTAGTATTTTTAGTAAAAAATTTTGGCATAACATTGTTTTAAATGGGTGTTAAAGAAGGGACGGTAATGTAAAAACGGGGGATGGTATAGAAAAAAAGGGGGATGGTATAGAAAAAAAGGGACGAAATGGGAAAAAAAGGGACGGTAAGGATGGAACAGCAAGGAAAATTACCACCTATTTTAGGCAGATCATGTTCAGACTAAGTGGTAGCCAAAATGTTCATTGGTCTTTAGAAACAGTTATTTACATTGGATTAAATTAAAAAAAAAAATTATTTTACCTCGAAAAGTGCAGGAATAAACCTTGGGGACGGTGAGACTACCCATAAAGCCACGTTGCTTGAAATTGATATTTAAATGCTGATTTAAATTCTACAGTAAATTTTCTGCCAAAGAATTTTAGACAATATTTCTCTAGCATACTTCTGCATGAGAAAAAACTTGAAAAATATTCTGTGGCTGCATCTGAAGTGATTTTCTGCATAATTTTAGAAGAGGGATGGTAAAAAATTTAAAACCTGGGGACAGAGTTTAAAAAATAATAACAACCCTAAAAATATGTGCAGGCTAATTTTTAGCTACTTATTTATATAAAACAATAGTCCCAGTTTCAGAAAAAAATGACATCGAATTATTTTTATTGAAACAATTTTATCCAGATAGCTCCAAACTTAAAAATCAGCTTCAGGGACACGGGACGGTATAGGAGTTTTCCAGGTGTCTGGACCCCCAACATCATCCAAAACTTATTTATCTCGTTAATATTGTTGTGCAATCATGCAATGGGATGTTCCCAAGTATCTATAATCTCTCTATTCTAAAAAAGTCCATCCGGCCAGTGCCGGGAGGAAGAGGTAGCTTTCATATTCCTTATTTTAAAAAAGCCAACTTATATTATTCAAACACACGAAGCTCAATTAAGTAGAAACCGAATGTAGGAGATTCAATACTAATTTTTATCAATACTAAATCATTATGAATGAGAATTTCGCGAAATTAGTCAGCATTATCCAAGCTGCTTTTATTTGAAGTAACTGATATCTGGCTGCCAAATTCGGCGATTTCTTAAAGTGCCTGCCATTTTAAGACAACATGGTGGATGAGGCTAACCAGTGAACTTGCTCGAGACCTTAGTAATTGCTGTGCACATGCTCACTCACATCGGAATCGATTGATATATAAGAATGCTGTCGCAGGCAAAAAATCAGATTTTTCAAAATGTCACCCACGTTAGAAATTGAAACTGCTATATCTGAGCCATTTTTTAAGATAAAGACAAACAAAAAATGCTCCTGAATCCTTATATCAAGGTCAAATACTTAAGAAAGAAACTTTTTCAATTTCTAATTTTTTTGCACCTCACTTTAAATATATATTTTTTTTAATTTAATGGCCGCCATTTTGAAACAAGATGGCTGATGAAGCTGGCCAGCGAACTTGGTCGAGATATTGATGTATGCTATCCACATGCCTTCTTCCATCGAAATAGGCGAATACGTGTGGTATCGCGAGACAAATACAAGATCGTTTCAAAGTGTTAGCCATGCTAGAAATTCAAAGTGCTATAATTCAACCACTTTTTAAGATATAAACAAAAGAACAAATTTTCAGAAACAAAAACTGCTCCGGAGTCTTTGTATCAAGGCCAAACACATAAAAAAAATCTTTTTCATTTTCCAATTTTTAATACCTCATTTTAAATTTTAAATTACATTTTTTTTTTAAATGGCAACCCTTTTGAAACAAGATGGCGAATGAAGCTGGCCAACGAACTCGGTCGAGACATTGGTATGTACTATGTACAGACCAAGTTACATTAAAATCGGTTCATAAATACGCCTGTTATCGCGTGACAAAAATCAGGTCGTTTTAAAATGTCAGCCACAATAGAAATTCAAAATGTTATAACTCAGCCATTTTTTTAGATATAGACGAAACAAAACCTGTTCCGGAATCTTTGTATTAAGATCAAACACATACGAAAAAACTCTTTTTCATTTTCCAATTTTTTGGTATCTCATTTTAATTTTTTTTTTTTTAAATGGCCGCCATTTTGAAACAAGATGGCGGATGAAGCTGGCCAACGAACTCGGTTGAGTTATTTGTATGTACTATGTACACACCAAGGTGCATCCAAATCGGTTCATAAATACGTCTGTTATCACGTGGCAAAAATCAGGGCGTTTCAAAATGTCAGCCACACTAGAAATTCAAAATGCTATAACTCAGCCATTTTTTAAGGTATAGACGAAACAAAAACTTTTCCCGAATCTTTTTATTGAGGTCAAACACATAAGAAAAAAATATTTTTTCAATTTTCAATGTTTTGGTTCCACATTTCAAATTTAAATTTTTCTTTAAATTTTAAATGGCCGCCATTTTTAAACAAAATGGCGGATGAAGCTGGCCAACGAACTCGGTCGAGGCATTGGTATGTACTATGTACACACCGAATTACATCCAAATCGGTTCATAAATACGAGAGTTACAGTGTGACATAGGTCAGATATATATATATATATATATATTGATATATATATATATATATATATATATATATAAACGTAAAGCACAGTAATCACCAACAAAAAACAAGATAAATTCATGTGAAATGCGCCAAACAGCTGCAGTAAAACACATAAATTAAATATAAAGCAGTATAAGATTATATTTAGCCTGAACCAGCGCACCCCCCCCCCCTCACAGAACAAGAAGAACAAGAAAAATATCTATGTAAACATTAAAACTTTAACAAAAACTAGGAAAAAATAGGCTGCGGCCTCATCGGAAGTGGGTTATGTTTCAAAAGCAGCCGAGCATTCGATAAAATATACATTAGTGGCAGTGGGTTTCGGCCAGAACAGTGATAGCAAAATCAAATGTTAAAACATTCGTTGGCTATTATCACATGCTCCCCCACCGGACCCTACGCCAACAATATTAAATGAATGCCTCACCTGGAACACAGTAAAAGATGCTAAAAATATGTTCGTTGAAAAAACCACACTCAACCAACTTAGCCACATTGCCACAACCCAAATATAAAACATAAAACAAACTAAACAGAGCAGAATCCAGCATCCAATCAACCAATCCAAATTCTTTCCAGTTCTGTTGCCAATCGACGGAAAGAATATATATATATATATATATATATATATATATATATATATATATATAGCTACAGAGCTATATTCACTTAGTGCATATAAGAAGCTGCGTTGCGCCTGATGCACTGGGTTATTTGTTTTTAAAAAATTATTTTGAAAGCATTATATATATATATATATATATATATCAATTTTGAACGGAGGGTGGTTTCGGGGTCTGGGGGTCATGATCGATGAAAATATACCAAAATTTTTTGAAATCGCTTTCCTCCGAACGGCTGCAATAGGTAGCTTTTTGTAAAGAAAGCTACCTAAAAAAGTAACTACCGCTGTCACCGCCGCCGGTTTTGAATATTTTGTGACCGGAGGTCTTTCTTCGTTAATATTAAGAAAAATATTGCATACAAAAATATGAAAATCGGTGGTATTATAGAGAAATGTTTGATAAACAGGCCGATGCAGACAGTTTTTAAAACGAAGAACTATTTTAAGAGATATTTAATGCTAAAGTTGGACAAAATCGTTGCATTAAAAAAGTTTTATAGGAGCTAAAACTATGCATGGGAATTTAATCATTTTTAGATCATTTTATACGTGTAAAGTTCCCGGTGTGCATATTGTATTTTTTTTTTATTTATTTGACTGATTTTTTGAGGTTTTATTTCTATTTTAAATTGAAATTTTCAGGATTTCGAGAGATATTTTTTACAGATTTTAGAAAAGGGTTTTAATTTTAACTGTTGCCAATTGTATAAACAGCGCAAACAATAATGTTTGCTTCAAATTAAAAATTTATTTACACGTGACTATTATAAACAGAGAAAAAAAAACATTTGAAAATAGAATTAAATAATTACGCATAAAAAGCAGGAACTTATTAAAAATTACGTCATAAAAACTATACTGACACGTGAATTTTAAAACAGAAAGGATATTGTAAAATAATAAATTCATTAAGATGCATTAGAAGTCTTAAGTAGGAGAAATTACGTCACATTTACGTCACATTGCACTTATTACGTAAAATGAACACAAAATAATATTGCAAAACAGTTTAAATTTAAGAATTTCGCCAGACATTTACTTGATATTTTGAGATAATCTTTTCAACTATTTCAGGGCAAATAACATTTCATTTCTAATAAAAGTATTTTCACGTGAATATTAAAAAGAGAAAGGAAAGTTTTCTAAAAATTACGTCAGATTTAAAATGTCTTATTTAAAAGAACTTTCTTAATAAATTCATTAACATGCGTTAGAAGTCTTAAATAGGAAAAATTACGTCACATTACATTTATTACATAAAATGAACAAAAAATAATGTTACAAAACAGTTTAAATTTAGAAATTGCGCGAGACATTTATTTGATTTATTTATTTATTGAACAACAAGCATACGACTTGTGTGCTTGACATGAGAGCCCGCATTTAAGTCAATGACCAATATCGCCAAATTATATAAATCGCCAAACCACTCGCCAAATTATACAAGTTGACGTAATTTTTATTTTAAATAACGAAAGAACAAATAAATTAGTATAAAAATACAAATACAAATAAAACGTCGAAATAAAAATCACTTGATGGCGTAAACACATGTAACTTCCTTACAGTCAAGTGAATGTGACATTTACGATCAACTATCATTGGCATTTAATCTTAGTCTGGCGATAGATTTTTGGTCGATGGGATAACCCAAGTAGTACCGTTATAATTTACCACTCGAAAAAAAAAAAATGCTAACTGGCGAGTTAAAAAAAAAAAAGCTATTGGCCGAATTTTAACCCAGCTAACATAAAAGTACCAAGAATTCTCTGCGATCATGGCAAGTTTTATGTAGCTTTACTCGAAAAAGTAACTTTGATTCTTTAATCAAAATGGAAACCTTTCTTATAAAAAACGAAGGAAGTGTTGATGATAGTCACATGACTTAGGCTATTATTATAGAGATTGTTTTCAATTCTAACAACAGCGCAAAGAATAATATTTCCTAACGATTAAAAATTTATTTACACATGACTATTAAAAACAGAAAAAAATCCTTAAAATTACTATTAAATGAGTACGTGTTAAAAGCAGGAAAATATTGAAAATTATGTCTTGAAAATTGTATTCACACGTGAATATTAAAAGAGAAAGGAAACTTTAAAATAATAAATACATTAATATGCGTTTAACCCTTTCAGGGGCAAGTTACTTCTATTCGTAAAATGTTGAAATCAATGAATGACACCAGAATTTATGACACCAGAAATTTCGAAATATGAAAATGCTTTTGTTCACTTACTTAATAAAAGGAAAATTTTCATTCCAATATTCTGGTGCCAATATGGCATTTAAGAATTAAAATTAAATGTTCCAAAAATGAACCACCGCCCTTGAAGGGGTTAAAGCAGTAAATTGTAGTAATTGTAGTAAATTGTATTATATCAATCGTTTTATAACGCTGTTAAAAAATACCGGTCGGCAAAGACTCTGTTTACTTAATTCATTTCACTTCAGCTTCTTTTGAAATGTTTAACTGATCTTCTTTAACCAAACACAATAACAACCACTGGATGTCTTAACAGCAACTGATTCGGCATTAAAATTTCGCAATCAAAGGTAATTGAATGGAAACCCGTTTACAGACAGATCGCTAAAGGTTTTTTTTATTATAATTCAATCTTCTCTAATGTTTTAAAAACCGATCAAATTAGCGCGCTTTTAGATTCTGCGGTGTCTGAACGGGGGTTGGCGAGCGTAGCTTGCAAGGGGCAGAGCCCCCTAGTAATAAAGAAAGAAGTTTGTGTGTGAGTGAGTGAGTGTGTCGACGGTGTTCTGAAGAGAACCCTGCACGTAGAGCTACAAAATTTGGGGAAAAGGTAAGTCTATATATGAAGTTTTGCACCTCAAAGCCCGATTTTCGATTTTTTTTATTTAATTTTTTATGCGATTTTTAGCGCTTTTTTATGTTTTGAGGCGATTTTTCCATATAAGTGAGAAGAATATGGTTTCTTTCTTTTAACCCAATAAAGTAAATTTTGTTCTCTTTTCAAAAAAGTTTATTTGGAATTCGTGCAGCGATTTTTGAATTTTTAGTGAATTTTTTATACAATTATTGAACAGCATGTAATGCATTTCCATACCTATAAGGAGGTTACCGTAGAGGGACACAGTTCTGTCGCCAAATGCCGCCAAGTTTGTCGCCAACTTAGCGGTATATCGCCAAATTTGGCAGCCAAAATAAGTCGCCAAAAGTGACGCCAACTTGGCGATATCTCTAATATTTCGCCAAATTCTCGTAGACTTCTACTGTAAAACAATAGGTTTTACTACAGAAAATCAACAAATTGAGATCTTTTAATGTAACAAAAACTAATATTAACTTAAGGGATTATATTAATTCGATTTTTCCACATTAGGGAAAAGAATACGGTTTCTTTCTTTTAACCTAATATAGTAAATTTTGTTCTCTTTTCAAAAAAATTTATCCGGAATTCGGACAGCGATTTTTGAATTTTTAGCGAATTTTTTATACGATTATTGAACAGCATGTAATGCATTTCCATACCTATAAGGGGGGTTACCGTAGGGGGGATCCAGTTCTGTCGCCAAATAACTCCAAGTTTGTCGCCAACTTGGTGATATATCGCCAAATTTGGCGACCAAAATTAGTCGCCAAAAGTGACGCCAACTTGGCGATATCTCTAATATTTCGCCAAATTCCCATAGACTTCCACTGTAAAACAATAAGGTTTACTTGCTTACAGAAAATCAACAAATTCAAATATTTTAATGCAACAAAAACTAATATTAACTTAAGAGATTATATTCATTATATTTAAGGGAGTCCAAGTAAATTAATTACGAATAAAAGTAACATGATCTAATGCTTAGCATTATTTCCAAACATAAATTTTAAGAGAGCCCACAGGTCAAAGGAATTAGATTTGAAACTTTTATCCAATTATAGTAAATTTTGACTTTTGTGATTTTTGAACTTTTTGTGATTTTCGATGCGATTTTTACGTTTCTTCGCGATCTGCTGCAATTTTTTGACATTCCATTTTTGACCTAAAGTACATTCTGCCCTCATTTCAATAAAGTTTATTCGGATTTCGTATAGCAATTTTGATTTTTTCGGGAATTTTGTATGTGATTTTTAGTGTATTTTAGCAATTTGCTACTATTTTTTCCCATTAGTGAAAGGAATCAACTTGCAATCTTCGAACACAATATATAATTTTTTTTTCCTCTTTTCAAAATTTGAGAAGCGATTTAAAAATTTTTCGCAATATCTTATTGTGATTTTCAGAGCTTTTTCGTAATTCCTGCTGTTTTTTGACGTACCCGGGCAACGCCGGGCAAGTTCGCTAGTATGAAATAAAAAAAACACAAAAAAGTGTATTAAAATATAAATTACTATTCAGGGACATGAAAGTCAAAAGATTGTGAGAATGCCACAAATACGTCATTTTATAAAAATAAAAGGGTGTATTTTAAGTCTTAAAACTGAAACATGTTTTGTACTATCTATAATTATTTATACTCTATATATATATAAAATCTAATGCAACGATTTTATGAAACGACTGATTATGTTTCATAGCTATTCCTCCTAAAATATGGAACTTTTGACCATGAAATTAGCACCAATTATCCGTATTGATCCGCGTATAGCAAAAGTGGTATTACAATTTTTTAATTTTAATTAGTTTTCGATACATTAATTTTTTTCTAATTTTAACTATATTTCTATAATGATGGCAACTAAATTACTCCATTTTTGTGGGAAAAAAGAGAAGAAAGGGAAAAATGTAGGAATTACGAGATTTCATTTTTTTTTTTTTTTTTTTCGTTGTTTTCAAATTGAAAGGGAAATTATCCTTTATTTCACTGGAAAGTGAAGACAATATTGTGATTAAGTTATGTTTTTCAGGAATATTTGAAAAAATAATTCTTTTAATAATACTATTAAATAAATAATAATTTCTTGGATATATAATACGTGAATTCACGTATTATATATTCAATAATTTCGAGCGTAATTTCACAGCTGAAAATTAATTGAAAAATTAATTAATATTATATATAATAACTTCTTATTTATTTTAATCAAATTTTCCTCATTTCAAGAGATTTTTTTTTTTCATACTTTAGAAAAGGTTACTATTTTATATTGTTGCCAATTGTAAAAACAGCGCAAAGAATAATATTTCCTTACTATTAAAAATTTATATACACATGGCTGTTAAAATCAGAAAAAACTTTAAAATTAGAATTAAACGATTATGTGTTAAAAAATAAGTCATAAAAATTGCATTTACACATGACTATAAAAAGAAAAAGAAAACTTTAAAACAATAAATTCCTTGAAAGCAGTAAATGGGAAAATTACGTCGTATTAAAATAGCCAAATGATAATACTATTGACAAACACTTAATTAAAAATATATTTATGCGAAACATATATTTCAAGTTGATTTTTTGACTTTTGTTGCAGTTCTAAGGCAACCCAAAAAATAATATTTCCTTTCCAACAACAAAAGTATTTTCAGGTGAATATTACAAAGAGAAAAAAAAAATTTAAAGACTAATTAAGAAATATGCGTTAAAAGCAGTAACTGGGAGAAATTACGTCAGATTTAAAATGGCCAAATAATAATATCGACAAAAACTTAAAAATTAAAAATATATTTATGCGAAACATATATTTCAAGTTGATTTTTTGACTTTTGTTGCAGTTCTAAGGCAACCCAAAAAATAATATTTCCTTTCCAACAACAAAAGTATTTTCAGGTGAATATTACAAAGAGAAAAAAAAATTTTTAAAGACTAATTAAGAAATATGTGTTAAAAGCAGTAACTGGGAGAAATTACGTCAGATTTAAAATGGCCAAATAATAATATCGACAAAAACTTAAAAATTAAAAATATATTTATGCGAGATATTTATTTTATATTTCGAGATGATCTTTTTAACTAATGTTGCCAATCCTAAGACAGCGCAATTAATAATATTTCCCTTCTAAAAACGAAAGTATTTTCATGTGAATATTAAAATGAGAAAGGAAACTTTGGTGAAAATTAGCTCAGATTTAAAACGAAACATTTAAAATGTCTTATTTAAAACAATCTTTTGATAGATTTGTTAAAAAATACCAGGAGGCAAAGACTTTGTTTACTGAATTCATTTTATATCAGTTTATTTTCTAATGTTTAACTGATCTTATTGAATCAAACACGTAAACAGGCATTGGATGTCGTAACAGCAGCTCATTCGGCCTGAAAATTTCCCAATCAAAGGTATATGAATGGAAACTCGTTTAAGGGTAGATCGCGAATGATTTTTAAATTATAATTTAATCTTCTGTAATCTATTTAAAACCGATCGAATTAGCGTATTTTTGGAATATGCGATGTCTGAAGGGAGGGGTTTGGCAAGCGTAGCTCGTAGGGGGGGGGGGGGCAGAGTCCTCAAGTATTTTTAATTTTCTTTTCGTCAGGGACGACAATAAATTCTGAAAAAGCAGAATTCCCACTTTCTAGTTCATAATTTTTCTTTCTTTCATATATTTAAGTATGACAGAGTGGGATGAACCCAATATTTTCCGGGTTATTAATTATAACGTTATCGAATGCCGTTGATTAACGTTCCTAAGATTTTCAGACTATGTTTCTGCAATTACCACTTCAGGTTGATATATTACAAGGAATAACTTTCTCTCGTGAGTTAATACGTTGTATTCAAGGTAGATCTGAGTAAAAAAAATTAAATAATAACTAGAGAACAGAAATTCTGCTTTTTCAGAATTTAGTATCGCCCCCGACATTTCCATTATTTCATTTTCTGTTGATGGACTGATGGCTTCAATTATTATGAAACAGCCATTATAAATGAAGTGTTAGGTGAAGATGAAAGAGCAGTCGTAAAAAGTTAGACCTCTGATTTTCTGGTCAGAAAGGGGAAAAAATGGCCATTATTTTCGGTTTTAGACCGAATGGTTTGAAATTCAATATATTAGAATCGTTGCAGAATTGTGTCGAGACATTTCAAATTTTATGAAAATCGAATCAAAACTTAAAAAGATCACATATAAAATAAAAAGATTTACTAAAAGACGAGTACTCAAGAGAGTACTCTCTTGAACTCAAGTAAGACCTTGATAAAGGCCACAGG
The DNA here is from genome assembly GCA_963932465.1 of Maratus speciosus. Lineage (NCBI taxonomy): Eukaryota > Metazoa > Arthropoda > Arachnida > Araneae > Salticidae > Maratus > Maratus speciosus. Next base: position 6,591,080 of record OZ010790.1, on the reverse strand, counting down.
GTGGCTGAAACTTGTCGGTTTTAGACTTTTAAAATTTTATTTAATGTTTTGAAAGTTTTTACCTTTTTTGTGTGTAGTATCGTCTTTTAGTAAATCTTTTTATTTTATATGTGACGTTAATTTCAAGACGTAACAGTCCTTTAATTTACTTTAAAAGATATTAATAAAAGTTTTCTTTATTCAATTAAATCCTATCCTACGTCATTAATTCAGTGATATTCCATGATAGGTCATGATTCTAGGTTGCCATGGTGATGATGTCCTATTATTTCCGTATGACTGGATTTAATGAATAGAATCGTAATAAATTTCGTTTTCATGCTTTTTAGCTTAAGAGTGCAACAGCTATTGCACCAAGATCTGAATATTTATAAAACTAGTTATTGTACGAACGCACCTCATTTGACACGTTTGACGTACAATTTCCGAATTGTTTGACATTAGTGTTTAAAGTTACCTTTCGTAAAACTTAAATAATAATAATTATATAAATAATTAATTAACAATTATATAATTAATTTGGAAAACTTATAGCTTTAAGAAACAGCGAGGGTAAAACCAGTACAATTTGAAACACTTTTGCAATTAAGAAATATGCTTTTGTTAAAAAAAAAATGGCTTACTAAAATTCAATTTACTTTAAAAAGTTTGTCAGGCTGCAGTTTGAAATCCATCCATACTTTCCATAAATTCAGAACGAAACCTACTTTAAATGCAGTTATAAATTTCAGTAATAGAAATACCCTTCTATCTCTAAATCTTTTTCAATTTATAAAATGTTAGCAGATAAAGAATTAAATTATTAACCTACACTTTGAAAAAATCATAACATTTGGATAGAACGAAAATGTTAAAAGACTTCGTTTTGTAACAAAAGAACTGATTTCACAATTTCAATACCATTTATTAGTCGGATGTCGCAATCCAAGAACTTTCATCTATCTCGTTACATGTTAATACTTCAAAACTCGCTTTCACATTGGCAAAATTAAATGACGATCCATGACCATCATAAGGATCCAAAAGACATGAAATTCCGTGCATTAGTTCTTGAGATAGGACAATCGCTAAAATAGTGTAAATCGTGAAAAATTCCACATAGCAGCGTCACCTGTTGGGCGATTTACACCAAAAAGTAATCAGCAGCAAGTTATATCAAGGTATACCTGAATCTGAAGTTTGATGAAAATTCCTGTATTAGTTCTTGAAATAGAGCTATTGTGGAGATCGTGAAACATGCTGCATAGCAGCACCACCTGATGGACGATTTACACCAAAACGTAATCAGGACCATTTCATATCAAGACCTACCTGAATCTGAAGTTTGATGAAAATCCGTGCATTAGTGCTTTAGAATTGCGGAAATCGTAAAAGATGCGGCATAGCAGCACCAATTTATATCAGGAACTAACTGAACATAGATTTCTATTAAATTCCGTTCATTAGATCTTGAGATAGAGCGCCCACAAAATTTGTGTCCTATACAGGCAGACAGAGTCACAGATTCACAGACAGACATTTTGTAAAAACATATTTTTCGGGATCTATGATCCTTAAAACATGTAAATCCGTCGAAAACCGGAAGTCGAAAATTTTCACGAATCCAATGCTTTCTTCTAGTAAAGATAGAATTAAGTAATATAATATTCATAATATTAATAGTAATAAGCATTTTTGCTAAAAATCATTTGGTATATTTCAAATTCATATGACAGAAGAAATTTAACAGACATGCACTGAAGAATACAGATTTTTTAAAAAGACTAGGGGTCTCACCCCCTACGAGCTACGCTCGCCAACCCCCGTTTAGACACAGCAGTTTCTAAAAGCACGCTAATTTGATCGGCTTTAAAAAGATTTTAAAAGATTGAATTATAATTTAAAAAACAGTGGCGATCTCCCTATAAACGGGTTTCTATTTATTTCTCTTTGATTGGGGAATTTTAAGGAAAAATCAGCTGCTGTTAAAAGATACTATGGCTGTTTTCCTCTTTGATTAAATAAAACCAGTTAAACATTTCAAAATAAGCTAAAATAAAATGAATTAAGTAAACAGAGTCTTTGTTTCCCGGTATTTTTTAACAAAGCGAAAAGAAAGTTCTTTTAAATAAGACATTTTAAGCGAGCTCTCATGTCAAGCACACAAGTCGTATGTTTGTTGTTCAATAAATAAATAAATAAATGAAAGACATTTTAAATGTATCGTTTTTAATCTCACGCAATTTTCACCAAACTTTTATTTCTCTTTTTAATATTCACGTGAAAATACTTTTGTTAGAAATAAAATATTATTTGCGCTGTCCCAACAAAAATAGTTGAAAAGTTCATCTCGAAATATCATATAAATGTCTCGCTTAATTTTTAAATTTAAACTGTTTTGCAATATTATTTTCTGTTCATTTTACATAATAAGTGTAATGTGACGTATATGTGACGTAATTTCTCCTATTTAAGACTTCTAACGCATGCTAATGAATTTATTATTTTACAATATCCTTTCTCTGTTAAAATTCACGTGTAAATATAGTTTTTATGAAGTAATTTTCAATAAGTTCCTGCTTTTTATACGTAATTATTTAATTCTAATTTGAAAGTTTTTTTTTCTATTTATAATAGTCACGTGTAAATAAATTTTTAATTTGAAGCAAACATTATTGTTTGCGCTGTTTATACAGTTTGCAACAGGTTAAATTAGTACAATTTTCTAAAATAAGTAAAAAATATCTCTCGAAATGCTGAAAATTTGAATTTAAAATGGAAATAAAAGCTCAAAAAAAGAGTCAAATTTAAAAAATGAATGCATTCTGCACACCAGGAAATTATAACGTATAAAATGATCTAAAAATGATTAAATTCCGATGTATAGATTTTGCTCCTATAAAACTTTTTTAATGGAACGACTTTGTCCAACTTTAGCATTAAATATCTCTTAAAATAATTTTTCAATTTGAAAACTGTCTATATCAGCGTGTTTATCAAACATTTCTCTATAATACCGCCGATTTTCATATTTTTGTATGCAATATTTTTCTTAATATTAACGCAGAAAGACCTTCGGTCACAAAAAATTCAAAACCGGCGGCGGCGGCGGCTGTGACAGCATAAGTTACTTTTCTTTAGAATAGAGAGATTACTTCATAGTTTCAATAAAATTTTTAAATTTTTAAAGTCCAGACTTTTTGGTTGGTGGGGGGGGGGGGGGGAGGGGTCAAAAAATTATGATGGTATCCAAATGTTATTCAAAATACACCCTATGCGTTTTCAACTTATTTTACAAATAAATTCTAAAGCAGTAAACTAGTTGGATGTGGCAGTCCTAATTTTTTTTTTTATCTCAAACATGTTAATACTTCAAAATTCTCTTGCAAAAAATAAATGGCAATCTATGCCTATCATGAGGATTCTAAAGATATGAAATTCCGTGCATTAGTTCTTGAGGTATGACTATCGCTAAAATCGTGTAAATCCTACAAAATACAACATAGCAGTGCCACCTATTGAATGATTAACACCAAAACCTAACCAACAACAATTTGCGTCAACGTCTAACTGAATCCTAAGTTAGAAGAAAATTCGCGCATTAGGTCTTGAGATAAAGCTGTTGCGAAAATCGTAAAAAGAATTTAGCATAGCAACACCACCTGTTGGGCGATTTACACCAAAACACAATCAGCACCAATATTTATCAAGGTACACCTGAATCTGAAGTTTGATGAAAATTCGTGCATTAGTTCTTGAGATAGAGCTATTGCGGTAGTCATGAAAAAGATAGCTTAGCAGCGCCACTTGTTAGGCGATTTACACCAAAACGTAAACAGCACAAATTCATGTCCATGACTAACTGCATCTGAAATTTGATTAAAATCCGTGCGTTAGTTTTGGAGATAGTGCTATTTCGGAAATCCAGAAAAATGTATCGAAGCAGTGCCACCTGATGGACGATTTGCACCAAAAGCTAATCAGCACCTATTTATATCAGGGACTAACTGAATATAAAATTTTAATAAATGCTGTGCTTTAGTTCTTGAGATAGAACGCCCGAAAAATTTGTGTCTCATACAGACAGACATTTTATAAAAACATGTTTTGGGGGGATGTATGACCCCTAAAACGTGTAAATCAGGAGAAACCAGAAGTCTAAAATTTTGACGAATGTAATACTTTCTTTTTGTAAAGATAGAAGAAAGTACAAAGTGATGTAAATTCCTTTATTTATCTATTTTTTTAAGCTTTGAAAATCTTATATCAAAACGTTTTTTTTTTTTTTTTTTTCGGAAATGTGTCCCTTTATGACATTTTCAAAAATATCACGTTCATAAAGGAAAATAATTCTGCTCTTCAGAATTTCAATTTTAAATAGTTTTACACGTATTTGCATAAAACTTGTTCGGAAGAATAATTATTTGTATTTCGTGACCTAAATACGACAATATGTAAACAAGGTTAGAAATCGAGCACGTGTTTTACAGTACGCGAAAGATATGTTTAAATTCTACTCTTATTTACATTGCAGAAAGAACTTTTGATTCGTTTTCCGCATGATATATCTGCATGATATATTTTAGGATGCTATCAAGTCTCAATTACCCTTTTATATCAGAAATTATGAATTCGTTAAAATTATGAATTCATTTCACAAGCATTTTTCGTTTGATTCGTTTTCCGCATGATATATCTGCATGATATATTTTAGGATGCTATCAAGTCTCAATTACCCCTTTATATCAGAAATTATGAATTCCTTTCACAAGCATTTTTCGGGAATTTTTGAAACTACATTAGAAAATGACACAATCATTTGATAAATTTCAGAAGGATTTTGCCAATTAAAATGAATTCATTAAATTTGAATTTATAGGGATTTTGTGAAATATTTACATTTCCAATCAAATCTTTTTCTTTGTATTTTATAGAATTAGGAAACGTACAAATATGATGCTCTTACAATAGAGATATAGAAATACTAGCCGCCCTTGGCGACCAGTTTGGTCTCACTTAAAAATTATGTTTGGGAAAGCATGCTAAGCATTGTATCATGTTATTTTTATTCATAAGTTAATTTACTTGGCCTCCCTTAAATATAATTAACATAATCCCTTAAGTTAATATTAGTTTTTCTTGCATTTAAAATATCTTAATTTGTTGATTTTCTGTAAGCAATAAAACCCTATTGGTTTATAATGGAAGTCTATGGGAATTTGGTTAAATATTAGAGATATCGCAAAATTGGCGACAAACTTGGCGGCATTTGGAGACAGAACTAAGTTCCCCGTACGTTACCCCCCCCCCCTTTATAAGTATGGAGATGCATTAAATGCTGTTCAATAACCAATGACATGCCTTTCATTCGGGCGTTGCCATTAAACAATTAACAAATAATCGCGATTTCTGTGCCACATACGATAGCGTAATTTAGATATAGATTTCCGAACTATAACTTTTATCCCAAACCTTTCAACGTCAAGAAAGCGAAAAGAAATCACCCTTTTAAAATATTTTTGTTTTGTGCAACGAATAATGCTTTAGAAACAAGATAAAGTAAATCATTCAAAAGTGTATTACTACTAATCGATGTATTGAATTAATTTTATAACAAGTTATTTTAATGGAACTTTAAAGTACCGTTGAGGCATAAAGGGTTAAACAACTTTTTAAGTTGAGTAAAATGGAAGAGTAACAAATTAATCTTAATTTTAATGTAAATGTTAATGCTGTTAACTTATGAAGTTTCTCTTTAAAGCATGTTTGTTGAATATGAAAATTCTTATTTGCATCCGCAAAATCTGCGTTCTGGGCTGAGAAAAATTATTATTTCACTTTAAACAAATTGGAAATTACACGTCAAACGTGGCAAATGAGGTGCGTTCGTACTATGACTAGTTTTATAAATACTCTTTGCACCGCATAGTCTACTGAATGTCTATTTTAGTGCACTTCCTAAGTGCATATCCATTTTATTCTGTTCGAAAGGCTGTAACCTCATTAAAATGCACTTGCAATAATTTTTTCCCACTGGCAGTCCTGTAAGGGAAAACTTTTGACTGTCCCTGTCATTAAACTATACATCCGATTTTCATAAAATTTGAGATGACTGAACAAAATTTTGCAACAATCATATATTTTAAATTTTAGACCATTCGGTTGGGTAGTTTTTGTTCTGTTATATGCGGACGGACGAACAGGCAGACGGACCGAACGACAACTATAGGTGCTACGTATTTATGTAATTACGAACGCACCTAAAAACGACTCGGAAACATTTCTAAAAATCAGTGGCAGTTTAAAAAATGTTGTTTTAACCCTCTGCTGTCGTATGTGTCAGCCACCAAAGCTTTTTTACCGTTTTAGTTGTATGTCCGTTCTGAGCCACCACAGCAAAGAACCCTACGGATTTTAAATTATATTATTAACCCTTAAATGCCTGATTTTTCAAAAATCATTGTAATAATGTTTTTCGACTTTCATTTTTTAATTAAATCATGGGAAAAATACTTAAAAAAATCGTATTTTGTTTTAAATATGGTTTACGGCTAAAAAACAGTTTGTTACTAATCAGCAATTCTGGTCTTGAAAAAATTTTCCTTGATGAAATTCTATAATATTAAACACACAAAAATTTTAGTAAGTATAATAAGAAATAAATTTTACTTGCTCACTGCAGAACAAAATAGGGTATTTCGCAAGCTTCAAAACAAAACAAAAAGAACAAGTAGCAGCAATTGCAAAAATAAATCTATCTTTATTTTAAACAGCACAAGTGTTTCCATCTACATGTTGAAAATCGATTTAATAATATTTTCAAAATGTATTTTATTGGCAACATTAGGCATTATAGCTTCAATATTATTCTAACAGTATTTTGAAGCGTAAACTGGGTATGTTGCCGAAAAGCAACACCCGTCATTTAAGGGTTAAGTCGATCAGCTTCGGAAATACGTAAGAATTCGAAATAATATTTTACAAATTGTGTTTAAGCGTCATGAGGTATTTTCGCTTCTTGAAATATTTTTTAAATGATACTTTAGAAGAGTATAAAGTAAGTTGCCGAAAGAACCGTGAAATTGAAAGTAATTTAAGCCATTCGGAAGTACCAATCCCGAAACTTTCTTCTATATCAAAATATTTCAAAATTCGCTATCACAGTGCCAAAATTAAATGGCAAACTATGTTCCTCATGAGTATTCTAAAAAGATGAAATTCCGTGCATTAGTTCTTGAGATAGGACTATCGCTGAAATCAATCGTGTAAATCCAGCAAAATGCAGCCTAGCAGCGCCACCTATTGGACTATTTACACCAAAATCTAATCATCATCAACTTATGTCAACGTCTAACTGAATCCTAAATTAGATAAAAACTCGTGCATTAGTTCTTGAGATAAAGCTATTGCGGAAATCGTAAAAAATTAGCATAGCAGCGCCACCTGTTGGGCGATTTTCACCAGAACATAATCAGCACCAATATTTATTAAGGTACACCTGAATCTGAAGTTTGATGAAAATTCGTGCATTAGTTCTTGAGATAGAGCTATTGAGAAAATCGTAAAAAATGCAGCATAGCAGCGCCACCTGTTGGGCGATTTACACCAAAACATAAACTACCAATTCATATCAAGGACTAACTGAATCTGAAGTTTGATGAAAATACGTTCATTAGTTCTGGAGATAAAGAGATTGCGGAAATCGTAAAAAATGCTGCATAGCAGCGCCACCTGTTGGGCGATTTACACCAAAACTAATCATCACCAATTTGTATCAAGGAGTACCTGAATATGATTTTTTTATTAAATTCCGTGCATTAGTTCTTGAGATAGAGCGCCCACAAAATTTGTGTCACATACAGACAGAGACACTCACAGACAGGCATTTTGTAAAAAACATGTTTTGGGGGATCTCTGATCCCTAAAACTTCTAAATCCGTCGAAAACCGGAAGCCGAAAATTTTCACGAATTCAATACTTTCTTCTTGTAAAGATAGAAGAAAGTAAAATATAAGATATATGATGTAAAGAGATAAGATTGTTCGGTATGTTCAAACAGAAAAATGAAGATCTGCCTGTTGGAGGCTGCTTTGAAAGGTACCACACGATGGAAAACTATAAATTATAATTTTTACATATTATTGTGTTACATAGATCTAACGTTTGTAAAAGAATTAAGAAATTTCGTTTTACCTTCATAATTTTGCGCATTAAATATTACGATTCGTTAAAGAAAATTAATTCCAACCAGCATAACACCCATGTTGTATAAACTTAATACGACCGCAAACAGGTAGTAAATATCACACATAAAAAAAAAGATTTACTAAAAGACGTATACTACCCACAAAAAAGGTAAAACTTTCAAAACATTAAATAAAATTTTAAAAGTCTAAAACCGACAAACTTCAGCCATCCTGTGGCTATCATCAGGGTCTTACTTCAGTTCAAGAGAGACAAATACTTATGAGTTCGTAAAAGTCAACAATACTGTGTTGAACACGTCACAATAACAGCGCCATCTGTACATTCGCAGTCCAACCATCCAACTTTAAAAAACGTATAATTAGAGAATCCCTAGAAATTGAATTGAGAATTGGAGACGTTTGTAATGAAGGATTTTCTTTACGGTATACATAAGTTGTGGTTGAATTTTTTGAAACAGAATTTAACTTAAAGTTAAAGAGGTCTGAGACAGTTATTGACAATAATCTGGATTCATCAAGTCTTTTTTTTTTTATGTGGCGCTGCTATGCTGCATTTTTTAGAATTTCCACTATAGCTCTATCTCAGTAACTAATGCACGAATTTTCATCAAACTTCAGATTCAGGTATACCTTGATATCAGTTAGTGCTGTTCATGTTCTGGTGTAAATCGCTCAACAGATGGCGCTTCTATGCTACATTATTCAGAATTTCCGCTATAGTTCTATCTCAAGAACTAATGCACGAATTTCCATGAAACTTCAAATCCAGATATAATTTGATATGAATTGGGGCTATATTGATGTAATAGCTTGTACTGTTTAAATGATTTAATGACGTGATTTATATAGAAGAAAGTTTTGTGATGGCCACAACATACTAGTTTTACAGTGTGCTTATATAAATTCAAAATGTCACAGTATCCTTCTTAATAAAAAGAAAAAAAAATAAAAATAAAAAACCTCTCAATAAATATTTTGGGGTACTCAGACGTTTGAAATAAACAGAATACAAACACATAAAAGAAGAAATCTTTCCTTTGCAGCTGACGGCATAAATAGAGAACATCAAATATTCCGCAGAAGTTTTAGGAATGCGGGAAAAATTTATTTTCAGCGTATTTAGAGCTCAGTATATATTGAAGCTACTTCTTCAGGCTTTTATTCTCAATCGAATTACACATCACTGTCCTTCATCACTTGTTTGCAGCTGCTTTTTCTCAAGGTATGATAAAAAATTGCTGTTTTTTAAAACTTTCCAACATCGTTGATAAATATTTTATTTGAATTTGTCTGTATTTTTTATAGGTATTCTATTAACCATGTAATAATCTTTTTTATTTCAATATGTTTTCAAAAAATATTACCTGAATATAAAGTAAAAACAAACATTTAAAATCGTAAGAAAAGAAACAATAGTGGATTGGTAATAAAGGTGTTTAATTCCTGGAATTCAAAACAAAGAATGCGGCATTTGTTTTTCTACCGGAATTCATATATTTAAATGTTAACAATATAGTGTGTAATTATGATAACTGAATTTTATTTTATTTTTTTAAATCAACAGGCAAAAATAGATAGCTATTTCATTAGATATTTCTGTATATATTTTGTATTTTTCAATATTTTAAAGGATTAGACAAACAGTAATTGAAATGAAAGGACAATAACGCCATCATTTTGCTTTCAAATAAAAAAAATATATTAAAATATATATTTTATAAATGTTAATTAACCCATTTGTATTCACGGCACAAATTGCAGTTTATAAAGCTTAATAAAAAATATAATTCTTAATTTCAAACAATCCATTCAAAATAAAATACTGATACATTTAAGAATTTTAAATTGCCATCTAACAATTTTTTTAAATGCTAGGTGGCTCTGCCCTTTAAGAGCTACGCTCGCCAACCCCTTTCAGACACCGCAGATTCTAAAAGCATGCTAACTTGACCGGCTTTAAAAAGATTTCGGGAGAATGAATTATAATTTAAAAAACAGTGGCGATCTCCCTATAAACGGGTTTCTATTCCTTTCTCTTTGATTGGGGGAGTTTTAAGGCCAAATCAGCTGCTGTTAAAAGATACAATGGCTGTGTCCGTCTTTGATTAAATAAAATCAGTTAAACATTTCAAAATAAGCTAATATAAAATGAATTAATTAAACAGACTCTTTCTCTCCCGGTATTTTTTAACAAAGCGAAAAGAAAGTTTTTTTAAATAAGACATTTTAAATGTATCGTTTTTAATCTGACGTAATTTTCACCAAACTTTTTTTTCTCTTTTTAATATTCACGTGAAATTACTTTTGTTAGAAATGAAATATTATTTGCGCTGTCCTAACAAAAATAGTTGAAAAGATCATCTCAAAATATCTAATAAATGTCTCGCGCAATTTTTAAATTTAAACTGTTTTGCAATATTATTTTTTGTTCATTTTACGTAATAAGTGTAATGTGGCGTAAATGTGACGTAATTTATCCTATTTAAGACTTCTAACGCATGTTAATGAATTTATTATTTTACAATATTCTTTCTCTTTTAAAATTCATGTGCAGATATAGTTTTTATGACGTAATTTTCAATGAGTTTCTGCTTTTTATATTTTCTGTATATAATAGTCACGTGTAAATAAATTTTTAATTTGAAGCAAACATTATTGTTTGCGCTGTTTATACAGTTGGCAACAGTTTAAATTAATACCATTTTCTAAAATATGTAAAAAATATCTCTCGAAATGCTGAAAATTTGAATTTAAAATAGAAATAAAACCTCAAAAATGAGTCAAATTAAAAAAATAAATGCAGTCTGCACACCGGGAAATTCTATGGCATAATATGTTCTAAAAATGATTAAATTTCCATGTTTAGTTTTTGCTCCTATAAAACTTTTTTAATGGAACGATTCTGTCCAACTTTAGAATTAAATATCTCTTAAAATAATTCTTCGATTTGAAAACTGTCTGCATCGGCGTGTTTATCAAACATTTCTCTGTAATATCACCAGTTTTCATATTTTTGTATTCAATATTTTTCTTAATATTAACGAAGAAAGACTTCCGGTCACAAAAATTTCAAAACCGGCGGCGGCGGTGACAGCGTTAGTTACTTCTTTTTAGAATAGAGAGATATAGTGCAGAGCCTTTTAATGTATATATTTTAATATTATTTTATTTCATATGGAGATTTTTTTATGTAAAAAATAATAAAATTAACGATTTTCCATCACAGTTTTAGTTATTTGTTCATTTTTATATTTTAAAATCATAAATCAATATAATAAACGTTATAACGCGATAATAAACGTTATTTGTAACCTATTAAGTTGTGTTTATTTAGTCTAACAGTGCAATTATGTGTATCAAAGGAATTTCGGCGTCAGGGGTGTTTCTGTCCCGCGGACTCGTTAGCATCAGGGACATCGGAATCGTGGGCGAATCTTTCCTAAGTTTCTGGATCCAGCGGGGCGTGCGGCGCGTACAGAGGATCGCTCCTTACGAGCTCTTTAGCATTTTCATGTAGTCGCGGGCCGCGAGTGCTGTGCGGGACCCAATAAAAGTCTGAGAGAAAGTGCGTGTTTGATTAAAGGAAGACACAGTCTTTTACGGGGACCTGGTTTATTTCTTTTTGATTACATGAGTCCTTTTAAATCAGGCCCAGAAGGGCTGAGAACGGAGTCTTGCTTATTTCCGAGATAACTTCGGAACTTCGGCTATCGCAAAGCGATCCCTGGAGAGCAAAGTGGCGTGATATTAGGGTATTATTTAGATGTTAAAATGTTCTCCCCTGAGATTCGTGCAACGGTATAAATATGGGTTATTTGGCATTATTTCAGCCAGAGGTCCTCGCTATAAAACTGGGCGTATTTATAATTTAATTGGCCGCGAGCTCCATGATTCATTGCCTGGACAAGGCGTTGGCTCAAATTCGGCCCACGGGATTCCGATAGAATTTAATATTGCGCTATCATCTGCAAAAAGTATCTTATGAAATGTGACAAAACGATTTTTTAAAGTTATAAGAAGCGATGCAGGAAAATGAACTTAACAGGGCCACAAGAAGTTTCAATCATTGAGACGCAATTACTAAAACATTTAAAAAGTTTGACTTTTAATTTCTAAATTTAAATTTCTTTTTTTTAAAGGGGGATTTCAAATTTTAAAAGATGCTTTTAAATTTTAAAAAGGTGCTTAGCTTTTATCATTTCAAGTACATATTTTTTCAGCATTTTAACACATTCTAACAAAGTTGAAAAGTGTTTATGATTTCGGTTTGTCTGGCCGTCTGTCCTCGCTCTTACTCTCGTAAATATACTCGAATTGCCTGAAATTTTTGGATGTGATTGAGGTTTACCATAGCACGTTTCCTATTTCAAATAAAGTCTGTAGCATGTTTAGTTCATATACAGGAACAGTCAAAAGTATTCCGTTACATTATGGCCAATGGGAAAAAATCGTTTCAAATCTTTTTAATGAGGTTACACGCATCCAAACATAACAAAATTGAAATACATTTATAAAGTGCACGAAAATATGCATTCTGTAGAATATGCGGTGCAAAGAATGTTTATTATTCATTTACAGGGCCACACAAAAGAATTCCGATACATAATGATATAAGGGTGGAGGATTGTTTGCAGCGTATTTTAATTATGTTAAACTATTTCAAATATAATGAAATTGATATACGTCGCTGAGTTTTAGTATAAGTTATTTCATGTATAATACGAAGTGAATAGCATTTACAGGGACACATAAAATATTTCAGATACTGTATTGTACATTATTGAAGGAAATGAACGGTGATTGAAAGAAATGCACTTTTAATTATAATATGCTCTTTTATGTTTCATTATATTTATGAATACTATATGGTGTGTATAAATGCTATTATTCATATACAGGGGTACACAAAAGAATTCGTAAGGTTTACTGGGTATGAACGCAAATTGCTTAAAGGTGGTTTTAAAATGAGTTATGTATTTTCACGCTGATATGCATTTAGTTTATTAAGAAATGTTTGTAGAATATAGATAAAACAAGATACATGGTCACGCAAAGATTTGGATACATGCCGTCTATGGATGATAATTTCTGGAAATGTGATTTCAGTAGTTTTAAGAGTGTTTTAGTTTGAATTAAATTTTATCTAAATAATAGCGTGTAATAAAGGTTCTTGATAAACTACATTGTTGTACAAAAGTATTCAAGTATGTTTCCATCTATTAGTATAAATTGCTGAAAGAGAAATTTCAACCTGTTTATGCGTGTTCTTGCTAAACTAAATTTTCCTATTATATAGTACATATATCAACCTACAGATCAAATTCACGACTGTTCAAAGGAATTGGAATACATATTTGACTATGGTTGGTAACTGCTGAAATCAGATTTTTAAATGTTTACATAGTTATCTTATTTACCTTATTTCCCTAAATAACGAAGTTTTGTTAAAGCTTTCAGAGAGTGTTGGAAAGTGTTTCATAATCTATGCCGTACGCATGATTTTCTTTCTTCTTTATATCTCTAACTGTACATTTGGGCAAAAACACTAAAATTTTGACTTCTCTTGTTGAGGAATTCTGTAGTGAATAAGTTATTATCAAATTTTTGTTCTATTTATTATTGACAGTCATTATAAATAAAAAAAAACTAAACATCCACATATGTGACCAAGGGCATGAAGAGGTTAAATTAACACTAAATAGTGATTGGAATAACATTAACATTCTACATTTAGAAACAATTCACGGTTCTGAACATTATTTCGCTTTTACCGATTATTTTCACTGATTACACTGATAAACAAGGTTTCTCTTTCTAAATAAGTATGTGGTGACTTTTATATTTTAGGTAATGCTGTGAAAGAATATGCCATTAAAAAGTTTCCAATACCCACAGATTTTTAAAAAATTCAAAATCTTGAAAATCTGAATTTTGTAGTATTTTTATTCAACACATATACCTTATGAAATTTATCATTTGGTATTTTAGTAATGACAAACTTTTAAATAAACACTTATAAAGCTTAAAATTAATATTTAAAACACTGAAAATATGCATTGTTTATAAAGTTTCAGAAAAATGTAGAAGAGTTTTTGTAAAAAGAAATGATATTAATAAGAAATTTCATGCTTTATGTAGCGGTAAATGTCTTATTTGTGGATGCTGTCTTATAGGCACAATCACTAGCTTCCCTAATAAGGTTCCAACAGTAATCTCCGAGCATATTAGGGATCCACCTGCCTTGATATCGGGTTTCCACTGAAGAAATATCCTGGTGGAAGCGCTCTCCATGCCCGTCGCTCACAACTCCTATATTTTCGGGGGGGAGGGGGGGGGGGATTTAGATGAGATGCTAAAAAGTGAATTTTCAACGACAACATCCTAAATCTTCGTAACTTTTTAACATGTCTTTAATTAATGTTTCATAGTTAGGACTTCGATGATTTCCTAAGAAATGTGTCACAACATTTTTAAAATCGATCCATGCTGCTTTTTCTAAATCACTTAATATATCATCAAAATTTTTGTCCTTCATAAGGTATTTAATTTGTGGGCCAACAAAAATACCCTCCTTAATTTTTGCATATCTTAGCGATGGAAATTGTTCTTGCATATATTGAAATCCACGACCTTATTTATTCATAGCTTTAACGAAATTCTTCATCAATCCCAATTTTATGTGTAAAGGTGGAAGAATAACTTTCTTTTTATCGATTAGAGGAACGTTTTGGATATTTTTTTCACCTGCAATATATTGTTTGCGCTCTGGCCACTTCTTTTTAATATAATGCTCATGCTTTGCCCTGCTATCCCACTCGCATAGGAAACAGCAATATTTTGTATAACCTTGTTGTATACCAATAAGAATGGCAATTACTTTAAAATCCGCACATATATCCCAATAAGGATGTGAGTAAACAATTTCATGAAGCAGTATCTTCATATTTTCATAAGACTCTTTCATTATGCAAGAATATGCTATTGGAACAGACGGCAGGGCATTTCCATTATGAAGGAGCACAGCCTTCAAGCTGGTTTTCGAACCATCGATGAATAATCGCCATTGTTCCGAGTTATATTGACAATTTAAAGCAGACATTAAACCACTTATATCATTACAATAGCATAAATCTCCTTTCCTTTAAAAAAAATGTCGAATATTTCTTATGTCGATCTCGATAATTAGATATCTTTGTATTATTTTTCAGGCGATTCCAACCTTGCAATCTTGATCCAAGTAATTCTGAGTTTTTCTTTGATAAATTTAAGTCTCTCACAAGATCATTTAATTCTTCTTGAGTAATTAGGTGTGGTTCTTCATTTATGCCAGGAGAATAGTTTATATCAGATGTAGAGGAAGTTTCAGATTCATCAATTTCCATTTCTACTGCTGCATCGTCATATGTAAAATTCTCTGGAGGTTTCGGTATTGGTAAATCATCATTATGTAATACTGGTCGCATTGCTAAATCTAAGTTCGGGTACTTAATTTTATGTTTACTTCTTGCAGAGAATCCTTTAATTTTTGTAATACAAAAGTAGCCGTCAGTTATATGATCCTTCGGCTCGCGCCATATCATGGGTATAGCAAAGGGCATACTCTTTCTTGTGTACCTTTCTTCCACGCCCGGAGGTTTGCAGCGCATCGTGTACAACAAGAATGAGGTGACCATATCTTATCTTGTTCACCTACTTTACATCCAAAGTACATGTGATAGGCAGTCTTTATTAGCGGCGTGAAAGCGCATCGATGCTTTTTCAAAGTTAGCTCCCCACACACATAGCAAAAAGAATCGGGTTCATTTACGCATCCTCTAGACATTTTTCACATATTTTAGAGGAAAATAGGATAATTATAATTAAAATTTAAGTAAAAAGTCTTACAGAACAAAGAAATAGCAGTACACTCGCCCCGAAATACACTGCTCAAAACAATTAAAGGATATTTGAAGTTTTATATAAAATAAAGATATAAACGAATTTTTTTTTGCCCAAAATAGAAGAAGAGAATCACAAATGCAAATTTTTCTGGTTTTCAAACTGTGGAGTATGCAAATTTTGAGTTCGACGTCAAAAACGTCGCTTCAGCGACAGCGAATGAAATTTGACTTTCAACTGGATAAAAGAGAATGAAGACAAGGATGATCGGCATTCTGTGATTGCTTTGTTTCGATGAGTACGATGTCTCAGCGAAGTCATTTGACAGATTCAGAAGCTTTGAGAATTGTTGGTAGGTTAGAAGGGGGCCAAACTCAAGCCGAAGTAGCGCAAGCCATTGGAGTGTCACAAAGTGTCATTTCCAGGATCTGGAACCGTTTTTTGGAGAGTGGATGTGCAGGCCGAAGACCAGGGCAAGGTCGTAGACGGGCAACAACGCCCAATGAAGATCGGTATTTAGCGTTAACAGCTCGGAGACACCGAACCATGAACGCTACTCTTCTCCAACAACACCTTCGCTCGGCTACAGGCACCACGATTTCAACTCAGACTGTCCGAAACCGGCTCCATGCTGTAGGTCTGTATGCTCGCCGACCGATGGTATGTGTTAGATTAACATCAAGGCATCGTCGCGACCGCAGGGAATGGGCAACCGAGCATGTCAACTGGAGGAGAAATGAATGGAGCAATATTCTGTTTTCTGACGAGTCCCGTTTTTCTGTGCATCCGGATAATAGGCGTATTTTCATCTGGAGGGACCGTGGCAGTAGGAATAATCCTGCGTTCGTGCACGAAAGTGTCAGATTTGGCGGTGGAGGAGTGTTGGTGTATGGTGGCATCTCCATTGACGAGCGCACTGACCTCTACATCATTCGAGATGGAGCTCTGACTGGTCGCCGATATAGGGATGAGATCCTCAGACCTATTGTAGTCCCTTACGCTGCAGCAATCGGAGATAACTTCATTTTAATGGACGATAACTGCAGGCCACATCGTGTAAACCTGGTGGAGGATTTCCTTTTCGAGGAAGGAATCGTTCGAATGGAATGGCCAGCGTGTTCTCCAGACATGAATCCAATCGAGCACGTTTGGGACGCTCTAGAAAGATGAGTTTCTGGCCGCCAACAGCCCCCACAAACTCTCCAAGAACTGGAAAGAGCTCTTCTGGAAGAGTGGGGCAGAATACCCCAACTCGTCATTAATAGCCTCATTGAGTCCATGCCTCAAAGGTGTTCAACGTTGCTGGCCGCCCGTGGAAACCATACCCCCTACTGAAAATGATTTTCTTTGAAGAAAGCACCTTTTCTTATTCTTTTTTTCTCATATGCACAAATTGTGTTTTTTTCCTTTTGTACACAAATGCGCAATAAAATGCATTTTTTTCTGCCAAACATGTGTAATTTATTCTCATATAACCTACTATGTCTGTCGACCATGTATCAATCAGCTAAACAGTTTACCAGATACAAAATCCACCTAAAACTGCAATATCCTTTAATTGTTTTGAGCAGTGTATAAGTTTCAACTGTCACGTATTTGCGTTAAAGCCAAATACTGTAGTGGCGGCTAGCGCTGTCTTTTCAAGGTCGCTAACATAAAATTTATTAGGGGGACATATGTTTCTACTCTCTTGCTGTATCTTCTATCGTTATAATAAGAAAAAAAAATGTTTATGTGAATCAAACGCATGTAAGAGAATAATGTAATATAATTATAATGCCTATACGATGCCTACATACTCCGAATCGTATAAATGAAATTTCTCAAAATTGGAGGGTGATAGAAAATTTTTACAAACATATTCCTTTTCAGCAGCTTGAAATCTATAAGAAACACCCAATGTATATAGAGAAACAGAAAATTCGTTAAAATTAGTTTATCAGTGTTATCAGCTTTCTATTACTCCTTTAAAACAAGCCGGCTTTTAAAACAACTAAACTTCTATTAAATGGGTTCAATTTCAAGCTAATATAAAACGACTCGATATTCCCTCTGGATTCCCCTGAGGTGTTTTCAAATGCAAGGAACTACGTGATCTGTTTGAATTTCGATGCTGTATGTTTTGGAGCCTCGTTATTACCTACTTTTTTTTTCAATGTTATTTCACAGCAGTCGTTTAATTAATAGCAGCTCACTTGGCACGCAATGTCATTCTATGATTAAATAAGTGGATAATTAACTTGACTTTAGCGTGGTCTTAAGTAGAATTTATTCTGCACTAACATTAAGTGTCGAAGCTTTAATTTTGTTTTTAAACATTGGATTTTACCTAAAAGAAAGAAAAATAAACAATAATTATTTTCAACTTTCAGACTACCTATTGATTTTTTTTTTCAGGTTCTATTTAGATCTGATTTTTTGGAAACACAGAAGAATTTTCTCATGGGTAACGCTGGATGTGGGTAAATAAGCTTTGTTTTTTCGGTCCTAATAACTAAGTAATAGTAGAATAGTCTATGTATAGTTTTATAGTAAAGTAAAGACTACAGTAAAACTATAGTATATGTATAGTTTTAATTCCTATAAAACTTTTTTAATGGAACAATTTCGACCGACTTTAACAATTATTACCTCTTAAAGTAATTCTTCGATATAGGTATTCGATATTCGATATAGATTCTTCGATATAGTCTGCTTCAGCGTGTTTATCAAACATTTCTCTATAATACAACCAATTTTCATATTTTTGTTTGCAATATTTTTCTTAACTAGGGGGCTCGGCCTCCTACGAGCTACGCTCGCCAACCCCCGTTCAGACAACCCAGTCTCTAAAAGCACGCTAATTTGATCGGCCTTAAAATGATTTTGGAAGATTGAATTATAATTTAAAAAACGGTGACGATCTCCCTATAAAAAGGTTTATGTTCATTTCTCTTTGATTGGAGAATTTTAAGGAAAAATCAGCTGCTGTTAAAAGATACAGTGGCTGTTTTCGTTTTTAATTAAATAAAATCGGTTAAACATTTCAAAATAAGCTAATATAAAATTAATTAAGTAAACAGAGTCTTTGTTTCCCGGTATTTTTTAACAAAGCGAAAAGAAAGTTCTTTTAAATAAGACATTTTAAGCGGGCTCTCATGTCAAGCACACAAGTCGAATGTTTGTGAAATGTTTGTATGTTTATAAAGGTGTTTAATTCCTGGAATTCAAAACAAAGAATGCGGCATTTGTTTTTCTACCGGAATTCATGTATTTAAATGTTAACAATATAGTGTGTAATTATGATAACTGAATTTTATTTTTTTTTAAATCAACAGGCAAAAATAGATAGCTATTTCTGTATATATTTTGTATTTTTCAATATGTTAAAGGATTAGACAAACAGTAATTGAAATGAAAGGACAATAACGCCATCATTTTGCTTTCATATAAAATAAATATATTAAAATATATATTTTATAAATGTTAATTAACCCATTTGTATTCACGGCACAAATTGCAGTTTATAAAGCTTAATAAAAAATATATTTCTTAATTTCAAACAATCCATTCAAAATAAAATACTGATACATTTAAGAATGCTAACTTGACCGGCTTTAAAAAGATTTCGGGAGAATGAATTATAATTTAAAAAACAGTGGCGATCTCCCTATAAACGGGTTTCTATTCATTTCTCTTTGATTGGGGGAGTTTTAAGGCCAAATCAGCTGCTATTAAAAAACACAATGGCTGTTTCCGTCTTTGATTAAATAAAATCAGTTAAACATTTCAAAATAAGCTAATATAAAATGAATTAATTAAACAGACTCTTTGTCTCCCGGTATTTTGTAACAAAGCGAAAAGAAAGTTCCTTTAAATAAGACATATTAAATTAATCGTTTTTAATCTGACGTAATTTTCACCAAACTTTTCTTTCTCTTTTTAATATTCACGTGAAAATACTTTTGCTAGAAATGAAATATTATTTGCGCTGTCCTAACAAAAATAGTTGAAAAGGTCATCTCAAAATATAAAATAAATGTCTCGTACAATTTTTAAATTTAGACTGTTTTGCTATATTATTTTTTGTTCATTTTACGTAATAAGTGTAATGTGACGTAGATGTAACATAATTTCTCCTATTTAAGACTTCTAACACATGTCAATGAATTTATTATTTTACAATATCCTTTCTCTTTTAAAATTCAGGTATAAATATAGTTTTTATGAAGTTCCTGCTTTTTATACGTAATTATTTAATTCTAGTTTGAAAGTTTTTTTTTCTGTTTATAATAGTCTCGTGTAAATAAATTTTTAATTTGAAGCAAACATTACTGTTTGCGCTGTTTATACAGTTGGCAAATGTTTAAATTAATATCATTTTCTAAAATAAGAAAAAAATATCTCTCGAAATGCTGAAAATTTGAATTTAAAATAGAAATAAAACCTCAAAAAATGAGTCAAATTAAAAAAAAAAATAAATACAGTCTGCACACCGGGGAATTCTAACGTATGAAATAATCTAAAAATGAATTAAAATTCATGCATAGTTTTTGCTCCTATAAAACTTTTTTAATGGAACGATTTTGTCCAATTTTAGCATTAAATATCTCTTAAAATAATTCCTCGATTTGAAACCTGTCTACATCAGCGTGTTTATCAAGCATTTTTCTATAATACCGCCGATTTTCATATTTTTGTATGCAATATTTTTCTTAATATTAACGGAGAAAGACCTCCGGTCACAAAAAATTCAAAACCGGCGGCGGTGACAGCGTAAGTTACTTTTTTTTAGAATAGAGAGATATTAACGAAGAAACACCTCCGGTTGCAAGAATTTAATTTACGGCAGCGGCGACAATGTTAGTTACTTTTTTTTTTAGAATATAGAGAAATCATTCATTCAAAATAAAATACTCGTAGATTGAAAATTTTAAAATTGCTATCTAACAATGATTTAAATATACAGTAAATAGCATTTTAATATTTATATTACAATATTATTTTTATTTTATTTGGAGATTTTTTATGTAAAAAAAATAAAATTGAGGATTTCCCATCACAGTTTTAATTATTTGTTCTTTTTCATAGTTTAAATTCATAAATCCATATGCGATAGTAAACGTTATTTGTATTCTATGGAATTGTGTATATTTAGTCTAACAGTGCAGCTACGTGTATATATTTTTTCAGCATCCTTTTTTCTTCAATCCAGACTTTTTCTATTATGCATAATCCATATTCCAAAACATTTTTTCGGGGTTTTATTTCTCTTCCAACAAAAATCGAAAATTGCCGGTTGGTTGATTAGAGTTTAATGGCACAAAGTCCTATTAAGGACATGCTGCGCCAAGAAAAAGTTTAAAATAAAAACGCAGAATTATAATTTAAAAGCATGTGATAAAATAAGATGAGCAAAAAACAACAGTGTTTAAAAATCGAAAAGTGAAATTGCATGCCATTCTTTTTAAATTTACATTAAATAGTGATTGGAATAACAATAACATTCTACATTAAGAAAAAACTCACGATTCTGAACAGTATTTCAGTTTTACCGATAATTTCCGGTGATTAGCTTTCTATTACTCCTTTAAAACAACTAAACTTCTATTATATAGGTTCAATTTGAAGCTAATATAAAACGACTCGATATTCCCCCTACGATTTCCCTGAGGTGTTTTCAAATGCAAGAAACTACGTGATGGGTTTGAATTTCAACGCTGTATGATTTAGAACCTCGTAATTACTTACTTTTTTCTTTTAGTGTTATTTCACAGCAGTCGTTTAATTAATAGCAGCTCACTTGGCACGCAATGTCATTCCATGATTAAATAAGTGGATAATTAACTTGTCATTAGGGGGTTCTTAAACAGAATTTATTCTTCTGCATTAACATTAAGTGTCGAAGATTTAACTTGGTTTTCAAACATTGGATTTTACTTAAAAGAAGATAAAAATAAACAGTAATTATTTTCAATGTTAAGACTACGTATTGATTTTTTTTTTTTAGTGTTTTGTTTTTAGATCTGAATTTCTGCAAATACAGAAAAATGTTGTCATGGGATAATGCCGGATGCGTGTAAACAAGCATTGTTTTTATCGATCCACAAATAGAATCAAGAATGAAATTCCTTTTTTTTTCTAAGACGTTTTTATATAATTTTGGATGATATCAGCTATCACATAACGAAACTTAACCCAGATTTTAAAAGATTTAATTATTCTTAGTTGAATTTTAATGATCACGATATTCCGAGAGGATTATTTGAAAGACCCTTTATCCTTGAAGTGTCGGAAAAAAAGTGTTTTAATTTTTGGAGGAAAGTTATGCGATATATTTATCCTTATGCTATATTAGTTATTAACCATTTGGAAATGGTTGTTCTTTTTGGTCGAGGATGGGGCCAAATGATGCTCGCATTTTATTTTTTTTAACGAAATTCAACGATGTTCTTTACTTTTCGAAGAATTTTTATTTGAATAGGTAATAGAAAGGCATAAAATCGTTAAAAATTGAAAAAAGTTACAAAATGGGTAGGCGCAAATTATCAGATATGGAAAAATCCAAAGCCAAAGAGCGTCGCCGAAATCATCAAGGTTAGCTGGGTGAAAAAGTTCGACCAGAATCGTCCGGGATAGCTCAGATGGCAGAGCACTGGCGGCTTCAGCCAGGAGGTCCCGGGTTCGAATCCTGGTCCGGACATTTTTCGCCCAGTTGGAAATTTACATCTAATGTGATTTGTTTACCAATTAGAATAATTGTGTTAATAGTAATCTAGTGTAATTTCGTATCCAGCGATTTCTGGAGTTCCATTACCTGTGATTTATTCTGTTGAGCTGAACCACGTTTCAGACCAGATGCTGAAATCATCAAGGTTAGCTGGGTGAAAAAGTTCGACCAGAATCGTCCGGGATAGCTCAGATGGCAGAGCACTGGCGGCTTCAGCCAGGAGGTCCCGGGTTCGAATCCTGGTCCGGACATTTTTCGCCCAGTTGGAAATTTACATCTAATAGAGAAATACCTGTTGCATAATCCTTTCTGTGTCTTTGCCTGTTGTTAAACTAAATTGATGTTGAGTCAGTATCTCTATAAATAGAGAAATTTAAATGGCACGGTGCGATTGAACATGTTAAAGCGACATCAATCGTTCAGTAACGCACCTAAGAATCTCGACTGTTGGCAGACGACACACACAAACTGAGCACTCGTAATTTGGTGAATTTGACTGCTGGTTTACTCGTCAAATGAAGATTTTTGTCGCGATTTGGCGCAATGGCGAGCGGCAGCGAGAACCCTGAATATATCTCAATATTGGGTCACAAAATTTTAAGAATAAAAGCGAATTTGGAGATTATCGCAAAAGAAAGATTAAAAGGCATTATAAGCAGAAATAAGGTTAAAATTATAACAACTTGGAATTCAATTCCAGACATTAAAAGCTGTAGATTCTGGTGCTTGGCTATTTTGACAATTTTTTCTACGAGACATTCTTTTCAAAAATAAATAATATGAAAATTTCAAATAAAAACATCTTGTCGATTGAGTCCAATTCAACTTGCATTCTCTTAAAAAGAACTAAGAACGAAGCTGACATAGCCCGGTGGTTAGGGAGTTGAATTTGGAATTAATTAGGGGAAAGCTGGAAATTGTTTTAATCCCTTCTGTTTAGGTCTAGAATGAATATACTATGTTTTCCCCCTCGTACTAGGTGAGCGTTAAGAAATATGAATAGATTTATAGTAAAAAAACACTTTTTTTGCATACCATAACAATATCTCAAAACAGCTAACTCTATAAAAAACATTGTCAATACAAATGTTGTAGAGCTTAAAATTCTGAGTAAAATGAGTACCTACACTTAATATTTTTGTTGAACACTAAGGTCACAATTCTACTTTAAAGTTTTAGACCCGTGCTCAGGGAGTTGAACTCAGAATTAATTTGGAGAAAACTGAAAATTGTTTTAATCCCTTCAGTTTAGGTCTAAAATGAATGTACTATGTTTTCTTCCTCGTACTTGGGTGAATGTTAGAAAATATGTGCATATTTATTTTCGAAAAACACTTTTTTTTTTTAAATTACCTTAATAATATCTCAAAACAGCTAACTCTATAAAAAATATTGTCAATACAAATGATGTAGAGCTTAAAATTCTGAATAAAATGTGTACCATCACTAATATTTTTGCTCAACATTAAGGTCGCAATTCTATTTCAAAAGTTTCCTTAAATCGCTAATCAAGAGCTTGAAACCAGGAGAGACCAAGTTAACTTAACAATATCTCAACACAGCTAACGCTATCAAAAATATTGTCAATACAAAAGCTGTAGAGCCTAGAATTCTGAATAAAATGAGTGCCTACACTTAATATTTTTGTTCTTTATTAAGACCGTAATTTTGAGATATTGTTAAGTTAACTTTGTCTCTACTGGCTTCAAGCTCTTAATTTGAAAAATTTTGAAATACAATTGCGACCTTAATGTTGAACAAAAATATTAATGATGGTACTCATTTTATTCAGAATTTTCAGCTCTACAACATTTGTATTGACAATGTTTTTTATAGAGTTAGCTGTTTTGAGATATTGTTCAGATAATAAGAAAAAACGTGTTTTTCGACCATAAATATGTACATATTTTCTAACATTCACCCAAGTACGAGGAAGAAAACATAGTACGTTCATTTTAAACCTAAACTGAAAAGATTAAAACAATTTTCAGTTTTCTCCAAATTAATTCTGTGTTCAACGCCCCGAGCACGTGTCTAAAACTTTAAAGTAGAATTGTGACCTTAATATTCAACAAAAATATTAAGTGTAGGTACTCATTTTACTCAAAATTTTAAGCTCTAAAATATTTGTATTGACAATGTTTTTGACAGAGTTAGCTGTTTTGAGATATTGTTATGGTATTTAAAAATACGTGTTTTTTTACTATAAATCTGTACATATTTTCTAACGCTCACCTAGGGGAAAATTTAGCATATTCATTCTAGACCTAAACTAAATGGATTAAAACAATTTCCAGCTTTCCCCTAATTAATTCCTAATTCGGCCTTTTTTTTTCTCCCCTACCACTGGGCTAACATAAATTATGTGTCATCTAAGATGAGACAACAGGAATAATATTTTTTAAATAAATTTTTAAAATATAACATTAAATATTACCCATATTTTTTTAATTCTAAAAATAAAATTAAAATAATTTTGATTCATCATTATTTGATCCATCAAAACGTTTTATTGTTGGCACGTCATGAACACGTAAAACATATTTTTGGAAAAATTTGGCACGTGGATATGAAAAGGTTCGCTGTCCCTATATGACGTGATATCTACCAAGCCGTGTTAAACAAGTTTGTCCTGCGTTAAGATAAATGCTTAAATGGATTCGGTGATTATGTAGAAAAGTGATCGGCAAGTATGCCTCTTAATTCTCTTTTGTACTTTCGGCTATTGTTAATAAATAATTTCTTATTACTCTTGTAAACACTTTTTTTTTATCCATCACGTACAAAATGCATAACTGCGTACTCTTCGTTTATAAAACGAGACATACCCGGTTAGAGGTTGGAAGACGAACTTTATTCTTCTAACGATACCAACTGAAAATAAAATTCAGAAGGGTAAACAAAACAGTTCAAATTTCAACAATAATTTCCAAAAATAAAAGGCAAAAACTCCAACGGAGTAACAATCAACTCTGTTAATTCTTAGCAATGTACGAAGACACTTTAAGTATGAAATTAACATAAAACAAGGAGCAGTGAGGGCAGCGGGAAAAGAATTGACCGAACTGAAGGAAAGTCCAGAAAATTCTAATGCAATACCAGCATCAAACATTACAGAAGTTGACGGACTAATGAGCTGTTAGGTGGGTTAACATGCTTTTTGTATCCGCGAGTAGCATGCGTGCGCTGGAAGGTTGGAAAATATCTGCATATTCGAGAAGAGTTTAAATGCAGACATTGATGGATTCAGTTACGTCACCTTATATGGGCCCATGGGACCCGAGCCCACCCAATAATTTGCTCTTCCAGCCCACCCAATTTCCGTTGTTCTATTTTCGTGAAAATTCTTTTTTTAAGCTGAAAAAAAATATTTCGTTGACGTTCACAAAATTATTTGTTTGAAAATACGTTAGCGATAGCAATAAGACACACAGGAGATTAAAACACAACCTGCCCCTAACGCCTTTCATCCCAAAAGACGTACAATCAATTTTCTCTCAAAAAATAAATTTCCTTCTTATTCTGGAAGCTTATTCAGAAAATACTGCCAAAGCATTTTAAGATAATTTTCAACATGCGTCAGCTCAGGAATGGCCATCATGACACACAATCAATTACAAGGGAAGATGTGATATATATAGATAGATAGATGTGTACCTACTAACCGAAAAACGCTGTTTGATTCCATATAACTTCAGAAGTCACGTCTACAAATTTTATGCTGTTTAGGTATACAAGTGAATCTATGAATGTGCCAGAAAGTTTGTATTGTTGAGTGGAGAAAAAAAAAATATATATATATATATATATATATATATTGGGGGGGGGGGGTAGTTTTAACAAGAGAGTTTGACTTCTAAGGTAGGGTTAATGCAAGCATGTGTATGAAATCACTTATTTACAACAATGAAAATTGAACAACAATTGCAGAGTGTACCAGGATAGAAATATATTTTCTCTGATTTTAATAAAATAGCTAATTGTATAAATGTTGAAATCCTCTCCCTACGGAAAAGACTGAAAACATTTTATGCTTTGCACTATGTCAAAGAAAGGGCTAAATCAAATTACTAATTTTAAATATGAATAAGGGACAGGGAGGTAAATTCGTTTTAGAGTATGCTTGTGATGCATTTATCGGAAGATGTTCAATTATGAGATCATATTTGCAACATGCCATGCTATTATACATTTAAGATGGGTTTATTTCATAAAAAAATTCGTTAAGTACTTATAAATAGGAAAGGCGCTTTAACACCAGGAAACGCTGAAAATTCCTAAAATTAAAAAATTCAGTATGTTTTGTTCGTTTTTTCTTTTTTTTTTTTTTTTTTTTTTTTTTTTTTTTAATATCCTTCTTTGGGTTTTATTATTAAAAAAATTTCCAAATATACATTATACGAAAAGGAGGCCGCATAAAAATTAAATTTCATATTTTAATGTGCATGCAGCACATTTTTAAATAAATGCCATATTTGAAAGATGTACTTGATTTGTATGCATTTTGTAATTGGAAGTACATTGCTACTATCAGCGGTTAAAGAAAACGTACCTATTGGGAACCATCCGGTATGTTTATATAAATAGTGCTACTAATATAAACATTTAAGTGTTTTGCATTAAATGCCCATTTTAATATTTTTTAGCCCTTTGCGTTTTTTAATTTGCAGTCAAATTTATATCACAATAGCAAATATTATATTCCATAAAATAAAGACCCCATGAGACTATAATTATATTATATATTAAATAAAATCTAACTTAAAATCACTGTATTTAAAATAAAATACACTTTGCTAATCTTGAAAGATTTTAGACTTGTGTGTCAGCCTGAAGACGTCCGCAGTGTTTTTATTGTATATTTTTAATGTGTGTACCATTTAGCAAAGTGTATTTTATTTTAAATACAGTGGTTTTATATAGTTCATGGTGCAATCGTCCAATTACTTAAATTAAAATCTAACTTTATATTCTGCTCAAAAAATTTTTAACTTGTCATAACTTCAAATGTCATTTTTTTCCAAATTTTCTAAGAAAGCAAAATGATAGTATCATTTTACCCTAAAATAATTCTGAGTACACCCAATATTTTTCAAAAGTTGGCGCCACTGGGTGGATTTGAATACGTTCCATTTCTTAAGACTGTTCTCAAATCGAAAAGATAACTTTCTGACATAAGTTTTAATTTATTTTTGTTCGCAAATGCATGAAACTAGCTGGTGTTGTTGTTCAGAAGCTATGTCATTGAGCTGTTTTTTCCATTTTTTTTTTTGCAAACGCAATAGATCTTTCAGAAAAAAGTGTCAAAGTGGGCGTTTTGAACCGAATTTCCGTGCGAAGGAAGAAAGAGCACTCAAGAGCGGGCGAAAAACGTGTTTGTCATGTGATCAAAATGGCTTATAACTCAATAGGTAATGGATGGATCAAAAAATGGGAAAAACAGTTCAATTCCAAATCGCTTCCATGGCCATGCTTTCCAATTTTATACCTTTCCGTTAAAAAATGAATTTGTAAATGTGTCAAAACGTTTTGCGCTTGTTGAAGAGAGCAGTTAAGAACAGCCTTAAGCATAGCTTCGTTTGGCTAACCCACTCCGTAGCAAAACTCATTCGAAAGCTGGTGGAATGTACAAGGTTTTGGTACATTTGACCGATTGTAGCTGGAATTTGAAGCTCGTAATCTTAAATTCCTTTTAAATCGTTGCAAAACATATTGCAATGCAGGTATGTAGTTTTTGAAGCTTAACCCAATAACTGCTTGTTAGAATGAGCTGCAATTTTGGACTCGCACAGCTGAAACTTCAAGAAATGTGTTCCTGTTAAAAAAAATTCATAGGTTACAATTCAAATTTTTTTTTCTAAAATTAATTTCTATACTATACATATTTGAAACGTGGATTTCGAAAAAAAAATATTCATTGTAACCGATAAGTTTTCTTTTAAACTGAAATCGATTTCTGGAAGCTTCAAATATGCGAATCCAAAATAACAGTTCGTTCCAATAAATAGATTTTAAATTGCGCTTTAAAAACTACGTGCATTCAATGCAATTTGTTTAATAAAAAGAATTTTAGCATTACGAATTCCAAACTTTAAAACTTCATAATTCTTAACCCTTAAATGCCTGATTTTTCAAAAGTCGTTGTAATAATGTTTTTTGGCTTTCATTTTTTAAATAAATCATGGGAAAAATACTTTAAAAAATCATATATTGTTTTAAGTATGGTTTACGGCTAAAAAATAGTTTGTTACTAATCGGCAATACTGGTCGTTAATTGAAAAAATAATTTTCCTTGATAAAATTCTATAATATTAAACACACAAGAATTTTAGGAACTATCATAAGAAATAAATTTTACTTGCTCACTGCAAAACAAAATAGCGTATTTCGCAAGCTTCCAAACAAAACAAAAAGAACAAGTAGCAACAATTGAAAAAATAAATCTATCTTTATTCTTAAGCAGCATAAGTGTTGCCATCTACATGTTGAAAATCGATTTTATAATAATTTAAGAATGTATTTTATTGGCAACATTAGGCATTATAACTTCAATATTATTCTAATAGTATTTTAGAGCCTAAATTGGGTATGTTGCCGAAAAGCAACACCAGGCATTTAAGGGTTAAAACTTCATAATTCTTAAACTATTTGAACCGAATGACTCCCCATTTGGTATCCGAATGCAAAATGTACCGGAAAATGCAAATATGTTGTCAAAATGGTGAGTTCGTATTGAAAATTTCAGCGTTTGTCACAATTTCATTATGAATACGGCACGGTAAACGTATATTTTTAACCCTTTCCAACAAAGTTGAAAAGTGTTTATGCATTCGGTTTGTCTGTCCGTCTGTACGCGCTCTAACTCCCGTAAATATACTCGGATCGTTCTGAAATTTTTGGATGTTAGTGACCTCTACCATAGCACGAACCCTATTGCAAATGAAGTTTGTAGCATGTTTAGTTCATTTACAGGGACAGTCAAAAGTTTTCCATTACATTACGGCCTATGGGAAAAAATCGTTTAAAATGATTTTTCATGATGTTACATGCTTTCAAACATAATAAAATGGATGTGCATTTATAAAGTGCACTAAAATATGCAGTGCGAAAAATAGTTATTATTCGTTTACAGGGCCACACAAAAGAATTCAGTTACATAATGATATAGGGGTGGAGAGAATTGTTTGCGGCGTATTTTAATTATGTTAAATTATTTCATGTATAATGAAATTGATATACGTCGCTGAGGTTTACTATAACTTATTTCATGTATAATAGGAAGTGCATAGCATTTACAGGGACACACAAAAGATTTCAGATACTATATTATATCCAAAGTACTGTACGGTACCGATGGTTGCTGGAAATGCATTTTTAATTATGTTATGCGCTTTTATGTTTCACTATATTTATGCATTGTATACGGTGTGTATAAATACTGTAATTCATATACAGTGCTACACAAAAGAATTCGTAAGGGTTACTGGGTATGATTGTAAATTGCTTAAAGGTGGGTTTTAAATGAGTTATGCATTTTTACGCTGAACTGCATTTTGTTTACTAAGAAATGTTTGTATAACATAGATAAAATTATATACAGGGTCACGCAAAGAATTGGATACATGGCCGTCTATAAATAATAATTTCTGGAAATGTGATTCCAGTAGTTTTAAGAGTGTTTTACTTTGAATTAAACTTTATCTAAATCGTGGCGTGTAATAAAGGTACTAGGTTAACTACAGGGTTGTACAAAAGTATACAAGTATGTTTCCATCTATTAGTATAAATTGCTGAAAGAGAAATTTCAACCTGTTATTCGTTTTCTTGCTAAACTAAATTTCCTCAATATATAGCATATATATCAACCTACAGATCAAATACAGAGCTGTTCAAACGAATTCGAATACTTATTTGCTGTGGATGGTAACTGCTGAAATCAGTTTTTCAAATGTTTTATGCGTTTTTTAAAATGGTTACTTAGTTCTGTTATATGAGTCATTCCATGTCAATTCAACCAGACCTTGTAACCCGACCCACAGGGATTTGGATGAAACTCGGTGTATATACTAATTCTATCATGATATGAATACATCAGAAAATTTTCCTTCCTAGACGTCATAGTTTGTGAGATATGGGGGGTCCAATTTTTGGATTTTTCTCAAATCGCACATTTCTGATTCTGTATTTTTAGACTGCAGTTCCATTTTCAAAAAATTGTTTCTCTGGATCTAAAATGCGAATCATCTTTAAAATATCACCGTAAGTACATCAGAAGACGCAGATTTTAATAAAAAAATATTAAAAAAATTAATTTTAAATATTTAGGGCCAAAAAATTAAACCAAAGTTGAAAGTTATGGTTATTTTTCCAAATTTTTGTGACTTTACGAAAAAGGCTCTACACAAAAAGGCAAATGAAATTTCCAATTTCTTTTTGTTTTAAATAAAAGTTAACACTTTGGGCTTTCTATTTATGAAATAAAAATGATGTCTTTCTCATGGCTTATGTAAAATTTTTGACTTATTTTGGGATGCTGTACCTATCAAGAGATAAATATCTTTAACTTTGCTTATGGTATCTAAATAATTGCTGCATATTTTAAATATAAATTTATTAATCATTTTGAATTATTTCTAAAATGAACCCTTAAAATCAGACTGATTTATTTATTTTTATAACAGTAGAAAATTTGTATGTTATTGGTACATATCATACATTATCTGAAATTGTGTTGTTCTCAATCTTATCGCATATGTTTGTCACATGAATGTACATCTATCATTGGATTCAGTGGTATAGCATTTCTATAAATACTTTCACAAAGGTAGTATGTAAAGAATATGTACAATATTTAATGGAGGGGTGTAGATATTGAAATCATAGATTTTTTTCTCATTTTACTCAGAAAAAACATAGCAAA
The DNA here is from genome assembly GCA_963932465.1 of Maratus speciosus. Classification (NCBI taxonomy): domain Eukaryota; kingdom Metazoa; phylum Arthropoda; class Arachnida; order Araneae; family Salticidae; genus Maratus; species Maratus speciosus. The sequence goes on along the minus strand of OZ010790.1, from coordinate 6,559,387 downwards.
AACTTTACTTTGTAAATAAAAAAAAAGAAGCACTTATATTAAATAAATTCAACAAGTCATAGGAACCACAGTAATTATTTAGGTACCGCAGTTTAAATTAGACATATTAGAGATTTTTTTTTTCTTGAATGGTGCAATTTCCCGAAACAGGGCAAAATTTTTACATAAGCTAGGAGAAAAACTTCATTTTTATTAAAATTGAAATAATCATTAATGAAATCTAATACATTAAATAAAATTGCTTATAAATAATTTAAAGATTTAGATTGTTATAATTTTTTTTATGTAACAAATAAAGAATTTGTTAAATTATATGCTAATTTTTAAAGCTAAAAAATCAGAATAAACATTATATTTAAAAGATTGAAATTCAAAAATATAGCTGAGCTAAATATAAATATAGAAATAAATGACATACTTTTGCAGTATCACTTAGACTTATTTTGCTACATTCTTTTTTTGTGCAATTTAAAATTTATATTTATTATGAATAAGCAACATTGAGAGCCTTCTAATATATATGTCAATTTCCCTATCTTACTGTAACTCCAAACATAATAACACAACAAAACATCGGTATATTAGAAGATCTTCGTGATTTAGTATCTAAAACATTAAATCGGTGGCTATCTACCCTCCTTCCCCCACCCCCCAGAAAAGAATTTAAATATCTTAAGGGGAAATTCTCTTCATTTTGGTAAAGGTTTATGAAAATTTGCAATTTTTATATTGCCAGAGCAACCATCACAAAAGTCAAGGACTTTCTTTACATCAGGAAATATCTCTTTTACAAATTATATCACTTCCTTCTGTCCTAAACACACAAGAGTGACATCATGTTGCATATCATAAGATAAAATGTGTATATTGCTTGCTGATAATCTAATACTGAGAGATAGAGTGTATATAACAGTTGGATCAAGAGTGCAGCTTCTTTGGTCCAATGGTAACTTTAAGCCTCATCTTGAATAAGAAAAGTAAAATTTTTGTTGAAATCCTACAAAACGATAGCTTTTTGAGGGCCAAAGTTTGCTTTAGTTTCTTTTAGGAAATTAGATTTAGCTTTCGTTATAAAAGAGTGGAATAACATTTTCCAAATATTTTACTTAGCTTGTCACAAATTCAATTAAGTGAACAGTGCCGCTAATACTGGATTGAATACCTAGAGTTATAATTCTCAAGTTTTTTGGAAATTCCTGTTTAAAAAGAGAATACAACTCATATAGATACACATAATATCAATCGTTTTTGTGCATAGTACATTCTTAGCAATGCTAACTACATTTTTTTCCAGTCATGATTCTTCAATATTCATTACAATTATAAAACTTTTCAATTAGTTCAATTATTTCTGGACCTGTAGCTGTGGCTTTAATTTTTCTTATTTATGGCATAGACAAGATTATCTTTTCTCTCAGAAGTTGTTATGACGGTCTTGCAGCATAATTAGTTACTTCAAATTCATCTATTATTTTCATTTGCAGCACAAGGAAAAATATATCCCCCTTCTATTATGAGAAACAGCAGACTAATAATAATTTGATTAACAGATTCGAAAACACCTGCCTTAACTAAATAATTTTATCCTGCCTTTGTCAGAATCTGTTTATACAAGGAAGGTGTAAAAATATGTTTCATACAATAGAAATGAACTAGGCTTTGTTAAATATAAGGTATTTAAACTATAAAAACATATTTAAAATGATTAAAATTTTTCAAGATAATAAGATAGAAAGTTTTAAAAGAATGTTAAATATAAATAAAATATTTTAATTCAAACACACATACACACACAGAAAAAAACATATTGAAAATTTGATGGGTAAAAAGTCATTATTGCATTTTCTTATTCTATATCAACAAAAGATTTTTTGTTTACAGTTACATTGTAAACACAAAATTAAGGGATTGTTTAAATTTTTAAAAAATGCTACTAATAATAAAAGAAAATATATGAATGAATAAATAATGGAAACATAAGGATTATGCACAAAATTTAATGGAGGGAGGATAGACTGCAGTCATAGACTTTTTCACCCCCTTTTACTCAGAAGAAAGAAAAAAAAGCAGAAACTTTACTTTGCAAAAGAAAGGAAGAAAGAAACATTGAATAATATATTCAACAAGTCATAGGAGCCACAGTAGCTAGGTACCTCAGCTAAAATTAGGCAGAGATTTTTTTTTTCTTGATTGGTGCAGTTTCCCAAAAACAAGGCAAAATTTTGCATAAGTCATGAGAAATACATCATTTTTATTTCATAACTAGAAAGCCCAAAGTGTAAACTTTTACTTACAACAAAAAGAAATTGGAAATTTCATTTGCCTTTTTGTGTAGAGATTTTTTCGTAAAATCACAAAAATTTGGAAAAATAACCATAACTTTCAACTTTGGTTTGATTTTTTGGCCCTAAATATTTAAAATAAATTTTTTAAATATTTTTTATTAAAATCTGCGTCTTTTGATGTACTTACTGTGATATTTTTAAGATGATTCGCATTTTAGATCCAGAGAAACAATTTTTTGAAAATGGAACTGCAGTCTAAAAATACAGACTCAGAAATGTGCGATTTGAGAAAAATCCAAAAATTGGACCCCCCATATCTCACAAACTATGAGGTCTAGGAAGGAAAATTTTCTGATGTATTCATATCATGATAGAATTAGTATATACACCGAGTTTCATCCAAATCCCTGGGGGTCGGGTTACAAACCATAAAAAATTTGGTTGAATTGACATGGAATGACCCATACCTTATTTCCCTAAATAACGAAGTTTTGATAAAGCATTCAGGAAGTGTTGGAAAGTGTTTCATAATCTATGCTTAACGCATGATTTTTCTTACTTCTTTAACATAAATTGGAATAAGACATAATTCTTAATAGAATGTCTACTTTCGTTTTTCCCTGCGACTATTTGACAAATTTTATTGGATGTATTAATTTTTTATACTGATCGTAGAATACCAGTATTATTTAGTTTTATTGTTGAGATTTTAACAATGCTTTCACATGTGCTTCAGCTTTCATTTTACAATAATTCTTAGAAAATAAGTAAAGAAAAACCTAAAAAATAAATAGCAAAAGAATTAATTCGTTTGCAGATCTATATATATAAAAGCCGTTCTCTGGGTGTACGTCCTTTATACAAATCTTGAATTTTTTACCGATTTGCACGAAACTTGATGTACATACGCTTTTGAACATAGAATAGGCAGCTGTATACTTTAAAAAATCATCAGATCACTATTTATCCCTTTTTTCTACCACCTTCCATAATTTAACATTATACAAATATCTTCTTATTTAATTTTCTAATTCAATCATTTCTTTCCTGTTGCCACATTCTAAAAAGCGGCACAATAATTTTTTTAAAATGATAACACGTGTATTTTGTTTTTACGAGCCAATAAAAATTCAGATTTTCTCTCTATATTTTTACATTTTTGAAATCGACGTCATTCTAATCAGAAAATGAAAGTTATTCCTTTATATATGTAGAAACTTTAACTAAAAACGTGTTAAAATGACGTATCTTCATTTGACTATTTTTAAAGTTAAAAAATCTATTTTAATGCAGGAGTTTTAATTTCAAAAAAAAATAATTTAGGAAAAGATAATAAAAAATTCGTTTGCTAGATATGACGTCAATTTCATTATTATTGCCGTATCATTTCATTCTAATTTATTAAACCCGGAAAGTCCCTCATAATTGACACGGGCGACGCCGGATAATTCTGCTAGTATAAAGATAAATTGTGAATTTATTGAATTTTATCTTCACTGATATTTTAAAACAACGCAACATTATTACTGTAGTTTAAAAAATTACTTGGGTTATATATTTTTAAAAACCGCGATAATATATTTCAATTTTCAGGAGTTCTATTTCCCTGCTCGTTAAATAAATTTTTCGTTACTTTCATAATTTTTCTCTCTTCATATATTTAAATATGTCAGATATGGATGCTCTTAATATTGTTTAGGCTATTAATTTTAGCGTTATCGAATGCCTTTGATTAATGTTACTAAAATCTGTGCACCATTTTTCTACCCTAAGCATTCCAGAGTGATATATTACAGGGAATAACGTTTCCTATGCGTTAATAGATAGTTCTCAATCTAGATAAGGTTAATAAATTTTTCATCCTACGGCTAAAGAAGAAAATTAATAAAATATTGAAAAGTATTTCAATATTCTTTTATTATTATTATTATTATTACCGAGCAATTCAGACCGGGCTACCTGGATTTAAGGTATCACATATACTACCCGGTACGTAGATAAAAATCGTTTTCAATTGAAAGCTCTAATATATGTTTTAATTTTGTTACATTTTCACAGATTACCCACCAACTACATAAAAAATCATATTTGTACCCGGGATAAAGATATCCGATATACAGGGGTGTAGAGGAGGGTATACAGAGGTATACGCCGTAAGCGTCTTTTTAGGAAGCCCTGTATACCCTCTGTTTCCAAATAAAGCTGTAGAATATACTCTACCATGAACGTTCATGACTTTATCGTTTACCCTCTGCTATAGTATATACCTTCTGGTTATTTTACGACTACAACAATGACGATATACTACCCTGAACGTTGATAAAAATCTTTTTAATTGAAAATTCTAATGTATAGTAACCCTTATAGTCTCGTGTCACTGTCCGTCCGTCACAGCGTTCGTATTCGCAAACTATTTAAGTTACAGACTTGATTTTTAGGGTTTCGTTCATCTGACAAAACCCTATTCGTCTCGCTCCTCTGTCTGTCTGTCCGTCCGTCTGTCTGTACGTCTGTCTGTCCGTCTGTCTGTCCGTCACAGAGCCCGTTCTCAGAAACTATACATGTTGGAGACTTGAAATTTTGAATACTTATAGCTGGACACCTTAGATCAAACAACAAATCATAAAATTTTGAAAAAGTCGTACATTTAACCCTTTGGTCTCCTACATGTGTATTTTAAACAATTCTTTCTATGTGAGCCTCTAATTAGGTTGGAGGCGTGAAATTTTGCATACTTATAGCTGAACACCTCACATCAAACGACAAACTATAAAATTTTGAAAAAGTGGTACATTTAACCATTTGGGCTCCCACATGTGTATTTTAAATAATTCTTTCTCAGTGAGACTATATTTACGTTGGAGGCGTGAAATTTTGCATACTTATAGCTGAACACCTCAAATCAAACGACAAATCATAAAATTTTGAAAAAGTCGTACATTTAACCCTTTGGGCTCCCCATGTGTATTTTAAACAATTCTTTCAAAATGAGCCCCTAATTAGGTTAGAGGCGTGAAATTTTGCATACTTATAGCTGAACACCTCAGATGAAACGACAAATCATAAAATTTTGAAAAAGTCGTACATTTAACCCTTTGGGCTCCCACATGTGTATTTTAAACAATTTTTTCTATGTGAGCCTCTAATTAGGTTGGAAGCGTGAAATTTTGCATACTTATAGCTGAACATTTCACATCAAACGACAAATCATAAAATTTTGAAAAAGTCGTACATTTAACCCTTTGGGCTCCCCATGTGTATTTTAAACAATTCTTTCAAAATGAGCCCCTAATTAGGTTAGAGGCGTGAAATGTTGCATACTTATAGCTGAACACCTCAGATGAAACGACAAATCATAAAATTTTGGAAAAAGTCGTACATTTAACCCTTTGGGGTCTCACATGTTTATTTTAAACAATCCTTTCAAAGTGAGCACCTAATTAGGTCGGAGGCGTGAAATTTTGCATACTTATAGCTGAACACCATCATGCGACAAATCATAAAATTTTGAAAAAGTCGTACATTTAACCCTTTGGGCTCCCACATGCGTATTTTAAGCAATTCTTTGTAACTGAGCCCCTTATTAAATTGGAGATTTGAAATTTTGCATACTTATAGCAGAACACCTGAGGCCAGGCGACAAATCATAAAATCTTGAAAAAGTCTTACGTTTAACCATTTGAGCTACCACATGTGTATTTTAAGCAATTTTTTCTAAGAGAGCCCCTAATTAAGTTGGATACATGAATTTTTGCATACGTATAGCTGGATACCTCAGACCGCGCGACAAATCATAAACTTTTCAAAAAGTCTTGTATTATTTACTCCACCGGCTCTAACTTGTGTATTTTAAGCAATTTTTCTAACGGCTAATTTTAAGCAATTTTCCCTTCTCACCCGGGGAGCACTTTTCAAACTTTTGTCGACACCCGTTTGAACATTCTTTCATATTATGCACCATAGCCTTACATATTTTAGTTCCACTTTTTATCGCCAGGGGCGCCTACTTATCTCGGGTGCTATGGGCCCAATCCCCTCGACTAATATATCTACGGATAATATGTAAAACGGAGTTTCGTTCGGATAAAGGTTTATTTAGAATAGAGTGCGCCCCTGGTTGCAAAATGTGGAACTAACAGATTTTTCAAAAGGATAAAGTGTTTTGAAAGGAATATTAAACGAAACCCTCTGTGCGATCTGTGATCACACTTACCCACTTGTTTATTATTAGGGTTTCGTTCATCTGACGAAACCCTATTCGTCTCGCTCCTCTGTCTGTCTGTCTGTCCGTCACAGAGACCGTTCTCAGAAACTATATATGTTGGAGACTTAAAATTTTGCATACATAGAGCTGAACACCTCACATTAAACGACAAATCCTAAAATTTTGAAAAAGTCATATATTTAACCCTCTGGGCTCTAACCTGTGTATTTTAAGCTTTTTGTTCTAACTAAGCCCCTTATTAAGTTAAAGACTTAAAATTTTGCATACTTATAGCTGAACACCTCACATAAAACGACAAATCCTAATATTTTGAAAAAGTCATATATTTAACCCTCTGGGCTCTAACTTGTGTATTTTGAGCTTTTTGTTCTAACTGAGCCCTAATTAAGTTCAAGACTTGAAATTTTGCATTCTTATAGCAAAACACTTGCGATAACACGAAAAATCATAAAATTTTCAAAAAGTCTCTATATTATTTACCCCTCCGGGTTCTAACTTGTGTAATTTAAGCAGTTTTTCTAACCCTCCCCCCCCCCCATTGGACCCGGTGGGCACTTTTCTAACTTTTGCCGACGCGTCTTTGACCACTCTTTCATACTATGCACATAGCCTTACTTATTTCAGTTCCACTTTTTACCGCCAGGGGGCGTCTACCTATCTCGGATGCTACGGGCTCGATCTCCTCGACTAATATATCTACGGATAGGTTGTAAAACGGAGTTTCGTATAGAGGTTTGTATAGAATAGAGTGCGCCCCCTGGTTTCGAAATGTGGAACGAACAGATTTCGCAAAAGGATAAAGTGTTTTGAAAGGACTATTAAACGAAACCCTCTGTGCAATCTGTGATCACACTTACCCACTTGTTATTATTCATAGAGCTGAATACCCCTTGACCTTGCCAAAATCATAAAATTTTGAAAAAGTTTTAATTAACGCACGTTGTCAATTAAAAACCCCAATTAAAAGAATGGAAAATGTTCATAATTCAACAAAAGCTTTGACTCAAACCGCAACGATTTTTTGTCAGAAGGGGGAGGGTTTACCATAATTTAAGAAGGGTTCCATGGCGACAAATGTACTGGGCGTTTTGAAAGACATCTGTATTTTATAATCTACCGGACCTAAAAACTTGAAAATTGGGCACGCCAACGGAGAAAAAAATTATCTTTCAGGATTTATAAAAAAATTTCGAAAATTCCATCTAGAAGCTGAAAAATCCATTAATAACTGGTTTATATAATCTGATTTTATTTCTTTTCAAAGACAAGCAATAGAACACTTCTGCCTACACTCTTTCCTGTTTGAGAAATATTTCATGTCCAGATAGCTGCGAGCTCAGGTGTTTTTATCTGGAGACGGCCGGCGCCGTAGTAGTCTAGAGGTTTTAAAACGAATGTAAAACTTTTAAATTATAAAATTTATAGATTAAATTTTTATGCATCCATTCGTAGAATTTCTCGCTGATTTCAAATATTTTGATTTCATGACTGTGTCCAAATTAGATGCTGAGGTCAATTGCGAAAAATTTCACTACTTACAGCAACCTTTGTGATTCTGATTATTTTAATGTTTAAGCGCGTCATTCCATTTCACATCTGTTAATTTAGAGTTTTATTTTATTTATTTTATTTGTTTATTTCTGAAGTTTTAATTTCGTTTGTCAATGTAGTTATAGAATATGGCCTGAAACAAACAAATGCTGAATTATGTACATTATTTTACGTGCGAACGTGTTAATCTTCCATAATTGAGTTGTACGCAGTTTTAAAAATATTCATATTTGAAAATTATTTTTAAATACATAAAATATCAGGAAATTAAGATATAATTTTGTTTTAAAAAATGAGTTTGAACGCATATTTTCCTCTCTATTCGACGGTGTAAAAATTGAAATTTATCGATGTTTTGAAGTTAAAAAATCTGCAGTAAAAGTGAAATTTATTTGTTAGGTCGCTACCGCCATGAATATGACACAGCACTTACCCATGGACATGTTTTTTGGTTTATAATATAGATTAGTATGAATAAAATAAGTTAGTGGAGACATTTTTTTTTTTTTTAATTCTAAGAAAAAAAATTCGTTCTTGCCTTTTTACTAACTTCTGTCGCTTGTTTGTGTATTTCGTGGCTTACTCTACCGTAAATTTAGTTGAAAACTGTTAAAGTTAAACAAAGTCATAAATTTTAATATTTTTTTTTTAAATTCATTAATCTCTAAATCTTTTTCTTTCACATGAATGTCAGTATTAAAGTATAATAGTTCGTGAAATTTTTGCAGATAAATAATTATTTATAAGATTAACACACCCTTTGAGAAAAATCATAAGATTGTGATAAAACGGCAATGATAAAAGTACATGATTTCAAAAAAAAAGAGAGAAAAGAAGAAGAAAGAGAAATTTTATAATGCTATTAACGTTAATGATGCTGATTTTGATGATGATAATAATAATATTTTTTGGTAAAGTTCATTTATTAATTTTAAATTTTATTAACACAAAAATTTCACACGCTGGTATTTTGCAACACATTCAAACTTTTCATAAATTCTAAACGAAAACTGTTTAAAATACAGCTAGTAAATTTCAATAAACGTTTAAGCTTTGTCAATTTATAAAGCTTTCAAACACAAGCTCAAATTTTCTTTTGAATAAACTTACAGTGACATCAAATGTAGAAAAAGATACATATACACTTATATTACATATACCTATATTAGATTTTAAATGTATTAAATAATAGGTATAGATATATCTAAATACAGTAAAACCTCTTTTATTCGAAACTCTTGGTTAACCGAAATCCATTTTTAAAGGCTCTTTTTTTTTTCTTTCTTTCCTTTCTGAACACTACGAGTACGTATAAATATTTTCGATCCCTTCTTCGAGTTCCTTTGGATTTAACTTGAGCTCCCGTAAGCTGCGGAGTGGAACGAAGAAAACGAACAAATTAGCAATTCTGAAGCTTTTGAATGTTTTGCAAAAGGTTTGGCATGGCTGGAGCAGCAGGAAGACAGTGATACCGGTGAACTAATAATGTTAAAAAACTCCGTGATAGAGTTTCAAAGCAAAGGCAATCGAAACTGCGACAAACAAAACATCTTTTCAAGTCTTGTGATATATGTATAAGGTACTTAATTTCAAAATTAAAATTCGGTTATTTATTCTTGTTTCTATTTTTCTATTGCTTTATTTTTATTAAGCACTTGTTAATAATAAATATTGCACCATAATAATAAATATTGCATATATTTCTCCTTAATCTTAAAATTGAAGCCTCCTCGATTATCCAAAACTGTATACTACTTATATTAAATATACTTACATACCAAATTAAATATCTGAAAAATTAGTGCAAAATACCATCTTTCAACTTACTATAATAAGAAATACTAACATAAAAAGTGACGTTTTGTCCTCCAAACATACAAATTTTTGTCTTTCTTTATTTTTTTTTTCTATGCTTCGACGTCTCATATCCAAATTCCTTTTATTTTCTGAATACGTGACTTTTTCATGCTTTTATGACATTTACACGAATATCGCATGCATAAAAGGAAGTATTTGAATTGTTCAAAATTTGAATTTTAAATAGTTTGACACGTATTTCATAAAACATGTTCCAAAGAATAACTGTCCGTATTTTGCGAGCGAATTCAAAAATCTGCTAAGCATGGTAAGAAATACTAGAGCACGTATTTTACTGTCGTCAAAAGATATTTTTAAAAATTCATTTTATGGAGATATTAAACACTACTGTAGTCTTTTAACTTTTAATGTTTACTCAAATAAATGCTTACATTTTTTAGCTGATAATTTTTACTGTTGTTGTTGTTTTAGCGGTCTTATTTTATAAACAATTATTCAGAAAAAAAAATGTACCGTCTTCCTATACTTTAAAAAATAACCAGTATGCATATTTAAATTTGTAATTTTGAGTATTGCTAATCATGTCATTTTGCATAATCAATAAAATATATAGTGTTATTCATGTTTATAATGCTCACCTAAAATGTGAGACTATATTTTTTCTATTTTTGCGGTAAAATAGTGCAACATTTTCTAAAGAAAATGCACTTCATGAGATATGTCACATAAAAATACACTAAAGAGCATTGAAAAGTATAATAATTATTAGAGTCATGAAGAACAAGTATTTTGAAAAAAAAAACAACGCTGTTTCAATTAACTGCTTCTTAATAAATGACTTGCTTGAAATTGTGCTAAAATCTAGCATCGATTATTTATTTATTTACTTATTGAGCACCAGTTAGAGTATCTATATTATAAAGGACAAACATATCTGTGCGTAACGCATACGTCATTTTGCGAATGGCAACACTTTGAAATTTGAAATAAAATTTTGGTTTTGCAATTTTCTGTACTGCAAATTTTTAAACTTCTAAACATTTCACATTTTAAATTTTTACACCGTCGTATAAGGGAAAAAATGCTCTTTTAAATGCAATTTGTTTGAAAGCTGTATCTCAATTTATTTTTGAGATATTAATTTTTTTGTAGTTTTTAATACCATTTTTCTTATCATGGCAACAAAAGTATCCCATTTCTATTGAAATTAAACTAAAAATAGTCGAAAATATGAAATACTTTATCTTTTTGTTGCCATTGTCTCATAAAACCTGAAAAAAAATTGAAATTAAAATATGGGCTATGCCAAGAATATTGTCTGTTATTCCGTGGTAATGACGTCATATGCATACTTTCCTATAGACGAAGTTTAAGACTGTATTGTAAAAGTGGATTATTTTAGCGGATGAAAATGACGTCATTTTATAAAAAAGCGTGTATTTTAATTCTTAAACCTGAATTATGTTTTGTAGAAGTGCGTCAATTTCACAGCCCAGCTGCTTTGAAATTCTTCACAGGTGAAAATGCTTTACTTTTGAGAATAATGTAATCGAAATCACACACTGATAAAACGCAATGTTTTACAAAAAATTACAGTGTCTTATAAAAGAGAGGTGACATGCAAATAACAGCGATTTATATTATAGAAATTGATGATTCTCGCCTGGATGGATTTGCTTCGCCGAGTTAGACAAGCAAACAAATAATTCGTGGTTTAAAATAATATCATGTTTTGTCCAAAATTCTCTCGAATAATAAAATGCTATTCTTTAAGACATTCTACTATAATTTATCAAAATAACATAATTTGCTTATTTTAATTTTTCCTAATTTTATATAATCTATATATTTAAAACACAAGTGTGTTTTTCCGTCATCTGACCTGATCTTTCTGCTGAACCAATTTTACTAATATTTTTTTTTTTTAACTGAAAGCTCTTCATTTGTAGATGTGATCGCACTATCTATTTGTTTTTTTAAATATCCCCACTTTCATATTTTAATTTTAAAAGCATTTTATGAAACTTCTTCAAAATGGTGAGAATTAGATAGCTTTCATTATTGCAGACAAGAGAGAAACAATGAGGTATTTTTATCTTTATTCATGCTATTTTCTGATAAAAATGCAAAATTGTTGATAAAAATTGTTGTATAGGGTTTAGTGGCGCAAAATCCCATTAGGAGCAGAATATTATATTAGAGTCATAATAACGGAAAATGACACACCGCTTTTGAAAATACGCATTTTTCCACATAAATTTTCTATATTATTTTTCCTTCTGCATGTGTACTGATACTAAGTTTCAGACACTAGGCGAAATGCTTATTTAAGTGAAAATGAAGTCATATTTAAAAGAAAACGATCCTTTTCTTAGCTAAAACTACACGTTTTAACACAAATGCGTCTAAAAAACATAAATTACGGAAATTTTTATTCTCCGGAATTGAGATTAGAATCTCACGTAAAGAGTGCGTCTGATCACATAAAAAATGTTGCTGACAATCGTGACTTCAAGTTTTGAGTTAAAATGATTTTTAAATGATCAAACAAAATGCAATTTTTTTTTTAAATGATGAATATGGATATGAGAAGTGTTTATGCAAATTTTGAGAAGGTGAAAATTGCTGTTTTTCATTCCGGAATACCAAGCATAGGAGCCTCAATTGATAACCACATCCTAATATATTTGACTGATTAAGTATCTATATTATAAAGAAAGCGTATCTGTGCGTAACGCTGACGTCATTTTGCGAATGGCAACATTTCACGACAATATTTCGGTCTTGAAATTTTCGCTACTGCAATTTTTTAATCTTTTGATCATCGTACATTTTCAATTTTCGTCGCATAAGGAAAAAATTTACTTTCAAATGCAATTTGTTTAAAAATTGTATCTTAATTGACTGATGTATTATATTTTCTAAAATAATTTTTAAGCATGATTTTTTTAAAGTTTATCTTATCACGTGCCGTTTTCAATACATAATAATAATAAACATTTTGCACATAAAGCAACACACATTTTTCAGCCTTTGTTTCTGACTATTTTTGCATAACGAAATTAATACTTCCTTTATAAATAACAAAAGAATAATATTTAAAAAAAACACCAATCTAACATATTTGTGAAAGACAAATTAACGAAATTAATGCTTCTTTTTATAAACAAATACCGTACCGGACATCAAATCCGGACTGGTCGGGACCGCGGCCGTTCCGGATTTCGGAATTTTCCGGATTTTAGGTCCTCAACCAAAACAATAAATAAACAGATACAGTACATGGCGTACTCTTGGCAAAATTTTACATGCCACGAAGCAATCTATACCGCGAATTGCCATGTTAGGCTTAGTGTAAATAAAACCAAAAATACAAATTACAAAAAGTAATTCAAAATAAAAATAAGTTAAAAAAAATACTATTACTGCATATTTTTAGAAATATTAAAGCATTTTTTAGAAAATGAAAATGCGTTGTTGCTCGTGAGTTAGGCCTAGGAATCTATATCGCGGATTGCCATATGAGGTATAAGTAAACAAACATAAACATAAATTAAAAAAAAATAATTTAAAATAAGGATAAGAATTTTTTTAATCCTGCACATCCCATTATCAGAGTTGTATAATATAGACGCACGCCGTGCGCGGAAAATTTCTTAGAAAAAAAAAAAAGTAAATTTTGTTCTTTAATACCGAAAAATTAAAAATGTTCCCCAATTTTATGTACGATTTATTTATTGTTTGACAGGGGTGATTCTGTTCCGAATTTTCCGAAAATTTAAGGCATTCGGTCCCGAAAATTAAAACAAATCGGCCGTCAGTCCAAAAATTCAGATATAAAAAATATCACTGAAATATATTGCGGATTTCAACAAATGGTCGCCAAAAATAAACCAATTCCGTCAATCGTTCGCAGAAAAAATACCCACTTTTGTCAAAACATCGCGGAAAAAACGCGAATTTCATTAAAGGACCGCGGAGAAAACGCGAATTTCTTTAAAGAATCGTGGGGAAAAAATATTCTTTTATCAAGGAATCGCAGAAAAAATGCAAATTACGTCAAAGAAGCGCAGGATAAAAACGAATTTCGTAAAAGCATAGTGGAAAAAGCGCGAATTTCGTAAAAGCATAGCGGAAAAAGCGCGAATTTTGTTAAAGGTTCGTGGAAAAAAAAAACGCAAATTTCGTAAAATAATCGCAGGAAAAAACTAATTTCGTTAAAGGATCGCGAAAGAAACACAAATTTCGTAAAAGGGTCGCGGAAAAAGCGCGTATTTTGTCAAAGAATCGCGAAAGAAACACGAATTTCCTCAAAAGGCCACAGAAAAAACGCGAATATCGTCAAAGGATCGCGAAAAAAACAAATTTCATCCAAAAATACGTAAAAAAAAAACAAATTTCGCAAAAGCATAGCGGAAAAAGCACGAATTTTGTCAAAAGATTACGAAAAAATGCAAATTTCGTCAAAGAACCGCGGAAAAAAAATTAATTTCGTTAAAGGATCGCGAAAAAACGCGAATTTCGTCAAAAGAACGCGAAAAAAGCTTGAATTTCGTCAAAAGATTGCGAAAAATGCTAATTTCGTCAAAGGATAAGAGGAAAAAAAGCGCAAATGTCGTCAAAGAATCGCGAAAAAACCCGCAAATGTCGCGGAAAATCGAAAATTTCGCTAAATAATTGTGGAAAAAATGAGAATTTCGTCAAAATACCGCAATAAAAACTCATGTCTCTTTAATGATGATACCTATGAATGGACCTCTCCTTACAAAATGTGCTTCAGTCGTTTCAGAAGCAATGTCCATTATTGCATTTTGTGAGAAGAGGTCAAAATATTAAGGATTGGGCTGTTTCTAAATGCATTGACAAAATAACTGACAAGAATTCACCCCTTCTTATCATGGATTTTTAGCTTTATATTTTTTTAGCCAACATAATTATTCTGTAATTAATATTAATGCATTTTAAATTAAATTAAATTATTTATTATATTTAATTATAATATTTTCGTAATTATTTTGAAACTACTGTTTAAAATTCATACCGTCAAAGTAGCATAACACGTTATTTTATTAAACATTAAATTAATTTGCAGAAAATTTTTGACCCAATATTTATGTGCGCAGAAAGTTTTTTGTTTTATACAAGTCTGCACATTATTAGGAACATAAAAACATTTTTTAGAAAATGAAAATACATCGTTGTTTGCGAGAATCGAATTAGGCTAATTGACGAATTTCTTTCAAATTTTCAGCAAGTTACAATAATAGTGAATCAGCTTGTGTAACAAATTTTTATTAAATTATGATAAGTTATTAGAAAGCTAGTACCTCTAAAAAAAAGGCCACTAGATGAAAAGAAAAACGACATATCTATCCGCTGTTTGTTTTGCTTATTCAACATGTTTATTTAACTGTGTGAAGTGGAAAGTCAACGTTATCAGAATGTGATCATTAGCTTTCGGTGGACAGCTTGGTTTGTTATGGAGAAAGGAACTTTGCATAGATTTTTTTTTTTCTTTGAGTTAAAGAAAAGAATTTTTTGGTACGGTGCTTACAAACAGAATTTTTTCGAAAAATGAAATTTGTTGAACATATTAAAAGTGGAGAGAGGGCGTTGTAAAATATTTTTACATATAAATATATTCTACGAACCTTTTTAAAAATAATTCTTTCTTGTGGTTATTTATTTATTCTTTTTACATTTTCTATATAAATGAAGAAAAGGGTTTCTTTTTAAAATAAATTTAAAATGTGTGCACACACTAACTACGATAATTCTGTTAGAAATTTTGGATTAAAACTAATGAATGAAAAACATTGCAATAAAATAAAATTGCTGAGTCTAGTTTGGCTCGGTACTGTGTTACGCGCGCACGTAGCGCCATCTATGGACATTTTTACGAAATATTTATTCGAGATCATCGCGGAATTTCAGTTTTCTTTTTACCATTCCGGATTTTGGGTCGTCCGGATTTTAGGATTCCGGATTTGAGGTCCAGTACTGTAAAAGAATAATATTGAAAAAAAACACACACAAATCTAACATGTTTGTAATCGTACAATTTAAATTTTTAGATCGCCAAATAGGATTTTTTTTTCAAATGGAATTTGTTTGCAAAGTTCATCTCAGTTTACTGATTGTCTATGGTTTTTTAAAAACAATTTTAAAGCGTGAAATATTTTTTAATATATCTATATCGCGCGGATCTCGATTAGGAAAGATTAATCCGTATGCCCTTAAAACAAAATAAGGAGTTCATCATTTTCTTACGCCATTCATTAAAAAAAAGCTTCCCTATGAATAAATAAATAAAATAATATAAATAAAACACAAATTTAACAGACATGTATAAGCTCTGAAATTATCATAATATAAAAGCATGCCGTAAGTAGCAAAATCTGGGTCAAATAACTCTTAGCATGCGGCTAATAAGAAAATATCGCTTTGTGTCGATGTGGGTTTGATAAACTCTTTCGACACTTAAACAAACACATTTTAATATCAATTACACACAAAATATATACAAAGTCGCGAAAAGCGCAAAAATAACTTTGGAACATACATATTTCCATACAAACATCTCTAGGGGAGATACATTTCGAACACACGCCGAAACTTTACTAAAACCCGCGCAATCATGATTACATACATTCACTTCACTTCATCACTTCATGTTTGGCAAAATATCTCAGGATATTTTGCCGACAGTGGCAACAGCACCATCTATATACTATAAAAATAAGGGAAGGCAGTCATTTTGTTACAACCTCCCCCTCTGGTTCCGCGGACGTCCCGGTGAGGAACCAGTAACTTTTTTAGGTGGTCTGCCACGTTTCCTAATAGGTGCAATAGGCACAATGTCAGAGTCATTACACAGTTTCAAAGCTGACGTATGACATGTAGCAAGCGGTTCATTTGGATTGTCCATGCTTGCTATAACAAATGTGGTGGGTGATTTTTGAGTTAAAATAATGTATGGTCCGTCACGTTTAGGCATGAACTTTGCAGTTTTATTGCTAGAGGCTTTACTTACTGGATGTAAGTCAACCCAAACCTTGTCTCCTGGAGCAAAACAATGTCCTGGTTTTCTTTTACGGTCAGCGTATTTCTTTCTTTGATCTTGCTTAGCTTCAACTTTGTCCTTAATTTCTTTGGTGAAGTTTGCAAATTTCTTGAGGTATGGTGTAATTTCAGGTACAAAGTTGTCATTGTGAATTACAGCACGAATGTCGTGTTGAACATCGTCTGTCGTTCTTAATTCTCTCCCAAATTGTAAAAATGCTGCTGTTTCTCCAGTGGTGTCACACTTAGCAGTATTCA
This sequence comes from Maratus speciosus, assembly GCA_963932465.1. Taxonomy (NCBI): domain Eukaryota; kingdom Metazoa; phylum Arthropoda; class Arachnida; order Araneae; family Salticidae; genus Maratus; species Maratus speciosus. The sequence goes on along the minus strand of OZ010790.1, from coordinate 6,542,188 downwards.
TTGCAAAACGTATTGTTGGAAGTTTCTCTTCCCATGAACAGTGGTCATTCTCTACTAATATAGCCAATCTCGGCTTGAGATCTCTATTTTTTCTCTCCACAGGGTTTGCCTGAGGATGGTATATGGGAGTTGGGTTTTGTTTGATACCTAAAAGAAAACAAAGTTGTTGCATTACACTACTAACAAATTGTGGTCCGTTATCACATATTATACGTCTGGGTAGACCATATCTAAGGATAACTTCTTCGAGCAACGTAGTTGCACACTGTGCTGCAGTAGCTTCTGTAAGGGCAAATAGTTCAACCCATCTTGTTGCACAGTCTTCTACTATGAATATCCATCTTTTACCATTCTTACTTTTTGGTAAAGGGCCAAAAAGATCAATTGATAGAACTTCAAATCGTTGTGAATACACTGGTGTTTGTAACAAACCGGATGGTTTTTGATTAGAAGGTTTATACCTATTACATTCAGCACAATGTTTGACGTAATCTGCAATGTATGAACGCATTCCAGTCCAATAATATCTTTTGGATATTCTATTAAATGTACCTTCAGCACCGTAGTGACCAGCCGTAGGTGAGTCATGGTGTTCTTTTAAAATTTTCTCCCTTTCATGTGAGGGGACTACTAGTTGTGCTTCTTCAGATTCCGAAGTTGGGGAATACCTGTATAAAACTCCTTGGTTCATAATATAACCACGTTCAGTCCAGTTAGTGTAGTCTAGAGTTTTTTCTTCATCTTCGAAACTTTTAATAATTTTCTTTAATTCTTCATCTTTCATCTGTTCAGCACGTAGATTACTAGGCATTTTAGCAGGGATATCAATCATTATGGTGCAAATATCACAATCTTCTTTACTGATATGGTCACATGCAGGACGAGAAAGCATGTCAGCTATGACGTTTGCTTTACCTGGAATGTATTCTATTTTCACATTAAATTCTTCCAACTGTAAAGCCCATCTGGCAAGTCTTCCATAAGGGGACTTTAAGCTCATGAGCCATCGGAGAGGCTGGTGGTCGGATGCCACAGTAACTTCTGTTCCGTCAATGTATCCTCTGAATTTATTAAGAGCCCAGACAACAGCAAGAGCTTCCCGTTCCGTGGTGTGATAGTTGCGTTCTGCAGGAGTCAGTAATCTACTGGCGTACTCAATCGGATGCTCTTCCGCACCTTTACCCTGGAGAAGTACTGCTCCAAGAGAATAATTGCTTGCATCGGTTCGAATGATGAAGGGTTTTGTTTCATCAGCCTGTTTCAATATTGGTGATGAAACCAGGCATTGCTTCAAGGCTTGAAATGCATTTTCTTCATCGGCACCCCAATGCCATTGCACATTCTTCTTAGTAATGTTACTAAGCGGTCTGGATATTTCTGCAAAATCTTGTATAAAACGGCGATACCATGAACATGTCTGCAGAAACGATTGCAGTTGTTTTATATTCTTGGGAGGCAGGATCCTCACAATAGCATCAATTTTCCCAGGATCAACTTCTAGGCCATTTGGAGTTATCCAGTGTCCTAAGTACTTTACTCTGGAACATGCAAAGTTGCATTTTTCTCGATTTGCAGAAAGTTTCCATTTGTCTAATCTTTGAAAAACAGCTTCAAGATCAGATAGATGTTGTTCAAAACTTGATGATAAAATAATGAGGTCATCAAGGTAAGAGAGAATATTTACATCTGGGAGTCCGTTGCGAAAGTTATCCATCGTCCTCTGAAACGTTGCAGGAGCGTTACGGAGTCCAAAAGGCATTCTTCGAAAGCGGTATGTTCCGAGAGGACATACAAAAGCAGTTTTATCACGATCAGGCCCATAGACACTCACCTGATGGTAGCTAGCATTCAGATCCAGAGTGGTCATGAACTGGGCAGTCTTTGCCTGATGTAGAAGATCGTCAATACGAGGAGTGGATAGGTATCCGGTATAGTCACCTCATTGAGCTTCCTGTAGTCTACACATAGACGTACACTACCATTTGGCTTAGGAATGAGCACGATTGGTGCAGAATATGGAGATTCGCATTGCTCAATAATTCCTTTGGCAAGAAGATCATCAATTTCTGTTTTCAACAACTCTTTCTTTGCCGGTGATAATCTGTAAGGTGGTAATGATATAGGACGATGTTCTCTAGTGTTTATGTGATGTTCGACGACGGGTGTTGCTTCTCCCCCTGGTTGAAAGGTATTGGAAAATTTTTCAAGCAAGTCATTAAGTCTCTTTCGTTGTATTGCAGATAGGTTTTGACCTTCATTTTCTCTTAACATAACTGTGTTAACTTTGACATTTGGTGTTGGGATTTCAGACGTCGTTTTGAAAGGATCATCAACAAAAGGAATTTTATATCTTGGATTATTCTGGAAATACCAACTTTGGCGTCGCATATCCAACACAATCCCCATTTTATTCAAAAAATCTATGCCTAACAATGTTCTATTTCCGGTGGCTCCGGGTAACGCAAAAATCGTTGTATTAGTTCTACGACCTTCTATTTCAACAGTGATTGTTGCTTGAAGAACGTTAGTTTCTTTTCGTATGCCATCAGCGAGCGTTATGTTTACACTGGTCTCTTCGAACGAAGTTCCTTGGTCACGGAGAAGCTTGAACAACATTTCCCCAGCAATGGAATGTGTAGCTCCGGTATCTGCGCAAGCTACCCCTGTAATACCATTTACCTTTATATACAACATAGGTGTTGCCTGTGTATTAATATAACAAGATTGGAGATGTAGGGAACTAAAATTTACTGATTTTACTTGCGTAGATGGGGAACAATTAGGACATTTTGCTTTTACAAAACCTTGTTTCCCACAGCCATAGCAGCTTATAACTGGACGCTTATCATCGTTTACAAAGCGTGAATTCGTATATTTTGAGGTAGAAGTATTTTTGAAATTTCCAAAATGTTCGCTAGCTTCATTTTTGGTTACCTGATTTTTCCAGAATTCCTGACCATTTGAATTTTTTGACAAAACATGTTTGTGTGTTTCACGCGATTTTGAATTACTAGCTGATTTTTGAAAAGGGGGTCTAATATTTTCATATATGTCAAGCTTTTCGGCCAACAAGACAGGGTCATTTAGTTTGTCCCAACCATCTAAATAATGATTTTTATATTCTGGTGGGCACTTTTTTTTAAATCTGATCAGCGATTATTAGTTCTGAGAGCTTTTCAAATGAATTAACTTCTAATTCGGATAACCAACCTTCACAATAATTTCTAATTTCAAAGTAAAAATCTTTCCAAGTAGAATTCTCTCTTTTTTGATGTCGGCTAAATAATACCCTAAACTTCTCCGCTGTTAATTTAAATCTTTTTAACAAAATGTCACGAATATGTGCATAGTTTTTGAACATTTCTTCAGGCTCTCTTGCTATAAGTTTAGCAATGTCATTCGGAAGTACGGCGACTAATTGTGAGACCCAAAAATCTTTGGAGACATTTAACATTTTCATTTGACGTTCAAACATTGTCAAGAACAACGACATATTATCTTTTTCCGGATTAAATGGTGGTAGGATGTTTTTAATATCTATACGCATCTGGTCCATTTGATTTTGTGGGACAGTTGTCGCGGTATGGTTTTGAGCTTGCAGCTTAAGTTTTTCTAACTCATAAGCTCTTTCCTCTGCGATACGTTTGTCCTCAACCCTTTGTTCTTCTATGCTCTCTTGTTTTTTCCTATTTTGTTCTTCTATGCTCTCTTGTTTTTTTCTATCTTCCACGATAGCAATCAATGCCTCTTTTACAAATTGTTCATCGTCTTTAAAAAGGGCGCACTTCATAATTTTTTCACGCAAGACTACTATTTTATCATCTGCATCTACCTGAAGTTCTAATTCGGTAGCCAAATTATATAAATCGATTTTTTTCCCTTTAGAAAGAAACGCCATTTTTCCTAAAATCAGTTAAATTTATGCTTAAATTACAAAATTATATGCAATACTTGACCCATTAAATAATCAAATAACAAAATAACTACCTTCCCCTTACAGGTAAATATGCATAAACTTTCATAAACAATTGATGAAACATACAAAAATAATTTAATACCATACTAAAATCTATCTCTAATTAAACATGAGCTCATGTAAATATTAATGCAAAAATATTATAATCAGTTAATATGCAACTTTTTTTTTTCTAATATAACTTACCGTATAAAACTGTCAGAAATATTTAAATCATAAAATTTTAAGTATATGAAATATCATCGATAATTTGATGTGAAAAAATTTTCATACACAAATAAATATGAAAGCAACAAAAATATCAAAATAAAGTACTTACTTACTTCTTTAAAATAAACAACATTCTAAATAATTATTGACGATTACTGAAATCACTTTTCTTTTCTAATATACTACGCTGTGCACAGTTAGAACAAATAATCATAAAATTGACTTACTCAAATAATATTGATTGAAAGAAAGAAAAGAAAAAAATATTACCAAAAGAAATTATATAAATCTCTTTTTCAGAAAATTAATCTTTCATAATACTCAAAAGAACAAAAACAAAAAAAAAAACCACATACATAAAACAGCATTTAAAAATAAATAAACACCAGCCGGCCAGCAATAATCAGAAAAAAAAAATTTCAACTTTTTACCGGTAACAAAACAAATAAAATAAGATTTATCTTTCTTTAGCTAATCACTTTTCGCTGATTCATATGGCGGTTTCAGATTTCTTTTAAACACACAGAATATCGGCGATAGTAGAACACTGAAAGTTATTTCGAAAACATTTTAAACTGCGTAAAGAATTTTCGAGGATCACAAACAGCAATTATGTAACAAACTCAAAGATATTTTATGATTTTAAACAGCACACTTTCACCTTGAGAACTTTGAAGATTGAAGCATACCCCACAAATAATTATTCCATAAGGATGGCACTAATTACTTGATTTATTATCAAAAAGAATGCAAACATTAGAACCGAAGTGGTTCTTTTTAAAACTATTCTTGAAATGACGATTTCACACAATTACGAATCTAGCTGATTCTTTTTACTCATTTGCCAGGGCGGCAATACACTATAGAAGGAAAACGCTTTTCTTGAAATTAGGGTTTCACATTTACAGAATTGAGAATGGTTTCTCAAACTTTAGAATTTGGAGATTCTTTTTAATCACTTTGTCAGGATGACAAATACACAATTATCCACTGTCATTATTGTCCGGATGACAATATTTTGAATCTGGTATAGCGGTTCCTTTTTATTTCGTTTTTGAAGAAGGAGATTTTATCACGTAGGGCGTCATTTTGTGTCGATGTGGGTTTGATAAACTCTTTCGACACTTAAACAAACACATTTTAATATCAATTACACACAAAATATATACAAAGTCGCGAAAAGCGCAAAAATAACTTTGGAACATACATATTTCCATACAAACATCTCTAGGGGAGATACATTTCGAACACACGCCGAAACTTTACTAAAACCCGCGCAATCATGATTAGATACATTCACTTCACTTCATCACTTCATGTTTGGCAAAATATCTCAGGATATTTTGCCGACAGTGGCAACAGCGCCATCTATATACTATAAAAATAAGGGAAGGCAGTCATTTTGTTACAGCTTTAGATAAATTTCAAAAATTTATTTGATTGTATAATACGTATTTTCTATATGAAAAATGCTTTTTTAATGTAAGTGGGCAATCTAAAAAAATTATTGCATATAAAAAATTATTTTTTCAATTAAAAAAAATGTTTTCACCTATATTCTTTAACCCGGGAAGCCCGGGTACGATCCCCTAGTTTTAGTAATAGTGGTTTGGCACAAGATAGTATTTTTTTTTTGTGACAACCGCATTGAATTTAATCTCAGTTGTTGCCATTGGAGTGTCTTTATAAATAAAAGAGTGGTGGCATACGCATATTACTTGGTTTTTCTAAAGATGTTACTTATACAAACCCAGTTTATGACGTCAGATGTCGCCATCCGAAAAATCTACAAGACTCTATTACAGTTCTTCCGGTTAAGGGTCCAGTCCTCCTCAGACCTCTATCCCTCATCGCCTTTTCAATATCAACCATCCAGTTCTTTCGTGGTCTTCCCCGTTTCCTTTTTTCATATTTGTTTTATAATTAAATGCGATTTTGGGTAATTTTTTATCACTCATTCTTTTAACATGACCATACCAGATTAATTACTTTTTTTAACATCATCTAATATGGTTCCCTTTATTAGCCCCCGGTACGGTATACTATTTCTTTCTCCCAGCTTTTATGACAACTCCAAAAAATAACGTTACCTTACAGAAGCCAGCCGTAAAAAAATCAGTACGATTAAATACTCTATAGCAATTTTTTAAACTTCTAAGCATCGCACATTTTCAATTTTTATACCGTCGTATTGGGAAATAAAAGTACTTTTAAATGAAATTTGTTGAAAACTGTATCTTCATTTATTTTTGAAATATTAATTTTTTTATAGTTTTTAGCACCATTTGTTTAATTTTAGCAACTCAAGTACACCATTTATGTAGAAAGTAAAGGGAAAATAGTTGAAAAATAGCAATTATATCTTTTTGTTGCCATTTCTCATAACAACCGAAAGAAAATGTAATTAAAATACGTACTATTTTGAAAAAATATAAACTAATAATTTCTATTAAAACATGGAGCTATTATAAACTATATTTAATTTTAAGTATCTATAGACGCTTTCAGTGTGACGTCAGTCATGACATTTTGGTTGGAAACTGACTCCAAACAAACGGTTGCTATGCGTCATTTCTTTTTAAATATAAATCGTGGAAAATGTTACCAATACATATCAAGAGTTAAAACACTTAGATGTGAGATATAGATAAAAGATATAGCTGCAACACACAAACAAAATAGAAAATACAACATAGCAACCGTTTGCTTGGAGTCAGTTTCCAACCAATGTTACAAACTAATTACAATAACTACTAATTACTAATAATAATTACTAATTACTGTAAGTTAATGTTACAAACAAATGAAGGCCTATGAATCATTAGATAGCCCGGGTTTTTTTTTTTTGTCGAGTTTCTTTAATGACGGTATCTTTATGCTGCATTTGTATATTATTTTGCGATAGTGACATTCTATGCATGCGTTACTGTAGATGTTTAAGAGTGGATCGTAAATGTGGAATTCTTAAGTGGATGCTAATGACGTCATTTTACATAAAATAAAAGCGTGTGTTGTAAGTCTTAAAATTGAAATATGTTTTGTACTATTTATATATACATATATATTTTTTTCATCGGGGGCAACACTAAATTCTGAAAAAGCAGAATTCCTGTTTTCTAGTTTTCATCATTTTCTTGATTCTTTCATTTCTTACTCTTTCTATTCTTGATAACCTGGATTATCTTCTTAGGGCATCCATTTCTACTGCTGCTAATTTTGCATTGAAAAGTATAATAATCATTAGAATCATGAAGAACAAGCAATTTTGAAGCAAAAAATAAAATTAACGCTGTTTCAAGTAACTGCTTCTTAATAAACAACTTGCTTGAATTTGTTCAAAAAGCTCATGTTGTTAACATTGTCTATTTTTTATTTACTTATTGAGAATCAGTTGGTGTATTTTAGTAAAAGTGATTTGATACAAGATAGTATTTTTTTTTTTGGAGGGGGGGGGGGGGGACAACCGCTTTGTTAAAAAAAAATTGTAACAAATTTTGAAACAAAGTTTAATGTTTAAACTTAAAGTTTAAAACTTAAAGTTTAATGTTTAAATGTTTAAGTTTAAGTTTAATGTTAAAGTTGTGTTGTGTTGTGTTAAGTTTAATGTTAAAGTTAAGTTTAAGTTTGTTTAGTTTAAGTTTGTTGTTCAAGTTTGTTGTTTGTTGTTAAGTTTGTTGTTGTTGTTTGTTGTTGTTTATTGTCTGTTGTTTGTTAATTTTGTTTATTGTTGTTGTCGTTTATTGTTCTTGTTGATGTTTATTGTTGTTTTTTGTTGTTATTGTTTATTGTTAAGTTTGTTTGTTGTTTAAAATTGTTTATTGTTTGTTGTTTAAGTTTTCTGTTTAAGTTTGTTAAGTTTGTTGTTTAGTTTAAGTTTGTTAAGTTTCAAGTTTAATGTTAATGTTAATGTTAAGTTTAAAGTTTTATTGTGTTAAGTTTCGTGTTAAAGTTGTGTTTAATTTTAAATGTTTAAGTTTAGTGTTTAAGTTTAATGTGTTAAACTTAAAGTTTAATGTTTAAATGTTTAACAAAGTTCAATATTTAATCTACGTTGTTGTCATTCGAGTGTTTTTATATATAAAAGAGTGGTGGCACATTGCGCATGCTCAGATTAAAAGTTTTTTGTCCAAACTGCTGCAACGTACATTCAAAAACTTGGCAATATTCACAAACAAGTTCTATTGAACGAGTGAGATACGTCAACAAACATTTGCTTGGCGATCATGGCAGGCTCGCCAAGTGTTTGTCCAAAATCCTCTACCAATCAAATATCGTTATTGTATACGTAGCCGCTTTCTTATTTATAAAAGCACTCTATTTGCTCATTATTCAAGATTTTGTCCAAAATCTTTCCGACCCATCAAATTCTATTTCTTGTATGCCAGCTCTCTCACATTTATAAAGGTAATCGCTCAAGGTTAAAACTTAGTAGACAATTCTATATTAAAACCCTTTGAGAGACAGTTGGATATATCATATCTAAGTATTGATCGAAACAGGTTTTTGAGACCGAAACCGAATTTCGTTAATCTTTCTATTTTTGGTCGAAAACGTAAACGAAAACGAAAATGTCCCCAAAAATTTTTAAGTAATTAAAAGTACATGCAGAAATATACAGAATTATTAATTAATTACAAGTGCAATTATATGTGTGGCCCAAGTTGGCTCTCTGTGCCTCTGACCAAAAATTATTATTTTCATATAAAATAAAATGTAATTAATTCATCAACGACAAACAATGATTTTCTAATTATACGATTTTAATCGAATTAAAAAATTTTTAAGTATACATATTTCGATTTATCTGTTTTAAATGATTTTTGTAAATAATCATCTATTATACTAGAACTTTTTCAAAAAGTAGTCGAAACACCTCTGCAGTTTCAAACTAAAAGTTTTCTATTAGGGTTAACTCTGCAACTTTTAATGAGCACGTGAAAATCGTCTTCAAAGTTTAGTCCTATATGCATTGATTGCTTTATCATTTGCACTCACGTCTTGAGTCAGTCATGACTGATAATTATAAACTGTGAAGTTCATAGCAATCAATAAAGAGTGCCTCATTTGAACCGATACAGCTTAAATCAAGGAGTAATGGTGAAAATTTCCGAAGGAAGAAACGAGATTTTTGGAATATAGATAGTTTCGGTCGAGTTACGGTCCGGCCGAATTTTCGGCAGCATTTTCGCCGAAAACGAATTTTTGGCGAAACTGAGATATTGGGCCGAAAACGAAACCGAATTTTCGGTCGATCTCTGATTATATCCCACTAAATTTAAACCAAGATTCGCACCAGAATCTGTTAATGAAATTTCACTTTTGTAACTTTGATGAAAAATAGCTGTAAAATTGTATTAACTTTTTCTAAAATTCTGGTGTGAATTCACGGTGAATCCTTTTAGCTTAAAATTCAATTCATTTAATTAAAGTAATATAAGACTTGTACAAAATCTTGTGATTTGTCATGTGATCGGAGGAGCTATAAGTATGCAAAACTTCAAGTCTCTAGTTCCACGGTCAGCAACAGGTGGACCGCGGTTCATATCCGGACCGCTGGAGGTCGAAGCCTGGACCGCCAAAAATTTTCAATTTGAATAAATAATTTATTAAAAATAACATATAATAGATACGTTTGAGCAATAGACTGATCAATGTTTCTTATAGTATCGTATGCTAAAATAACGTTTTGTGAGTCAATATGTATCCAAAAAACTAGCTATTAACATGGCTACTATGTTTGGCTCCACATATCTATACGAAACAACTTTCTCCAAAATGAATTTTTTGAAGAACAAATATCGTTCGAGATTAACGGACGCCCACCTTGAAGACACTCTTCGCATTAGCTGTTCACCACGTGACCCAAACTATAAAAAAATGACTCAAGACGCAAGTGTAATTTTTCGCATTCATTTTTCAACGAATACCTGCCTTTTCTATTTTATTATGTGTATGTAAAAAATTCAAGAATGTGTACCTGTGTATGTAGTAATTTTTCAGAAAGAATACCTTACTTTTCTATTTTCTATTATATGTATGTGTATGTAAAAATTAAAAATTTAAAAGTAATAGCTACTTACATTACTTATGTATTTTGCTTATGTGACCCCACTTAAAATTATTTGCCGACCTTTTATATGGCTTATACAGTTTCAGAGAATGAACCATGTGACTGACAGACAGATGATTAAGACGAATAGTGTTTCGACCGAAACCCTAATAATAATTTTTAAATGAGCATGCTCAAAAGATTGCATTTTTTCCCTTACATAATTTGGTATCCAACTAGATAGATTAACTTAAAGTATGTGCCTACCCTCAAATCGCTGTTTTTGCTAAAAATGTCGATCTTTTTATCCGACTGCCAAGAAGGGTTATGTGTTTCACGCGTATCTGGTTATGTGGATTTCCCAACGGCTGGATGGATTTTAATGAATGAGGTCTCTATCGATTCGTCTTAACCGTCCGATGGTTATAGGCTAGGTTTTGTTTTTATAAATTCAAAATGGCGGCCGTAAAATACAAAATGGCGGTAGTAACGAAAAAAAAATTACGCACCCTACTGAGTGGCATATCATTGGATGGGTCTTTCAAAATGAAGACGATGTTTCAAAGACTATTTTATAGTCAGAAGCTTCGTTTAAATATGACACAACCTAGAATTTGTGTAGGTAGGATCTCTATCTTTACTGCAACTCTAACCTTCATAGACATCTATAGGCCTCATCAAAACAGTGTTTATAGATAGGAACAAACAATTAAACGCAACTTAAAAGTCATCAATACAAGTAAATAAAAAAATAGGTAAGTAATATAAAAAAAAATAGTTTCACATTGATGAGAAATAATTAATTAGTTCGCTTTTTACGCAGTCGGGTTTTTTGATTTTTTAAACTTAATTTTTACTTGTTTTATTATTTTAAATTAAAGTTCAAACATTTAGGATTCCAAAAAAGCTTTGCTTTTGGTTCAGCGATAATTCGAAGCGAAGTTATAACCCAAAATATAAACCTGAAATGAACTTTCTGAAACCGGAAGTGACCGTTTAACCCTTTATCTACTGACGGTACTTATAAGTACCACTCACTTTAAACTTTTATACCATAGTGAATATTACTAATATTATAATGGTACTTTGCAAAAAACGCTCTTTTAACTCCACTTTATCCGAATACATGGCAGCAGTAGTTCTAGGTTTGTTATTTTAGGGAGAAATGAGGCTATCTTTGAAGCAGTCGATGTGTTTTGTGCCGACTTTTTGTACAGATTGCCACGCTCATCTTTTCATTGCTGCAAACACAGTAAACGATATAAGATGTTGGATTTTTTTTATGTGTTCATTATGGTCTTAGAATACAATTTGACTCGCTATTTTAGGTGAACGGTGTATGTATTTGATTTAATAGTTGAATTACTCGGTGGTACTTTTAAGTACCGTCAGTACACTAGGTGTTGGAGAAAAACGTCTTGTTTACTTTTCGTCTGTGTAGTTATCCATCGTTTTCATCGGCTTTAAAATGTAATTACTAAAATGTAGTGTAGTAATGATTTCCCTGGTATTTCTTTTCTGTTTCATTGTTATTGTTTATAGGAAATCGAAAAAGTTGTGGCACCGGCTTGTTTTTGCTATGGTAGAAATGGCATATGTAAATTCATATATCGAGTATGAGGAGATGCGAGTGAAAATGTTGTCCCTGGAATATTGACGCCGCTACACTAAAAGACTGCTAACAAGATGGAAACCTAAAAAAAAAAAAAAAAAATAGTTTTTTTACCCTTTCAGGAGTAAAGCATTTTCAGTTCTAAAGTGTTGAAATAAATGATTGGCACCGGAATTTGCCAAACGATTTATTTGTAAATAAGAAAAAGGCCTATATTTCACATACTTATTAAATCGAAAATATTTTCTGGTGCCAATTGAAATATCTTGTGGGTTTTCTGTTACGATAATTTAGTCATAGTATACTGACGGTACTTTAAAGTACCACTTTAATTAATTACCTCTAAATAATTAAATTTCTCACGGGTGAGTATTTTTTTCATGTTTATCCTTTAATTTTCATTGTAGTAACTGAAAAAAAAATATTATATGAAAAAAATTGCAGTAGATCATAATGCCGTAGATAAAGGGTTAAAGAGTCATAGAAAGTTAAACAATACATTTTAATACACAAATATATAATATATACACAAATATATAAACACCTACAAATAGGGTGGATTTTAAAGTTGTAAACTTCATACATAATTTTTTGTTCTATATCAAAATCTTAATTTGCGTTGTCTGGAAACTGCGTTTTTAATTGTGTACGTTTACGAGAAACATCATCATTTCTTAAAAAGTCTTTAAAATATTGAAATAAAATTTTGTCACAAGGTTCTGCTTAGCTATTGGTATGTTACGAAACAAAATATAGCTTGTAAGTTTGTATATACTGATTTAAGAGCTATTTTTATTGAAAAATACTTTTTTTTTAAATAAAAAAAAAAATCATGTTTTGCATACAAAATTTGGTATATGTTAGTAAATTTAAGAGGTATTACAACTATTTTGCTTCATAACAAAGGTAAGTGGTTTGCTAAAATATTATTGAAAAAAAAAGTGAAGTATATTGAATAGATTTCATTATAGAAAGTTTGGCATAAACCCGTTTATTTAGTAAAATTTGACTAAATACTGCCTAAATTTCAAAAGTTAATTAAAATTCCATTAAAAATTTATCTGAATTCATAGTTTTATGCACTTTTTTAACTAAAAACTCACATGTTTGATAAAAAATTCATATATTTCTAAAACAGTGCAACGAAGGTAGGCAAAAGTAAAAAATCTACTTGAATATCATGAAATTCAGACTGATATCAACAATATAACGAGCTGCGTTTCAGTTACTCTCTAAAAGTAAACTTTGAAAAAAAAGGTGTTTTCCAATAATCATATTTAATTACTTTTCTCTAAAAATCTATTTAAGTTTATTCGTTTGAATTATTTTCCTAGAATTTACGAAGATTATTCCGAAGGTTATTATAAAAAAGACAGCTTTTTAACACATTTTATAAAACTGTCTAAAACATCTGCAAAGAATTTTAAAATGTTATTAAAAGAAAAGATTAATCTTTTAATAATTCACTTAATGTACATAAAATGACATTCTTGTAATCCTCTCTAAAATTAACCATTAAAATTGTACCTTTTTGTTTAATAAAAATGCTTTGAACTACTGAAGAACTGTGAAACACAAAAGTAAAAAAAAAAAAAAATGTGTATTTCTTAACTCAGAAAAAATTAATGCGTTTAACTCTTAAACGTTTTAAGTTGATCTTATTTTGTTTCTAAGCAAATAATTCTATTAAAAAAAAAAAAAAAAAAAAAAAAAAAAAAAAAGAACATTTTTTCCAGTTAGCTTTCTTTTTCTCAGTTATTTTATTTCCTATGCATTGCATAAATTTAGAAATTCTCAGCTTATTTATTCTTAACGCAATCGATGTACAGGGTGAACTAAAACTAATTACCGAGTTTTAAAATTTAATAATTAAAAAGCAATAAGTAAAGAATTATTATTAAAACTAAATACAGTAGAGTGCCGATTATCGGAACTTCAATTAACCGAACTTCCAATTAACCGAACAGCAAATTCTCTCAAAAGAATGTTAACCGAACTTCTAATTATCCGAACAGCCTATCTCTCTCTAAAACTTTTTAAAAACGAACTTCCAATTATCCAAACATCCTATTAGAGCTAGATATTAGATTTTAAATGATGATGAGATTGTGGATGAGACTCAAGACGAAAAAAAAAATTGAAGAAAATGTAAACGAATGCTCTGAAAATGATCCAGGTCCATCACATAACGAAGCCTTTGAATGTTTGGAAACAGCTATGAAATAGCTCGAACAACAGAAGAACGTTGATCCTATTCAACTAACGTATTTAAGAAGAATTCGAGATAGGGCAGCATTGAAAAAAAATATCTTCTTGAAGCAAGCAACAATCGAAAGTGTTTTTGCTTAAATTATAATCTCTAGAGTTCAGAAAATGATATAAAAAATAAACAAAAAAATTAAAAAGACAAAAATCAATTTTTAAACATGCCAGCATTAACTAGTGCTGTTAGTCCGAAGCGTGGATAAACTATGAAGATTTCAGTATTATGGTGAAGTTCAGTGTTCGGGTTCGTAAAAGTGCATAAGAAAAACTCCAACCCAAGATACAGGAACTAGAAACTTTATTTTAACATTTTTGACATAATAATAAAGGGTAATTTACTTAGAACTATAAGATGGGAGAGAGGAAATACGAGCAAGGGGGGTACGCCTGAGCGTACCCTCAGACCACAAGGTCTTTTACATTCGTACCGATTGAGAGCAGTTCAAGAGGGCCATTTCATAAGCAACATATGAGACTTGGCGCACAACATCGCCAAATTCTGAGCATTACAATTAGTGTACGGAAAGCAGACAAAAGGTGATATTTACACGCCAAAATGATTAACCCAGAATCTAGCATCCCAACAAAAAACAATAAATAAATCGCGTGATGCAGACAGATTGCCAGAAAAACGGTTCTACATATGTATATTACAGACGCCACAAAGCCGGCCATAAATTATCAAAACAAAATGATTATGTTCGATGAATGGTACCTAAAATTGCGAAATACTGAGAAAGATATGTTTTAACACTACTGATAAAGAAAATTAATGTACATGAAAAGTAATTTAAACACCGCATCAATAATCATTCATTTTGTATTTTAGATAAACTATTTCAACGGTCACTTACTTAAATAAATAAATGAGAAATAATTACATCTCGCGTGGGCAATGCCAAAGAAAAAGAAAACAAAATAATATTCATTGAAATCAACAGCAGGTGCATCTGATTTATCTATTTATATTTTATTTTTAACGGCCGTAGATGTTATTAGGAAAGCTATAATATATAATTGAATTGAGACATACTGCACTAAATCCTAGAGGATATTGAAAGAAAGAAAAAAAAAACTGATAAGATTCTAAATGGATTTTAAGCGTCGAGTTAAATAATAGATTTTACCTAACAAAGGGAAAAAACGACATGTTTCGAAAGCGAAAAATAAATGAATTAAATTAATTTTGAAGCAATAGGGATATGTGATAGATCTGTATCACATATCTCACCGGGACACCCGAAAAAGATGCAACGTCTACGTTGCAGCTTTCAATCAACACACCCTTTGTCTACCTTCGCACTTACAAATATGTACTATTGCAAACTAAAAACTATTTAAGTTGACACACAAAGAGAAAACTATTTTTAGCTAGACTCTGAAGCTAGTACACCATAGTTCCTGTAAATATTTTATACAACAGCACATAAGTAGAAAAAATATATATTTGCTTGCTTTAAAGTCAATTCACAAAGAATTGTATCATTTCATGACTGAGCGCTCATAATATTCAAAATAATCTTTTTTTTTTTAAAAAATTATATTATCCACAAAAATGAAAGTGCCACATTTGTTGATGACATAGGATCCTATATTTAATTTTTGTGGCATTGTGTTTGTGGCGCTGGTACCAGCATTTTAGTCATGTATATTTTCATATAGAGAAGCATTCACATTTACTGTATTTATCACTTCTCAAAAATTTGATCTTACATGAGACCATAATATTATAAAATGCAAGCAAATAAAAAAACACAGACGATAAATACACCAGTAAAAATTTTGTAACTTTCAGTAAAGGTGAATCCTTTAATAAAATTGAAGCTTATTTGTAATGTCTTAGGTTGCTTCATTACTGGCATAGGAAACAAACAAAACTATGTGCATAACGCACAGGACTACCAGAGACAAAAATGTGCATGTTGCACGTTCTCAAACAAGTGTAGCCCTAAATATTGAAATATTTTGAATTAAAGTGGCATCGGCTTATGGCTTCTGCCTTAAACAACAAGGGGTAGATTTTTTTTTTTTTTTTTTTTTTTTTTTTTTTTTTTTAATTTCTGCAATTTAACTAAGTTCCCGCTTCCAAAAAAATCAACGTATATTTTAATTTAGTATATTATGAATTTTCACACTGCCATCCTGACTTTCTGTGTATTGAATAAAATTTAACTCCTGGCAAGATTAAAAAGTACTAAGAAATTGCTTAGTATCTTGTATAGTGTAACAAGATATCTTACTCGATCTGCCACCTTCAAGTAAGAAATATCCAATGAAAGTGTAAAAAATGTTACATGTTTAAAGTCAACAAATTCGAAATGTATGTGTAGTTTAAATATGTCATGTGACGGATAACTCCTAGAAACCTTAAAATCTTTGTACATAGACAAAGTGATGGTGTCATTGATATGTTATGACATTATGCAAACACAAAAAAAAAATAATCCTGTTAAAATTTTAAAAAAAATGGTAGAGTATTTTAATATAGAACATGGTGTAAAATTTAAAATATAGAAAAGTAACAGGGGGAAAAAAAACGTGTGTATGAAGGGAGGGAAAAGAAACTCCCAAACTCATGAACTCCTTGAAATAAACACATGAACAAATTGTATAATTCCACATGAACTGTTTGTACTAATGTCTCAATGAACTAAAATTGTAATATATTTGCCAACAAAATAAACAGACAGTATGTGTGTAATAACCCAAAACACTTGCATACGAGTGAGATTCAATTATATAATTAATGAGTTATGATTAAAATGTAATGAATAAGGGTTAATAAAACAAATGAACTACTTGTAATGTGTGTGTAAACTCTGGTTAAACTCTAAACCAGCCAGTGTGTACAACTCAATGAACTACCTGTAAGAAAAAAAAAAAAAAAAAAGAAATACTGCTGAATAAATCGCTAGCAAAGTGCAATGTGTAAAAGCAAATGAACTACATATGTAACTTAACTAGTGTAATGTATGTAAATGAATGCAGAAAAAAATTCAAAATAAGCAAATGTTGTGTAACACAAATAAATACCCAGCACATGAAGTACCTATGAAAGAAATGAATAAGTGGTTGACTAAGGGTTAAAATTTAAAAACCAGATGTCTCTGCCAAAGTTATTACTGTATAAAGTAAACGAAAATGTGCAAAAATGCACACGTGCTATGCAGATTGCATAACTCTACGCTAAAATGTAGAAGTTATGGCAAGCAAAACATGTTTCAAGTAAAAAGAATGAAAGAAAAAGACAAGCAAACAAGCTATATCTCTTATGTGATATGAGTGTATATATCCGTCACAAGACACCTGTGAGACTTTTAACTTACTAAAGAAATTTAAAATGTGAAAAAATGCCAGAAATTTAATTTAATGACTATATGTGAATAGCCTTCTAAAAAAATAATGCACATAACCGCTCACATTATGCATTTGAATAAATGTTAAAAAAAAATAACTTACTGATATCCAATATCATGTCAGTTATACAAAAATTACCTTGTGTTATAAATAAAATAGCAACGAGTCACCAGCCGCGCGTAAACAATGAAATTAAACAGTACATTAACTGTATGTAGAAAAATGTACACCCAATTAATTATCTCTTGCATAAAATTTACGATGAATGTGTAAACCATGTACCCTAGTTAAATTATGACATAATTTTTGCAAACTTTAAAACACACCAACAAAAAAATATCTTACATTAAAATAAATCTATCTAAAAAAAATACGAAGTTGTGAATGCAGTGTAAAAAAATGCAATCTTAAGCTAAACACAAATGCTGATAAAAAGAAACCAAAACATGCACAGATAGTTATGAATGTCCTTAACCATGGTGAGTGTTAATTGACATAGAACAAAATCAGTTAAACTGAATGAATAAATGTGTGTGTGTGTGAAGTACCAGGCCAAACATGACATCACAACAACCATGTGCATAAGAGGGGAAAATGTGTGTGATTAATACCTAACAATGCTATCTGACCATAGCAAGTTAGTGATAAAGTGTCAACTAGTGTAAAAGTGGTATCCATCATCAGCATTAGGAAACAATTACAGGTGAATTTTTAGCAAATTAAAAAATTTTTTTAAAAATGTAAACAATACTCCAATGGTAAAATTAATATTAGTGTAACTCCATCAATCATGTTAGAAAACATATCCGATCCCTAATTAAGCTAGCGGCCAACTTGCTTAACCATAGATCGAAATACACACCTCAGACATTTTGCTATCCCATGGAAAATACCGTAATGACTGAAGTATCCCACATAAAACACGACAGAGGTACTAGCAATCAAACTTACCCAAAAGGATCAAAACAATATATTAATGTAATGCATGTCATTAAGAAACATAAAAATAACTGTTTAAAACTATACGTCAAACCTATGTTGTACATCTTATGTATTTTGCAAAAGCAAACAAGAGCCAAAAGGGAAAAAATATTTTTTTTGTAACAATGACATGATGAGTCGAGCTCTTAAGTAATAAGCCTAAACTAAATGTATGCCAGGATAAATTAATCTAAGATTACTAAAAATTTTGCCAAAGTTTACAATCCAACAAAACATATATGTGAAAGAGAAAAGAATGTATTATTTTTTTTTATTATGATTACGCCTACTGAATGTAAATTTCTAATCAAGTGCCCACATCTAAATGAAAAAATGTTACGCTCACCTGCTTCTCTATGACTATTTTAAATTATCTCCAATCTGCAAATTCCACACACTTCACATTACTTCTAATCAGTGCAAAAAAAAATTTATAATAGTCACAAAACATAAAATTTTCTGCCTATAAGAATATTAACTCTCAAGAATTGTAAAAAGTGAATCCAAGATGTAACTGTGTAAAAAAATATTTAAAAGTACGCTATACACAATATAAAACAAATATATCTAGACTTTTTTTTAAATCTATATTTTTAAGAGAGGGTGTATAATAACTTCTTAACTCACATTAAAATTTAATAATTACTAGAGAACTACTCTTAAAAGAGACAATGCTAAATATGTTGCACTGAACACAACTGTGCAATTTAAATCATACTGTCAACAGACACATACGAACCAGCGTAATTTACGTCCAACAGACGATAAAACCCACAGGGCAGCACTTCCTGATCAAAGAGACAATAAAAACAACATATTATCTCTGAAAGTGCGGCAATGTGCCAATGCAAGACATTTAGTGTTTATCTTATACAAATCAAAAGAAACATTAAAATAAATATGCTGCACTTTTTTTTTTTTAAATGAGTAATGTATATGGAATATTCGTAAATTTTACATTACATTACAAAAGTAATCCTGTACCAAACAAGTTATCTTTCTCTTTTTTAAGCAGAAAAAAATTAACAAACATATTAAATATTCTTAACTGAGATAATTACAAATACATATCATTGCAAACCAAATAGAAATGAAATTAAAAGTAAAGATACTTTTCTTTAAAAAATGTGATTCATAACTGCAAGTAAAAAATGTGCCAGAGACAAGCATAGATAAAATTTAAAAAGGTATTTTTTTTTTTGCAAAGAGCGACAAGGAATGTCAGACAAATATCATTAAAGATAAATATTAAATCAAGAAATTCCTTGTCATGCATGAAAAAAATTTAAACACACTTAACATAAATCTGTACTGGAACAAATTAAAAAAAACTTACCTTTCAAAGTAAAGTGTGAAAAGAGGAAATTACACATATAAATGCAGTTAAAATTTTGAAAATTAAAAAATTTCAACCTAGCTAAAAAGAAAAAACCTCCTCTTCCATCCAAACAAATCTAACAAATAAGAATAAGCATTTGTTATATCTTTTCTTCTTTTTTTTTTTTTTAAACAAACAGCATGAAATAGGAAGAATTTAGTTCACAGCATGTAAACTGAAAATAATAGTTATTTTGCATTGTACGTAGCTTTTTTTGAAGAACCTTACATCAGAACAGGTGAGTATAAATCACTACACAGCACTTTTTAACACACAACACTTCGCTTTTTTTTTTTTTTTTTTTTTTTTTGGTCCTGGCAGATAATATTCGACACAACTTTGGCACCACAAAATAAAAAAAATAATGAAGAGCAGGAGATTCATTTCGAGTGAGAGGCAACAAAATGGAGTGAAACACATTCTTGGTAAAACTGAGCCAGTATACTTGAGTCGCATACCTCGGTGTTTATATAAAAATGCACTAATATAGTCTTAGCAGACATTGTGATCAAATAGGAGAAATTTTCGCAGGTGAGCACAGCGATCAGAATCACACACTTAGACGATTTTCCAAACCGGAGAACGTAGCTATGACGAATCAGGGAATGTCACATGTCAGGACTAGGCAGTCGATGTTTTAAGATTTTATTCCATATATAGTCCAGCACATAAAGTACTCCGGGAAAATGAGGGGTCCGAAGGACATCGCCGACCGGAGACAGGCTGACAGGTCCGAACCAGAAGACCAGCGAGAGCGGGAGCGCACATTTCTCATTCCATCGTACGGAGCGCCGAACGTCTGTAGGTGATTCATGACCCGAAGTTGCGGAAAGGAGGTGACTTCCAATCCAATAGAACATGAAAAAAATGCAGGAACTCAGCTCTTCAGGTATAACTCTTTAAGAACAGAATTTTTTTTTTTTTTTAAATCACTGGAGGGTGAATTTCTCTCTCTCTCTCTATGCATTTTTTTTTTTAAAGGTTGGAGAAAATAACGGCCGATGCGCCAAAACATATGGTGAAGTTCAGTGTTCGGGTTCGTAAAAGTGCATAAGTAAAACTCCAACCCAAGATACAGGAACTAGAAACTTTATTTTAACATTTTTGACATAATAATAAAGGGTAATTTACTTAGAACTATAAGATGGGAGAGAGGAAATACGAGCAAGAGGGGTACGCCTGAGCGTACCCTCAGACCACAAGGTCTTATCCGTACCGATTGAGAGCAGAAGTTCAAGAGGGCCATTTCATAAGCAACATATGAGACTTGGCGCACAACATCGCCAAATTCTGAGCATTACAATTGGTGTACGGAAAGCAGACAAAAGGTGATATTTACACGCCAAAATGATTAACCCAGAATCTAGCATCCCAACAAAAAACAATAAATAAATCGCGTGATGCAGACAGATTGCCAGAAAAACGGTTCTACATATGTATATTACAGACGCCACAAAGCCGGCCATAAATTATCAAAACAAAATGATTATGTTCGATGAATGGTACCTAAAATTGTGAAATACTGAGAAAGATATGTTTTAACACTACTGATAAAGAAAATTAATGTACATGAAAAGTAATTTAAACACCGCATCAATAATCATTCATTTTGTATTTTAGATAAATTATTTCAACGGTCACTTACTTAAATAAATAAATGAGAAATAATTACATCTCGCGTGGGCAATGCCAAAGAAAAAGAAAACAAAATAATATTCATTGAAATCAACAGCAGGTGCATCTGATTTATCTATTTATATTTTATTTTTAACGGCCGTAGATGTTATTAGGAAAACTATAATAAATAATTGAATTGAGACATACTGCACTAAATCCTAGAGTATATTAAAAGAAAGAAAAAAAAACTGATAAGATTCTAAATGGATCTTAAGCGTCGAGTTAAATAATAGATTTTACCTAACGAAGGGAAAAAACGACATGTTTCGAAAGCCTAATATAAATGAATTAAATTAATTTTGAAGCAATAAGGATATGTGATAGATCTGTATCACAAGTATAGCCAGGAACATCCGTTAAATGGTTTGTCCGATTATCCGAACTAGGTTCGGTCCCGACTTGTTCGGATAATCGGCGCTCTACTGTATTGATGTAGACTGTAAAAAAATACAAATGTTTTTTAATCTACGAAAATACACTTATAACCACGAACTAAAATATACAATGAGTTACTCATGATTCCGAAAAACTTTCTTTATGTTTAGAACCATCAGAAAACAATATACCGCTCACCCGCAAGAAAAGTGACACATCTCGCAAAATCTCATTTTCCGTTTTAGTCCACTAATAGGTCTGTCATAGGTGTATCTTGCTACACAAAAAGTTTCGCGAGTGTAGTTATACGGAAAATCATTTTATTACGCTATATGTCCATTTGTAACATTGGAAGTGGGGTGGATTGTGTGGTATAGTAAAATTACCCTACCTTCCAAACCTCATCCTACGTTTTCATTATCAATCGTTTTACGCTTTTTATGCACATTTTTATTCCTGCATGCAGAGCTAAGTGCTATACAGTCATTCAGGGTAACTTTGAACCAAGGGGTGTAACTTTGCACCACCTCCTAATTTTCAATATTTTTGACTCCAAAAGACTAAATAAACTCCAGAACTGTGCTCTGTTGCCAAGGTTCTAAATTGGGATTTCTACTCTTTATTTTAGAAATTAAATTAGTAACATTATGCGCAATTAATTGCGTCATCTAACTATTTTTGTGGAGTACTGTTTTCAAGTTAATTTTGAATGCTGTTTTGAAGTTGTTGTAATCCAATTAAATTTCCATAGTAAGTAACAATATACTCATTTATCAGACATATTATTATCTAAATGTTGTAAATGTGTTAATATTTTGTGATTATTTATTTATTAATAGTTAATAAAATGTAAAATAAGAAGGCACTAACATTTTACCCCTGTAAAGTCTTGGCTTAGTTAAAAAATTGATTAACAGAACTTTGACTGTACCAAGACTTTACAACCTGACTAGGTTCCCACGGGTAAAAAACCATTCATCTTGAAGGTACAAAAAGAGAATATTTCGAGGTGACTTAGGTCCAATGTATCATGACGTTAAAAATTATCCACGGTCCCTCCCTTATAGATCGTTTTCTCCTACAAGCGACCTTCCAGGGGAGAAAGTTTCAGCATCTCGGAGATGCAAGATGATAACGTCGCCAGTGGAGAAACAAAGAGACTCCTGTGAGAACGCGGGGACTTACCGATTGGAGGAGGAAGATCCCGTGCGGTTTGAGGGCGGAGAGAAGATGGAGATGAGAGGGACGGATTTTTAGAGTGGAGAGAGTCTTGTTTTATATCGCATACGGAGAGGCCGGGATTAATTCAAAGCCGGAGGACTTGGAGTTGCTCGAGAGGAGCGACTGGGCTTAGAGTGTGTGGACTTGGTCGAAGAGACTCTTAGATAGCCTAGGCTAGCGAATATTCTTACAGAGACATCAGTCTCATATGTCAAGAGACTTTTATTCACAAATAAACTTTGCGGCAAAAAGCTCTTCATTATTATAATTTGAACACGAACCTGAAAACAATTATGTATATATTCTTAATTATCCAAGAATAAAACAATTCAAAGGTTAGACAAAAGAGTTTTCCTGTCTCTTCTGCTATCAGATTAATCAGGAGATAGTGAAAACCTTACACCACATTTTCAGCGAAAAAGTTATACTGAGGTTTGTAATTTACTGATTATAGGTGCTGCTGTCAAAAATTTCCCATATTGGCACGTACATTTTATATAAATGCCGAAAGTGTGCATTAGATATAACATGTAAATATTTCCACAAATATGTGTAAAATACATAAAATTCATTTAAAGGCGTTATTCGGGGAGGAGCTACTCAAATTTGACATTTTATACATTCGACATTTTTTATTCTTGTTTGAATAATACAAGTACTAGCTAGTATGCACTGTAACTATGGATACTTTGTTGAGTTAAAACATTGAAAAATGTTTTTCACTGCATTTTTATGTTTTATATGAACAATAAACAGTTTTTTTTCTAAATATTCATGGTTCTCTTCTTCCACTTTTCTTATGCATCATATTTGTTTAAATATTATAAATTATACAAATCGTGTGATGTTGGGAAATGCAAATTCGGAGTCTTTGCATATCTGAAAACATTTTGGGGGGTTCAAAGTTGTCCAAACTATAATACTTTTTTTATAATAAATTATTTTATATAATATTTATCATACGGTGCAAAGTTACCCTAAATGGCGGGGTAACTTTGAACCAGGTTAAAAATTCATTGTTTATTGCTTTTATCCTTATTATTCCTTAATTTTTGATAGTCATACAATAATTTAGAATCATTTCTTCTCTTTTATGTCCCTAGTTGCAACAATATTCTTAAAATAAGAGTGTGGCATGTGAAAATAGAGAAAATGCGGATCAAAGTTACCCTGAATGACTGTAATTTCATGTTACCGTAAAATCATGCAAATTTTCTTTTGCCTCTCCTGTGAAATTAGGTAGATTTCGTATGAAATACTACCTATTGGCGTCGTTCCTATGTTGGAATTTCTGAAACATTTTTGCAGATCTACACCGATCATGACCCCTAGAGCCCAAAAACACCCTCAGCAAAAAACTTTATATATATATATATATCAATGTATGTATCTATATATATCACTTTCTTCTGGACACGATAACTTCCACAATTCTGCACCAATCTCTTTCAAACTGATACATAAAATCAAGGGGCATAAAATCTCGGTCGAGTTCGTTAATGAGCAAAATCGGACCAAGGGGATGGAAATAGGGAGGGTTTTTGTGAAAACCGAAAAACCCCTATAACTTCTTAAATTTTGTACATATCGAATCAGTTTAAAGTTTTTATTACTTCTAAAAATAGGGCCAAAAATTTATGTATCACAGATTTTTGATAAAGTTAAAAATGGGCTCAAGGGGCGCAAAAAATAGGGTTTTTGGAAGAAAAAAATTCATAACTTCGTCAATTCTCAAGATGTCAAATCCAATTAATTTTATCAGGAATCTCCTTAACATTATCTACAACTTTTATATTCACAAGTTTTTGATAGGACCAATTCGTACCGCAAAACAAAATTAAAAACGAAAACAAAAAGGGCGTTTGAAGAAGAAAAAAATCCATAACTCCGCCAATTCAAAAGATATAAAATCCCATGAATTTATCATATATCTTCTTATATTGCCTACAACATCTATATAGACAAGATTTGGATAGGACCAATTCTTACAGCAAAAACAAATTAAAAGTACATAGCGGTTGAAGAAAAAAATCATCTTAGTAAGGGTGTATTCAAATCCAAACTGCTTATTTTCTGACTCATTTTACAATTCATTTTTACTCTCAAAGGTTTCCAATTGGTACCTTTTCTTACTCAGAAACTATATAATGTACCTTAATGGTCAATTTTTCGATAGAGGCAGAATATATTTTAAAACATGCTGTCAAAGTGGCCCTTTTGAACCGAATTTCCCGAAGCGGATTGTGTTGGAAAAGGAAGTATTCAAATCCAAACTGCTTATTTTCTGACTCATTTTTAAATTCATTTTTGCTCTCAAACGCATCCAATTGGTAGATTTGCTTATTCGGAAACTATATAATGTACCGTAATGATCGATTTTTTGACAGAGGCAGAATATATTTCAAAAAATGATGTCAAAGTGGGCATTTTGAACGGAATTTCCCGAAGCGATTGTGTTAGAAACGAAAAATATTGTCTTTCTGAGAAAACAATTGTTTATGTATCAAGGTTTAACTAATTAAACGGAAATTAAAAACACAGGTCGCTTATAAATCTCTTCAAAAATCACGTCAACAAGTTTCATGCTTTTCCTATTAAAAATAAATCTGGAGTTATTCCAGAAAATATCGAGTTGTTGAGCATGGAAAAGTATTTTTTTAATACCGCCCTAACATGATTCTGATAAAACCAGTTATTATATAAAAATGAAATAAAAACTTGTCAAAAGCGGCCAGATGAAATTGTTAAAGTAAATTTATCTCTAATCATGATTTGGTTTTTGTTTGTGAAATTAGTATACTTAACTTCGAAATCTACCTCCGCCTGTAGGCCGGGCCGGTAGGGATTTTTTACTTTTGTCGAGATGTGTCACTTTTCTTGCGGGCGGGCGATATGTTCGAGATTTAACCTTTTCAGTTCCGAAGCTAAAATAATAATACAAATGCTTATTCGTTGTTTTTTTCCAAACAAAATGACATCGTAAATGACAGAAAATATATCTTGTCTGAAATGGATCCTTTAGGCGCTTAGTCATTTAGGTTCACAAATAGGGATCTAAAACTACAAACCCCCCTTAAAAACATCCATTTAATAATCGTTAACCTAAATGAACGCAATCACAAATTTAAGAGCTTTAAACAAGTAAATAATCTACAAATCCTCAAAATTGTTTATTGAAAAAGATTTAAAAATCCCTGGTGTTGCTTTTCGGCAACATACCCAATTTGGGCTCTAAAATACTATTAGAATAATATTGAAGCTATAATGCCTAATGTTGCCAATAAAATACATTCTGAAAATATTATTAAATCGATTTTCAACCTGTAGATGGCAACACTTGTGCTGTTTATGAATAAAGATAGATTTATTTTTTCAATTGTTGCTACTTGTTCTTTTTGTTTTGTTTGGAAGCTTGCGAAATACCCTATTTTGACCTGCAGTGAGCAAGTGAAATTTATTTCTTATTATAGTTCCTAAAATTCTTGTGTGTTTAATATTATAGAATTTTATCAAGGAAAATTATTTTTTCAATTAAACACCAGTATTGTCGATGAGTAACAAACTGTTTTTTAGCCGTAAACTATACTTAAAACAAAATATGATTTTTTTTAGTATTTTTCCCATGATTTATTTAAAAAATGAAAGCCGAAAAACATTATTACAATGATTTTTGAAAAATCAGGCATTTAAGGGTTAAGTTAAACAGTTATAAATATTTCTCACTTTCTTGGTCATACTGTCTTTTGTTCATTTTTGGACATTTCGCAAACTCAGATGAAAATAACATTTATTTTACTATGTGGGAATCAGCTTAGATGCTGCCATTTATTCGTTTGCTTTGAACGCAAAAAACATTCAGCTATTAAGAAGTGATGTGAAAATGTAAAAAATCCGACATTTTAGTTTATATAAGGAAAAAAACAGAGGTCCCCGTATGGGGACTCAGGGACCGAAGACGTTAAAGTAGCCTTTTTAAAAACAGTTCCTTTTGGTGGCACTGATTTTCGGAAACGTTTTCGAGTTGTTTTTAGAGTGTAGTCATCCGTTTCATCAAACCTTAATATCGGATTTTAGGATTGCATCAATTCTTCATTAAACATTTTTAGCGTCGTCATTGAATTTATACGTGTAAGAGCAGCAAAACAATATTAATTTTAATGTTAATGTTAATACTGTTAATGTATCCTGTTTCTCTGTAAAACGTGGCTGTTGAATGTGAAAACGTTTACTTGAGAGTGGATAGCATCCGAAAAACCGATATTCCGGGTTGAGAAAGTTGATTAACACGCTGTAAAAACGACTCGGAAACGTTTCCGAAAATCGGTGGCAGCCAAGCAAACTTTGTTTTTATAAATGCTTGTTTAACTCTTCACTGCACCACGTGCCATACCTAAAAAAATTATTATTTTCATTATGTGCATGGATTTTGCTAATAGGATCACTATAACTGATGAACAAGTGGGTAAGTGTGATCATACATCGCACAAAGGGTTTCGTTTAATATTCCTTTCAAAACACTTTCTTTCAAAACGTCCAGTACATTTATCGCCATGGAATACCTTCTAAATTTTGGCAAACACATCCTAAACTATGTTAAAGTTTCAAACATATTCGCCTTGTTATATTTCCTAATTTTGTTCCCCCCCCCCCCAAAATGTTACGATATATCACATGACGGGTATCTGCCAAATTTAGAAAAGTGCCCCCCTTGGGGGGGAGTGGGCAGATGGTCACCATGATTTTTGACGCGGCCTGATTTTAAAAATTTATGTTATGTTTTATAAGCCATATTAAAATTTCAAACAGATCGTCCAGTTATATTTCCTAATTTTGTTCGCGCACCTCCCTCAACCCCCCCCCTCCTCGAAATGCGACGCGCCCTTCTTCTTTATAATTTATTATCGTGTGTTATAAAGTATCTTAAAGTTTAAAACAGATTGAATTGTTAGCTTTCCTACTTTAAATGAAATCGCGGTCTGTTAATTCCACATTCCACCACCAGGGAGCGCACTGTATTCTTAACAAAAGCGTATCTGAACGAAACTCCTTTACACAACCCATTAGTAGATATGTTACTCGAGGGGGTGGCGGTCTTCAGCAAGAATTTAAGATAATTGTTGAAATTACCATTCGGAATTAGTGGTAATTTAACTTTTGACATATTTATATTTAATAAGTATAAGTAGCATGTATCTGAGGACTCCATCAAAAAACGCACCTGAAACGGTATGAAACAAAAAAGAAATATTTTGCCCCTCCCCCTCTCCCCACCTTCCCGAAATTTCACGCGCCATTTTTTATAAACTTTTTCTAATGTGTTATAAACTATCGTAAAATTTCAAACAGATCGCCTTGTTATATTTCCTAATTTTAACAAAAATGTTAGTTCCACATTCCACCACCAGGGAGCGCACTCTATTCTTAACAAAACTGTATCGGAAGGAAACTCCGTTAAACAACCTATAAGTAGATATGTTACTCGAGGTGGTGGCGGTCTTAATAAGAAATTAAGATATTTGCTGAAATTACTATTAGGAAATAGTGGTAACTAAACTTTAGACAATTTTATATTAAATAAGTAGCATATATCTCAGGACTCCCTCAAAAAGTCACCTAAAGCGGTCAGAAACGCTAATTTTTTAAATAGAAATCTAGCGCCCCCCACCCCCTGCCCGGAATTTCGCGTGTCATTCTTTCTTACACTTTATCTTATGTGTTATAAAATATCTTAAAGTTTTAAACAGATCGACTTGTTAGACTTCCTAATTTTAACAAAATCGCATTATGTTAGTTCCACATTCCACCACCAGGGAATGCACTCTATTCTTAACAAAAGCATATCTGAACGAAACTCCTTTACGCAATCTTTCCGTAGATAGATGGGTCGGGATGGTGGCGGTCTTAAACAAGAATTTAAAATATTTGCTGCGGTAACAAACGCTAAGATTTTAAAAATAATTCTAGTTTAACAAAAATGTTAGTTCCACATTCCACCACCAGGGAGCGCACTCTATTCTTAACAAAACTGTATCGGAAGGAAACTCCGTTAAATAACCTATAAGTAGATATGTTACTCGAGGGGGTGGCGGTCTTAATAAGAAATTAAGATATTTGCTGAAATTACTATTAGGAAATAGTGGTAACTAAACTTTAGACAATTTTATATTAAATAAGTAGCATATATCTCAGGACTCCCTCAAAAAGTCACCTAAAGCGGTCAGAAACGCTAATTTTTTAAATAGAAATCTAGCGCCCCCCCTCCCCGGAATTTCGCGTGTCATTCTTTCTTACACTTTATCTTATGTGTTATAAAATATCTTAAAGTTTCAAACAGATCGACTTGTTAGACTTCCTAATTTTAACAAAATCGCATTATGTTAGTTCCACATTCCACCACCAGGGAATGCACTCTATTCTTAACAAAAGCATATCTGAACGAAACTCCTTTACGCAATCTTTCCGTAGATAGATGGGTCGGGATGGTGGCGGTCTTAAACAAGAATTTAAAATATTTGCTGCGGTAACAAACGCTAAGATTTTAAAAATAATTCTAGCTCCCCCCCCCCCCCCTCCTCGAAATATTACACTCCATTCTTTTTTACACTTTTTTCTATGTGTTATAAACTATCTTAAAGTTTCAAACAGACTGAGTGGCGGTCTTAACCAATAATTCAAACTATTTCCTGAAATTACTATTAGAAAATAGTGGTATGAAGTAAACTTTCTGATGATGAATGCGTTATACTTATCTCATATCGCTGCTCAAAAAGCCCAGGCAAATTATTAGATTTCCTAATTTAAGTTAATTCGTGGTTAAATAAGTGCGTCTCTTCATTTTAATCGACGCATTTGATAGGAATAAACCGATTAATTAAATAATAATTAATATTTCAGCTTGTAATTAAGATAGGACTTAGATATGGGTATCAATGAAATCAGCGAGAAATTTGACATCGGGATGCCAAAAAATTTAATCAAAAAATTTAATATTTAAAAAGTTAAAATTTCGTATTAAAATATGCTATTATGGAAAACCGCAGCGTCGTCATGTCTACCTGCTTTCCCGCCGAATTGAAATCTTTTTATTTCTTTGTCTTTCCAATTAAAGAAATTAAATTTTTATCGATCGATTTTTAGTGGATATTTTAACTTACACACATCGCAGAAATGTGAACTTTATACCAAATGAAAGTAGATTTTTTTTCTGCGCCTGTCTATTCCATTTACAAATTTCTCGGACCAATATTTTCTGATATACGATTTCGCTTTAAAATCTCCACTTCATTTTTCGGCTTAATTTCCTCCGTGGTAACCGTGCATTCGGCTGATTTTACTGGCAACCCTTAGGAGAAACACGGATGATTTCGAGAAAGGCCGTTTGAATTTGCGTTAAAAAGGTGGATTGGTTAATTTTAGAAGTTAATTAGCCCGTAATTCGGTTAATTACCAACTTTTTCAAAATTTTATGATTTGTTGTTTGATGTGAGGTGTTCAGCTATAAGTACCCAAAATTTCAAGTCTCTAACATGTATAGTTTCTGAGAACGGGCTCTGTGAAGGACAGACAGACAGAAGAGCGAGACGAATAGGGTTTCGTGAGATGAACGAAACCCTAAAAAACAGTCCAAAGAATGGAATAACACATATTTTCCATGTCAGAGAGCTGCATTAGACTCGTTCTTCCGGGAAAAAAAAATCGATCAAGCCATTAAAGTAAAATTTACTTTCATTATTTTTACTGAATGCTTTAAAATATTAATAAGTAAAAAAAAAATTGCACGGTGTTAAGCAGATAAAATTAATTAGTTTAAGGTAATTTAGTTGCAAAATATAGCAATACTTACTTACTTACACAATGGTGCTACAATCCATGTAGGATTTTGACCTCCCTCAATATACTTCTCCAGACCTTCCGATCTCTGGCCTTTACTTTATAATTTATAATTTGGTTTTCTGCAAGATCTTTCTCTATCTCTTTTATCCAACTCTTCCTGGGTCTACCAATACTTAAAATATAGCAATACAATTTTTTAAAACCCTAATTGTGTACATGTGGTACACACCATAAAATATCAAAGTTTAGCTGAAAATTTGAAATTTAATTTTTTTTTACTATTTTTCCCTTTATTAGACCGATATATAGATTTCAAATAATTGTTTTTTTTCATAAAAATAGAAAAAAACGTGCTGTGAAGGATTAAATCTCAAACATAGATCTATTTCTGGTGTTTCTAAATGGGCGATTTTTGGAATCATGAGTAACTTAGGTTATTGTATAATTCGTCCGTGATCATAATATATTTTCGTATATCAACCCTTAACGGTCGAAGTTTTTTATTACGATCGAACTTTTTTTAACCACAAATAGAAATTACGTTAATAGTAGAAAGACGTAAAATTTTACTCAAGTTTTATAATACATATGTCAAACCAGAATTTTTATTTAAATCTACACTGGCCATCAACATTAAAGGATAATGAGAAAAATTATGCTCACTAAGTTAATGTTGCAACCAATGTTCAATGCTGCAATTATTTATGTCAATTATATACCTACTATTGAATACAAAATTGAACTTTCGCGCATGCGTTAGGGTCCGAAATATGCAAATTCGGTGATTGACAATGTGGTGCGCAGTGGACGTATGTTGGAATTCTGGTCTGTAGTGTTATTTAAAGTGAACGCGATGTCTGAGAGTGATCAGTATTCATTAGTTATGGCTCAAAGGCATCACTCAAGGGAAGGTCAAAAGTGGCGAGTAATTGGTAGAATCGAGGCAGGTCAAACACAAATGGAGGTCGCCCAAAATTTGAATATCACTCAAAGTGTCATATCAAAAGCTTCGAGCTGCTTTTTAAACACTAGATACGCGTTGATAGACAGCCTGGCCAAGGGAGACCAAGAGCAACAACTGCATTCGAAGACCATTTTCTGTCATTGCGGGCTTGAAAAAATCGCGAAGAGGCTGCAAGCGATTTTGTTTCAGACCTTCAAGCTACCATAGGAACTCGAATTAGCCATTCTACTGCTGCACGAAGACTTAACGAGGGTGGACTGTATGCGAGAAAACAAACAGTCTGTCTCCCACTCACTCCAGCTTCCAAAGGGGCCGTTTAACCCTTAAATGCCGGGTGTTGCTTTTCGGCAACATACCCAATTTAGACTCTAAAATACTATTAGAATAATATTGAAGCTATAATGCCTAATGTTGCCAATAAAATACATTCTGAAAATATTATTAAATCGATTTTCAACATGTAGATGGCAACACTTGTGCTGTTTACGGATAAGCATAGATTTATTTTTTCAATTGTTGCTACTTGTTCTTTTTGTTTTGTTTGTAAGCTTGCGAAATACCCTATTTGGTTCGACAGTGAGCAAGTAAAATTTATTTCTTATTATAGTTCCTAAAATTCTTGTGTGTTTAATGTTATAGAATTTTATTAAGGAAAATTATTTTTTCAATTAAAGACCAGTACTGCAGATTAGTAACAAACTGTTTTCAGCCGTAAACCATACTTAAAAAAAAAAAATGATTTTTTTAAAGTATTTTTCCCATTATTTATTTAAAAAATGAAAGCCGAAAAACATTATTACAATGATTTTTGAAAAATCAGGCATTTAAGGGTTAAACTATGGCCGTCGTCATGTCCGATGAAACCAAGAAGACTGTGCTCGAACGGGATATTTCACGGACGAGGAAAGACAAGTTGTATATTCCTTACACTCTCCAGATCAAAACATGTCTAGAATCAGTGTTCAGACATGTTAGAAAATGCTCTTTCGTTTCAAGAACATTCCACCAGATGGCAGCATCAGACAATCCTTTTTATTTGATCTACTGTGACAGACTCTCAGAACAGTTAGTGTTTCTCCTTCCCTTATAGCAGTTGGCAGCAAGATGCTGGTGGATTAAAAATCCAATAATATTCCAAAGGAATGATAATATGTTAAAAAAACTGCAACAAACCATAGTTCAAAGTATTTCTTTGTGTTTGTAAATAGTCTTATTCATCTGTTTTGTTTTATTGTGAAGTGTGATCAGTATTGTGTCCAGCATATATATATTATTCTAGTGTATTTAATCTTCAAATAAATGTTTTTTGTTCATCCTAAGAAGAATATATTTCTATTGAAATGTATCAAAACATAAAGGTAAAACTTTTAACTTTTTATTGTTTACCTATTGAGGAATTTCGTATTCATGCCTTCCATATGGAATAACATTCCAACAAGACTATATCTGGATTCGTCAGTACACAATGCAGCATTGGGCATTGGTTGCAACATTAACTTAGTGAGCCTATTTTTCCTCATTATCCTTTAATTTTGATGACCAGATTATTAACTTATTTATTTAATTTTTTTTCCGTATCTTTTAAACTTATTTTATAAAGAAATTTCTAGTTCAAACCAAACTATACTCATTTGCGGTGCCGGTCAAAATGACCGCTCGCCGCCCTTCTGGGGCATTTATTGTTCATAACCTGGAAGGAGTATTTCGACTAGAACGCCAAACTTTGCATGTACCTGCGAGGAGTACTCCGATGGTTAAAGCTGTTCTCAAATCCAAAGGGGCAACTTTATGACAGTTACTTATAAGTTTTAATTCATTTTTGTTCGGAAACGCATGAAACTGGGAGGTGTTTTTATTCAGAAACTATGAAATCGAAAGACGTTTTCCGGTTTTTACGTACCGTATACACTGAGACACTAGTATGTTGTGGCCATCACAAAACTTTCTTCTGTATAAATCGCGTCAATTAAATCATTTAAATATATACAAGAAATAACAACGATTTAGCACGCATTCATATCAAAGTGCATCTGAATTTGAAGTTTGATAAAAAATCCTGCCTTAGTTCTTGAGATAGAGCTATAGCGGAAATTCTGAAAAATGTAGTATAGCAGCGCCCCCTTTTGAGTGATTTACACCAAAACATAAACACCACTAATTGTTATCCAGGTATACATGGATCTGAAGTTCGTTGAAAATCCAAGCATCAGTTCTTGAGATAGAGCTATTGCGGAAATCACAAAAAATAGCATAGCAGCGCCACCTATTGAGCGATTTACACCAAACTGTATAAAATGTCAATTCATGTCAAGGACTAACTGATTCTAAAGTTTGATGAAAATTCGTGCATTAATTCTTGAGATACACCTATATTGGAAATTCTGAAAAGTACAGTACAGCAGCGCCACCTGTTGAGCGATTTGCACCAAAACACAAACAACACTAAATAATATCAAAGTATACTTGAATCTGAAGTTTATTGAAAGTTCAAGCATTAGTTGTTGAGATAGAGCTATTGCGGAAATCGTAAAAAATGCCGTATAGCAGCGCCACCTGTTGAGCGATTTACACCAAAATGTACAACACTTCAAGTCATTTCAAGGACTAACTGAATCTGAAATTTGATGAAAATCCGTGCATTAGTTCTGGAGATTGAGCTATTGCGGAAATCGTGAAAAAGGCTGCATAGCAGCGCCACCTGTTGGGCGATTTACACCAAAAACTAATCAGCACCAATTTATATCAGGGACTAACTTAATATAAATTTTTATTAAATTCCGTGCATTAGTTCTTGAGATAGAGCGCCCACAAAATGTGTGTCACATACAGACAGACAGACTCACAGACAGACATTTTGTAAAAACATGTTTTTCGGGTTCTCTGACCCCTAAAACGTGTAAATCCATCGAAAACCGAAAGTCGAAAATTTTCACGAATCCAATACTTTCTTCTTGTAAAGATAGAGGAAAGTAAAAAAGTCCTTCCGGCCAGTGCCGGGAGGAAGAGGTAGCTTTCATAATCCTTATTTCAAAAAAGCCAACTTATATCATGCAAACACACGAAGCTCAATTTAGTGGAAACCGAATATAGGAGATTCAATACTAATTTTTATCAATATAATGAATAAGAATTTCGCGAAATTAGTCAGCTTTATCCAAGCTGCTTTTCTTTAAAGTAACTTATATTTGGCTGCCAAATTCGGCAATTTCTTAAAGTGCCTGTCATTTTAAGACAACATGGTGGATGAGGCTAAGCAGTGAACTTGGTCGAGACCTTAGTAATTGCTGTGTACATGCTCACTCACATCGGAATCGGTTAATATATAGGAGTGCTGTCGCATGCAAAAAATCAGATTTTTCAAAATGTCACCACAATAGAAATTGAAACTGCTATATCTGAGCCATTTTTTAAGGTAAAGACAAACAAAAAATGCTCCTGAATCCTTATATCAAGATCAAATACTTAAGAAAGAAACCTTTTTCAATTTCTAATTTTTTTGCACCTCACTTTAAATATATATATATATTTTAATTTAATGGCCGCCATTTTGAAACAAGATGGCTGATGAATCTGGCCAGCGAACTTGGTCGAGGTGTTGATGTATACTATCCACATGCCTTCTTACATCGAAATAGGCGAATACGCGTGTTATCGCGTGACAAATACAAGATCGTTTCAAAATGTTAGCCATGCTAGAAATTCAAAGAGCTATAAATCAACCATTTTTTGAGATATCAACAAAAGAACAAATTTTCAGAAACAAAAACTGCTCCGGAATCTTTGTATCAAGACCAAACACATAAAAAAAATCTTTTTCATTTTCCAATTTTTTAATACCTCATTTTGAATTTTAAATTTAATTTTTTTTTAATGGCAACCCTTTTGAAACAAGATGGCGAACGAAGCTGGCCAACGAACTCGGTCGAGACATTGGTATGTACTATGTACAGACCAAATTACATCCAAATAGGTTCATAAATACGCCTGTTATCGCGTGACAAAAATCAGGTCGTTTTAAAATGTCAGCCACAAGAGAAATTCAAAATGCTATTACTCAGCCATTTTTTTTTTTAGATATAGACGAAAGAAAAACTGTTCCGGAATCTTTGTATTAAGGTCAAACACATACAAAAAAATTCTTTTTCATTTTCCAATTTTTTGGTATCTCATTTAAATTTTTTTATTTTTTAATTTTTTTAAATGGCCGCCATTTTGAAACAAGATGGCGGATGAAGCTGGCCAACGAACTCGGTCGAGATATTTGTATGTACTATGTACACACCAAGGTACATCCAAGTCGGTTCATAAATACGCCTGTTATTACGTGAGAAAAATCAGGACGTTTCAAAATGTCAGCCACGCTAGAAATTCAAAATGCTATAACTCAGCCATTTCTTAAGATATAGACGAAACAAAAACTGCTCCCGAATCTTTTTATCAAGGTCAAACACATAAGAAGAAAATATTTTTTCAATTTTCAATTTTTGGTACCACTTTTCAAATTTAAATTTTTCTTAAAAATTTAAATGGCCGCCATTTTTAAACAAGATGGCGGGTGAAGCTGGCCAACGAACCCGGTCGAGACATTGGTATGTACTATGTATAAACGAAGTTACATCCAAATCGGTTCATAAATACGCCTTTTATCGCGTGACAAAATTCAGGACGTTTCAAAATGTCAGCCACGCTAGAAATTCAAAATGCTATAACTCAGCCATTTTTTAAGATATAGACGAAACAAAAACTGCTCCGAAATCTTTGTATAAAGGTCAAATACATAAGAAAAAAATATTTTTCCATTTTCAATTTTTTGGTACCACATTTCAATTTTTACATTTAAAAAAAAATTTAAATGGCCGTCATTTTGAAACAAAATGGCGGATGAAGCTGGCCAACGAACTCGGTCGAGAGATTGGTATGTACTATGTACACACCGAATTACATCCAAATCGGTTCATAAATACGCCTTTTATCGCGTGACAAAATTCAGGACGTCTCAAAATGTCAGCCACGCTAGAAATTCAAAATGCTATAACTCAGCCATTTTTTAAGATATAGACGAAACAAAAACTGCTCCGGAATCTTTGTATAAAGGTCAAATACATAAGAAAAAAATATTTTTCCATTTTTAATTTTTTGGTACCACATTTCAAGTTTTAAATTTTTTTAAAAATTTTAAATGGCCGCCATTTTGAAACAAAACGGCGGATGAAGCTGGCCAACGAACTCGGTCGAGACATTGGTATGTACTATGTACACACCGAATTACATCGAAATCGGTTCATAATTACGGGAGTTACAGTGTGACATAGGTCAGATATATATATATATATATATATATATATATCAATTTTGAACGGAGGGTGGTTTCGGGGTCTGGGGGTCATGATCGATGAAAATATACCAAAATTTTTTGAAATCGCTTTCCTCCGAACGGCTGCAATAGGTAGCTTTTTTGTAAAGAAAGCTACCTAAAAATATACCGCTTTCACCTAGAATGAATAGTTAGTCATTTTCTGAATCCCTAAACCAGATATATAGATTTCCGAACAATGCGAATAGGGTAACCAACTTAGCTGAATAGACAAAATGATCGAGAATTTCTAGTCTCTTGTTTTCCTGGTGATGA
The DNA here is from genome assembly GCA_963932465.1 of Maratus speciosus. Classification (NCBI taxonomy): domain Eukaryota; kingdom Metazoa; phylum Arthropoda; class Arachnida; order Araneae; family Salticidae; genus Maratus; species Maratus speciosus. Next base: position 6,504,661 of record OZ010790.1, on the reverse strand, counting down.
AACGATATTGAATCGTTTCAGGGGCGAGAAATTATCATTTGATTTCTGAAATGGTTTCATAAACTGGAATTATAGTTACTAAAACCAACCTCTTGTGTTCGCATCTATTTGCAGAGATTTTTAAATAAGTTTGGCCACGAGAATATAGGAAAATTCTCTTGAATTCTAGTAGTAGACTCTAGAACTCTCTAGCAAAGGGGACTAGAATATATCAGGATGACATGGAACTATTTTTTCTAGAGCCACAATTTAGATTCTAGATGCCAGAACCATAATTTTTGTCTCAGTATATGTAGTATAGGGTAAGTCTTGTAACCGTTTTAAAAATCGAAAAAAAAAATTGACGGATTTACACATTTCAGACACTGGAGATTACGAAAAACATATTTTTAGAAAAATAAAATTGCCCTCCGTCTGTCTGTGTGACTGTAAACTCTCTATCTCCCGAACAAATTGAGATAGAGACTTGAAATTGGGTGTGTACTTAGTATGTAATAATGGGAAGAAGCCTATTGAATATCAGTAACCTTGATTATCCGGAACTATTTTTTTCGGACTCTCGAAATTTTCGTTTTGATAAAAGGTACATAAAAATTTTCGAAATTGTTCATTTTAAGGAGTGAATGTAAAAGACAATAAAAAAACATAAATTTTGCATAAACAATGAAGTCGATCGGATAATAGTTGCCGAGATATTTGTAATCCTATTTTCCACATTCTTCGATTTTTCATGACCCTGTATTTCATTCAAATTTCAATTCAAAGATATATTTTAATTGGAAATGAGACGCTTAATCCGGTGCAGTAAACTAATGGTTAATAGGATAATCATTTTTGGAGTTATAAGGATGTTTCTTTTACGCAATTCGGCACTACTCGATTATCCCGTTCACTCAAAAACTATCGCCAAACTATAAGATTAAATGCCAATAATGGCTTATCGTAAATGTCACATTCACTTGACATTAAACACGTTACACGTGTTTTTTACGTCATCAAGTAATTTTTAATTCGACGTTTTATTTGTATTTTTATTAATCTTTTAGTAATTTATTTGTTCTTACGTTATTTAAAATAAAAATTATGCAATTTGTATAATTTTGCGAGTAGCTTAGCGATTTATATAATTTGTCGAAACGGGTCGACGGCCTAATCCAGTAGTAGCAGCAATTCAGTAATATAGCATTACTGTGTATTAAAAACATTTAACTATACGTTTAAATTTTATTTTGGAATTGCAATGCATTCTATAAACAGTTTACACATGTGTTATTTTCATATTTTATATTATGCATATCCATGATGGGTAAGTATTACGGTGGTCCCCAATGACTAGTTTGCAATCGCAATATGTCTTTCAGAAAATACTGTCAAAAGGGACGTTTTGATCCGAATTTCCGGTCGAAAGCAGAAAAACCAGTCAGCGAAGGGAGAAAAATGATGTCATGTGATCAAAATCGCTTATAAGTCGATTTGGTAATTTATTTATCAAAAAATAGAAAACTCTTTTCGATGCTAAATCGCTTCCATAGTCAGGTCTGTAAATTTTACATCTTTATGTTTAAAAATGTGTCTGTTATTGTGTCAGAAAGTTTCGAGCTTGTTGAGCAGTGAACTTGAGAAGAGAATTAAGGCTGCTAGTCACTCAGCTTTCAAAGTCCCCTCGATCATGCTAAGTCTATGGGCGTGTGATGCATTCATACACTTAAAATATTTCAGGAAATCATTATCTTTAATTTATTTTTTCTTTGTGCTCTTCTTAAAAGATGTCTCTTTTTTCCTTAGTTCTCAAAATATTTCTAAAACATATACTTCATTTTATAAGAAGTGTTAAAATTTTACTACGAGTTCGTCAGCTTTTAACGCGTAAAATATTAAATTCAGCATAGAGTTTAGAAATATTTTGCTAACCAAGAAATAAAGAGACATCCTTTAAGAAGAGTACACAGAACTAATTAGTTTAAAATATTGATTTCCTGAGGAGATATTTCAAGTATATGAATGCATTACACGCCCATAGACTGACCATGACCGCGGGGAATTTGGAAGCTGAGTGACTGGCAGCCTTTGTCCTTTTTTTACAGTGTAAAAACAATGTTTTTACGATGTTTTAAATAAGGTAATGATTTATATTAGCATACCAACGGTATGTGATGTTGTAAATCAACGGTTACCATCAAGCACTAAGTAAGCAGCATCGATACGGTCAGTACTTTGAAGGGTAACCCCTGGGAACGCTGCGCGACCTCTTGCGTCGTATGCTCTAGGCTGGCACAAAAATAAGTGCTGTAGAGAGTCTTTTCGCTGAGAGGTCTGCAGGTGGGAGAGAGGTACCGAGCCAGGAGATTTCTCCCTTTCCGGTTATGATCATTACGGAAAGGGCATGTTTACAAACAAACACTTCCGTCAACCATTCTAACACTACATTTTTGTCATAGCGATCATTGCAGGAATCTTCTTGGCGACGTAAGCCAATCGTATCAGAGACCTGTTAAACGTATACTAGTCAAATTTCCCAAGCTCATGTGTACAGTAGGAGTCATAAGGAACTGACAGGTTTTTCTTGCTGAACCACAGTAGTTCGACCAACAGTGACGTCAGTGCCCCTTTCCTTATAGTGTGGAAAAACGTTGAGTGAACAAAACAGTTCATACTTCTGCCTTTGGGTGGTTCGTCAAATGATAGCTGCACCCCCTTACCCTGTGCCTTCTGGACCTGGTCTCCAGTTTCTGGATGCCGGGGCGCAAATTTGGAAATACTCAACGTCCCAGCACACTTGACGCCAACCTCTGTAGCCAAGCGCTCTGGCGAGAAAATGAACTTCCACGCGCAATTCTGAAGTTACTTCTACCTTCGGTATTTCGTCCATTTGATGGTGTATTTCTTATTTATAGAATGCTTGCAAGAATACGAGTGCGAAATAATAAATGCTTATTTCATCTTCTGAATAATTATAAAACATATGCATTACGAACAAGTGAAATATTTAATCTTATGGATATATGATCTATAATTTTGACATTTCTTCTCCCAAGCTAAAGTATTTATGTATGGAGTTGTATGTAGCATGAACTGCCATCTAATGTCAGCATAAATACTAAATACAATACAATAGTCGTCTCCTAAATAGTTATATTATGTATGTATATAAACATGTATATATATTGTAAGAAAGTGAAATATTTAATATTATAGATCCGCTGTATAACTTTGGCCTTTCTTTAAATGATCACCATAAATAAATGAAATTTCACTTTAATATCTTATTTAGTAGTTGAGGGTATGCTAAGTGCTTTGTTGCTGATTAATAATAGGTTAGAAATATCCAATAATAGTGCCCCCGCCCCTTAAAGTTATTGGTTCATAAAAAAATCAAAAGATGCATGCCCGTTTTAACTGTCTTCAATAGGGTTTAGTAAATATAGTCTCCCTCTTAATTTACCCCAACTTAATAAATCTGCACAATTTTTTACATAAAAAATAATTAAATTACTATATTTCAATAAAAATTAAAAACTAGGGAGCAGGAATTCTGCTTTTTCAGAATTTAGTGTCGCCCCTGGCATTCCCATTACTTCATTTCCTTCTGAGGGACTGGTGGCTTCTATTATTATGAAACAGCCATTATAAATGAAGTGTTAGGTGAAGATGAAAGAGCAGCTGTAAAAAGTTAGAACTCTGATTTTCTGGTCAGAATGGGGAGAAAAAAAAAACATATATATATATTTTTTTTAATTATGAAAATCGACAAAAAAGTTCTATCTCATGATTCATAGGCCTTTATTTGTTGGTAACATTAATATAGATACTTAAAATTAAATGTAGTTTATAATAGCTCCCTTTTTTAACAGGAATTATTCGTTTATATTTTTTTCAAAGTAGCACGTATTTTAATTACGTTTTCTTTCGGTTGTTATGAGAAAATGGGAACAAAAATATACAATTACTATTTTATAACTATTTTTCCTTTACTTTCTCCAGAAATGGAGTACTTCCGTTGCCAATATTAAGCAAATGTCGCTAAAAACGACAAAAAAATTAATATTTCAAAAATAAATGGAGATACAGTTTTCAAACAAAATGCATTTTAAAAGAGCTTTTTTTTTTTCCAATACGACGGTATAAAAATCGAAAATGTGCGATGCTTAGAAGCTTAAAAAATTACTATAGAGTATTTGATGGTACTGCTTTGTTTTACGGCTGGCTTCTGTAAGGTAACGTTATTTTATTAAGACGACACAAAATAAGCTGGGAGAAAGAAATAGCATACCGTACCGGGGGCTAAAAAAATTAAGAAATACCTCACTTAAAATTTACGTATTTGCACATCAAATATTTTTTTCACTGACTTTTTCTTATTTCCCCGTCAATAAATTTAAAAAATCCATTGCGATTTTCCGTATATTTCGCTTTCATCCTATTTTTCCACGAAATAAAAAAGAATTTTGTATAACACTATGCATTTTGCCTAATGCATTTTAGATGAGTTCGTTAGAATAATAAATTAGTCTTCAAAGTCGGTGTATGTATTTCATTCTACAGCAAATTACTCTTTGAATTCATATTCTTAATGCCATTCTAATCGCCGTGGGGAAATATCAAACGCACTTAAAATCTCATTCGATTTAATAGTTCAAAGTATCGATTAAATTGTGCTCAAAATGGCAAATGTAATAGTGTGTAAAGTAAAGTATGATGCACCGAATAGTGATTTTGGCCGAATACCGAATGCCGAATATTCGGCCACCAGGTAAACCGAATACCGAATATTTGGCTAGTCGAATAGTAGTTATCAAGCCGAATACCGAATATTCGGCTTGCCGATTACTTTTAAATTTCAGAATTTGAAAGTATTAAAAAGTTATTATATTACTTACATAATATGAATATTATTTATAGTTAATAATAGTTAATAATAGTTAATATTATTTACATAATATTTAATACATATTGATAAACAAGATCTTTTTACAAGTAAATTCTACACTAAAAAAAATAAACGGTTAAGTGCGAGTATTACTCACGCCGTACAATAAATATATGAATTATTAACTGTGTTATTAAAAAATCGTTACTAAAAGAAAATAAGACTTTGTAAAAAACTATAAAACATAGGGTTTGGTATAGCTGTATAGGGGGGGGGGGGGGGGGTAGGGGAGGTTTGATACATAGGGAGGGTTGATACATTGACAATTTTTCTCAACAAATGGCATTAACAACCATTCTAACACATGTGAAGAATTCTTTTATTTGCTGAAGCCATCATTAGCTGGACTAATCAGTGAAGAAATGACAACTTTTCTTTTCTTTTAATTTTGGAGGTTTTTGGAATGTCAATGTAAATTTTTTCATTGACTGATTTTCTTTCATAACTCTTATTATTGTGAAGATAATATCTTGTATTTTTTTTTATTTATAAAGCACATTGTTAGGATTAGTTTTACTAGAAAGTAGATTACCATTTTGCAACTGCATTTCTACAAAGTGATTGAAAATCCAATAAGGCATAAGAGGGAGAAATGATACATTAGTACTGGGGAGAAATAATACACTTGTATATTTGAAATTTAATACTTTTTTTAAGTTTGTAAACTAATATAGGACTGTAATATTCATTATTGTTTTACAGCAAGAGCTACTGAAGTTGGTAAGGAACAACAAAGAGATTATTCATAAGACAGTATGTAGGTTACATAGAAAAGCAGTACGATGATAGATGGTTAGTTCGCTTTGCTCGTCATGTAGAAGGGGAAAAGTTTAAATGGCCTGAAAGGGAAAATCTTTCTATAATTTACGAAGGGCAAATTGAAAAAACGTTATATCTACCAGAATTTACTTATCAAATGATAGAGTTATTAGTTTTTCTTTTAACCATTTCAGGGGAGGTGGTATGTTTATGAAACCATTTAATTTTAATTCCCAAACGCCACACTGGCACCAGCATTTTGGTAAAATATTTTCCATTTAGTATGAAAGTGAATATATATCCCTTTTCTTATTTCTAATTAAATTTGTTGGTAAATTCCGGTGCCATTCATTTATTCAACACTTTAGCACTGAAAATGCTTTGCGCCTGAAAGGGTTAAAGGAATCTTAAATGTTCTAAAATTGTGTTAAATTGTTTCAAATCAGCAGTGTTCACTTCATATTTCCTTGCAGCTAGATTGCTAGGGGTAATTTTCATTACTTATTTTCTAAAAAGTGTGTTAATAAGATTGTTTAAATAATATCAATAGTTTAAACATTTTTGTAAAAAACATTTCTGAAACAAAAATATGTCAGTGTCATTTCGTTTCAAATTTTACTTAAATATTTCAAGATTTATCATAAAAAATTGTATGACGCATAAATTGAATTGTCTGCCTTTTTTTTTTTTTTTTTCCAATATACATAACAATGTATCAAACCTCCCTTGCTAGAGTATCAATCCTCCCCAGTAATGGGGAGATTTGATACAGTGGTAGGGTCAATCCATTTCAAGTGGTCCAGCACTGTTGCTCGAGCATTTTTAAAAAATCTGAAATTTTTTGTACAACAACCCTAACATGATGGAAGTTCAAAATGACTATTATTTTAATTTTATTATTTTTTGTTTGTGTATGGCGGCCATCTTTGTTTCATCGTCTGCAGCAATTTTCTCACATGAAGGGTTTACGAAATTGTAAATAATTCATCGTTTATTTCTCCAATTCAAGTGCGAATTGTTGCAATTTGTACAGAATATATTGGGCTAAAAATTTGGTAATAGAGTAGTTTCTGAAACTAACTGCTTATTGGTGAAATGTAAGCATAAAGTTTCAGTTTTTTTTTTCAAAAATTTGTCCGTTTACAAGACGAAATTTTTCTAGCAAGGAAAACTGTCAACATGACATAATTTTTTTTACAAATAGGCCAAAAGTACTTGTACTCACACGCCAAGTTCCAGACCTGGGACTTCGTTTCTGTTCGCTAAAAAAATTCCCAAATTTTTCAAAAATGTCAAAAATCGCACTTTTTAGGCTGAGATATCTCTGCTGGGGCACGAGATAAAGATCTGAAGTTCTGGTTTCTGAGAGTATTGTATGGTAGTGCTATGCACAAGAAATTTCAGGATGGAGATTTGACTACAAGCTGAGATATGGCAAGGGCAACATGTCAAAAGAATACTGCCAAACTATTGTTTTGCTGTAGCCACAGTTAAGTATTTATCTCAGAGTGTCATTTAAATTTATTTTTTTGATTATCTTTAAATAATAGTGACAGAAAATAAAGCCTTTTGCAAAGCTTAGCTATTAATTTAAAAAATAATTATGCCTAAAGCCTACATTTTGTATGGTTTCAGTAATTTTTTTTTGTAATTTTAGTAACCAAAAGAAACCTCAGCACTTTTATATAAAGAAAAAAATTTTTTTATACAAGACCTGAGACATAAACAGAATAGGGAAAGAGAAAAGCTGTTAATGTTGGCATACATGTTAAGACATGATCAAATGTGTCAAAACACATTCCTGCTTGTTGGTTTAAAAACCACAATTTGAATGCTGCTTGCCAATCCCTGAAACTTGTTCCTACCATAAGTATATTCCTGTAAATGAAACATCATACGATGTTACCATGCATCAGCCTCAAGTAAATTTTAGAAAGTAAAGATATCCAAAGCCCTTTCAAAATTTATACTTCAGAAAATGACATTTTTGCAGAAGTAAGCTAGGAATTATTAATGAGCTGAGACTTGCACATAGTGATTTCAAAGTTTATTTCTATGAGCCAGCAGGGCCAAGATCTTCAATCAAGTTATTAATAAAAGATAAGACTTGGTTCCTACAAATAAAATTTTGAGAAAGATCAAAATTGTGGTTTTTAAACCAACAAGTAAGAATGTGTTTTGACACGTTTGATCATGTCTCAACAAGTATGACAACATTAAAAGCTTTTCTCTTTCCCTGTTCTGTTTTTGTTTCAGGTCTTCTATAAAAATATTTTTTTTTCTTTATGTAAAAGTGCTGAGGTTTCTTTTAGTTACTAAAATTACTTACAACAAAAGTTACTGAAACCATACAAAATGTATGGACTTAAGCATAATTATTTTTTAAATTAATTGCTAAGCTTTGCAAAGGGCTTCATTTTCTGTTACTATTAATTAAAGATAATCAAAAACATAAATTTAAGTGTCACTCTGAGATAAATACTTAGTTGTGACTACAACAAAACAATAGTTTGGCAGTATTCTTTTGACATGTTGCCCTTGCCAATATCTCAGCTAGTAGTCAAATCTCCATCTTGAAATTTCTTGTGCATAGCACTACTATACAATACTCTTAGAAACCAGAACTTCAGATTTTTATCTCGTGCCCCACCAGAGATATCAAAGCCTAAAAAGCGCGATTTTTGACATTTTTGAAAATTTTGGGATTTTTTTTAGCGAACAGAAACGAAGTCCCAGGTCTGGAACTTGGCGTGTGAGTACAAGTACTTTTGGCCTATTTGTAAAAAGAATTATGTCATGTTTACAGTTTTCCTTGCTAGAAAAATTTCCTTTTGTAAACGGACAAATTTTTGAAAAAAACTGAAATTTTATGCTTAAATTTCACCAATAAGGATTTATTTCCGGAAACTACTCTATTACCACATTTTTAGCCCAATGTATTCTGTACAATTTGCTTCAATCCGCACTTGAATTGGATAAATAAACGATGAATTATTTAAAATTCCGTAAACCCTTCTTGTGAGAAAATTGCTGCAGACGATGAAACAAAGATGGCCGCCATGCACAAACAAAAATTAATAAAATTAAAATAATAGTCATTTTAAACTTCCATCATGTTAGGGTTGTTGTACAAAAAATTTCAGATTTTTTAAAAATGGTCGAGCAACGAATTAATGATTTTCTGGACCACTTGAAATGGATTGACCCAGTAACCATTCAAAATAATTGGGATATATTTTTTTGAATGACTATTTTCTAAATTCACAATCTATATTATAAAGGACAAACATATCTGTGCGTAACGCATACGTCACTTTGCGAATGGCAACACTTTCAAATTTAAAATAAAAATTCGGTTTCACAATTTTCGCTGCTACAAATTTTTAAACTTCTAAATATCGAACATTTTCAATTTTTACACCATCGTATAGGAGGAAAAATGTGCTTTTAAATGCAATTTGTTTGAAAGCTGTATCTCAATTTATTTTTGAGATATTAATTTTCTTGCAGTTTTTAATACTTTTTTTGTAATCGTGGCAACTGAAGCACTCCATTTCTATTGAAAGTAAAGGGAAATTAGTAGATTACTATACCTTTTTGTTGCCATTTTCTCATAAAAACTGATAAAAAATTTAAATTAAAATAGGTGCTGTGTCAAGAATATCATATGTTATAAAACCTGGTGAATTTTGGTATTATTTTGTTTTTATTTATCAATCAAATGATTTTTAGTTTATTGAAATTTATTTTACAAACGATACAACACTTTCTCTTTAAAAAATGTATTTTAAAGGACATTTGTGTGACTTATTATCTCGCATTTACTTAATTAATATCAAAAACCTGAAAGAATGCAAGGTTATTAATCGCGCTTAATAACATTATCCAAATTTTGAAAAAAATATAAATAAATCATTTGTGATAAACATGAAGTTATTATGAACAAACAAATGAACGCACATGAGTTATTCGACATCCGATTTGTTTTGCCAAGCTTCTTGAATGACGACATTGTTTTTTGTTTGATTTGTGTATTATTCCATGATAATGAAATCATATGCATACTTTTCTACAAATGTTGTTTAAGACTGGGCCGTAAAAGTGGAATGTTTTAGCGGATTCAAATGACGTCATTTTATATGAAAAAAAGCGTATGTTTTAATTCTTATTAATTATAGAAAACTGAAATATTTTTTGTAGAAGTGCGCCATTTTCACCCCTGCTGCTTTGAAATTCTTCACAGGTGAAAATGCTCCACGTAATCAAATAATCAATAATAATAATCAAATCTAATAAATAAAAAAAATATATAAAAAACACTAATTCCACATATTGGTAATCGACATCAAAATAGGAAAAAAAAAACATCTTTCAAATGGAATCTGTTTGCAAAGTGCATCTCACTTTACTGATTGTCTATGGATTTAAAAATGATTTTCAAGCATAAAATATTTTTTAATTTATCTCTATCGCGTGGAGCTCGACTACGTACGAAAGATTAATTCGTTTGCCCTTAAAACAACATAAAGAGTTTACTATTTTTTTACGTCTAATATTCTATAAAAAATTTAAACTTCCTTTAATAAAAGAATAAATAAATAAATACAAATTTAACAAACATGTAATTGAACTACGGCGTTTAAAGCTATGAAATTATCAGAATACTAAAAGAGGCCGTAAGTAGTAAAATCTTGGGCTAATAACTCTTAGCATACGGCTAATGCAAAAATATCGCTTTTGATAAATTTCTAAACTTTATTTGATTGTATAATTCGTATTTCCCATATGACAAATGCTTTTTTATTCTTAGTGGGCAATCTAAAAAATATATTGCATCTAAAAAAATATTAGTTTTCAATTTTAAAGTATGGTTTTCACCTATATTCTGTAACCCGGGAAGCCCGGGTACGATCCTCTAGTATTTTTAATAAATGAATAAAAGGTCACTTTATAAAAAAACAAGAAAAATTTGTTTATAAATAGTTTTCTAAGGGTTGTAAAAAATTAGTTTAAAAAAAAAAGTGTATCATACCTCCCCTACCTCCCCTATACTAGAAAAGTATGAATGTGTGTACCGTAAAAGTTCAAAGAAATTTGAAGCCTAAATAATATTAAATATTGCTATTCTGTATAACTGTTATTTAAAACTTATCCTAATCTGTTTATGATAAACTTAATTCGGCTCTGACAATAAAAGTAGTGCATATTTAAACTTCATTTGGAATTTTATAAAACTAAATTCAGCATTAGTAATAATCTTTTCTTTTACTATGTAGCTAAAACAAAACTCTTGTTGAAAGATTAAATTTGGCATTTTGCTAAGCGCGTTTCGAAATGAGGTCGCAAAGTAGCAACGCTGCCTTGGTCCGTTCGAGAATCAAAGTTAAAAAAAACTCCTGACATCGATATAACATAAAGCTCCTGCAAGAATTTTTTAAATACAGTAAAACCTCCCTGAAAGACCACCTCTATAAGAAAACCACCTCTCATAAAGACCGTTTATTTATGGTCTATAATTTTTGGCTATAGGCTCAATGTTAATTTTCCTCCATTAAAGTACCTCTATTTCCCATCTCCCTCCCTGAAACACCACTTTTCAACTTTTCAGTCGAAGTGTAGGATTACATTTCTTTGCATGGGGAAATCTCAAAATTCCAATTTTTTTTCCGGAAAACACGTTCAACTAAGTCTACTTTCCTTAGACCTGGCGAATCAAAGTCATCTCTAAAGACTGGGAGAATCGTATTATAGAAAATCTCGACAAAGGTTAGACTTCTACAATCATTTATAAAAATGAATGCTACTACAATCGAGATTTTTAAAAATCTATTTTAGGAGATCATTCTGATTCAGACGACGAGCTTCCCCAGTTAAAGCTTCTATTTCATATCAAGAAACACTTGCTAAAATCAATAGATTGATAGAAAGTTCGATACCTGTCAGAAATGATACTAAAATAAATATTTTGCTTAAAGATATCAAAGAATGTTTAGAAACAAAAAATGTTAATGAGAAATTGTTAAAATCAAAGCAAACTACAATTAATTCCTTCTTTAAAGTTGTATAGACATGAAATATAATAAACTAATCCTGTATACATATTGTAGAATGTATTTCATGAAATTTTGCTTTACCCATCACCTCTATTCAGAGACCACATCTCTGAAAGACCGAATTTTTATGATCTAATGGGTGGTCTCCTTAGAGAGGTTTCACTGTATCTGTCGCCGTTTGCAAGTTATTAAATTTTAAAATCAGTCAGTCCTGTTTAGGACACCCGGTATATGCTACATAGTATGCTAAATTTAGTTCAATTAGGAAACGCGTAACATAGTGGAAAATTCCCTTTCATCATTTTCCATCAATAAGGAGAAATGTGATCGAATTCTTTATTAGCTCCCGGTATGCTATTTCTATCTCCCTGAAATTAAAGTGTCGTCTCCAAAAAATAGCGTTCCGTTATATAAGCCAGCCGTAAAACAAAGCATATGTATCATTGTACTCTTAAATACTCTACTGCCATTTTTTAAACTTCTAAGCATCGCACATTTTCAATTTTTATACCGTCGTATTGGGAAAAAAAGTACTTTTAAATGCAATTTGTTTAAAAACTGCATCTCCATTTATTTTTGAAATATTAATTTTTTTGTAGTTTTTAGCGTCATTTGTTTAATTTTGGCAACTCAAGTACTCCATTTCTGTAGAAAGTAAAGGAAAAATAGTTGGAAAATAGCGATTATATCTTTTTGCTGGCATTCTCCCATAAAAACTGAAAAAATGTAATTGAAATACGTGCTATTTTTTAAAAATATTGTCGAGCACTGAGAGAGCAATGGACTTTGATTAAATTTCCATAGGTTTTTATTATTTATTGCCAAGGGGCAAACTTTGAAATGAGCTTCTGATTTGAGAGCGAGGGCGCTCGTTACAGACGTGTTGTTCGGAAGACAACGAAGCTCAACTAAAGGTTACATCATTTATCAGCTAGGTGGCGCTGATCACTTAATCAAACTTCGGGAGCGCACATACCGGCTCCCATTGAAATATTCTGATAGTTCAATGATACACAACAAGTAAATACAATAATATACAGATGATATTACTAATGGTTACACATAAAGCACTAAATATAAACATAAGAATAAGAAATAATAAATTCAATAGAAATAGGTTAAGCTTAATTGATATTTTCGTTATTTACAATAGGTAACACACAAATGTTGGAGATACTTCTTTTGTAAGTTCCGGATGGAGTCCGGACTATTACTACTCTAACATTGTCATCAATTCCCTTGATGATTTCCAAAATGCGACCTACTATCCATTTACAAACTGGTAGGTCTCCACCCTTTACCAAAACCATCATACCTGGTGCAACATTTTGCCTTTTAAAGAGCCATTTGAATCTCTGCTGCAAATGGCTTAAATAAGAATTGGTCAATTTTTCCAAATTATTTGCACCATTTTCTGAGTTTTCTGCCATCTGTCGAGCAAGTTTTTTCTTTCATTAATCAAATTTGGCTCAGGAAGAGCATTGATTGGTCTACCAATCAGGAAATGCCCTGGAGTCAAAACTTCATAGACTCCTAATTCAGAAGATAATGGAGTAAGAGGGCGCGAATTGAGAATACCTTCAATTTGCGTAGTTAAAAATTCTTCAAGGGTTAATTTCATAACACCAACAGTTCTTTTTAAGTGGTATTTGAACTGTCCGACGCCTCTCTCCCAGAGTCCTCCAAAATTTGGGAAACGAGGGGGTAGAAATTTCCAGAGAACTTGCTCGGATGACAGAAAATTTGATACATCATCATTTTTTTTATTTATAGAATTTAATAATCCCTTTAGTTCCGCAGATGCTCCAACAAAGTTGGATGCATTGTCACAAGAGATTGTACTTCTTTTGCCTCTGCGGGCAAAAAATCTTTTAAGGGTTGCAATTAATGCATTAGAAGTTAAGTTAGAAAGTAGTTCTAAATGCACTGCTTTAGTAACCATGCATATGAAAATGGATACATAAACTTTATTAAATATTCCCTTTCTCTGGTTGCGATATTTAATAAAAAAATGGACCGCATAGGTCAAGACCTGCATTGGAAAACGGTGGCCCTTGTATTACTCTTTCAGGGGGTAAATTACCCATTATTTGACTTACTAGTAAATCTGCAGATCAGGTGCCTCAACGTCGGATTTGCAACTCGTTCTTTTTAATACACTTTGCGTAACATTCAACTTCTTACAAATCGCAATTTAATTTTTTTTTCCAATTACGTAAATATTTATAAGAATAAAAAATACTTCGAAAAGTCCCAGAAATTAAAAGTATTAAATTAAACGCGTTGTTATGCAATGATATTCTGATAAGCTGCTTATTCTGGTAAATTTTAAGATAAAAAAGTGCATTTCTTCAGAGGGTATCTGCCAACCTGACCCCCCCCCCCCGTAGTTTATTTAAATTTACATTCGTAATTTTCTGTTGATTGTGAAAACGGTTATAGTATATCTTAGATTTATCTTTACTCTGTGATTTATAAAAAAAGCAACAGTTTGGAAAATATTTTATGTTATCCTAATATCTAAATAGCAATATTTAGTTACCTGCTAATCACAAATACCTGCATCTGACGGATAAGGAAATTATGGAAATGTAAACTGAACCATCTAATTTAGAACTCTAATGTTTTTACAATTTTTGTTTCCGAAAAAGAGTTGTCATTGCCGTTCTGTAATATTTAGATCTAAGATCTTATTTAAATACATCATAATCCACTCGGTAGAATAAGATTACTAAAATCATGCAAAAATAGACATGTTTGGAGAATTTTAAACCTAATGTGTAATCATCGTGTCAGTGTCATTTGACTAAATAACAAACGTGATTTAGCGCTATAAAGTATGTTTGTGATATTCTTTTAATAGTAGCCACGTTCAATTTCAAACCATAATGTTACTAGTAAATCTGCAGATCAGGAGCCTCAACGTCATCTTTGCAAGTCATTGTGTTTTAACACTCATTGCGTAATATTCAACTTCCTACAAATCGCTTTTTAAAGTTTTCAAATTATATAAATATTTATAAGCATACAAAATACTTCATAAAGTTTCAGAAATTAAAAGTGTTAAACAAGTGGTTATACACTGATGTTCTGAAATTCTGATGAGCTACTTATTCTGGTAACTTTTTAAATCAAAAATTACATTTCTTCAGGGGGGGCCTGCCCCCCTGAAGAAATGCAGTGGTTATAGTATATCTTAGATTTTTTTTTACGCTGTGATTTATAAGGATAAGCATAAGTTTTTTTTTTTATAAATTACTAAAATTTAAATTTAAAATAAAATATTCATGTTAACCGTACACAGACAATAAATCTTGAAGTAACGCCAAAAATGCAACCCTAAAATCCGCTACATTCGGCACAACACAACGACGTGCTTAAAAAAAACAGAATAATATTTTTAGTAATACAGTTTTTAATTCATAATACAATGAAATGCTACCTTAGAATGCTTATTGCTTAAATAAAGGCAGATCATTTTTATTTTACAGAAAAAATGCACGGATGAAGTCAAAGAATTCGGTCCCTGTTCCTCGTGCTTGTTTTGTTTGGGCCGAATGAGGGCATTTAAATCTGAGCGATAACGCACATCGTATTGCAAACTGTTTTTACGGCATACTGCATCTCCATCTATCTCTTTCCTCCGTGAATAATAGTTAATTTTATTTTACCCAAGATCTTTTTATTCCAGCATCTTTGTTTTCGATAAATAACGTCTAATTCACCTGCTATGCGTACTTACTCAAAACTCTTCATCTTGTTATATTAAGAAATACTCGAGAGTTTTCTTTTTATTTCCAATATGCCGCCATATTAATTTTTCCATTCTTAATTTTATTTTTCATTTTCCTGTTTCACGACAAAACATTTCAAATAAAAATTGTTTAAAAGAAAATATTATTCCTGGTTTTGATTTTCTTGGTAACAATTAAAGAAATATTGGTAAATGTTATGGGAAATGTTACGTTATTCTCTATGAAAATAATGAACTTTTGTATTTTTAAGCAAAATATTTGAATAAAATAAATGAAATATTGCCTATTTTTATTTCTGGGCTAAAATCCAGCTATATGCAAAGATACAAATGCATTAATTCATCCGTTTTGACGTTGGCTTTACTCAAACATTATGCACGCAATTATACTAATATTATTAGGACCAAATACGTTGCTAGGCAACAGATGAGAGAAAAGGAAAAAAATGAAATATGCATTATGTCAAATTAATAAAACAAAATCCTTTATATTATTGGAAAACATGCATAAAATTCCCCCCAATATTATAAATGTAATTAAAAAAATCTCGCAAATATATTGACAAAATTTCAAACTAATTGGAATAATTTAATAATCTTATTTAAAAATTTCAGCATCAAAAATTTACCATTTAAATCCATTTTTCATATGAGCCATTTCTTTCAACAAATGAAAATCTGAAAATCGTCTGACTTACCATAGAAAAGAATTATAGAGCATAATAAAATGTTCCATATTTCCCGAACGAATGAACCAAATTTAACTAAAAACTATACAGCTATGTCCGGGTACCTCATCAACATGCCCAGTGAATTTCAAGCCGATCGGATGCTTTTTGCGGCAATTATCGCGGAACAGACAGACAGACTAACAGAAACCAAAACTTTTCGTGTCTCCACAGTAAGCCTTCACTGACGTTCGGCAACAATTGTAGGTTTAATTTTGAAACATTGAACACACTCGTGTACAACTTGACGAGCAATGTTTCTTCCATTAATAGGCCAAAATATTTGTCTTACACTGTTTAATAGCCCTTGAGGACCAACATGTATATCTCTTTTATGATAGTAAAGAAAGATAATTTTAGTCAATTTACAACTTGGGGGTAAAATAATTTACTGAGATCGGTCATAGCTTAAATTTGAGTTGGCCAAACGACCACCCACTCTTAATAGATCATCTTTCTCTAGGAAGGGATCTAAAAATCTCAACTTACTTTTTACAGGGACAGAAATGCCTTTTTCAATGCCGAAATGTCTGATGAAAAATACTCACCTTGAGCACTCTTAATTAAGAAGTTTTTGGCAACCCTTAGCTCCCCTAAAGTTAAGGTCGCCTTTAAGTTTGACCGTATTTTTACAGTTGTGAACAAACCTGAAAATAAATGCTAACACTCTCATTAATTTAATATAACTATTTGAAATATTAAGAAAAGAGTTCATAAAGTCAGAAATTATAACTGAAGTGAGAACTGGAACTGACTTTAGTTCCTTTAAAAATTGTTCGTCTTTGGCATGAGAGTTCTTTTGTGGACAAAAATTTACAATGTCTTGCTTCAGGAAAGTGGGTCCTTCCCACCAGAGTTTATTTGTAGCAAGCGATTTTGCATCCTGACCTCCAGGTAACACATCCGCCGGATTCAGTTTTGACGACACATATCTTAACTCGTAGTTTTTGGTAAGTTCTTGAATCTTAGACACTCTGTTCGCAACAAAGGTCTTAAGAAGGTGTGGCGATATGTCTATCCATGCTAGGGAAATTGTGGAGTCCGACCAAAGTATGACTTTGTCGATTTGAAGTTTCATAGCTCTAATTACCTTTTGAGCAAGTTGGCACAACAATAGACAGGCTGAAAGTTCAAGCTCGGAATGCTGACAGTTTTAATAGAGGCAACTTTACTTTTGCTGCAAATGAGGTGGCAAACAGGCGAATTTGAGTCTGAGTTCGTTTGAAGATAAAGGAAGATACGAAAGCTTTCTCACTCGCGTCAGCAAAACCATGTAAGAGGATAGTTGATGCATCTTTAATAAGAATACATCTTAGAATTTTGAATGTTTCTATAAGAACTAGTAAACTGAGGAAATTGTCCCACTCTTGAGCAACATGAAGTGGAATTTTATCATTCCAGTCGCACTTTAGCAACCATAGTTCTTGCATGAAGATTTTTGCACGGCAAATTACATGTCCGAGCAAGCCAAGGGGGTCAAAGAGTCTTGCAATTTGACTTAGAATTTCGCGTTTTGTGTAGTCAGAACTTCTGTTGACAGTAACTTTAAAGTTAAATGTATCACTAGTGCAGTCGCACAATATTCCGAGAGTTTTTGTTGAAACCTTTTCGGAATTTTGATTAAAAGGAAAAATTTGATAATCAGGAATTATTTCTTCAACAACATTAGAACGCCATTTATGCAAGGCCATCTGACTTTGTTTGAAGATGTCTGTTAGTTGTTTTTTAATTTCAAAAAATTCGGAAATCTCTGATGCACCTGACAGGCAATCGTCCATGTACATATCGTTCTTTACAACTTCGGCAGCTAATGGGAAATTGTTTGCTTCATCTACCGCTAACTGCTGGAGCACTCTCGTGGCAAGGTATGGACTACTTGCACAACCGTAGGTGACCGTTTTCAGAGTGTAGATTTTGTCCGGTTCCTCCCTCCCCTCTCTCCACAATATTTTTTGGTATCTAGTATGCGACGGATTTACTTCTATTTGTCGAAACATTTTATTTACATCAACTGTAAATGCGAAAATATGTTTTCTAAAACGAATCATAATCGAAAAAAGACCATCTTGTATTACCCCTCCTTTAAACAATAAGTCGTTTAAAGACTTCCCATTAGTAGTTTTACAACTCCCATCAAAAACAACCCTCAGTTTAGTTGTAGTACTCGACGGTCGCGAAACACCGTGATGAGGGAAAAAATATCCTTTATCAGGATTTATGTCATCGGAGTTTTCTTCCATGTGTCCTAAAGTAGCGTATTCCTTTAGAAATTCTGAGTATAATTCCTTTAATTTGGGATCCCGCTGTAAACGGTTCCATAACTGATTTAATCTTTTAGCGGCAATTTGTTTTGAACCTCCCAGAGAATTATCTAACATTTGAATCTTAAAGAGCAATTCAACAACGTATCTGCCGTCCGGTTTTCGACAGTGAGTCTTTAAAAAATGTTCATTACAGTAATTTAACTCCTCACTAACTAAGGGTTTTAATTCACTTACTTGCACCAATTCCCAAAAGGAACTTATTTCTTTTTCCAAATTTGTATAATCTGTTACAAAAAAACAAGAATCAGAAGATTCCCTTAAATTCGAGATAGAATTGCATACAGTGCCTGATATTATAACATGCCCGAAAAATGTTTCTACTAACATTAATTGAGAATCATCAATTTTAATCTTATTCGATCCTATTAATTCAATGAACAGCTTCGCTCCAATCAGCGGATGTACGCGTTTGGGTTTATTCCAATTATTATCCTCTAATTCTATATTCGACGGCAATTTTAATTTTGACGTATTTATATATTTCGGTGGCAGATCCGCAATTTTGGAAACTACTAACATATCTAACTGATAAGATTTAGTTTTGTTTTCATTCATTAATTCTGTACTAACAAAAGATTTAGCGTTTAAACATAAATCATTGAGTCCGGAAATGGGAATATGAGTTTTTGTTTACGCAACCCTAACAAATTTGCCGCATGAGAACTCAATAAATGCGAGCTCGAACAACTGTCTAATGCAGCAATTAAAGGTTGAAATTCCCCAGAACCGTCCTTCAAATATATCACAGCTGTGTTTAAAATTACACAAGATTTATAGACCGGGAGCCGGCAACACAGGCAATTACCTCACCGAGTTCACGGATTAAATTCTAGGATTAGTTAAATCTTGATTCGCATATTAAAACGCAATTGGTCTGCCAAGCCATATCTTGGTGGAAAATGCCTGAAACTCTGATTTTAGCGGCTGACTCGTAGGTTTACCGTTGTGTTTTCCTGCTCCCAGTCGTCTATGTTTTCATACCTTTTGGTGCAGGAAAACACAGTGGTAAACCTACTAGTCAGTCGTTAAAATCGGGTTTTCAGGTGTTTTCCACCAAGATATGGACTGGCAGACCGATTGCGTTTTAATATGCGAATCAAGATTTAACTAATCCTAGAATTTCATCCGTGAACTCGATAAGGTGATTGCCTGTGCTGCCGGCTCCTGGTCTATTATTTATTTCATTTTCCTTTGCGAAAAATGTTTGATTATCAGGAGAGGGGGAGGGAGAAGAATGCAGGCTCTTATCTGTCTGGTCTTCAATTCTGAATTGCTTACTGATATTATTATTTTCATTTAATGGATGGAGTAAGCTATTATGTTCTTTACTTTTACATGAAAGGCACGTATTTTTAGATAAACAAGGATTAGATAAATGATTATTTAGACAAGACTGGCATAAATTGTTAATTTTAACAAGTTCTGATCTTTTCATCACATTCATTTGTTTAAATTTCTCACATCTATATAAAGAATGTGAATCGGTACATCCTAAAATACACCCTTTTCTCTGTTTTGATTTTGTTAAAAGGGATTTTTCAATGTTTGGCTTAGTTCCAGATTTCCAATTATTATAAGAAAACCTTTTTTGTTCCTTTGATATAACGGTACTTTGAAGAATGCGACTTCGTTTCTTCCAAAAAGATTAAAAGGTTAGCTAATTTAGGAATTTCGTTTTCAATTAATTTCATTTAGAAAGACCTTTTTATTTCAGGGTCCAATTTTTGAAACAAGATGTGCATTATTAAAGCATCTGAGAGTTCGATAGATTCAAACTCCAGTAATTTTAATGCACGCAAATTACATTTTGTATTATCAATTAATTGCATTAAATGGTTATGAGAATCCGGTACCTTTGAAAAATTAAGAAGTTTTATAATATGACAATCAATGACAGCTCTTTTGTTTTCATATCTTTCTTCTAAAGACTGCCAAAGAGATTCGTAGGTATCTTGGGCTGATTCAAATCTTTTGGCCTCACCTTT
Source organism: Maratus speciosus (assembly GCA_963932465.1). Taxonomy (NCBI): domain Eukaryota; kingdom Metazoa; phylum Arthropoda; class Arachnida; order Araneae; family Salticidae; genus Maratus; species Maratus speciosus. The sequence continues at coordinate 6,484,131 of OZ010790.1, read as the reverse complement.
TAGACAACCTTTTAAGTAGCATAACTGCTGAGTTGAGTTCAGATTCTTATTATTTCCGATAATGGACATAAATTGAGCTTTGAAATTTTGAAATTCATCATATTTCCCATAGAAATTGGGCAGAGGTAAGTCTGGTATTTTAAAGTTGTTAGTAACAGTAAGATTTTCTTTTTTAATATTAGAACATTCATATTTACAAAGAATAATATTAAGCTTTACCTCTGAATCTTCCAGTTCATCTTCTAGCTCAGTTGCTATTTCCAAAGAGTCTGCTATGCCGACATCTTCCGGAAGAGTTGTATAGGATTCGATCAGGTTACGGAGTGACGTTTTAATTTCCATAATAGAAACTTTTTTGCCTTCTAAACGCAATCGTTCTTCTTGCTGCTCTTCTTGCGATTCCTTTAAATGGATGCACTGATATTCGTTGATAAATTTCGTGATTTTGTTTAGTTTGGTTTCAAGTACACCGCGTTGGCGATTTAAAGTAGTTAAGGTAGTCATGTTTTTTATTATTTGCTGTGCTCCGGTCGGCTAGAACCATATGTCGAGCACTGAGAGAGCAATGGACTAGATTAAATTTCTATAGGTTTTATTATTTATTGCCAAGGGGCAAACTTTGAAATGAGCTTCTGATTTGAGAGCGAGGGCGCTCGTTACAGACGTGTTGTTCGGAAGACAACGAAGCTCAACTGAAGGTTACATCATTTATCAGCTAGGTGGCGCTGATCACTTAATCAAACTTCGGGATCGCACAAATATAAATGAATGATTTCTGATAAAACAGGGAGCTATTATAAACTAAATTTAACTTTAAGTATCTATATTAATATTACAAACAAATGAAGGCATATGAATCATGAGATAGTCGATTTTTTGTCGAGTTTGTTGAATGACGGCATCCCTTTTTTACTTTCTTCTATCTTTACAAGAAAGTATTGGATTCGTAAAAATTTTCGACGGATTTACACGTCTTAGAGGTCAGAGATTCCAAAAAACATGTTTTTACAAAATGTCTGTCTGTGAGTCTGTCTGTCTGTCTGTCTGTATGTGACACAAATTTTGTGGGCGCTCTATCTCAAGGACTAATGCATGGAATTTAATAAAAATTTATATTCAAGTAGTCCCTAATATAAATTGGTGCTGATTAGTTTTTGGTGTAAATCACCCAACAGGTGGCGCTGCTATGCTGCATTTTTCACAATTTCTGCACTAGCTCTATCTAAAGAACTAATGCACGGATTTTCATCAGACTTCAGATTCAGTTAATCCTTGATATGAATTGGTGCTGGTAACGTTTTGGTGTAAATCGCCCAACAGATGGCGCTGCTATGCTGCATTTACACGATTTTCGCAACAGCTCTATTTTAAGAAATAATGCGCGGATTTTCATCAAACTTCAGATTCAGTTAGTGCTTGATATGAATTGACGTTTTGCACCTTTTTGGTGTAAATCGCTCAAAAGGTGGCGCTGCTACGCTGCATTTTTTGTGATTTCCGCAATAGCTCTATCTCAAGAACTAATGTTTGGGTTTTCAATAAACTTCAGTTTCAGGTATACCTGGATATGAATTAGTGCTGTTTATGTTTTGGTGTAAATCACTCAACAGGTGGCGCTGATATGCAGCATTTTTCACGATTTCCACAATAGCTTAATGTCCAGAACTAATGTACGCATTTTCATCAATCTTCAGATTCAGTTAGTCCTTGACATGAATTGACATTTTGTACCTTTTGGTGTAAATCGCTCAACAGATGGCGCTGCTGTGCTGCATTTTTTGTGATTTCCACAATAGCTCTAGCTCCAGAACTAATGCACCGATTTTCATCAAGCTTCAGATTTCGGTATACCTTAATATGAGTTAGTGCTGTTTGCGTTTTGGTGCAAATCGCTCAACAGATGGCGCTGCTATGCTGCATTTTTCAGAATTTCCCCTACAGCTCAATCTCAATAACTAATGCACGAATTTTCATCAAACTTCAAATTCACGTATACTTTGATATGAAATGGTTCTAAATTTATGTAATTTCTTTTACTATTTAAATGATTTAATTGACGTGATTTATATAGAAGAAAGTTTTGTGATGGCCACAATATACTAGTTTTGGACTTGTGTATTATTCAGCGATAGTCACGTCCTATGCGTACTTTACTGTAGATGTTGTTTATGACTGGATTGTAAATGAGGAATTCTTCAGCGGATGCAGATGACGTCGTTTTATGTAAAATAAAGTCGCGTGTTTTAAGTCTTAAAACTGAACAGTAAAGTCCCGCTTAACCGAGTAAATTTCCTTCTGAAGGACTGATGTCTTCCTTTATTATGAAACAGCCATTATAAATGAAGTGTTAGATATAAATGACAGAGCAGTCGTAAAAAATTAGAACTCTGATTTTCTGGTCGGAATGGGATTCTGAATTCAAAAAAACACTTGAAAGTTAATGTACAAATACTATTTATTTCAGACACGGACGTAACACAAATTCACAGACAGAGTAAAATACAATATCGAACAAGTTTGTACAGTTACAATTCATACTTGTTTTTAGAAAATTAGTTTCAATATTTTTTCCTTTATTAATTTTCGAGAAAAATATGAATTGTAAGCTACGAATTTTTTAACAGAAATCAATTTCTAGATACTTCAAACATCCAAAATTACCGCTCATTTTAAAAAGTATTTTTTGAGTTATGCTTCAAAACTTACCCGCATTACAATCCGTACGGCAACGATTAAAAAATAATTTAAAATAAGGAGTTCGAAGCTTTAAACCTGCAAAATTCCTTACCTTAAAAATTCAAATATGATGTCAACTTAGATGTTAATATCACAATATTAAAATATTTACTTGGTTAAAAGACGTTATAAGAACACATTAAAAGTAAATTAAAAATCTATATTTACATGTTTCAACTCATTTTCTGAGTCGCCATCAGAATGTATAACAGAAAATTACAAATGCATATGAAAAATGGAAAAAATCATCGAGTAATCATATAACGCGCCCTACATTTTCGCGATGTCGCGACGCCGTAAGTTGTCCAACCATTCAACCCATAAATTCCGGATACGAAAAGATAATGTATCGTTACAAACTCCTGAACCTCTTAAATAAATTTCAATGGATTCTCTTATGAATAATTGTAAATATAGATTTTTAATTTACTTTTAACGTGTTTTTATAACGTCTTTTAAGCAAATAAATATTTTAATATTGTGGTATGATTAGTAGTGGACGTAATTTTGACTTATTTATATTAGATGTTAATACTATTAAAATTTTTCAAGTTTCGTTCATTTCTGTATATAGACGGCCCCCTTAGTAAAATTTAACTATAGACATTATATAGATATTAGTAGGCATTATTACTAATCGACTGATGCCTGTAACATTTTTATACAATGATTTGAACAGAGTTAGTAAGGAACTTGTGTCTTTTTTTTTTTTTTTTTTTTTTTTTTTTTTTTTTTTTTTCAAGGCTGTACTTATGACCATAAAAAGTAATTTCAAATCTCCTTAATTAAATAGAATAATATGATAAAAAATAATATATATTTATTTTAGAAAGTTAGTTGCTTATTCGAAAAAAAATATTAAATAGATTTCTTCCATGGTGGATCGTTTGCAAAATACAGGGATGCTACGGGTCGGGGAATTTTCCATGAAAATTACCAATATTTCCTTATAGAAAAATTTACTATACTTAATCGCGTGATTAAATAGGGTGAGTTTTTCTAAAAGAAAATACTGGTATTTTTCCTGAAAAATTCCTTCACCCGTAGCAACCGTGGAAATACAACATTAGATACAAAAATGTATGTTGTAATATTTTCTTAGAATAAAAGATTTATTTAGACATTTCCTTTAACCCTCTTCGTATTTCTAGAAATTTCAGTGCTAAATCTGGCCTTCAGTGTTAAAGTAAAAAAAGCTTAAGCTCTAAATAATTGGCTTTAGCTAAATCTTTTCTGAAAATGCGAAGAACATATAGAGGAAGCAATAAACTAAAAAACTATCTTTAAATATCTTATTACTAAGAATTTGATTCAGTGTAAACAGTTGGGTGGTCAGAAAAATCTTTTATATTCTTGAACTTTGTTAATTATTCTTTAAGTTGGATTTAACCTTCTATTAAAATTTATTCATGATATTAATTTAATAATGAGATTTGATAATGCTACGTCAGCGATAATTGGGGTTTCATACTTTAAAGAAGATGGGGAAATTAAAAAAATCTTTCCCTTCAGTAATTAATTACTGAGATTTCTTAGATTCAGGTTAAGTAACGTTTTTTATTGATAGAGTATACATATAGTGATGAGCATGATGAGCTATTTTTATATTCTAATGAATTATTTCAACATGCGCAAAAGCATAACTTCCAATTTTCGCATTTTTAATCAATTGAAACTAGAAATTTCGTAAAGAAAAACAAATAATTAAATTACAAGCTTTTTATTATTACATAATCGCTCAGATTTTTAATTTACCGTATACCCCGGCGTATAACACGCCCTGGCATGTAACACGCATCACTAATTTGACTGTATACATTTTTATTTCAAGCATGTACTGCTGTATAGCACGCATCAAGTTTTCCCCACAAAAACAAAGCAGAAATACTATCTTCCCAACACTTCAGACACAGTGTCTTTTAAAATAGCAATTAAATCCTTTGTGCAGGAATATTAAAAAGCAGAAAACCAACGTTTAAAAATGCACAAATAATACGTGAAAAGCAGCAAACAGCTATTTCGAATCTACTATCGAGATTCTTCTTCAGTGCAAGATAGATCAAGACACAGCGTGCTAGAAAAAGCAAGGCTGAGCAAAATGACAGAGACTTATATACCCGATACGGGTAGCGAATGCGCCAAAAAAAAACAATGAGACAGAAGCAGATGAAACGACCGAGTGGATAAGTAGCGACATCTACCGGAGAACGAGAGAAAAAGAAACCAAAAAGGGAAAATTAAATTAATGCTTTCCAAATACTGGGAAAATCAGGAGTACTTGATATGTATATGTCATTGACCAGTGGCGTACCCAAGGGGGGGGCTGATGGGGCTACAGCCCCCCCCGAAATTTTCGAAAGTGCTATAGAAAGATGCTGATTTTTCGTCTTTCTTTTATGGAAATTTTTTTAATTTTTTTCCATTATACAGCAGACAAGCCATTCTCATTAGTCCCATATTAGTCTACATTGACAACAGAGAAGAGAAAGGGGGGCTGACGGGGTTATACCCCCCCCCCCTACTCCTCCCGAAATAGTCAAAAAATTAAATGAAAAAGTGTTTTTTTTCTTACTTTTTAAAGATAAATCTGTAATTTTCTCTTCTGCCATACAGCAAAATAGCCATTCTCGTTAACACCATATTAGTCCAGGTTATATTAGTTAGGGGGCTGATGGAATTTCAGCCCCCTCCTCTCGAAATGGTCGAAAATGAAATGAAAAAACAGTGCTGAATTTTTTCTGTCTGTTTAAAATAAATTTGCATTTTTCCCCTATCGTTCAACAGACTATGCGCTTCCTTCGCTTTAGTTCCATATTAGTCCATATTGACACCAAAGAAGAGAAAGGGGGTTGATGGGGTTACAGCAGCCCCCCCCCCCCCCCCCCAACCAGAAATCGCAAAAAAATTAAATGAAAAAGTGTTTTTTCTTTACTTTTTAAAGATAAATCTGTAATTTTTTCTTCTGTCATACAGTAAAATAGCCATTCTCATTAACACCATATTAGTCCACATTGACATCACAGCATACCCTAAGATGGGGAGAGGGCTGATGGAATTACAACCTCCTCCTCTGGAAATAGTCGAAAATGAAATGAAAAAGTAGAGCTGATTTTTTTCTGTCTATTTGAGATAAATTTGCATTTTCTCCCCTATCATTTAACAGACTAGCCGCTCCCTTCGCTGTAGTTCCATATTAGTGTACAGTGACATCACATTATACCCGAAAAGATAGAAGGAGGTTAATGGAGTTACAGCCCTCTCCCAAAAATTCGAACATGAAATGAAAAAGTTCTGATATTTTCCTTTTTGTTTGAGATAAATTTGTATTTTTCCTCTATCATTCAACAGACTAGCCGCTCTCTTCTCTTTAGTTCCATACTAGTGCACAGTGATACCACATTATACCCAAAGAGGTGAAAGGGGCTAATGGGGTGTCCCCTTCCTAAATAGTTGAAAATGAAATGAAAAAAAGACTGTTTTTTTTCTTCTTGTTTGAGATAAATTTGTAATTTTCTTCTACCATACAGCGAAATAGCCATTCTCGTTAACACCATATTAGTCCACATTGACATCACAGCATACCCAAAGATGGGGAGGGGGCTGATGGAATTACAGCCCCCTCCTCCCGAAATAGTCGAAAATGAAATAAAAAAATATTGCTTTTTTTCTTTCTGTTTGAGATAAATTTGTATTTTTTTCTCCTATCATTCAACAGACTAGCCACTCTCTTCTCTTTAGTTCCATATTAGTGCACAGTGACACCACATTATACCCAAAGAAGTAGAAAGGGGGTGATGGGTTACAGCCCCTTCCCAAAAATAGTCGAAAATGAAATGAAAAAAGGGCTGATATTTTTCTTTTTGTTCGAGATGAATTTGTAATGCACTTGTTTTCTGCAATACAACGAACTACACGTTCTGGCTAGTCTCATATCAACGCACAGTTACACCACAGTATACCCAATGAGGGGAAGGGCTGACTTACTTTTCCGAAATAATCAAATATGAAATGAAAAAAAATTCCAGTTTTTTCCAGACGACGCAGCTATTCTGGTTAGTCCCATATATTAGTGCACAGTGATGCCTCAGCATACACCAAAGGATTCGATGGGGACAGGGGTTATGACGTTACAGCTCCATTCCACCTCTGAAGAGATCGCAGTGAAATGAAAAAAGGGCTGATATTCCTTCTTTTTCAGATAAATTTGTTTTATTTTCTGGCATGCCACGAATTTGTTTTTCCTGTTAATCGAATATCCTCCTCAGTCCTGCGACCAAATTTACTTGAGACCACAAAATCCATTTTCAAATGACTGAAATCACTGTTTTACTCGATAAATGAAAACATATATACTCAGTTCAAGAGACCTACAAATAAATTCGACAAATCTAAAAGTATTTTAATTTAAGGATTTTTTTAATTTTTCCCATAGTCGGCGGGCGCCAAGATTGTCAATGCGGGGGTATGTTAATGCACAGTAACACCGCAGCTAATCTCAAGTAGATTTCGTCTAAATCAGAAATCCGGTGCGGAAGAGTTGACTGTAAAAGTAGCTTATTAACTTTCATTTTTCAGTCGCATCTCCATGCCACACCGAAATATGGGGGTTGCGGAGGGTTGAAGGGACTAAACCTCTTTTACCTGCCAAAACGGTCAGATTAAATGGTAAAAAAAGTTTACTTCTTACTTTTTAGATCAATTCAATTACAGTCGAACCTCTATTTAACGAAGTCGCTAAATCCCGGAAAAAAGTTCGTTATATAGAAAATTCGTTAAATAGAGATTCACCTTTTAAAATACTTTAAACTACATAAAACAGATTTTAAATTCATAAACACTAAATATTTTTACTAAAAGTAATTAATCACATTTTTTAAAATAAATTATATCGATTTGTTTTAGTTATTTTACCCTCCAATATCCATCATCAATTTATTTTTTCTATGTGTTTAAATCTTTGAAATCGGCAAGGAAAACAAAACATTATCCGGGAATACACTGTATTTTCTGTTTAAAGTAAATAGTTTTACATTAAAATTAACGAATTTTAATGACATTATCGCATTTATTATTATTATAAAAAATAATTTTAATTATTTTAACATATGCGTCCTTAAATTTGATTTCTGAAAAACTCTGTTAATTTTGTTTTATCTCATAAATGTGCTTTATCTCATAATACGTGTCGCATCTTTACAATGCAACAAAACCACCTTCATACGTATTTTCTTCTAACTATAATCCGCGTCGGTTGTTTAAAATGATTTTAGCATTTCATTATACGAAGTTTTGTTAATTCTTGCATAATGATCATTTCCATCATCATCATATTCGTCTTCATCGCAATTCATTGCTGTATTGTTTTTATTTTTCACACTGTCGAAAATATCCAATTCGGATAGTGTTTCCGAGACCTCAGTTTAAGAATTAAGTGAAATACAATCATCAATCAGCACATCATGGTTAATTTCTCATTGAATCCACATTTTTTTAAGTTACACTAAGGGATTATCGTCTTCGTCCTCCGTACTTACCAAATTCTCACTGCTGACAAAGAAGGTGCCTGGTAAAACCAGTTCAAGACCATGGAACATCATAAAATGAGTTTAAAGAAAGAATAAGTTTGAAATGTCCAGAAATATTTTGAGAAATGGGGAGAAGAAAAAAATTTGGATCACAAGAAAAAGTTCATTAAATAGAGAATGCACTTCGCTATTTGGAGGTTATTTTACGAAGAAATTCGCAAAATGTTCTTGGTTCCAAAGAAAAGTTCGCAAAATAGAGAAATTCGCAAAATAGAGGTTCGTTAAATAGAGGTCCGACTGTATATATATATTTGTCATGCATCGCACTTGTCTTTCTTGTTAGTCCCATATTAGTGCATAATGACACCTTAGCTAATCCCTTCAGAATTTTGGCTAAGTCGGAAGTCAGGCACACTATATATGTGCGGAAGAGCTGACTGTGAATGATATTCATTAACTTTTGTTTTTAACATTCGATTACTTCCTCGTATCTGTAAGATACACAGTGATTTCTTGTTTGACTGCAAAGACATCTTTGGAATTCGGTAATGTCCCCTCCCCCCACTTATCTTCCTATTCCGTCTTAACTTTGCAGCCAGTATTTTTCATCTGGAACGGTTTAAAGTCCTTCGTATTACTTGTGCAATGCACAAATAATAAACAAAGGCTTTATTTTATATATGTGTATGAAAATATTTTGTGTATACAAAAAATATTTTGTGTTTGTTACAATATTAATTTATTGTTAAACAAGAACCATAGCCAGAATTTAGTTTCGGGGATTGGAAGAACAATTTTATAGATTTTAAGTTATAATGACTTTCTTTTAAATGAAAGTATATAAAAAAAAACCAGTAACACTTTTCAACAGATTTCGACGTGGGACGGTCTCAGGATCGGACCCGTGCCCTCCCTCTTTTCCCCCAGATTTGAGTCTGAGTTAAAAAAAAAAAAATTTGAAATTCTCAGCAAATTTTCTGAAAGGTTACAGCAGAGGGGGAAAGGAGAGGTAATCCCTTCCTGCTGCTAATTATTTTTGTTGTAGTTTGGGTTAACTCTGTTTATATTCAAGTCAATTTCAGGCTGAGTGGGTTCGGGTTAACCAGATTTCTAAAAAGTTCAGCATATTATTTCAGTTTAAAAACTATACATATAATAATAAATACAGATATTTGTATGTGTTTTTAACGCGATCCTTTGATGAAATACAGGTTTTTATCACGACTCTTTGACGAAATTTGCATTTTCCCCGAACTTATGACAAAATTAGCTTTTTTCCACGACCCTTTGACGAAATTCGCGTTTTTTTTCTGTGATCCTTTGTCAAAATTTGCGTTTTTTCCGCGAGTTTTTGATGAAATTAGAGTTTTTTTTCGTGAACTTTTGCCGAAATTCGCGTTTTTACGAAACCCTTTGTCGAAATTTGCGTTTTTTTCGCGGCTTTTTTGACGAAATTCGCTTTTTTCTCGTCTTTTTGATGAATTTCGCGGCTCTTTGACGAAATTCGCGTTTTTTTATGGAAATGTACGTGTTTTTTTTGTTTTTTCGCTACTGTTTGACGAAATTCGCTTCTTTCCGCAGTCTCTTGTCGAAGAAACGAAAGTCACGTTTCTCTGTGGCCCTTCTTTGTGACCATGCTTTTTTTTTTACGATCCTTTAACGAAATTCACGTTTTTTCCGCTTCCCTTTGACGGAATGCATATATTTTTTAGCAATCCTTTGCCAAAATTTGCGTTTTTTCTGCAGCCCTTTGAGGAAATTTGCGTTTTTTCTGCGGCCCTTTGAGGAAATCTGCGTTTTTTCTGAGGTCATTTGCCGAAATTCGCGTTTTTTTACGCAATCCTTCGTCGAAATTCACGTTTTTCCGCGGCCTTTTGATGAAATTCGCTTTTTTTCTGCGGCCTTTTGAAGAAATTCGCGTTTTTTCCAGATCCTTTGTCGAAATTTGCTTTTTTCCGCGAGGTCTTGACAAAATTAATGGTTTTTCCGCAGCCTTTTGACGAAATTCACGTTTTTCTGTGACCCTTCTTTGTGACTCTGCTTTTTCTTTTTTATTGCGATCCTTTAACGAAATTCGCGTTGTTTCAGCTTCCCTTTGACGAAATGCGTTTTTTATAGCGATGCTTTGCGAAATTAGAGTTTTTTTCTGTGGTCATTTGCCGAAATTCGTGTTTTTTAATGCAATCCTTCGTCGAAATTTGCGTTTTTTCAGCGGCTCTTTGACGAAATTTGTGGGTTTTTTTCGTCTTTTTTGATGAAATTTGCGTTTTTCTGCGGCCTTTTGACGAAATTCACGTTTTTCTGTGTCCCTTTGACGAAATTCCTGTTTTTTCAGCTTCCCTTTGACGGAATGCGTGTTTTTTTAGCGATGCTTTGTCGAAATTTGCAGTTTTCTGTGGTCCTTTGACGAAATTCGCGTTTTTTCTGTGGTCATTTGACAAAATTCGCGTTTTTGCGCAATCCTTCCTCGAAATTTGCGTTTTTTCGCGGCTTTTTGTCGAAATTCGCGCTTTTTCTCGTCTTTTTGATGAAATTTGCGTTTTTCTGTGGCCTTTTGACGAAATTCACGTTTTCCCGTGTCCCTTTGACGAAATTCGCGTTTTTTGCGATCCTTTACGAAATTAGCTTCTTTTTCGCAGCCCTTTGACGGAATGCGTGTTTTTAGCGATCTTTTTTACGAAATTCGCGTTTTTTCCGCGACCTTTTGATGAAATTCGCGTTTTTTCTGCGGCCTTCTGACGAAATTCGGGTTTTTTCTGTGCTCATTTTGACGAAATTAGCGTTTCCTCTAGAATAATTTGACGAAATTCACGTTTTCTCCGCTATCATTTGACGAAATTTGACTTTTTTTTCGCGATCCTTTGACAAACTTTGCATTTTATCTGCGGCCGTATGACATAATTCCGGTTTTTTTCTTGATCCTTTAAAGAAATTGGAGATTTGGAGTTTTTATTGCGAATGATTGACGAAATTGATTTTTTTCGGCGACCATTTGTCAAAAATCGTGATAATTTTTTAAGTCCAAATTTTCGGACTGATGACCGAATTTTTCAAATTTTCGGAAAATTCGGAACAAAGTCACCCTTGCACCCCCCCCCCCCCCAACCCCTCTGGCTACGGCCTTATTGACAAAAATGATTTCTGTTTATAACACAATGCAACGTGTTTCGTAAGATTTAGAACATTATGAAAATTTAAGTCACCCCCCCCCCCCGAAATAAAATCCTGGGTACGCCACTGTCATTGACTAAAGAGTGAGAATTTTTAATGATGTGGTAAGCTTCCCAAAAATCAAGATCAAGGTTAGAAGAACATTTCGGGATAATGACGGCTGAGGAAAAATTGAACCTATGTTGAAAAGACCAACAATGTTGAGCGATAGAAGAACGTTTAGAAGAACGCTTCTGATTTTTAAAATAACCTTCATGCTCTTTTAAACGAAATCTAAGAGCACGTTTAGTCTGCCCAGTATAAGATAGACCACACTGGAAAGTGATTTGGTAAATACCCCAGCTATCTAGGCGATCAATGTGGTGTTTAAGATTTGAAAAAGAGATTTTATTAACAGGAGAAAAAATAACATTAAAATCAAACCTTAAGATTTTAGCAACTTGCTGACTGATTTTAGGGGAAAATGGCAACACAACTAAAGTATTCGAGTTGGAATTAGAATGCTTTTCAGAATAGACGGGTTTCGTCAATTTCTTATAAATAGAATCTATAATATTAGAGGAATAACCACGATCAACAGCAATAGCTTTGAGGTAATTAAATTCAGCACTGAGTAACTGAGGAGTGGAACAAATATTGATAGCCCGAAAAACAAAAGTATTAAAAGCAACTAATTTCTGGTTAGGAGGATGAGAAGAATATCTGTGAGGTGGGAGACTGGCAACAAAAGGTTTACGAAAGACGGTACTCTGAAAACCATTATCACAACGTGTAACAAGGACAGAAAAGAGAGACAGTTATTGGTCTCAATTTCAGAGGTAAATTGAATGCAGGGATCAATGGAATTCATCATTAATCATATTCTCTCTATTAGAAATTCCATTGATCGCTGCATTCAATTTACCTCTGAAATTGAGATCAATAACTGTCTTTTAATTTTTAAACGTTGGTTTTCTGCTTTTGTGTCTTTTCTTTGCGACATGCGAACGCGATCGTTTCCGGTCTGCTCAATTCCTAACCTTTGGAATCTAGAAGATGACATTCCCGAAATATAAATGAGGACAAGTACATCGAACTGTTCATGTTATCTGGTAGGAAAGATTAAGTTTGTTAGAAAATATGTATTGTATTTTTTTTGTTGTTGTTGTTTACATTGATATAATAAATCCATTTTAATATATACTTGTAATAATTTGGAAGGTTTTCTTCCTATGACCTTACATCAACCATTTTATATTCGGTGTATAACACGCACAAAGAAAAATGAAGTGTTTTTTTAGAGTTAAAAGTGTGTATTATACGCCGAGACATACCGTAATTGTTTTGTTTTGTTTTGTTTTACAAAATTTCCGGTCGATTTACAAAGAATACTATGCTTTTGCGCATGCCTGAACAATCCATTCCAATATCAAACTAACTCATTATGCTCTTTACATAATGCCCCTTCATTTTGAGTCCTACATCCAGTTGGTTAAATTAGTATCGAGCTTTCGCTTTTCTCCTGTTAAATAAACATATTTTTAACCAAATAATTTATTAAACTAGAGAACAGGAATTCTGCTTTTTCAGAATTTCGTGTCGCCCCCGGCATTTCCATTACTTCATTTTCTTCTGATGGACTGGTGGCTTCTATTATTATGAAACAGCCATTATAAATGAAGCGTTAGGTGAAGATGAAAGAGCAGTCGTAAAAAATTAGAACTCTGATTTTCTGGTCAGAATGGGGGAAAAAGTGACAAAAAATTATGGCCATTTTTCCTCCCATTCAGACCAGAAAATCAGAGTTCTAACTTTTTACAACTGCTCTTTCATCTTCACCTAACGCTTCATTTATAATGGCTGTTTCATAATAGTAGAAGCCACCAGTCCATCAGAAGAAAATAACTTGGTTAAGCAGGACTCTATACTGCAGTACAAAACATATTTCAATTTTAAGACTTAAAGCACACGTTTTATTTTATGTAAAAGGACGCCATTCGCATCCGCTTAAGAATTCCACATTTACGATCTACTCTTAAACATCTACAGTAAAGCATACATAGTATATCACTATCGCCGAATAATGCACAAATGCAAGAAAAAGATTCCGTCATTCAAGAAAATCGACAAAAAACAAACGGCTATCTAATGATTCATAGATACTTAAATTAAATATAGTTTATAATAGCTCCATTGCTTTAACAGAAATCATTCGTTTATATATTTTTTTTCAAAATAGCACGTATTTTAATTACATTTTCTTTCGGTTGTTATGAGAAAATGACAACAAAAATATATAATTACTATTTTAGTACTATTTTTCTTTTACTTTCTACAGAAATGGAGTAATTCTGTTGCAATTATAAAGCAAATGGCTCTAAAAACTACAAAAAAAATTAATATTTCAACAATAAATGGAGATACAGTTTTCAAACAAAATGCATTTAAAAGAACTTTTTCTTTCCAATACGACGGTATAAAAATCGAAAATGTGCGATGCTTAGAAATTAAAAAAAATTTCTATGGAGTATTTAATCGTACTGCTTTTTTTTACGGCTAGCTTCTGTAAGGTAACGTTATTTTTTGGAATACACAAAATAAGCTGGGAGAAAGAAATAGCATACCGTACCGGGGGCTAATAAAATGAACTTTGTAATCTATTGTAAATTTTATGTGGCATTCAGCTACAACATTCGGACTTACTCTTATGTTCTCCCTCTGATTAAAGAAGTTTACTAGTCGCTACCAGTGTCCACATAACGGCAAAAGCTCCTCCCACGTAAGAAAAGGTAGAGAATTGTCTGTCATGTAATTATATAAATTTACATATACAGAGTGACCCAAATTGATAAATTACAATTTTGAAGGAAAAATGAATAATTTACAAATATTTTCAATATATATATTTTTTTTAATTTCATAAAAGAAACATGGGAAGACGGAATTACCAAAAAGAGAGAAAGAAAAACCTCTTCTTAGTATTACACTCAGAAAACAAGTGGGCAAGTGTGATCACAGATCGCACAGAGGGTTTCGTTTAATATTCCTTTCAAAACACTTTATCCATTTGAAAAGTCTGTTAGTTCCACATTTCGCAACCAGGGGGCGCACTCTATTCTACACAACCTTTATCCGAACGAAACTCCGTTTTACAACCTATCCGTAGATATAGTAGTCGAGGGGATCGAGTCCATAGCACCCAAGATAGGTAGGCACCCCCTGGCGGTAAAAAGTGGAACTCAAAGATGTAAGGCTATGTGCATAATATTAAAGAGTGGTCAAAGAGGTGTCGGCAAAAGTTAGAAAAGTACCCACCGGGTGCAATGGAGGGAGGTTAGAAAAATTGCTTAAAATACACAAGTTAGAGACCGGAGGAGTAAATATAAGACTTGTTGAAATTTTTATGATTTGTCGTGTGATCGCAAGTGTTCAGCTATAATTATGCAAAATTTCAAGTCTTCAACTTAATTAGGGACTCAGTTGGAAAAAAAAAGCTTAAAATATACAAGTTAGAGACCAGAGGGTTAAACATAAGACTTTTTCAAAATTTTATGATTTGTCGTTTGATGTGGGGTGTTCAGCTATAAGTATGCAAAATGTCAAGTCTTCAACTTAATTAGGGGCTCAGTTAGAAAAAAAGCTTAAAATACGCAAGTTAGAGCCCAGAGGGTTAAATGTAAGACTTTTTCAAAATTTTATGATTTGCCGTTTAATGTGAGATGTTCAGCTATAAGTATGCAAAATTTCAAGTCTCCAATATATATAGTTTCTGAGAACGAGCTCTGTGACGGACAGACAGACATAGGAGCGAGACGAATAGGGTTTCGTCAGATGAACGAAACCCTAAAAAAGAAGAACAATTGTTTAATATATATTTTTCCGGTCTTAAAACTGCTATCACTTAGAAGCCTGGGCTATTTCAACCACACATCTCCCTCTGGACTGAGGGTATTTGGTACTTTTCATGATTTTTTAAAAGATACTTGGAAAGTATGTATTTCAATATTTTTTTATTATGCACTTCAAACTGTTCTTATTCATAATCAAAGAACTATTTAAATGTACTAAAAATTAATATTTAATGCGAAATTATTGAAAAAAGCATACTTTATATTTAAAAAATAGTTCCGCATAAGAAAACATCATTTTTTAACAAAATTTTACATATACTTCAATAAAAACTTACCCAAATGTTGTACAAATATCTGAAAATAGGTTTTATTTGTATATAAACACATTATTTAGTATAATTTGCTTTTGTGTAGTATATTTCAAAGCTCAAAGAGCAACACCACATGATTCACAATAAGTTCGAATTAACCTCTGATTCTAGATATTTTCATATACTTACTTCTGTTTAGTGCTGCCACCTATATTTTTTTAAATAAAAGGTTCGTAGATAATATGTGAAAATAGCCTGCGAACGTGTATTGTAGGTATTTTTATAGCTCAGAGAGTTGAAAGTTGACCCCGAGGGACTCTCAGGCTTAGTTCTCTTCACCGAAAACGGCAACTCGAGTGACAGTCGATCTTAGACCTCTAAGTGTTTATAGTTATTCAAATATTAGGTTGAACAAAAAGTTCTGGGAAATTTCTAATTTAATAGTTACCAGAATTTGTATCGTATATAGGAGTACTAGTGGTATGTATATCTAAAGGAGTTCAGGAATTTCGGCTCCAAACAAAATGCCTACTAATCAGTATGATTTGCGTGCGTTGATTCGGCATCATTGGAGAAAAGGTCTAACGATTCTGAAAGCCGTCGATGACATTAATGAGGGTGAAGGTGCGGCGACAAACGTATTTCCAGCAATTCCAGAATCTGGCGGAACGATGGCAGAAAATTCGTAGGCTATGATCGTCTTTACTTTGAAGAATAGTCCTTGTTGCTTTTGTTGTTAATTTGCGTGTAACAAAGCAACTTTCACAAATTTCCCAGAACTTTTTGCTCAACCTAATATAAGAAAGTATGTGATCATTATATAAAGTTTTATTTTACAGTAGAACCTCGGTTATCCGAAGTAATTGGGACCGACCCTCTTTCGGAAAATTGAAATTTTCGGATAATCGAGAATGCTTCAATTTTAAGACTAATTATAAATATATGCAATATTTCTTATTATGGTAACAAGTGCGTAATAAAAATAGAAACAAGAATAAATTACCTGAATTTTAATTTTGAAATTAAGTATATTTTTCATATATCATAAGGGTTTGAAAAAAGGTTTTGTTTGTCGCAATTTCGATTGCCTTTGCTTTGAAGCTCTATCGCGGAGTTTTTTAATATTATTAGTTCATCAGTATCACAGTCTTTCTGCTGCTCCAGCCATGCCAAACCTTTTGCAAAACATTCAAAAGCTTCAGAATTGCAAATTGTTCGTTTTCTTCGTTCCACTCCGCAGCTTGCACTCAAGTTAAATTCAAAGGAACTCTAAGAAAGGGGATCGAAAATATTTATATGTACTCGTAGCTCAGAAAGAACCGCTTGCACACAAAGAATATGATAGTTTAAAAAAAAAAAAAAAAAAAAAAAAAAAAAAAAAAAAAAAAAAAGCTTTCACAATAAATTTTTCACAGAAGAAATGTGATAGATCAACAAAAAAAAGAGAGAGTTTTAAAAATGGATTTCGGTTAAAAGAGTTTCGGATAAAAGAGGTTCTACTGTATTTAAATTTTATTTAATTTGTAATTTTTTTAAGCACAACTAAAGAATTACTTCATATTGAATAAGCTTTAATTTTGGATTCGCGTGTTTTAAGCTTCTAGAAAACGATTTCATAATTTATAAAATTCATAGGGCTATTAAAATTGTTTTTCTTAAATTTATTTCTAAAATATATGTTTCTGAAATTAATTTTTTTAAAAAATGAATTGTAACCTATGGATGTTTTAACAGTAATAGATTTCTAGAAACTTCAAATATGTGAATCCAAAATGACAGCTCATTCTGCTAAGAAGTTCTTGATTTATGGGGAAAACTATCCGCATTACAATTTATTCAGCAACGATTACTAACTTATTCAGCACTAGGAGTTCCAAATTTTAAATCTTCATAACTCCTAAACTAATTGACAAAATGACTTCCCGCTTCGTATCCGATGGTAAATTTTTCCGAAAAGCTAAACAGGATGTAAAAACTGGGTGTTCGTATTGAAATTTTCAGAGTTTGGTGCAATTTCAGTATCAAATAAACGATCCCCTTAGCTTATTCTTTTAACATATTTTTTTTTTTTTTTTTTTTTAAGGCATAATTTTCGAATGGCTATTTCTGTGGGGGCTTTCTGTGACAATGTGAGATTTAATTGTATGGGATGTTCTTTTTTTGCCCGACTGTATGCAGGGTGCGACAGGTATTTAACAACACGCATTATAAATGAATTACCACCCTGCACATCATGGTTACAAATCCTTTTCTGTTGCATCTAAACTTGTCAGGACCTAGACTAGCTGGGGAAATGAAGAGGCATGCTGTCATTGTCTCATTGGCTGAAGAACACTCACATTTAGAGACTGCTTCCTTCTTGGAACTCGCCCGGTCATTCGTCTTTAAAGTAAGAAGCGAACACCAGTTTTGATGTGGCAACCGTTTCATACACGGAATGACATTGTTGATGGTATGACATTATCAAGACGCCGTAATTTGTAATACGTGTCGGTGAAAATCATAGGAAGTCGATGAGGGCACTCACTAGGAAGCTGCATGTTGATGACATAGATTAATACTATGTTCACACTACGATACTTAAGATATCTTAGGCCGCCGAACTCTCTTAATTTTGAAGTGGTACCCTCCCGGAATTGGAAACCTGTTCACATGGAAAAACTCACTTAAGATAACTCAGTGAACGTCACTGTGTTGTTTGCGCATGCGCTTAACATAAAACCGCCCGCAACACCCAATCAGTTAATGCGAAGCTTTACATCCAGCGAGAGTGAATGGTCGTGACTGTCTCTAGCCCGAAGAAAGTTGAAACTCTCTCAGAGAGTTTGTGGAACTCCCTCAGAGAGTTCGGAGGTTTAAGATAGTTCCGATAACGCAGTGTGAACAGGGTATAAGGACCAAGATGGGACATTTACGGCAAAATCTGTAGTAATGGCAACAGTACTAGCGTCACTACCGACAAGGGGGAAGAATTAACAAGCCTCCGAAATTTACGTATGTTGAAGAAATATGTTTAGTCTATATGCTTTGAATATCTATTCTTTCCTAAAACGAAGCTGGTCAGCAGAAGTCAGACGATATTCTATTCATGCTTGCTTTATTTATTCAGCTGCTTTTTTTTTTTTTTTTTTTTTTGTTTGTTTGTTTACCGTACTTGTATTGTTCATCTTTAATTTACAAAATGATACTTAGAGTAATAATGCAAAAGAAAAACCCTTCAAAATTCTGTTAATAACATAAATATGTAAATTTATGACATTAAATTGTAAAAAATCAAATTCAGGTATTGAGTGTAATGTCAATACCTCTATTTATTTTTAACTGTTAGATTTATATAATTCTAAAAATTTGTCTAAAGGAATTTTTCCCCATCTGTAATTTTATTATTATTTCTTATATGTTCATATTATAAATATTATTGAATTGATTGTACGTTATTTACATTAAAAACAATATTTTTGTTTTATCTGTAAGAAAGTGAAAATGCGCAAATTTTAAAAGATTATTGTACGATTGTTTAATACGTTAAACGTCATAAATTAATAAAACATCGGCTATAAAAATTTTCCTACCGAATGGGAATATTTATGAAATTTTCTGGGATTTGTAGTGTTTTTATATTACACCATTACTTTATGTCGCTTTAAATCCAATTATATCATATTTGCTTCATATATAGCATTCAAGACGAAATTTTTACCCTGTTTGTCGTTGCACTTAAATCGTTCACTCATCATGTAAAAAAAAAAAGCATTTATCCGTGCATGAACATTGAATAGATATTAGATATATAAAATAGAATATCTATTCTATGTTCATTTATCGGTGTAAGATTCTATAGATTCTATTGAAAACGTAAACATGCAACATTAAAACAAGTCGGAAATTGCTCGTCAAACGTGGCAAATGAGGTGCGTTCGCACTAAAACTAGTTTTATAATTATTTTTTGTACCCCATATTGTACTGAATATATATATTTTTTAACTTCATAAGTGGATAGTCTGTAACATCATTAAAATCCACTTGCAATAATTTTTTTCCCATTCCCCGTAATGTAACGGAAAACTTTTGACTGTCCCTGTAATTAAACTATACATCCGATTTTCATAAAATTTGAAATGGCTCAACAAAATTTTGCAACAATTATATATTTAAATTTTCAGACCATTCGGAAGGTTGTAACATCATTAAAACGCACTTGCAATATTTTTTCCCCATTGGCCGTAACGTAACGGAAAACTTTTGACTGTCACTGTAATTAAACTATACATCCGATTTTCCCAAAATTTCAAATGGCTCGACAAAATTTTGAAACAATTATATATTTAAAGTTTCAGACCATTCGGAAGGCTGTAACATCATTAAAATGCATTTGCAATAATTTTTCCCATTGGCCGTAATGTAAAGAAAAACTTTTGACTGTCCCTGTAATTAAACTATGCATCCGATTTTCATAAAATTTCAAATGGCTCGACAAAATTTTGCAACAATCATACATTTAAAATTTGAGACCATTCGGTTGGGTAGTTTTTGCTCTGTTATATGCGGACAGACAGACAGACAGACAGACAGACGGACGGACTGAACGACGACTATAGGTGCTACGTATTTATATAATTACGAACGCACCTAAAAAGAAAGATCAGAATAAGGTAGATACTCAATAGTAAAAATTTTACAAGAATGGGGAGTTTCTTCCCCATTGTCACTAAAAGCTCTACGATCGTAATCGCATTACCATTACGCTCTATGGAAATGTCCCATCTTGTATGCTAATCTATGGTTGATGAGGCCACCAGCGGATGTGTGATTCCTGGGGACCTTCGTTAGAGGTCGTACGCGATGAGGAGAGGACAGTTCTTGTCCAAGAGAGCCAGGGATAACCTCCTGGCCAGAGCCAAACGCCTCCTTAACAATCTGAAACATGAAGAGGATCCAGGAATGCTGTTGTTTACTTCAGATGAGAAAAACTTTGTCCAAGTCCAGAAAGTGAGCCGCAAACAAATCGGTGGCTATATAAAATCTCCGAAGAAGTTCCGACCGTCATGCACAGAAAATTTCCAGCCTCACTTATTCTGGTGGGTATTAAGCAGCTAAGACGGCCTGATGCCTCCAGATGTCTTTCTTCAAGGTGCCAGAGTCAACGCCGTTGTTTATACCAAGATGCTAAAGCTCTGGATTACTTCTATCGCACGCGGGAGGCCGTACGTTTCACAACAAGACTCTGCACCATCTTATATAACCCATAAAACCAAATAATGGATTGCTAAAAACATCCATGAACATTTCATCCTCAACTTGTTGCCCCCAGCTCCCCAGGTAATAACCCGAAGGGCTATTGCGTATGCGGCGTGGTTAAGAGGAATTCCGAAAGGCATCCACTCAACACTGCTGCGAAGCTCAGGGCAACCGTTTGTATTTAATGGCAAATGTTCCCAACACACATCTAATTATTGCCTGCAGTTGTTTTCGACAGCATGTAGAGGCAGTTATTGCGGCGTACGGTGGTTTGAATGCGTGATCACGGTAAGTAGAACTAAGTATTCTAAGTACCGTGTGCGTGATGTCATGCATTGTGTATGTGGTCACCTGTACGAAGCGTTAAAAATGTAAAAAATGCTCCATCTCTACTGTCTATTTAGGTTTGAAAGCAGGCGTTATTTTATTCTCAAATACCTGTCGCACCCTGTATATACAATGTTTTCACACTTACACACATCTTTTTCTCACATATAGATATGAGGTTTCAAAAAGTGCGATAACAGGCTCCTCACCGGAAAGCTTTATTCGCGAATTCAAAGAGATACACCACCTAGTAAGGCACTAATATATATTACTTTTATACGTAGCCACCACGGGTTGTCCAAATATTTGTTCCATCGGTACCTCAAAGTTTTCCACCCCAATTAGTAATTTAGTCTATATGCATATCGTTATCATTTTTTTTTTCGAGAAATACTTGGTTAAAAAATCCAAAAATATTTTTTTAATTAAAACAGTAAATGAAAATATTTAATGAAGTAACTACTTTAATAAAACATTTAAAATAAAATCAGTGAATCGTATCTTTAAAACATATTTTTCATGTATTAATAAACAAATGGCAGTTACTTAATTGAAACTTCATTTTTATTAATTAAGGTGAATAGTTAACAGGGTTTGCAATAATGGAAATGTTTCTATTATTCTAATTAAATGAACACGCTGTGAATTTGTTGACAGTTTAAGTGAAAACTGACAGCTGGAGAATTTTATTTTTTTATTTAATTAGCAGAAAAATGTCTAAATTACAACTGATATTTTTCATTGAGCAAAAAATAAATATTTTACAAACATTTTCATTAAATTGTTTTTGATATTATTTTAATTTTATGAAAGAAATGAAATGAGAAATGCAATATTTCAATAAAAGGAAAAACAGAATGCTAAAAAGAAGCTGTTTTTAAAATAATTTAAAACAAAAACAAATGTCTTTAGTGTGTTTTTTCTGTTTTAGAATCGTTAAAACATATTTAAATAAACATAAGATTATTATAAAAAAATTATTTCTTAAACATATTGTAATTTAGTTACTCTTTGATTCTTTTTATTTTTCGAATATTTTTCTAAAATAAAAAAATAATATTAATGACTGAAAATTTAAAGATAGTTATTTTAAACGTTTAAAAATATACATGGAAAAATAATCTTTTTTTCCCGTTGATTCGTTTTAAAATAATTCCATTTTCAAATTTTCTCTTTTTTTTAATTTATTTTATTATTAGGTGCGTTCGTAATTATATAAATACGTATCACCTATAGTCGTCTTCTGGTCCGTCCGTCTGTCCGCCTATAACAGCGCCAAAACTACACAACCGAATAGTTTGAAATTTATAATATATAGAATCGTTGCAGAATTGTGTCGAGTACTTCCAAATGTTATGAAAATCAAATCAAAACTTAAAAAGATATTAATGAAAATTTTCTTCATTCTATTAAATCCTGTCATACGTCATTAATTCAATGATAGCCCATGATAGGTCATAATTCAACGTTGCCATAATGATTATTCTGTTAAATCATACCATATGTAATGAATTCAATGATATCCCATGATAGGTCATAATTCAATGTTGCCATGGCGGTTTCGTCAGATTTTAGATGCAGTCCTGTTATTTTCGCATGACTGAATTTAATGTATTTAAAATCGTAATGAATTTCGTATTCATGCATTTTTGCATAAGAGTACAACAGTTATGGAACCAAGATCTGACTATTTATAAAACTAATTAGAGTACGAACGCACCTCATTTGCCACGTTAGACGTACAATTAAAGACTTGTTATTATTACCAAGGGTCTCTGCCCAACTACGGTTACGCTCGCAAATCCCCATAAAGCATATAGCATTTAAAAATATATATATTTTTTTTACTTTTGTTTAGCTTCACTTGTTTTTAACACTTTCCAGCAAAGTTGAAAAGTGTTTATGACTTCGGTTTGTCTGGCGGTCTATCCGCGATCTAACTCCCGTAAATATACTCGGATTACCCTGAAATTTTAGGATGTTATTAATGTTTACCATAGCACGTTCCCTATTTCAAATGAAGTTTCTAGCATGTTTAGTTCATTTACAGGGACAGTCAAATTTTTCCGTTACATTACGACCTATGGGGAAAAAAACGTTTAAAATGATTTAAAATGATGTTACATGCTTTCAAACATAATAAAATTGATATGCATTTATAAAGTGCACTAAAATATGTATTCTGTAGAATATGCAGTGCGAAAAATAGTTATTATTCGTTTACAGGGCCACAGAAAGGAATCCCGTTACATAATGATATAGGGGTGGAGGGAATTGTTTGCGGCGTATTTTAATTATGTTCAATTATTTCATGTATAATGAAATTGATATACGTCGCTGAGGTTTACTATAACTTATTTCATGTATAATAGGAAGTGCATAGCATTTACAGGGAAACACAAAAGATTTCAGATACTATATTGTATCCGAAGTACTGTACAGTAGCGATGACTGCTGGAAATGCATTTTTAATTATGTTATGTGCTTTTATGTTTCACTATATTTATGCATAGTATATGGTGCCTATGAATGCTGTAATTCATATACAGGGCTACACAAAAGAATTCGTAATGGTTACTGGGTATGATTGAAAATTGCTTAAATCTGGTTTTAAATAAGTTATGCATTTTTTCGCTGAGCTGCATTTAGTTTACTAAGAAATGTTTGTAGAACATAGATAAAATGATATACAGGGTCACGCAAAGAATTGGATACATGGCCGTCTATAAATGATAATTTTTGGAAGTGTGATTCCAGTAGTTTTAAGAGTATTTTACTTTCATTAAACTTTAGCTAAATAGTGGCGTGTAATAATGGCACTAAGGTTAACTACAGGGTTGTACAAAAGTATACAAATATATTTCCATCTATTAGTATAAAATGCTGAAGGAGAGATTTCAACCTGTTATGCGTTTTCTTGCTAAACTAAGTTTCTCCATTATATAGTATATATATCAGCTTGCAAATCAAATGCAGGGTTGTTCAAAAGAATTGGCATATATATTTGCTATGGACGGTAACTACTGAAATCAATTTTTTAAATGTTTTATGCGTTTTCTAAAATGTTTAGTTAGTTCTCTTATATACTTTATTTCCCTAAATAACGAAGTTTTGTTAAAGCATCCAGGAAATGTTTCATAATCTATGCTTAACGCATGTTTTTTCTTTCTTGTTTTTGCGTAAAGATGGAATTTTGTAAACAATTTTTCACTCACGTCCTGATAGGCTAGGATTCTAAAAGTTCTGTACAGGGATTTATTTCTGATGACAATGCAACATTTTAATATTTTAAAAACTTAATTATAAATTAATAAAGTCGTTTTAAAGTATTTTTCCGTTAACAGGGCGCAGGTGATAAATCGTCTTAAATACTTTATGCATGCAACTGTATACGAGTTGCAGCAATAATGCAATTATTTTATGCGCCAAATCACGCTCGCTAAAATAAGCCACTTGACTGTGAACATGCAACAAAGAAATATTTGAAACACTAAAAAGTTGAAAATAAAATGTAAATAAAAATAAAGAGTGGTATATATATTTTTTAATACGGTTTTATCAATTGTTTGTTTAATATTTATTAAATTATGATTATACTTTGAGAGAACAATTTGGAAATCCTGAATAGATGAAAGTATACTGCTTTTTTTTCATTCCTGTTGCCCCGTCTTATAAAAGAAACAAAGCAAAAATTATATATTTTAAATAAATTCACTAGTTCCCACTTTATACCAAGCACAAATCAAATCGATGCTATTTTTCCCTAAATAATCGGGGTTATTATAACGGAATTATTTAGGAATACTCGCCAACCCCCGTTCAGACACCGCAGTCTCTAAAAGCACGCTAATTTGATCGGCTTTAAAAAGATTTTGGAAGATTGAATTATAATTTAAACAAGTAAGAAAAAATCATGCGTCAATCATAGATTATGAAACACTTTCCAACACATTCAGTATAATGTAACAAAACTGCACCGTTTTAAAAATTAAAATATTACGTCTAATTCAATCATATGGAAACGCATAATACATTTCAAAACCCAGTTTCAGCTGTTCCCGTCCACAATCGGAAAATTATGCGAATTTTTTCAGCAGCCCTGTATATGATTTATAGATTTTAATCTATTAGCTACATGCAAGCCAAAATTTAGTTCACTTAAGAGATACATATACTTCAGTTGAAAATTTACCTTCAGCAATTTCCTCTAATAAGGAGAACGGTACGTGAATACTTTTGTGCAGCCCTGTATTTGAGGTATGGAATTTATATGTAACGAGTAAGATGCAAAAAATTAATTAAATTTAAAAGCGCATACCGAATTTTAAACCGTGCACTCCAGCAATTATGACTCAAAGACAGTACTGCACTGTAACCGATTTCTTTTGTGTGTCCCTTTAAATGAATAAAAAATGCTATGAATGTCCTGTTCTAACGGGGTCGTAATGAAATTCAGTGATGTATATCAGTTTCATTACACTTGAAATAGCATAATGTCATTAAAATACTCTGCAAACGATTTTTCCCCATATACCGAAATGCAATGGAATACTTTTAAGTGCCCCTGTAAATGAACGATTAATCCTACATACTCCCTATACAATTCCAAGCATGATTTGGGAACCCTAAATAACCTTTATCAATTTTATGAAAATTCGAGTATACGGGAGTTATTCCCCATATACCATAATGTAATGGAATAATTTTGAGTGCCCTGTAAAGGAACGATTAATCCTACATACTCCATGTACAATACCAAACATGCTTTGGTGACCCTAAATAACCTTTATCAATTTCATGAAAATCCGAGTATATTTACGGGAGTTATTCCCCATATACCATAATGTAATGGAATACCTTTGAGTGCCCCTGTAAATGAACGATTAATCCTACATACTTCATATACAATACCAAACATGCTTTGGTGACCCTAAATAACGTTTATCAATTTCATGAAATTCCTGGTATATTTACGGGATTTAAAGCGTGGACAGACGGACAGACAAACCGAATGCATAAACATTTTTCAACTTTGTTGGAAAGTGTTAAAAACAGTGGCGATCTCCCTATAAACGGGTTTCTATTCATTTCTCTTTGATTGGGGAATTTTAGGGAAAAATCAGCTGCTGTTAAAATATACAATGGCTGTTTTCGTCTTTGATTAAATAAAATCAGTTAAACATTTCAAAATAAGCTAATATAAAATGAATTAAGTAAACAGAGTCTTTGTCTCCCGGTATTTTTTAACAAAGCAAGAAGAAAGTTCTTTTAAATAAGATATTTTAAATGTATCTTTTTTAATCTGACGCAATTTTCACCAAACTTTTCTTTCTCTTTTTAATATTCACGTGAAAATACTTTTGTTATAAATGAAATAATATTTGCGCTGAAATAGTTGAAAAGATCATCTAAAAATATCAAATAAATGTCTCGCGCAATTTTTAAATTTAAACTGTTTTGCAAAATTATTTTTTGTTCATTTTACGTAATAAGTGTAATGTGACGTAAATGTGACGTAATTTATCCTATTTAAGACTTCTAACGCATGTTAATGAATTTATTCTTTTACAATATTCTTTCTCTTTTAAAATTCACGTGTAAATATAATTTTTATGACGTAATTTTCAATGAGTTCCTGCTTTTTATATTTTCTGTTTATAATAGTCACGTGTAAATAATTTTTTTATTTGAAACAAACATTATTGTTTGTGCTGTTTATACAGTTGGCAACAGTTTAAATTAATACTATTTTCTAAAATATGTAAAAAATATCTCTCGAAATGCTGAAAATTTGAATTTAAAATAGAAATAAAACCTCAAAAAATGAGTCAAATTAAAGAAATAAATGCAGTTTGCACACCGGGAAATTCTAATGCATAATATGATTTAAAAATGATTAAATTCCCATGTATAGTTTTTGCTCCTATAAAACTTTTTTAATGGAACGATTTTGTCCAACTTTAGCATTAAATATCTCTTAAAATAATTCTTCGATTTGAAAACTGTCTGCATCAGTGTGTTTATCAAACATTTCTCTATAAAACCGTCGATTTTCTTATTTTTGTATGCAATATTTTTCTTAATATTAACTGATAAAGACCTCCGGTCACAAAAAATTCAAAACCGGCGGCGGCGGCGGCGGTGACAGCGTAAGTTACTTTTTTTTTTTTTTAGGATAGAGAGAAACAGTGAATTAAGACAAATATTGAATGCATGTAAAAGAGTGTTAAAAAACTTTTTTTACTTTCATGTAAGGATCGACCGTAACAGGTTTTTAAGACCTGAACCGATTTCGGCAATCTGCTCATTTTTGGTCGAAAACGAAAATGTCCAAAAAAAATTCTTTAAGTAATGAATATTGACATAAATATACAGAATTATTAATTAATTATACGTGTAATTGTACGTGTTGCCCAAGTTGGCTGTGTGCCTCGGACCAAAACTTTTTATTTTCATATAAAATAAAATGTAATTAATTCCTTAACGACACAAAATTATTTTCTAATTATACGAATTTCATCCCATTAAAAGATGTTTTAGGTCCACATACCTCGATTTATCTTTTATAGGGATTTTTGTAAATGATCGTCTGTCCTACTAGAACTTTCTCAACGAGTATTCGAAACATTTCTGCGGTTTCAAACTAAAAATTTTCTATTACTATTATGCCTGCATTTTTGAATGAGCACGTGAGAAGCGTCTTCAAAGTTTAGCCATATAAGCATTTTTTGCTTTATAATTTGCACTCACGTCTTGACTGATAACTATAAGTAGTGAAGTTCATAGCAATCAATAAAGTGTGCCTCATTTGAGCCTATACAGCTCAAATCAATGAGTCATGTGGAAAATGCCCGTAGAAAGAAACGAGATTTTTAGAATACAGATCCGGCCGAATTCTGGGTAGCATTTTCGCCGAAAACGAATTTCCGGCGAAACTTAGATTTTTGGGCCGAAAACAAATTTTCGGTCGATCTCTACTTTTATATTTATTAATATTCCTTTTTTACTTTCTTCTATCTTTACAAGAAGAAAGTATTAGATTCGTGAAAAATTTCGACTCCCGGTTTTCGATGAATTTACACATTTTAGAAGGTTCTGAACACGATTTGATGGTTTTTAGAAAATGTCTGTCTGTCAATCTGTGAGTGTGTATGTGGCCAAAATTTTGTGGACGCTGTATCTCAAGAACTAATGCACGGAATTTCATAAAACTTAAATTCAGTTAGACCTTGATATAAACTGGTTCTGATTACTTTTTGCTGTAAATCACCCAACAGGTGGCGCTGCTGTGCTGCATTTTTCACGATTTCGGCAATAGCTGTATCTCAAGAACTAATGCACGGAATTTCATAAAACTTAAATTCAGTTAGACCTTGATATAAACTGGTTCTGATTACTTTTTGCTGTAAATCGCCCAACAGGTGGCGCTGCTGTGCTGCATTTTTCCCGATTTCGGCAATAGCTATATCTCAAGAACTAATGCACGGAATTTCATAAAACTTCAGACTCAGTTAGTTCTTGATATAATTCGGTGCTGATTACTTTTTGGTGGAAATCGCCCAACAGGTTGCGCTGCTATGCTGCATTCTTCTTGATTATCGCAATAGCTTTATCTCAGGAACTAATACACAAATTTTCATCAAACTTCAGATTCAGTTAGTCCCTGATATAAATTAGTGCTGTTCAGTTTTTGCTGTAAATCGCCCAACAGGTGGCGCTGCTGTGCTGCATTTTTCACGATTTCCGCAATAGCTGTTTCTCAAGAACTAATGCATTAATTTTCATCAATCTTCAGATTTAGTTAATACCTAGTATAAATTGGTCCTAATTAGTGTTTCGTGAAAATCGCTCAACAGGTGGCGCTGCTATGCGGAATTTTTTATGATTTCCGCAATAGGCCTATCTCAAAATTTAATTCACGGATTTTCATCAAACCTCAGATTCAGTTAGAAGTTAACATAAGTTACTGATGATTAGATCTTGTTGTAAATCCTCAAACCGGTGGTGCCGATATACTGCATTTTGCATGATTTACACGATTTTAGCGATAGTTCTATCTCAAGAACTAATGCACGGAATTTCATATCTTTAGAATCCTCATGATGGGCATAGATTGCAAATTAATTCTGGCACTGTACTAGAGAATTTTGAAATATTAGCATGCCTGAGATAGAAGAAAGTTTTGGATTTGCATATCCGACTAGTTATTTACTATTGTGAAATACATCTAGACAATTTCAATTTCTTTCTAAACATTTCTCATTTATTTCTGAAATAAAAAGCATTAAAATTTCTATCTATACTATTATACTATTATTTGGTAGCTTTTCCATAATTCATTCCACATTTTATTGGCTGCCAAAGTTGAGATTTAATCTTCAATTTTTATTTTCATAAGGTTTGAAAATAGATTTGCACTATTTTGAACATTTATGAAGGATATCAACTTACAAATAAAATAGAATAAAATATTAGCATTATATTTATAAACCTTCTTAGTGCCTGATGTAATCTTTTCTTTTATATTTATTTTACAGAATATTCTATAAATAGAATATTCTGTATAAGATATCTAATTTTTTTTTAAATGAATCTTTGATCATCCGAAAATAAAACTTTTTTATTAGTACTGTAAAAAAGTACTTTTCTATAACTGAGAACAAGATATAAGCTACGCATTTTGAATCGAAACCGAATCTACCTGTTAAGTTTTACATCATTATAATTTTGCTGCAAATACACTATTTTTAAAACCATTTGGTGTGTTTTTCGAAAACAAGACAATAATTTTTTTAGTACCTGCTGATGAAAATTACCCTATTTTATGTTTCTGCGAAAAAGCAATTTTTAAATTGGTACACTAGCTCTGTAACAGGAAAATGTTTTAATTTATGATATTGCCTAACTTTTTTGTTCAATATTTATCAAAAAAAAAAAACATAGACTGTTACATTTATAAATTGGACTAACTGTTCCAATTTTTTTTTTTTTTTTTTTTTTTTTTTTTTTTTGCCTACTAAATTCGGATAGATTTATTTTTAAAAGATAAAAATATATATGGTAGATGAATATTCTTAGAAACGGCGACTCACAAACATAAAATATATATGAAAATGAAATATTTGTATTAAATTGTGACATTAGTTGTCAGATGCAGTATCGAATTAGATTTGCGGAATATTGCGATACAGAATGCCTAGTTAATATTATGTTGCGTTAATACATGCGATAGTAATTCTCGTGTCAATGTTCTGTAGACATGGTATATACTGTTTTATCTTGAATTGGAAGTAGCAGTTCTTTTTTGTGGCACTGCTTACAAAAAAAGAGGAGAGTTTTGTTGCATTTAAAAAATGGGTAAATGATGAAACAATTGCAAACAGTTTGAAAACGATATTCAACAGTGTTATACAGTTTTGATGCGGTTATATTCTTCAATAAACTCAATCTAAAAAATGCTGCGTTTTAGACGCAAGACTGTTGTTCGCGCTTTTGAAAGGAGAGAAAATTCGCAAACAGATGGTTATATATCAAAAAGTATCTCTTTGTTTTATTGGATATTTGCAATTCATAGCAGTAGTTCTAACATTGGTTTTCATACTCCCAAAATGTGCTTAATGTCCATATTTTCAATCGCGAATGATATTTTCCTGATATATATCATAACCGTTCCATGGACAAAACTGGGTAACTTCCCAGAACTAGAGTTTAAAAAGATAGCGGCAGAAAACTGCATACAGTTATGCGCTCTGGCGTTTCGAATATTGATACATTGTAGAGGTACAGCGATTCTTAGTATCCCACGTTTGGTTGAAAAGCTGGATTTGCTAGCTGATCGCAACTTACAACGAAAAATTAAGCGAAAAGTAAAAGTAGCATTTGCTGTACATTTTATTTATTTTTTAATCTTATATGTGGAATGTGTCAATAGAACAAATAATTTAGAAAGAATAGTTATTTGCAAACAATTTAATATTCCAACTGATAACCCAAAGTGGGCGCTACTTTTCGTTATATTGTTATATACTGAGTTGGTTTGGTTTGTTACTGCCCTACCATCCATATTTGTCATTTATGTTTATTTCATATCCTCCTTATTTGTTGCATCTGTCAAGCAATTTACAAAAACATTAAATCAGGAGACACTGGAAACAAATCCAAAAAGATTTCTTTTGAAATACGGTGGTATTAGTCAAACCGTGGTAAAAATGAATAGCGTATTGCGCATTCTGTTATTGCTGATATGTTGTCACATATTGTTTAACTGCTTTTACAGCATTTATATATCACTATATGATGCAAACAGTTTCAGTGATAAATTGTTCCAAACGTTTTTTGTGCTGACATGGAACTTTGCTGTTTTTTGTCTTCTATGTACTTCGGCATCCAATATCAGCGAGAATTACGAAGTTATGAGAAGCAATTTTCATGACTTACTGATGAAGAAAAAACGCTTCGAAAATTTGTCACTCGCTCTTAAGCTGTGCGAAGATGACATTATTGGATTTACCATATTGGACTCAATATGTATAAATAAAAGCCATATAGTCAAGGCTTTTGGCACTATGCTGACATACGGTATTATGGTTGCAACACTGGGACGAACAAGCCAAGTTCAAACAAATCGTGACTGATAACGAAAGAAGGATTAATCTTTACAACTATTTATTATTTGTAAACCATTATCCATTACACCTTTACTGTTATTTATTATTTAACTGTTTAAACTATTACTTTTTAACTAGAATAGTCCCTCGTTATATCGAGACCGTTGGGAGACAAAGAAAAATCACGATATATGTGATTGAGAGGTATACCGAAGTCAAGGAATATGATAATAGTCTAAAAGTAAATGATGCTATGTTTGTCTTCAAAATATTAGTTTATGTTAATATTACAATTTTCTTAATAAAATTATGAATACAGAATTGAGTTATTGTAACAGGCGTTGCAGGAAGTTACTTAGAAGTGTATTTTAGGTGGAACTTACATTTCTGAAGGAGACGTGAAACAAGTGGGTAAGTGGGATCGAAGATCACTCAAAGGGTTTCGTTTAATATTCTTTTCAAAACAACTTATCCTTTAATTAATAAAACAAAATCAGTAATTTATAATTATCCTTATCATTTATCAATCCATTTTATCAACAAGAACAGAGATAACAGCACCATTAAATTTATTAATCTATACCCACGGTCGGCAACTGGTGGACCGCGGTCCACATCCGGACCGCAGAAGGTCGAAGCCTGAACCGCCGAAAAAAGATATTACAACTGAGGACTTTATTCATTTTCGAACAATTAATGAATATAAAAAGAAGAATTCCGAAATACACACTGTAGTGTTCCTAAGTTTTATGTCAGATCTTGAGAAGGAATTTGAAGCAAGATTCCAAGGCTTCGCAGAGATAGGTAAGTTGTCTCAATTCTTCAAATCCCCTTATGAAGTTGCTCCAGGTGCAGAATGGACTGATGTGGCTGCGAAGTTGTCCAGCTTTGTAAAATCTTTACTTCAAATGGGGATAATTGACTTGCATGAAGATATTTCCTTGCAAATGTATAAAACTGCATCCACTGAAGAATTTTAGGGTAGGTCTTAGAAAAGTTGAAAAATTGCAAAAAACTAGCTATTAACTCGGCTACAATGTTTGGCTCCACATATGTATGTGAAAGAACTTTCTCCTAAAATAATTTTTTGAAGAACAAATATTGTTCGAGATTAACGGATGCCCATCTTGGATACACTCTTCGTATTAGCTGTTCCCCACGTGAACCAAACTTAAAAAGCTGCCTTAAGTGTAAACTTTTCAGAACGTATATCTCTGTATGTAGTAATTTTTCAGAACGAATACCTGACTTTTCTATTTTATATTATACGTATGTATGTGTATGTAAAGATAACAATTTAAAACCAATAAGTACTTATATTACTTATGTGTTTTTTTTCTCTGGACCTCGAAAACTTTTTTCGAAAGGATTCGCACCCCACTTAAAATTACTTGCCGACCCCTGATCTATATTAATAAAAGAATCATTCTGCCAAACATAAACGATATCTGAACAACGAATCTGTACTTCAAATAAACGTAACTATAGTTAATGTATGACTTAGTAGAAAATAATTACAACCTTAAATCAGAAACATTTAACAGCAAAACTAGACAAAATGTTCTAAACTTTACTAAACAGAACACTGAATGGCCAATAAAAAATTTTTCACATTAATAATAGATTTAAGCACATAAAATCGAGGAAGGCTTCTTGAAATAATTAAAAGTAATATCAATGTATGATTAAAAAATATATATATCTTTTCTATGAACTAGCAAAATAATTTAAAGACGTATTATGGATTTCCGCTAATGTATCTTGAAAATTTTCACGGAGAAATATCCGAAAAAAATGAACAATTTAAAGAATTATCACTAAAACAATTGTTATCGAAAAGCTGTACACTGTAAAAGTGAAAACTATCTGTAATACGGAAAAAAATGTAATAAAATGAAAAACAGAAAAGTCTGGATCTTTTTATCAAACATAAACACGACTGAAAAATCATATCTCAACTTTAAACAAGCTTAACTAACGTTAATGTAGATTTAAAAAAAAAAAAAAAAAAAAAAAAAAAGTTTTTTTGTTTTTATTTTCTTAAAATAAAATGTAAAAATTACCATTTATCACAGTTAAAAAAGAATTAGCAATCAGAACATGAACATGTCAAAGCAAAGACAAGCTCTTCGCAATCAGTGTTGCTAGGTCAGTTTCGGAGAAGTAGCATAAAAATTTCAAAAGTAGCAAAAACTAGCGGTAGCCCATGCCGAGGGAGGGGGAGTGGCGCCATCTACTGGTACTTTCTGAAACAATTTATTCTAAATTATTAAAGTCAGTTTTATTTATAAGGACACAGGGCTGTTAAATCTTCAATTTATTCCTTTTGTTTTTATTATAAAGAAAATGTATATAAAAAAGCAACATTTTAAAAACATAAAAAAAGATAAGCATGAAAAATTCTTGATATTATGCTAGTTATGAAAAAAATGTATTGTGTGTTTTCTGTAAAAAATGAATGAAAAAATATTTTCTATTTTTCTTTTTTTTCTGGAGGTGGGGGGGGGGGGGGGAGAGAACACGCAATACTTTCCAACTTTATTTTTTAAATTACATTGAGATAAAATAATTAGAAGCTTAAGTTCGAATGTGCTAGTGGTAAAACAGGGTATTTTTGTTAAATTTGAAATATTTTGAATAACCACGTTTTGTACATATCCTTTCTTAATAAAAAATTGTTGATTGTTCTTAACTTTAAAATGCAAATACTGTTTGTATTCCAAATTAATGCAGGTATCCATTTATAAAGTATGCTTCTCTCTCTGCATTACCAATAAAAAAAAATGAAATTTAAAAAATGAGAGCTGCGCAAAAAACGAAAAAAAAAACCTTAAAATGGAAAAAAATACGAAATTTCTTTTAATTAAATCCATTGGACAATGAAATGTAAAAATCGAAAAGTTCATCTTCTATCGCAGAGAATCAAACTCGCAAACTTTCGCTTGCGAAGCGAACGCGCTATCACTGAGCCGTGTATTCTATGCTATAGACGCTGAAATTAAGATTCTCATTTGAAATCTAAGAAAATCGCATAAATGGTCGAATAGCATTGAATAAATTCTTTTAATTCAAATAATATATATATATTTTTTAATTTTATGATTTGTCGTGTGGCAGGGGGTATTCAGTTATTAAAGTCAGTAAACAAAATTTCAAGTCTGTAACTTATATGGTTTTCGCGAATGAACTCTGTGACGGACAGACAGAGGAGTGAGACGAATAGGTTTTCCACAGATGAACGAAATCCTAAAAAGAGTGATATAGTGATCACATGAACAATATAAAGGAGGGGTCTCTATATTAACTATTTTGTATTAAAACTTAAGAAAACGAAATCGTCAGGGACCGGAACAAATTCCGTTTTAGGGAAATTTCAGCCTTTGCAGATATAGTTAAAAAAACTGATGTCATGAAACTAAATATTTTTTTTTAATGGATATTTCTCAACATTTACGTAAAAAAAGCTGCGTACACTGTTTGTAAATTCTAGAATTGGTTCTTCCGTAGTTTATTTACAAAATGTGTAATATTTTTCGGCGCTTAAATAAGGAGAAAATATTGTTTTAAAATTGTACGCATCCACAGATATACGTGATAAATATCAGACCTCGATTTTTCCCGCTCACAGTAGTGATTCTAAGGCAGTGCCAGTGTGCATATTGGAAGGAGACAGCTTAATGCACTTGCTTGAATTTTTTCCTGGCGCTCCAGTGAGCCAGTCGTTGCCTGCTGACCTCCGAATGAGGTGCTGTCATACGTGTGCGTCGGATTTTGATTTCTCTCAAGATTACTGAACGCGTTGAGCAAAGGTACTGCATCAAATTTTGTCAAAGCTTGGTGATTCTCAAAGCGAAATAATTCGTAAGATTCATCGGGTGTCGTAAGATTCATCAATACTCCATCTCATTCATCGCACTTGATTCAGGCTTTCTTGGCAAAACATGGAATTCCAGTCGATCGCCAATCTCCCTACTCTCCAGACATGGCTCCTTGCGACTTCTGGTTGTTTCCGAAATTGAAGGCGCCATTGAAAGGATCCCGTTTTGAGAAAAGAGATGAGATATGCCGAACGCGACGGCGGAGTTGAACACCATTCCAAAAGAAGCCTTCCAGAAGTGTTTTCGGTAGTGGAACTCTGGCCTAAGCGTGTGTATGCTCAATCAGTCTATTTTGAAGGGGATTAGGGTCCAAATCCCGTCAGGTAAATTAGGGTAACTGTAGAATAGATGGACATAGAAAAGAGATGGACAATCTGAATATTTACAAAACTTGATCATAGATTGCAGCATAAACTTTGTTCGTAGGAAATAGTTGAACGAGATCATTTATTGCGACGTGCAATTGTGTTTTTCGATTATAAAAAGTAAGCGAAAATTTAATATTTAATTTAGTGGTTCAATATTTTTATCGAGTTAGGTATCTAAATGTTTTGCAGTACGTACGTTGCATTTCTTTTTTACTATATGGACTTTTAAGGCACGTACATAATCCAGTCTTTGCTTCCAAGGCCTAAAACAAAGACGTACAATGGCGGAGCGGTACTTTAAATTAGGTGGTCATCTCTCCTCCAATTTCGGGATAGATGGCCACATCAAATCGAGAAGAGATGACCACCTTTAATCAATATTCCAAAATTATACGGAGTGAGGATTTTAACTGAATATAATTATA
The DNA here is from genome assembly GCA_963932465.1 of Maratus speciosus. NCBI lineage: Eukaryota > Metazoa > Arthropoda > Arachnida > Araneae > Salticidae > Maratus > Maratus speciosus. Next base: position 6,447,714 of record OZ010790.1, on the reverse strand, counting down.
TTAAAAATAATTATATAACTTTTATGTTTATAATTATATTAATTGATATAATTGTTTTAATTTTAAATAATATAAATATTTCAACAATATTAATGTAATAGGGAGTAACGGTGTATTTTTTTTTTTTTTTTTTTTTTTTTTTTTTAGAAAATATTGAAAAACGTTGGAAACTTTTATCCCAAGAACAGATAAAGTTGATAAATAAACTTAAAACCGTAAAAAAGTCTAAAATAAACGAGAGAAAAAAACAAAAACATAACACTTCCAGCAGCGAAGAAGATGAAATATATTTCAAATTATTAGATCCTACAGCGTACAGGTTTGGTGGGAATAGAATTGGAGGGGGATCACTGTGTTGGTTGTGGAGAAAAATATTCCATCACTACCAAAAAGGGTGCTACATGCATAAGGCACCTGAAGTGGTTCCATGAAACGTGTACAAACTATCCAGACCCTTCCCAAAAACGAAGTAAAATTTTACGAAAAGGGAAGGATTGAAATTGTACTTCAAATTTTGTTTATTCCTATTTTATTCATTCATTTTCCATAATATATGTGCATTTTTACAAATTTCTATATGTCTTTCATGATTATCAATATGAAATGTGTTATTTTTGCTATTTTAACTTCACTTTTTCTCTTTGGTATTCGATGGCCATTTCTCCTCGGCTTGAAGGAGAGATGGCCATCTGCCACTTTAATTTCAATTTTGTTTCCCACTTTTTGTTCTCAATATTTAATTATTTTTGCCCAAAATAGGATGAGTACATGTATAAGAAATTTAAATATGCATAAATATTTCTTGTATTTGCATTCTGAGAATTTTTATTTCAATCTTTAAAGATTATGGCCATCTATCCTAGAATTACCCTATATATCTTTTTCGGTTAAAGGCCGAATACTTTTTAGACAGGCCACGTAGATAGCTATTATGCTCTGGAAAGATATGCGGTGTAAATAAAAAAAGAGGGGGAAATATTTCAGTTTATTATTTTATAAAAATTTAGATATTTTTAAAAATATGTTATTTGTTGATTAATTTAAGTACTGTTGTCAATATAATACAAAAAAATGTATAATCGACAGATTGATGCCAAATTTTCATTTTTATTATTAGAAAAATCAAGCTGTACAAGAACCATTAAATTCCAAAAATAAATTCAATATATTATTATGCAAATTGATTTTTCTTTACCTCTTTTTTCTTTCTAAGATTTCTAAGAAAAGAATGTTTGGCGTTAAAATGGGAAAAAAGTCATCTTCGTTCTAAAACTTTTTACTAAAAACTTGAAAACTGCTTTCTTATCAATTTCATGCAAAATGTCTATGGCAGACTTTTAAAAGTTCGTGGATCTTCACTTGAAAAGAAAATTTTGAAAAAAACTATCCGACCACGTAAAGAAAGTTTGTTTTTATATTATATAATGAGTACTTAAAAAACTTTTATAAGTGCTTACAAAATTCAAATATTTTGTAACAATTTTTATTAGATTTATAAAAGATAGACTATCATAGACCGCATAAATCATAAAATGGAAGAAAATGGGGAGAGGGGAAGTCACATATATTTTGAAAGCGCTTTAGTCTGAAAGTTCTAATTTTTTAATATACCTATGCATAAATTGTAAATTTTAGTAGAAATTTTCACACTCCTATTTTTTAATAATTTGAAATTTTAATTGCTGAATTTTTATTCAACATGTAAAATCAACAGAGTGGAAAAGTGTTCAAGATTCGAACCATGGTCATTGACGTAGTTGACATTGGATCATCAACGAGTAGTCAAACCACTTCCGAAATTGAAGAATATCATTTGCTCTAAAATTAACCCAATTAATTTTGAGAAATACTCAGTGGTATATGAAATACCGTTTATTAGAGCAAACGGATCAAAGAATTACTATATTGGTATGACTAGCAGGAAATTTAAGTATAGAAAAAAGGATCATATGGCTGATATTAAACATAATAGAAAAACCACAGCCCTAGCAAGATTTTATCAAGAAGAAACCATCCAAGTAAATTTCAGTAAAAATAAAATAATTTTGCCCTCTAGTCTATACTATCCATCCATTATACGAGAAACCATAGAGATGGTAATGCGCAGAAAAATCAATATGTAACGATGCAGCAGCACTTCACTTACCAAAAATAGGGTTCGAGATGCTCGATGGTTATGAAAATAAAAATAAAATAAACCCCCAAGTAAAATAAAAAATAACGTGCATAATATGAAAGAATACGTGGAAAACTGAATGATGGAGTTTCATAGACCGTGCAAATTTAGAATAGTTTTATTTATTTGTTTTGAAAATGACTCGGGGCGAGTTGAAATATGTCAATAGTCGAAATAAACATATTTTTACTGGTTTTAAAGTTTTTATTTATACCTTTTAGCATTTGAAATTAGTATATTGCCATGTAGTATGTACAGATTGTGGACTCATCGTCGGCAATTTGTGAAGACCGCTGGGAAATGGGTTGATATGTTAAAAATAAGCAAACAGAGCCCCCCTTTAATTTGAAGGTTAACTGAGCAACTAACGGTTTTACCTCTATTGTGCTCAATGTTGAATTCAGGGAATGTTCCGGTGGGGGGGGGGGGGGGGGATATTCCGGTTTCCCTCGGAGGATCGCCTCCGAAATATTTTGGATTTTATGCTTATTAATACCTACCTACGTAGTATAGAAGAATCATGACCGCCATTGTGGGCCCGGGAACGAAAACACAAGCTAAAATCAGTTAGCGTTAGGCAATGGGAGACAGTAACAGGTCCTTTTAAGCACAACAACCCCAGCTCTTAGACTATACTCCCTGTAGGAAAATTTGGCTTTTCAAGGACAAACGTCCTCTATTCATTAGCCCTTCGTTAGTCACTCCTCGCCCCCTATCTTATGTTAGTAACTATGGTAACAAAGGGAAAATGAAAAGAGGACGTTTGTCCTTGAAAAGCCGATTTTTCTACTGGGAGTATAATGCTGCCCCGGGTCCGAATATGGAGGTTATTTTGGGCAACAAGATGGATATGCGTCAGCTCCCCTTAAAGTCCAGATAGATCCATCATTGAACTACTTTCAGTGTCGACGTCTTTTCCTGTGGTCACGCTTTGTTTTTCATCATTAATAACTTTACAAGGACACTGCTGGACATCCTGCAGGAGGGATACGTTTCCTTCAAGCTCGATCTAATCTCCTTTTCATTTTTTAATCTCTTGTCCTTTTGTTAAAAACCACATTTTATTGCTTTAGAATCAGAGGGAGCACTTTTCCTTTCTAAACGCAGCCTTAGTGCAAACCGCTCCCACGAAACTACACAATGCCCCACTCCACCCCACTCCCGAGCTGCAAAAATCTCTCTCCGAAAAAAATGTCTGAATTCAACACTGGTTAAGCTTTTGTTGGCAATTGGCACGGCCAAGCAGAATTTTTTTTACTCTGAATCGACAATTAACCATCATTGGCCATCTTGTGCTATTTGCGTTATTTTTCGGTGAGAACTAAACCATCAAAAATGGTTATTTACTGTCTAAGCATTTAATTTAAAAAAAGATCACTTAACAACTACACATATAACTACACACACACACACACACACACACATATATATATATATATATATATATATATATATATATATATATATATATATATATATATATATATATATATATATATATATATATAAACTTTATATATGTGTATTTGCTGAACTAGAAATGTTAAATAAATGCAACTGATTAGGTACCACATAAAATTAATATATATTCTTACTAAATAAATTTGCTGGTTTAAAACATTGTTTATTAGACTTGAAAAAAATAGCATAAAAGTTGGTAGCTATGACAATCCTAATACAACAATCGCTTCTTTGCATGGTCGAAATGCTTTTATACAGAATTTCCTCGCCCTTTTTCCGACGATTGAAATCAACAAGCAACTCTGTCGATTAATAAATTAATTAAAAACAAAGATTTTGTTCTAAAAATGAACGTTTCAGATTAAAAGATTAAATGTGACTATAAATGTCACTAAAATGGGTGAAAAGGAAAGGAAAATATTTCAAACAGTTTATTTCTCTAACATAAGTAGGACAATTGCACCATAAAATATAATAAATAAGCTGTAACATATACACCTAATTTGTTTATTTCTCTTTTATTTAGATTTTTTTTATAAGAATTGCTTTCAGAAACTGTCAAAGTTACATTACTGCAAAGTTACATTTAAAAAAAAGTTACATTCATGCTCCGTATAAGTTATAGAAGTCTTTGTCCTTTAATTAAGCAATTTTATGCAGCGATTTGTTGTGTTCGCTTTATTAAAAGTTTAATTAATCTTATGAACTCTCAGAAAATAAAACTTTCTTTCTCCATCCGGCAGGAAAAGATAAAAATATAGTTGGTGAAAGCGCTTTTGCGTGGATACTAACATCTTGTCTGTTCATGAACTTACTTTATAGTTTGCTAGGCAACGATTTATGACCGAGAACAACTTGAGACTTACTCTTCCTACTTTCTTCTTACTTAAGAAGAAAGTCTTGTAATCGAAAAATTTTCCGACTTCCGGTTTTTGATGGATTTATACGTTATAGGGGGCCAAAGATCTCCAAAAATATGTTTATGCAAAATGTCTGTCTGTCCGTCCGTATGTCCGTGTATCCGCTTTGTATCATCGAAAAGTGTTTGATTTTATGCATAGAGTTGAACCAAATTTTATGTATATGGATTATTTAATACGTGATTTAATACGTGACGTTATCAGTGGCTAATTAAGTGTAGAACGAACAAAGTGAAAAATGTCCAAACCGGGAACTCACTCGGTTTTCACTCTATTGGTTCTACGCTTAGTTAGCAATGTGATAAATCACGTATTAAATAATCAATTATTTCGAGCGTAATTTCACTGCTGAAAATTAATTGAAAAATTATGCTGGGTTTGTTTGCGTCTCATGTTTCGCCGCAGGATTGTGTGCTCATGAAGACTATTCCATCTTGTGCTGCAGTTGCAGCCTTACCAACATATGTGAGTGAGAGATGCCAAGCTGAGTATCGTCCTCGTAGCTTAAATCGGAGAGCACTTGGAGCGCTATATTCCAAGGGTTTCGGGTGTGATGGTTGGATGATAAAATGTGAAAGAATATTATAATACTTTTTTTTTTTTTTTTTGTAGCTCTGAAATAATATTAATATTCCAATAATGTATCTTGTGATCAAAGAGTACACTGAATTGTAGCCATAAAAGACCACGCCGACATGACAATCATTTTAAAAAATGATTCGTTAAATAAATATTTCATAAATACTTGATAGTCAAAAGAAAGAAAATAAAAGCAAAGGTATTACCTGAATTGACCAAAAAAAAAAAAAAAGGGAAAAAAAAAAAACAGTGGTAGATGCAAAATAAAAGGGAGAGCACTGAGGAATCATCTTCGAAAACAAATCTTTATTTAAAAGAATCTTCTTGAAGAAAATATTTTACAATGGGTATCTCCTTTTAATAGGTCCATTTTTTTACTTTCTTCTATCTTTACAAGAAGAAAGTATTGGATTCATCAAAATTTTCGAATTCCGGTTTTCGACGGATTTACACGTTTTAGGGGTCAGAGATTCCAAAAAACATGTTTTTATAAAATGTCTGTCTGTGAGTCTGTCTGTCTGTGTGTATGTGAACAAATTTTGTGGGCGCTCTATCTAAAGAATTAATGCACGGAATTTAATAAAAATTTATATTCAGTTAGTCCCTAATACAAATTGATGCTGATTAGTTTTTGGTGGAAATCTCTCAACAGGTGGCGCTGCTATGCTGCATTTTTCACGATTTTCGCAATAGCTCTATCTCAAGAACTAATGCACGGATTTTGATCAAACTTCAGATTTAGTTAGTCCTTGATATGAATTAATGCTGATTACGTTTTGGTGTAAATCGCCTTACAGGTGGCGCTGTTAGGATGAATTTTGCAGGATTTACACGATTTCCCCAATAGCTCTATCTTAAGAACTAAAGCACGGATTTTCATCAAACTTCATATTCAGTTAGTCCTTGATATGGCTTGCTACTGATTATGTGTTGGTGTAAATCGCCCAACTGGTGGCGCTTCTGTGCTGCCTTTTTCACGATTGCCTCAATAGCTCAATCTATAGAACTAATGGACGAATTTTCATCTAACTTCAGATTTAGTTATATGTTGACACAAGTTGTTGTTAATTAGGTTTTGGTGTTAAACACCCAATAAGTGGCGCTGCTATGCAGGAATTTTCACGATTTTCGCAATAGCTCTATCTCAATAACTAATGCACGGATTTTCTCCAAACTTCAGATTCGGTCAGATATTGACATAAATTGTTGCTGATTAGGATTTGGTATAAATCACCCAATAGGTGGCGCTGCTAGGCAGCATTTTGCTGGATTTAGACGATTTCAGCGATATTCCTATCTCAAGAACTAATGCACGGAATTTCATATCTTTAGAATCCTCATGAGATGCATAGATTGCCATTTAATTTTGCAGTGTGATAGTGAATTTTGAAGTATTAACATGTATGAGATAGAAGAAAGTTTTGTGATTGATACATCCGACTAGTTTAGGATGAATTAGTAAACGATCAAAGTTTTTCGATAAGCACTTAATATGAGAAAATATAATAAATGATTCTCTCAGGGATTATGGAGGCTCTTGTTTTTAAAAAAATCAAATCAATCATCTGATTGTAGCACCGATTTCAAAACACGGAAGTTAGAACCAGTGGAATTGAAAATACATAACAACTGCCACATAGCAATCAGCAAGATTCACTTAGTTTTATAAACGATTCGTTATTGCATCTCCGTTGGTGGACATATTATCCACCCTTGTCATAAACAGAAGAAATTATGTATTCCATCAAAACCTTCGTATTATTAAAAAAATCTGTTTCATTTACTACTTTCACTGCACGCATATGAATCTTCGCAGAATGGCAAGGCTACAAGGCCATTCTGCTTTGAAAACAAAACGAGATTGAGAAACGCACAGGCAACGTAGAAGAGAGAGAAAGGGGTTGCTGTAATAATTGAAATTCGCCAATTGGCGGGGATAAAAATACTAGAATCTTGCGTTGGCACAATTCGAAACGTTATAGGATATGAAAAACTGCTTCAGTTAGATTAAATTTTTATAGATTTCTTTAAGATAAGATGCCAAATAGTAGTAAAGTGTTACAATTTTTGAAGTTACGCATTAAACTGATTTGAATTTGATGGACTAGGGGCGGAGCTACAAAGAGGAAATGACTTCACAAATAGAAGGTCCTAGAACGTTCCAGAGAATTCTTTTCCCGGAAGTACAGATTTCAAAACTATGTTTATCATTTTAAAATGAAACGAAATGTTGCATAAGAAAGGAAAGCTTACATGGAAGTTTTAAAAGGAAGGAAATAAAATAATTTTAGAATGCGAATTTTAATATTAAATGAATAAAGATTAATAAAATATTTCTTAAATTAAATTAAATAAAAATATGGCAGTGGTTGCAAGTAACCACAACATCGGGTTCGATTCCCGGCTTGGACATTTTACACTCTGTTGCTTCTACGCTTCGTTAGCAATGCGATAAATCACGTATTAAATAATCAATAATTTCGGGCGTAATTTCACTGATGAAAATTAATTGAAAAATTAATTAAAAATTATATATATGTTCACCTATGTCGGGTTTACTCGTGTCTCATGTTTCGCCGCAGGATTGTGTGCTCATGAAGACTGTTCCATCTTGTGCTGCAGTTGCAGCCTTACCAACATATGCAAGTAGAGATGCTAAGGTGGGTATCGTCCTCATCGTTTAAATGATAGAGCAATGGCAGCGCTATTCCAAGGGTTCCGGGTTCGATTCCCGGCTTGGACATTTTTCACATTGTTGGTTCTACGCTTCGTTAACAATGTGATAAATTACGTATTAAATAATCAATAATTTCGGGCGTAATTTCACTGCTAAAAATTAATTAAAAAATTATATATGTATTCATATATATGCTTTTGACTATGACCAGTGGGTACCACGAGAATTTGGAAACAATCCGCCGGAAGAGGTCGCTGAACTAGCAATTTTTGTGCCATTTTCAATATTGTATCATCGAAAAGTGTTTGAAGTTATCAATAGAATTGAACCAAATTTCATCTTTTTTTTTTTTTTTTTTTTGGCTATGGACCAGCAGGTTCCAGTTGAATTTGATGATATTCCATCGGTATGAGGAATGTAATACTATTTTTGTGTCATTTTCATTATTGTATCTTTGGAAAGTGTATAAAGTTATGCATAGAATTGAACCAAATCTCATATATATGTTTTTAATTATGCCAAGCTGGTCCCACCTGAATTTGGGAATATTCCGCCAGAAGGGAGAACTCTAATAGCGATTTTTGGGTCATTTTCATTATTGTATCATCGGAAAGTGTTCAAAATTATACATAAAACTGAACCAAACTTCATATATGTATATGGCTTTGACCAGCTGAAAATTTGAATATTCCTCTGGAAAAGGCACTGCAATAATGATTTTTCTTTATTTTACGTAATTCTGTTGTGCATCGGCTGTTCATGCAATGACGGTCATTTCCCATCTAGCTAACACCGGCGATTCTCAAGCATCTGACGTAAAGAAGAATAACGAAAAACATTGATTTTATTAAATGTTATGATCGAGATTAACTCATTTGTACTCAGATTAGTCATTTTGCAAGGAAGGTTTTAGTAGGTCGAAAATCTTTACAGGCATAATTGCAAACCTCATCCTTTTTCGTCTAGTCAAATAAGCATATTTTGAACAGGAAATTTTACTTAATAAATGAAAATAAATTATTATCACACTAAACAAGATGCATTTTATTAAATAAATTTTCAGTTTCAAAACGTCTTTATTTGAATTTATTTGAAACTTTAACCGCTGTGTTACAAGATATTTGATTAGAGAGTCCTAGTGACATTTGTGAAAAAAAAAGTATAGAAAAGTCAATGACAGACATAGTAACATAACTAAGTTGAAACTGGTGTGAATCAATAAGAACTAAAATATCTTCTTAAAACACCATCAAAAAGTTTTAAATGCACTATGCAATTTTATTTAATAATTAATTTTATTTTCATTTTTTTTTCAACTTGCTTCCTTATTCCCCTTCTACTCTGTGTTTTTTTTTTTGTTGTTGTTGTTTTTGTTTTTTTTTTTGTTTTGATTATACTCTACTGTGATTGGTTGTTGTCTTCTGCTTTCGTATTGGCTGTTAATTTCTACTTTTCTATTGGCTGTATCTTCAGCTTTTTTCCTTTCTCTTACCTCTCATTTCAGTCTTGCTGCTGCTTTCATAGTAGAAGCACGTCTTCTTTGCGCCTGATGAAGAAAGACTCAGATCTTTCGGAAGGCCTAACGCATTTAAAAGTTTTTAATGGTGTATTAAGATCTTTTAGTTCTTATAGTAACATAACGCCTACCGTCAATGGCTGGTCCTGAAATTGTGAATGTGAAATATGGGTAAATTTTATGAGGTAGGTACCCATAAATGAAGGATTTTTAAAAAAGGTTTAAAATAAAATCTGGCACTAAGGAAGTTTTAGAATTCTTTTTATTTTATTGTAATTGATATCAAAAGTTTCTCTTGGCTTATAAGTAAGAGTAGAAAGATTCCCTCTTATAGAAAAAATGTTCTGGGAATAAGATAGAAAGAACTTCTTAAAAACTCAATAAAAATTTTAATAAATGCGCAAGGTTTTTCGAATCCTTCATCAGGCCCAGAGAACACATCCTAATACTTTGAAAACAGCATCCTGACTGGCAAAATTCATTTAATGTCTTGCTGCTGTTTACAAAGTAATAGGACGTGTTCTCTCCGCCTGATGAAGAAAAACTAGTTCTTTCAAAAGGCATTGCACATTTATTAAAATTTGTATGGAGTTTTTAAAAAGTTCTTTCTATCTTATCATTTGATACCAGCTTATTTAAACATTTAATGTTCTGGGAATTTGATTCAAACTTAATTGCTAGGACACTAAGACAGAAATTAATTTGGAACTTTTTTCTATTTTTACACATAATTTATGTACTGGCTGTTTTTAATTTTTATCTATTTATTTATTGATTATGTATGTGTATTTTTTTTTTTGAAGAAAATAATTTTAAAGCAACACTTTTATTACAAGTTATATTAAAAGATTTTTTTTCTTTATAAGTCACAACTTTAACCTCTTCGCGTCCTTGACCACATATGTGGGCATTCAGTTTTTTATAATTATGATTACTGTCTGTGGTGACCGGGTTTATGAGGCGGCAGGAAAAACATTTGAAGATGGGATGCACAAACAATATTTATTACGACGCGGACACAACATTTATAAACATAGAAAGAATAATACGACTTTGAACTGATTTACCTTCAAATTATCGTCTGTTTCTTTTTTGTATTTTCTTAAACTGTTGCCACATGTATTAGAGTAATATTTCGTTGCCAGATACAACAATTCTCACACACTTAAAATGGAACGTACACAACAGTTATAATGTTTTTTAATGTACAACAAAGTCTTTCAAGTATGATGGAGGTTTACGCTGACGAGTGGATCGTCGTAGCTGAACATCATGTCCAATTGGTGTTGGTGGTCTCTGCACATTTGCGTCGGGTTGTTGGAAATTGTTTCGAGGTAGTGTTATCCATAGGAGTTGAGAAGATTCCTTTTCATTAATTGGATCCTTATACTTATCTTTTTTTGAATTTGTGGTGAATGTGAAAGACTTTTTTGGAATCTCGGCTTTTCTGAGTTGATCAATATGGCGCTTGAATATGCGTCCATTATCTAATTCTACTTGAAAATGCAATTTACCAAATTTTTGAAGTACAGTACCTAACTTCCACAATTCTCTATTTCTGGCATAGCATCTCACTTGTACTCGATCTCCCACACTTAAATTTCTGCATTTAATTGGGTAATCATTGTTTTGAATATGTTTCATTGGACGTAAGGCATCAAGTTGAATTCGTATATTTCATTTCAAATACAGTTCTGCTGGTGTTTGATTACTGGACAGTGGAGTTGCTCTGTATCTGAATAGTATTTGTCTTACCTTTGCGTGCATTGATAACGGTTCACAAGACATTTCTTTTAGACGATATTTGAGTGTTTGCACATTTCGCTCAGCTAATCCGTTTGTGGTTGGATGACCTGGAGCAGTTAGTTTGTGAAAAACTCCATTTTTAGCACAATATAACTGAAATTCGTCACTTACAAAAATTTTTGCGTTATCTGAGACTATGACCTTTGGAAAACCATGAAAAGCAAAAATGGCAGATAATAGTTCAATTGTAGAAATAAACGTAGGATCATTACGGCATATTTTTACTTCAGCCCATCTTGATTTTGCGTCTACTACGATAAAAAAATATGTTCTCGAAAAGATCCTCCCTAATCAATGTGTATACGGTCCCAATTTTCCTCTGGCTCGTCCCAGGGATGTACTGGTATTATAAACCCACCACGAGATGAGACTTGGGAAACACCCTCTTTTAGATGAGTCTATTTTACGTAAGGTGTGCAAGGTGATACTGGAGGGGGAAAATGACCCCGCTGTTTCAGTTTGACCATTCCCCACTAAGAGCTAGGGGTTGCAATGAAATAATTTTCGCGCCAATAACTTGCTCATTCCTCGACATAAACCTGTTTTCCCTCTCTCGATTAGCTGTGTTTTACTGTCTCTCTGTCATTTAGTTTATTTTGCCATTTTTAAACTGTTTTCTTTTTCAAAACAATTTTTTTAAAAAATATTAAACAAGTCCTCAAAAGGGAAAACAATTCATTCTAAAGAAAGAATGATTGTACATAAAGTACAGCACAAAATTAAAGAAAAGAAGTTCTGCCATTCTGAAACAGCAAGTCGCTTATAATTTTACAGCAGGAGCTTCCCCCCCCCCTTTTCTTAAAGTGCATTTCTTAATTTAACTTATTTCATATATATATTCTTCATTTTAAAAAATACGGTCTGCGCTACGGATTTTAGATGCATCTATTTTTTAATATTTCCCTTCGTAGATTTTTTTTTCTGTCCATAGAGCAAAAAATAAGCGTAGAAAAGATCAAAACGGGCGTTTTGAACAAAATTTTCGGACGTGACAGCACAGAAATAAAGAAAAAAAAAAAATACTGCCATTCTGAAACAGCAAGTCGCTTATAATTTTACATCAGGACCCCCCCCCCCTCCTTTTGTCAAGTGCATTTCTTAATTTAACTTATTTCATATATATATTCTTCATTTTAAAAAATGCGGTCTGGGCTACGGATTTTAGATCCAGCTATCTTTTAATATTTCCCTTCGTAGATTTTTTTTTCTGTCCATAGAGCAAAAAATAAGCGTAGAAAAGATCAAAACAGGCGTTTTGAACAAAATTTTCGGACGTGACAGCACAGAAATAAAGAAAAAAAAAATACTGCCATTCTGAAACAGCAAGTCGCTTATAATTTTACATCAGGACCCCCCCCCCCCCCCCTCCTTTTGTCAAGTGCATTTCTTAATTTAACTTATTTCATATATATATTCTTCATTTTAAAAAATGCGGTCTGGGCTACGGATTTTAGATGCATCTATTTTTTTATATTTCCCTTCGTAGATTTTTTTTTCTGTCCATAGAGCAAAAAATAAACGTAGAAAACATCAAAACAGGCGTTTTGAATAGAATTTTCGGACGTGACAGCACAGAAATAAAGAAAAAAAAATACTGCCATTCTGAAACAGCAAGTCGCTTATAATTTTACACCAGGAGCTTCCCCCCCCCCCCTCCTTTTTTAAAGTGCATTTCTTAATTTAACTTATTTCATATATATATTCTTCATTTTAAAAAATGCGGTCTGGGCTACGGATTTTAGATGCATCTATTTTTACTTTCTTCTATCTTTACAAGAAGAAAGTATTGGATTCGTAAAAATTTTCGACTTCCGGTTTTCGACGGATTTACACGTTTTAGAGGTCAGAGATCCCAAAAAACATGTTTTTACAAAATGTCTGTCTGTGACTCTGTGAGTCTGTCTGTCTGTCTGTGTGTATGTGACACAAATTTTGTGGGCGCTCTATCTCAAGAACTAATGCACGGAATTTAATAAAAATTTATATTCAAGTAGTCCCTAATATAAGTTGGTGGTGATTAGTGTTTGGTGTAAATCGCCCGACAGGTGGCGTTGCTATGCTGCATTTTTCGCGATTTCTGCACTAGCTCTATCTCAAGAACTAATGCACGGATTTTCATCAAACTTCAGATTCAGTTAATCCTTGATATGAATTGGTGCTGGTAACGTTTTGGTGCAAATCTCCCAACAGATGGCGCTGCTATGCTGCATTATGCAGCATTTACACGATTTTCGTAATAGCTCTATCTCAAGAAATAATGCACGGATTTTCATCAAACTTCAGATTCAGTTAGTGCTTGACATGAATTCACGTTTTGCACCTTGTGGTGTAAATAGCTCAAAAGGTGGCGCTGCTATGCTGCATTTTTGTGATTTCTTCAGTAGATCTATCTCAAGAACTAATGCTTGGGTTTTCAACAAACTTCAGATTCAGGTATACCTGGATATGAATTAGTGCTGTTTATGTTTTGGTGTAAATCGCCCAACAGGTGGCGCTGCTATGCAGCATTTTTCACGATTTCCACAATAGGTCAATGTCCAGAACTAATGCACGGATTTTCATCAAACTTCAGATTCAGTTAGTCCTTGACATGAATTGATGTTTTGTACCTTTTGGTGTAAATCGCTCAACAGGTGGCGCTGCTGTGCTGCATTTTTTGTGATTTCCACAGTAGCTCTAGCTCCAGAACTAATGCACGGATTTTCATCAAACTTCAGATTCAGGTATACCTTAATATGAATTAGTGCTGTTTGTGTTTTGGTGCAAATCGCTCAACAGGTGGCGCTGCTATGCTGCATTTTTTCAGAATTTCCGCTGTAGCTCTATCTCAAGAACTAATGCATGAATTTTCATCAAACTTCAAATTCAGGTATACTTTGATATGAATTGGTTCTAAATTTATGTAATTTCTTTTACTATTTAAATGATTTAATTGACGTGATTTATATAGAAGAAAGTTTTGTGATGGCCACAACATACTAGTTTAATATTTCCCTTCGTAGATTTTTTTTTCTGTCCATAGAGCAAAAAATAAACGTAGAAAAGATCAAAACAGGCGTTTTGAACAGAATTTTCGGACGTGACAGCACAGAAATAAAGAAAAAAAAATACTGCCATTCTGAAATAGCAAGTCGCTTATAATTTTACATCAGGATCCCCCTTCCCCCCTCCTTTTGTCAAGTGCATTTCTTAATTTAACTTATTTCATATAGATATTCTTCATTTTTTAAAACGGACTACAGATGCATCTATTTTTTAATTTTTCCGCTCGTAGATTTTTTTTTTCTGTTCATCGAGCTAAAAATAAATTAAGAAAAATGTCATAGTTGGATCATTAATTTGCCTTAAAATTTTTTAGTAATTATATTATAAATTAAGCTGGTAAATTAAAAATAAAATCTTTAAATATTACTTTATTTTATTTTTTTAATTTTTCATTGACTATTGTGTTAAATTATATCTTTATTGGTTATTAAAAGTATTTAAAAATACATTAAGTTTTAAGATAATATAAGTTAAAAGTCCAAAATATGATATTATTACCTTTACTATTAGTACCTATATAAAAATACACAATTCAGTTGATTATTCTTAAAATGAAAGATGTGCTTAAATAAAGTAAATTAGTATTTCTTAAGTATTTCGCTATTACAAAAAGTCGAGATGTAATTCATTCATTAAAAAAGAAAAAATACTATTTTTTAACAAAATTTTTAATAAATTATACTTAAACAAAAATAATTAATTCTCTGTATTATCGTAATAATTAAAAAGTAACATAGTTTATATAAATTTTTAACGCTTTTATGTAATTCCCCTTTAAAGTCAATATTATATATATAAATAGCGCCAAAACCTCGCATATTTGGGAAATATGACAACCTTTCCTTTTTCCTCTACGACGCGGCGTAGAGAAGACAAATCCCCGCTCCGATTTGGAAGAAATGGGTTCGTCTTAGACTACGTCACGTATGATTGACAGGTCTCTTCTCGTCGTGGGTCTATAATACTTTTGAAGGATTTTTCTTAATTTCAGCACACGCTTCACATGTTCTTGACAGATGTTCACTATCTCTATCTATACCTTTCCAGTGAACATAACGGCTTGCTAACTGCTTCATTTTAGTAATTCCAATGTGTGTTTTGTGTAATTCTTCTAAAACTGATTTCTGAAGTGCTTTTGGAATAATTATTCGTTGTGCCTTAAACAAAATTCCTTCTTCAAGAGTAAATTCATATGAGCGATCTGGGTCTTCTTCAATTTGCTTCTTTATTTTGGATAATTCTTCACCTGCATCCGTTGCCTTTCGTATAGTTTTGAAATTCAGCAATTCTGTTGAAATCGCATTTACAGATGACATTCAAACACAATTTATTTCACTGTTAATAGCCATATCACTCGATACTTCCTTTTGAACAACTGGAGCTCTAGACAAGCAGTCCGCTTCTACATTATCACTACCCTTTTTGAAAACCACTTTATAATCGAATGCGGATAAAAATGTAGCATATCTCAGCAATCGTCCTGAAGTCATAGAAGGTAATTTTACTTGTGGGTGGAGTATTCTTGTTAAAGGTCAAGTATCAGTAGCTAACTTAAAATGTCTTCCTAATAAATAATTGAAAAAGTGATTTACTGAAAACACAATGGCTAGAGCTTCTCGATCAAGTTGTGAGTAATTTTCTTCCGCAGTTGTTAAAGATCTTGATGCAAATGCAATGGGTCGTTCTTGGTCTTCTATAATACGTGATAGAACACCGGCTATTCCCACGAGGACTAGCATCACATGTAAGAATAATTGGTAAGTTAGGATCATAGGGAACAAGAAAGCGTTCACTAGAAATTTCACTTTTCAATTTGATGAAGGCTGCTTTACATGCTGCTGTCCATCGGAACCTGAAGGTTTTCCGAAGAAGCTGTCGAAGAGGATATGTGACTGTTGAATTATCTGGCAAAAAAACGAGAATAATAAGTTACTATTCCTAAGAATCTCCGTAGTTCTTCCACATTTGACGGTCTTGGTATATCGTTAATCGCCCTTACTTTTTCAGGACTTTTTGAAATTTTATTAAATTCAATAACATGACCTAAATATTCGATTTTCTCTTGAAACAACAAGCATTTGGTACGATTTAAATGCAGATCATATTTTTTTAACCTTTGAAGATATAATTCAAGATTTCTTCTTCACTCTTCTTTCGTCTTCCGTGCACAATAATATCACCGAAATACTTTAAGGTTTTTGGTAAATCTCGAAGGATCTGATCTAGAATTCGATTGAGCTCGCTAGGAGCGGCCTTTATTGCAAACGATATTCTATGCATGTGATAAGCTCCTCGATGTGTGGCTATAGTTTGAATAATACTGCTTTCTTCATCAACTGGAACGTGGAGATAAGCTTTAAACAGATATAGTCGACAAAAATATTTTGAATTTCTAAGACGGTTTAGAATTTCGTTTATTCATTGAATTGGATAATTAGCTCTTACAAGTCTTTCATTTACACCAACCTTGTAATCGACGCAGAGTCGTACACCTCCACCAGCTTTTGGAATTACTACCAGAGGCGATCCCCAATTACTCGTAGCTACCTTCGAGATTATTCCTTGAGATTCAAGTTAATCTAATTCTCTTTCAACTTTTTCACGAAGAGCATACGGTACTTCTCTTTCCTTATGGCAAACTGGCTTATTATTTTCACGGAGTTTTAATGAACTTTTGACACCCGAAATACATCCTACTTTCTGTTCGAAAATTTCTGTATACATAGAAATAACATCTTCGAGGCTTTCTTTAGTTTTTACTTGTGAGGTATATAACCCTTAAATGCCTGATTTTTCAAAAATCATTTTAATAATGTTTTTCGGCTTTCATTTTTTAAATAAATCATGGAGAAAATACTTTTAAAAAATCATATTTTGTTTTAAGTAAGGTTTACGGCTAAAAAACAGGTTTTTACTAATCGGCAATACTGGTCTTTAATTCAAAAAATAATTTTCTCTGATAAAATTCTATAATATTAAACACACAAGAATTTTCTGAACTATCATAAGAAATAAACTTTACTTGCTCACGGCAGAACAAAATAGTGTAATTCGCAAGCTTCCAAACAAAACAAAAAGGACATGTAGCAACATTTAAAAAAATTAATTCTATCTTTATTCTTAAACAGCACAAGTGTTGCCATCTACATGTTGAAAATCTATTTAATAATATGTTCAAACTGTATTTTATTGGCAACATTAGGCATTACAGATTAAATATTATTCTAATAGTATTTTAGAAACCTAAATTGAGTATGTTGCCGAAAAGCAACACCCGGCATTTAAGGGTTAAGTTGTCTGGCTCTTTTGAATCATTCTGTTGAAAGCTAATTCCGAGACGTCGAATCTATACACGACCTAACAAAGCTTCGAAATTTTCCGGGACGATATAAAGTTCTTCACGTGAGGATCTTCCCTGATATTCTACATTTACTGTAACTTTTCCATCTGGTAGAAAAACATCACTAGTGTATGATCGGAAAGCAATAGTTGAATCTTGAAGTTGAACTGGAATTTTCATTTTGTAGAACTTATCTCTGGGAATAAAAGTAAATCCTGCACCTGAATCCACTTCAAACGGTACGTTATGGCCCTCAATGCTCACTGTAGCAAAATATTTTTCGAGGTCTTTAGCTTTGCCCTTTTTATTTTGAAAAACATCTATTATTTTATTCACACCGTACTGAGAAAATATTTTCTTTTCCGTAATATAGTTTGCTGTATTTACTTTATCTGTGCTAGTTTTTCCTTTTCCGCCTAACAATGTGCGAATACAGACTTTTGCAAGATGACCTGTTATTTTACATGCACTGCATTTAAGAGAATTGCGATCCAACCTGCATGTTTTTGCAGTATGATTATTTTTACCGCATCGAAGACATAAATTGTATATGCCCAATTTTTTGTAATCAATTCGCGATCGTGAACTTGATCTTCGATTAAAACTATTTTTCGGTCTCGAATTAGAGCGTTGAAAAGACGATGAATTATTTGAGTCACACCTGGAACGTCGATATTTCGAAACCTTTTTAATTTCACTTGCACTAGATTCACCTATACTGGTTATAATAATTCAATTTTTCGATAATTCACGGTTATCAATTCTGGAAACTTCCAAAGCTATAGCTTTTTTTGGCTATATCATCAAATGTACTAACGTCTAACTGTAAAAGTTGCTCTCGAATAGAAGCATCGCAAATGCCACGAATAAATAGAGCACGTAAAAATATATCAGCGATAGACACTTTACAATAACAAGGAGAAATAAATTCACAGTTAATTATATCGCGTCTAAGTGTAGCAATATAATCTGGAATTGTTTGGTTTTCACCCTGATATGTTGAAAGAAACTTACGTTGCGACACAATAACATTTTTCTTGGGACAAAGGTGTTCTTCGAAAGCCTTTACTAGCTCTATGTAAGTTAATTCTGATGGTATTTTAGAAGATACCAATGCCGACAACATATTGTAATTAGTTACTCCGACAGAATTTAAAAGCATTTGTGCACAATGTTGTTTATTAGAAAAAATATTTTTCATTTTTAGATAATTTTCAAAACGTTGAATATAGTATGTAAAGGATTATTTCTTAGCATCAAAACATTCAAAAGGTTGTAATAAAATTGGATTTACCTGACTTGTTTCAGTAGCTGAATTCCGCATTGAAGTATTTGAAGATTGAACAGTCATTAATCTTTCATAAAACTGTTATTGCTGAGTGGAAAATGCTGTCATAAGGTCTTGAAACTGCTGCGCATCCATAGTGAATCTATTAAGAGCTAACGGAATTTGAAAAATTCAGTCAGGAAAAATATCAAATAAAAAACTTCACCTCGTCGCCAGAAACTGTGGTAACCGGGTTTATGAGGCGGCAGGAAAAACATTTGAAGATGGGATGCACAAACAATATTTATTACGACGCGGACACAACATTTATAAACATAGAAAGAATAATACGACTTTGAACTGATTCACATTCAACCATTCGAATAAACATTATCGTCTGTTTCTTTTTTGTATTTTCTCGAACTGTCTCGAACCACATCTATTAGAGTAATATTTCGTTGCCAGATACAACACTGTCAATAATAAAAAGAACAAAAATTTGATAGTAACTTATTCACTACAGAATCTCTCCACAAGAGAAGTAAAAATTGTAGGGTTTGGCTGCACTGATGATGTTATTTCCGATGTAAAGTTGGCGATATGAAAAAAGCGCGAAGGCATTTTTCGGCATGGATGGTGTTGTTGGATTACTTGAACAAATCTTCTGATAAAAATAGTACCAGATATATTGAAGATACTAGCTAACTTGCCCGGCGTTGCCCGGGTACGTCAAAAAACAGTATGAATTGCGGAAAAGCTCTGAAAATCACAATAAGATATCGCGAAAAAATTTTAAATCGGAAATTTCGGAAAGAGAAAAAAATATATATATATTGTGTTCGAAGATTGAAAGTTGATTCCTTTCACTAATGTGGAAAAATGATAGGAAATTTCTAAAATACTCTAAATTTCACATACAAAGCTCCCGAAAAATTGCTATACGAAATCTGAATAAACTTTATTGAAATGAGGGAAAAAATTACTTTAGTATTATAGGTCAAAAATGGAATGTCAAAAAATTGCAGCAGATCGCGAAGAAACGTAAAAATCGAATTAAAAATCACAAAAAGTTCAAAAATCACGAAAGTCAAAAATTACTATAATTGGATAAAAGTTTCAAATCTAATTCCTTTGACCTGCAGGCTCTCTTAAATTTTATCTTTGGGAAAGCATTGTATCATGTTACTTTTATCCATAATTTAATTTACTTGGATTCCCTTAAATATAATTAATATAATCCCTTAAGTTAATATGTATTAGTTTTTGTTGCATTAAAGTATCTCAATTTGTTGATTTTCGGTAAGCAAGCAATCACTATTGGTTTACAGAATACCCACGCAGTCTGTGGGAATTTGGCGAAATATTAGAAATATCGCCAAGTTGGCGTCACTTTGGCAACTAATTTTTATCGCCAAATTTGGCAATATATCGCCAAGTTGGCGACAAACTTGACGGCATTTGCCGACAGAGCTGTGTCCTCCCTACGGTAACCCCCTTATAGGTATGGAGATGCATTAAATGCTGTTCAAGTATTGCATAAAACATTCGTTAAAAATTCAAAAATCGCTGTACGAATTCCGAATAAACTTTTTTAAAAAGAGAACAAAATTTACTATATTGGGTTAAAAGAAAGAACCGTATTCTTTTCACAAATGTGGAAAAATCACCTCGAAACTTAAAAAAGCGTTAAAAATCGCATAAAAAATAAAATTTAAAACAATCCAATAAAAAAATCAAAAATCGGGCTTCGAGATGCAAAACTTCATATATTAGACGCACCTTTTCACCAAATTTTGTAGCTCTACGTGCAGCGATCTCATCAGAACACCGTCGACACACTCACACACAAACTTCTTTCCTTGTTATTATAGATTAAATTTTAATAATTTGTAGAAATGTTAGAAAGAAATTTACTGTTAGTTTTTTTTTATTTTATAAGAAATCATTTCACTCATAAATTACCATTAACGCTCAGCGGCCACAAATGTGAGCGTTATTTTATTGTTTTTTTTTTTTTTTTCATTTTTTCGTCTTCTTCAATTCCTATTAATATAAAATAAATAAATCGCAAAAAGAAAAAAAAAGAAAGAAAGAAAGAAAAAGCATGCGTTAAGCATAGATTATGAAACACTTTTCAACACTTCCTGAATGCTTTAACAAAACTTCGGTACTTAGGGAAATAACGTAAATAAGATAACTAAGTAAACATTTTAGAAAACGCTTGAAACGTTCGAAAAACTGATTTCAGCAGTTACTGCCCATAGCCAACTATGTATTCCAATAATAAAAGAGCTGGACATTTACACCATGAAAAGTTACATATAAACGTGAAAATAAAAATCACAAGTTTACTAAACGGTGTATACAATGTTGCAAAGTCTAAAAGCTACACAAATATTGAAATAAAATTAAGATATTCAACGTTTCGATCATCATCTGTGACCTTCATCAGGAAAACGTTGTCGTAATGCTTCCAAAAACAGAGCAAACCGTCTTGAATCTAAAAGGTTCGTTATATTTCCAGTCAAATATCTCTAACCAATCACAAGCAAGAAAACATACAATGGCACCATCTATCAGGCGAAAAATAAAATAAAATTCCAAACGATTTAAGGAAGAATAATGCCATGGCGTCATCTACCAGGTTATAATAAATATTTATAATAAATAGTAATTAAATAGAAATTTGGATCTTACACCTGGGCATGAATGTGCCGGTGTTTATGAAATTCCTATCATTTTAGAAAGAGGTGCAAGAAAGTTTTACATTGGAACTACGGAAAGAAAATTTGGCTTAGATGCCGTATATTACCTTGGCGGCCATCTTGGATGTTTTGAGATTTCTTGCCGATCTTTATCGATATGGAATTCCTGTGACCTGTGTGTTCTGGCGCGGCGTGTTCTGGCAACCCCGTTTTTCATTGAGATTGTGTTGCGAGTACGCGAGAAGGCCGTTTTTACTTGTGATATCGTGTTGTATGTTTCTGTCAATTATTTTTATGTTAAATTTATTGGGTGTGTTTGATTGAATATGGGTTCTGTAGTGCGTTTAAACGCTCTTGCTAACGTAATTAAAAAATATGAGGAAATTTTGACGAATAAAGGAGGTTTGTTTACGCTGCATCAGTGCGTAATTCACAAGTCTATTTTGGAAAATGACGGTGATACTAGGATGTACTTCGTGCTTGAGCTTTCAAGAAAGCAGATGTCTGTTAAGGTATGTTGATAATTTTACGTATATTTTGTTGTTGTGTTTTACAGTAATGTTTTCTATTAGTCGTTTATTGCATATTTCTCCTTCATTTCGTACATTTTTGAGATTGGGGAACAGCAGCATACATGCATTTACTAACTGCTGCTTTAACGAGTTTTGTGCTTTTTTGTGATTGCTGCAGAAGGAATTTGCTGAATCCAGTGATTTTTTTTTTTCCGTTAGTGAGCGCGTAGCTCTCATTCGACGATTACGGATTGCCACTTTAATGAGTTTCGGGAATATTTGTGATCGCGGCTGAAGACAGTGATTTTTTTTTCTGTTAATGAGCGCGTAGCGCTCATACAACGTTTAGAGATTGCCACTTTAATGAGTTTTGTTTATTATTTACATTTTATTTTAGTTAAGCCTAACATGCGTATAAACCGGTGCTTAGCGACATTTACTACTTAGCGGAAAGGGGGTTTTCACGCCAAGAAAAATTCCAAGATGGCGACCCCGGGAATTTATGACATCTGTTCCGAAAATTTCTTGAACGTTTGAAAGAACATAAAAGAGATATTTTGCAATATCGTCAGACAACAGCACTTTCTAGATTATATTTAAAAAACCCTCACAGTTACATAGAATTTAGTAATATCAAGATAATAAACAATAATTTCTTGTATAGATGGCCTACAGAAAGAATCAATTGAAATAATAGTTAGAAGAGAGAAAATTTGTGACGAAAACATCTCATTTAATATCCCTAAACTTTGGATGTACATATTAAAATAATCTTTTGCAACTAATTTTATCCATCTCGTATTTTCAACGTCAAGTGTGAGCTGCTATTTTTGGTTTTAAAAAAGGTTTGTCTCTTTTATTTTCACTTCTACATTAATTTCCAACGCCTTACGATAGATGTAGCTACTGTTACTGCATGCCGTATTGTTCATTCGATTTTCTTTTATTCATTTTGACCTGGTAGATGACGCCATGGCATTATCCTTCTTCAAATCATTTGAGATTTTATTTTATTTTTGCCTGATAGATGGTGCCATTGCATATTTTCTTGCTTGTGATTGGTTAAAGCTATGTTTGACTGGAAATATAACGAACCTTTTAGATTCAAGACGGTTTCCTCTGTTTTTGGAAGCATTACCACAACTTTTCCCTGATGAAGGTCACAGATGATAATCGAAACGTTGAATATCTTCACTTTATTTTAATGTTTGCGTAGTTTTTAGACTTTGCAACATTGTATATACCGTTTAGTAAACTTGTGATTTTTATTTTCTCGTTTATATGTATTCCAATTCTTTTGAACAGCCCTGTAATTGATCTGTAGGCTGATGTATATACTATATTATGGGAAAATTTAGTTTAGCAAGAAAACGCATGAAATTTCTCTTTCAGCAATTTATACTAAAAGATGGAAACATACTTGAATACTTTTGTATAACCCTTATTACACGCCACTATTTAGCTGAAATTTAATTCAAACTAAAATACTCTTTAAACTACTGAAATCACATTTCCAGAAATTATCATTTATAGACAGCCATGTATTCAATTCTATGCGTGACCCTGTATATCATTTTATCTATATTCTAGAAACATTTCTTAGTAAACTAAATGCACTTCAGCGTAAAAATGCATAACTCATTTTAAAACAAACCTTTAAGCAATTAGCGCTCATACCCAGTAAACCTGATAAATTCTTTTGTGTAGCCCTATATATGAATTATAGCATTTATACACACCATATAGTATGCATAAATATAGTGAAACATAAAAGCGCATGTCATAATTGAAAATGCATTTCCAGCAATCATTGCTAATGTACAATACTTCGGATACAATATAGTATCTGAAATCTTTTGTGTGTCCCTGTAAATCCTATACACTTCGTATTACATATGAAATAAGTTTTAGTAAACCTCAGCGACGTATATCAATTTCATTATAAATGAAATAGTTTAACATAATTAAGATACGCCGCAAACAATTCCCTCCATCCCTATATCATTATATAACGGAATTCTTTTGTGTGGCCCTGTAAATGAATATATATTCTTTGCACCGCATATTCTACAGAATGCATACTTTAGTGCACTTCATAAATGCATATCAGTTTTATTATGTTTAAAAGCGTGTAACATCTTTAAAATTCATTTGAAACAGTTTTTTCCCACTGGCCGTAATGTAACGGAATACTTTTGTCTGTCCCTGTAAATGAACTAAACATGCTACAATTTTCATTTGAAATAGGGGACGTGCTATGGTAAAGGAAAATAACATCCAAAAATTTCAGGGCAATCCGAGTATAATTACTAGAGTTAGAGCGTGGACAGACAAACCGAAGTCATAAACACTTTTCAACTTTGTTGGAAAGTATTAAAAAACAAGTAAGAAAAAATCATGCGTCAAGCATAGATTATGAAACACTTTCCAACACATTCAGAATAATGTAACAAAACTGCACCGTTTAAAAAATTAAAATATTACGTCTAAGTCAACCCTATGGAAACGCATAACACATTTCAAAACCCAATTTCAGCTGTTCCCATCTACAATCGGAAAATTATGCGAATTTTTTCAGCAGCCCTGTATATGATATATAGATTTGAATCTATTAACTACATGCATGTCAAAATTTAGTTCACTTAAGCGATACATGTACTTCAGTTGAAAATTTTCCTTCAGCAATTTCCTCTCATAAGGAGAACGGTACGTGAATACTTTTGTGCAGCCCTGTATTTGGGGTATAGAATTTATATATAACGAGTAGGATGCAAAAAAATTAATTAAATTTAAAAATGCATACCTAATTTTAAACCGTACACTTCAGCAATTATGCCTCAAAGACAGTACTGTACTGTAACAGATTTCTTTTGTGTGTCGCTGTAAATGAAGAAAAAAATACTATGAATGCCCTGTTCTAGCGTGATCATAATGAAATTCAGTGATTTTTATCAATTTCAATAGATTTGAAATAGCGTAATGTCATTAAAATACTCTGCAAACGATTTTCCCCCCATATCATAATGGAATACTTTTGAGTGCCCCTGTAAATGAACTATTAATCCTACATGCTCCCTATGCAATACCAAACATGCTTTGGTGACCCTCAATAAACTTCATCAATTGCATGAAAATCCGAGTCTATTTACGGGAGTTAGAGCGTGCACAGACGGACAGACAAACCGAATGCGTAAACACTTTCCTTTTTCTACTTTGTTGGAAAGTGTTAAAAAAGTCATTTTTTCTCACCATTAAAGAATCGTCCCTAAAGAGGTTAGCATCACTTTTATAGAAAAGGCTTCACGGAGATATTTAGATTTATTTGCAGAAGAGTTAATAGCGAAAGCAGTTTGTGCAAGGAGAAAAAAAAAACTAGTATGTTGTGGCCATCACAAAACTTTCTTCTATATAAATCACAGCAATTAAATCATTTAAATAATACAAGAAACTACATCAATTTATTCATATAAAAGTATACCTGAATTTCAAGTTTGATGAAAATTCGTGTATTAGTTATTGAGATAGAGCTGTAGGGGAAATTCTGAAAAATGCAGCATAGCAGCGCCACCTGTTGAGCGATTTGCACCAAAAGGTACAAAACATCAATTCATGTCAAGGACTAACTGAATCTGAAGTTTGATAAAAATCCGTGCATTAGTTCTGGACATTGAGCTATTGTGGAAATCGAGAAAAATGCTGCATAGCAACGCCACCTGTTGAGCGATTTACAGCAAAACATAAACAGCAGTAATTCATATCCAGGTATACCTGAATCTGAAGTTTGTTGAAAACCCAAGCATTAGTTCTTGAGATAGAGCTATTGCGGAAATCACAGAAAATGCAGCATAGCAGCGCCACCTGTTGAGCGATTTACACCTAAAGGTACAAAACATCAATTCATGTCAAGGACTAACAGAATCTGAAGTTTGATGAAAATCCGTGCATTCTTTCTTGAGATAGAGCTATTACGAAAATCGTGTAAATGCTGCAAAATGCAGCATAGCAGCGCCATCTGTTGGGCAATTTGCACCAAAACGTTACCAGCACCAATTCATATCAAGGATTAACTGAATCTGAAGTTTGATGAAAATCCGTGCATTAGTTCTTGAGATAGAGCTAGTGCAAAAATCGCGAAAAATGCAGCATAACAGCGCCACCTGTTGGGTGATTTACACCAAAAACTAATCAGCACCAATTTATATTAGGGACTACTTGAATATAAATTTTTATTAAATTCCGTGCATTAGTTCTTGAGATAGAGCGCCCACAAAATTTGTGTCACATGCATACAGTCAGACAGACAGAGAGACTCACAGAGTCACAGACAGACAATTTGTAAAAACATGTTTTTTGGAATCTCTGACCTCTAAAACGTGTAAATCCGTCGAAAACCGGAAGTCGAAAATCTTTACGAATCCAATACTTTCTTCTTGTAAAGATAGAAGAAAGTAAAAAAGAAAAAAAAAGAAAAAGGGCTACATTTGTTTCTTTTTATTTCGTAAAAGTGTTTTTCAATCAAGCTGTTCATAAATGATAATATACTAGATTTTTTCAGCAAGGCTTAGTTTAATGATCAAGAGATTTAATGGAGATCTTCAAAAAGGGTAATTTATTTCGGCATTTACAATATATTCGAATTCTGCAGCCGTATAATTTTACTAAATTTAATAATATTTCCTACAACTCTTATTACATTAAATGATAATACAATCACTACGTTACAGGATACCTTAATATATTCATGCCAACCTCTGGCTTTTATTAAATAGAAACATACCAGATATCTATTTATTGAACGAAATTAAATAGATTTTAAATGACTACCGTGCAAAAACAAGATACATGTAATTAAACAAATTTTATTGTTCAAAGTATGTTTTTTTTTTTTCTTTTTTAAAAGCCGGTGGTTGGTATGTACAGTGAATCAAAAAAAAGAGTTGGACAACAGCTTCTATTGATTTCATTGTTTAATTAATTTGCTCTATGTTGTACTTTAAAAGTAAAAGTTTATTTAAAATAATAACAATTTTTAAGATGATTTACACAGTTTTATTTTACTTTAATAAAACTTATATCTAAATTATAAATTTATAAAACGTGGTGATGATATAACATTCAGCACCAAATAAAAACTTGGACACTTACACAATGTTCCAAAAAAACACTCTTAAATTTAAAACAAAACCATCTAATATTTCGTGTGATGTCCTTTTGATGCTATTACAGCTATTACAGCCTCTTATTTATCGAAAGGCCAGTTTTTCTGTTAAATCTGATGGTACATTTTGCCATATATTGAGAATAGGAGTTTTTAGTTCATTTTTACTTTCTTCTATCTTTACAAGAAGAAAGTATTGGATTCGTGAAAAATTTCGACTTCCGGTTTTCGACGGATTTATACGTTTTAGAAGGACCAGAACACGATTTGGCGGTTTTTGGAAAATGTCTGTCTGTCACTCTGTCTGTGAGTCTGTATGTGACAAAAATTTTGTGGGCGCTCTATCTCAAGAACTAATGCACGGAATTTCACAAAACTTCATATTTAGTTAGACCTTGATATAAACTGGACCTGGTTAGTTTTTGGTGAAACTCGCCCAACAGGTGGCGCTGCTATGCGGCATTTTTCACGATTTCTGCAATAGCTATATCTCAAGAACTACTGCACGGATTTTCATAAAACTTCAGATTCAGTTAGTCCAAGATATAGTTTGGTGCCGATTACTTTT
This sequence comes from Maratus speciosus, assembly GCA_963932465.1. Classification (NCBI taxonomy): domain Eukaryota; kingdom Metazoa; phylum Arthropoda; class Arachnida; order Araneae; family Salticidae; genus Maratus; species Maratus speciosus. The sequence goes on along the minus strand of OZ010790.1, from coordinate 6,419,984 downwards.
TTGTGAAAATCGCCCAACAGGTGGCGCTGGTATGCTGCATTGTTCACGATTATTGCAATAGCTCTAACTCAAGAAAAGATGCACAAATTTTCAGCAAATTTCAGATTCAGTTAGTCCCTGATATAAATTAGTGCTGTTTAATTTTTGGTGTAAATCGCCTAACAGGTGGCGCTGCTATGCTGCATTTTTCACGATTTCCACAAGAGCTGTATCTCAAGAACTATTGCACAGATTTTAATCAAACTTCAGATTTAGTTAGTCCTTGACATGAATTGACGAATAAATTAGTGCTGTTTAATTTTTTGTGTAAATCGCTCAACAGGTGGCGCTGCTATGCTGTATTTTTGCGATTTCCGCAATAGCTTTATCTCAAGAACTAATGCTTGGATTTTCAACAAATTTCAGATTCAGGTACACCTTGATATCGTTTAGTGCTGTTTTCTTTTTGTGTAAATCGCTCAACAGGTGGCGCTGCTATGCTACATTTTTTTCAGAATTTCTGCTATATCTCTATCTCAAGAACTAATGGACGAATTGTCATCCAACTTCAAATTCAGATATACTTTGATACGAATTGGTGCTAAATCGTTGTTATTTCTTGTACTATTTAAAGGATTTAATTGACGTGATTTATATAGAAGAAAGTTTTGTGATGGCCACAACATACTAGTTATTCTTAATCTCATTTTCTAGTTAATTGTTTCTCCATATAAACCCACAAATGTTCTATAGGATTTACATCCGGACTTTGGGGAGGATGGGGTAGCACTTTTTTCACTTTGTATAATGACCATCCCTGTACAATCCGAGCGTTATGCTTAGGATCATTGTCTTGGACCAAAGAATAATTTCCATTTAAATTTAATTTTGAAGCTGTTTCTGGTAAATTTTCTTTAGAATGTCCAAATACATCATTTTGTTCATTGTACCTTCGATGGACACTAGATTTACAACACCACTAGCTCCCATTGAACCCAATACCATAACGCATCCGCCACCATGTTTTACAGCAGCTTTTATATTTGCTGATTTTAGCGCTGTTCTTTACCTTCGCTATACAAAACGCCGGCCATCAAATCCAAACAGATTAAATTTCAACACATCTGTAAAAATAACAGACTTCCAGATTTCTTGTGGTTTCCAACTTATTGTTTAGCATATTCATGGCGGTTTTTTTTTTTTTTTTTTTTTTTTACATTTCTGAGAGACAAACGTGTTTTTTTGTGTGTGTGTGTGGTGTGTATGCTCTATAATCTTCGGAATGTAAAAAATTTCTTATAGCCTGTGGATGCACATTCTCTATAAATGTCAGCTTCAACTCTCTGGCTATCTTTACTGCAGAAATTTTCTTCACAAATCTCACATTCTGCCTTTCTGTTTGAGGAAATCTTTTTGAGCCTAAGACTTTCTCTAGGTCTTTGCAAGAATCTTTAATTTTTGTATGTATTTATTATGTAATGCACAGTTGAACGTGGCTTTTTCTTAGTTTCTGCAATACATCGTATACTTTTCTGCTCTTTCCATATTTTAACAATTAAGTTTTTCATATCAACAGAAGTTTGCTTTTTTCCATTTTTTGAATTTTTTAATCAAGCAAAAGGAAATTTCAACACGTTTCAGTCTCATGACTTTGATTTGAACTCGTGCAAGAAATCAATAACTTCTTAAAAATTTGCATAATGGCAATCCAAAGTAAAAGTGAAAAAAGTGTCCAAGTTTTATTTTGGCAATGAAAAGCACACTATTTGTTTTTAAATTATTTTAAAATTTAATATAACATTTTATTTAATACATTTAATACAACATAATAAGACTATTTCAATCTTTGAAGAAATTATCTTTTTTTTTTAAAAAATGTTGTTAGATTACGAAATCACAGCTGGTTAAAACAATATTTAGTAACAAAAATCGAATCTTGTTGCTGTCCAACTTTTGTTTTGTTGTTGTTCACTGTGCGTTTAATACGTTGATAACATCCTGAAGATTAAATAACAAGACAAACAACCTAGAAAACTTTATTTAAAATTAAATGTACACCATTATTTGCTTTTCACTAATTATATCAAAGCAGCCCTTATTAATTTCCGTCAATTTTCAAAACTTTTAACTTGACAGAAGTTGGGAGTTAAATAAATCATGCATTATGAACTGTTGCTTTTCCGTTAAATAGAAAAACCATTATTTACTGAAAAGCTTTATGAAACAGGATTTAATGCATTCATAAGGTTTAAATTTTACGCCAGCATTATTTTATTCCATTTGATTTATTGGTTGGATGAATTATAAGTAAATATGGAATATTTTCTAAAATATTCTTATTTACTCAACTTGATACACTGTAAAAAAAAAAAAAAATCTCTAAGATCGACAGAAAAAATTGTCAACTTTGGCGCCAGTGAAAAGCCGTTTAATTTACAGAAAATATCTGTAATTTTTTACAGAAATCAGCTTTCCTCTAAAATATGTAGATTTTTCTGTAAAAATTACAAAATTCATATTCTTTACAGAAAAAAACTGTTTTTCCTTTAAAACAGTTTTTTTTTTTTTTTTTTTTTGTAAAAAATGCAGCTTTTTCTGTAAAGAATAGTTTTTTTTTCTGTAAAAAATAGTGTTTTTTTTACAGTGTAATTCTAATCTGCCTAATGCAACTACAAAAGAGATTTCATTTATACACACATGAAATTTACTGGTATTCTCATTCAGATAAAAAAGGAGTAAAGCAGCGTTTTCCATACTTTTTAACATAATCAAATAAGTCTTTTTAAAAATTTGGTATGTCTGTCTGCTGACGCTCTTATTTTCGTAAATATACTTGGATTGACACGAAATTGATATCTGTTATGGAGGTGTATTATAGCATGGTTTCTATTTAAAATGAAGAGCGTATAGAATTTATTGTTCGTTTACACAGACAATCAAAAGAAGTTTGATGTATTACGGTAGAGAACGATAACTGTTTGAAGCACGTTTGGTAAAAACGTGCATAAAAGTGTAAAACCTTTAAGAATGAAGACGTAGATGAAGTTTGGAGGATTGAGTAATTTAACCTCCCCGTACAATCCACTCCCCTTCTGTAGTCACTATTGGACATATAGCGTAATAAAGCGATTTTCCGTATAACTACACTTATGAAACTTTTTCTGTAGCAAGACGCACCTGTGAGCGACCTATAAAGAATAATCTTCATGAATTTCAAGAGCTTCACGTTATTCTTAATTTAAATCAAAGTTGGGAAAGCTTAGATGAAAAATTCACGATTCGTGTTAAATCACATTAAAAATAATCAAGCATATTTCCCGTTGAAAGTGGCGCAGGTGTTGTTCGATAAAAGAGCACATGATGATAAAAAACTTGAAAATTCTATTTACACTTTTTAAATATTTACAATATTTACAATGAAAACATTTGGATAATATTTGTTATTCCTCGCTGGGAATCCAAGATATTCATATTAAAAATTTCAACAATTATTTTCTTCTATAAAGAAGCCAAGAAAATAGCATGATTTTATATTCGAAAATAAATTTCCCTTTTTAAAATCAAAACATCATTTCTTCCATTTGAAGATAACGGCAAAAAACATACGCAGACTACCTGCTGCGTACAAGATTCACATTCACAATAAAACTAAACTAAAAAAGGAACAAGAACGAAAAAATGTTTTTTAATATTAATTCTCTAGTCAGACCACGTGATCTGGCGCCTAAGCAGTCTGGCTGACTGCTCGAGAGAGGAAGGGGTTTGCGAAATTTCACAACCTACTAGTGGAATAAAACGCAAAATGAGCGAGATGTGTCACTTTTCTTGCGAGTAAGCGATATATTGTTCAATTGCTTTTAATTTATTTTTAAAGTTATACTCATTTTTATGTAGTTTAGACTTGGACCACAGTTAGACTTTTCTCTTATGTCTTATGTGTTGGGATTTTGAATCCCGTTAAACAGGCGTGAGTACGTGATAAATTGTAAATTGGGACTTACCCTTCTTCAGGATACTTATCCATTTCGGTGTAAATCCACACTTTGTGTTAATCCAATGTGTTAGTTGTCATATTTTTTAATCAACCACTCTTTATATCTCTTTTAACACAAGAAATTGCATACTGTTTTTTATATCAAAAGAATAAGCAGCGGTAACACTTTAAGCTATTTAATTCACATTGTTTAAATTGTAAAAGAGAGAGCATTTTGCATGCCTCTTCTCTAGAGAAACTACATGTTGAGAATGAATAAGATGTTTATATAATAAGATAATAAGTCAGTAATAATAGTATCATAATAATAATAATAATAAATCAGTTTAATGTAGTCTATGAGTCTTAATGCAGTCACTCAACAAGTCATTATCTTTATCAAAGGATTTTCAAGGTTAAATACATTTGAAGAGATTTATGGCTGAGTTGAAACGACGTATTATTTATGTAACTGAAAAAATTATCTTTAGCACAGTAATTTAGCTTGATTTATGTCCATCATTATGGCTCCCTGAGTTTTAGAAATAGTCTCTTCGTATGTACTCCTAGATGTAAAGATGGCGTCACTATGAAGTCCATGCAATCACTCAACTGTTCGACTTGCTTCCAATTAGTTGTTAGCAGGTTTCAAAATATAGTGACTTTTGCAGGACTTAATTTACAACGGAGCCTACCGGAGCTCGGCTCCGGTACTTCTGTGTTTTTAGTAAATACAGTAGAACCTCGATTATCTGAAGTCATTGGGACCTACCCTCTTTCGGAAAATCGAAATTTTCGAATAATCGAGAATGCTTCAATTTTAAGATTAAAGAGAAATATATGCAATATTTCTTATTATGGTAACAAACGCTTAATAAAAATAAAGCAGTAGCAAAATAGAAACAAGAATAAATTACCTAAATTTTAATTTTGAAATTAAGTACCTTTTACATATATCACAAGAGTTTGAAAAAATGTTTTGTTTGTCGCAGTTTCGATTGCCTTTGCTTTGAAGCTCTATCACAGCGTTTTTAAATATTATTAGACCAGTATCACGGTCATTCTGCTGCTCCAGCCATGCCAAACTTTTTGCAAAACATTCAAAAGCTTCAGAATTGCTAATTTATTTGTTTTCTTCGTTCCGCTCCGCAGCTTACGGGAGCTCAAGTTAAATTCAAAGGAACTCCAAGAAAGGGGATCGAAAATGTTTATATGTACTCGTATTTCGAAAAGGAATGCTTGCACGCAAAGAATATAATAGTTTAAAAAAAAAAAAAAAAAAAAAAGAAAGAAAAAAAAGCTTTCAAAATGAATTTTGCACACAAGGAATGTGATAATAATATAAAAAACTTTCAAAATAGATTCGGTTAAGAAAGTTTCGGATGAAAGAGGCTCTACTGTATTTAAATATTGGTCGGAATTTACCGGAGCTCATAAATACAGGGCTCCGGAGCCCAGTGCAATAGCGATTCCGAAAAAACCGAAGCCTAAGTTACCCTTTCCTTTCTCTCCCATCTCCAAGTTTCTGGATTCTTTGTATCAAAACACGTGTGTGACGTAGTGTGTCGCATACGTAGGAAATGGAAATGAATTTACGCGTAAGATTTTCTGAAAATTTTTCTTATAAATGCTTTTGGTAGTTGTTCATTCGTTATACATGTACTGGATAGTTGCGGAATCACAATTATTTTACTTACCTTATTTAATTTCCGAATTCTGGGATTAATTAACATTAAAATTAGGCAAAGATTTCTATTTGGAAGGAGTGATAAACTAAAAGGTGGAATAGTTGACAGTTAAATATATGCAGAGGGGGAGGGAGGTTTGCTACGGTTTTAGTACGGCAGACTATTAGGGCTCCGGTACTTTTTTTCTTAGAAATTAAGCACTGGACTTTTGTATAAGTAAATTTCACGCTCCTCTTGGAAATATCGCCCGCATACACTACGTTAACATCTGTAAAATGTCATGTATGTGACGGGGAAAAGGAGACTCATACTCGAATAATAACACTTGCTAACTTTAAGAATTAAATATATTAAATGAACTATTTACACTATATACAATTACAATTAAGTAGAACCAGGGTTCGTAAATATCATGATATTTTCGAACATATCAAAAATATCCGATATTTTGATATATATCCGATATTTTCGATATATATCCGATATTTTCAAAGCAGCCAACTTACTGCTGATAATAAATGTTTTCAAGCATAATATAGATTAGAAACTAAAATATATTGCACTTAACATGAAAACTTAATCAAAAAATATTCTAAAAATGCATTTTTCTTTATTTTCTGGGTTTTTTTTGTTTTTTTTTTCCACTTAGAACAAAATTGAAGATGAACTAATTGAAAACAATAACTATTTGCTTTATATATATATATATATATATATATATATAAAACTATAGGATTCAGTATCAAGATCAAGTATAAAAAAATCAGAAATTTGAAATACAAAAAAGTTCTTTTAATTGAAAAATTTTAACATAAATGTAAGTATAAAATACCTTATTTCGTATTTTCTAACATGTTGTATTGTTTAAACTAAACTGGACCAAAACATGAGAAAAGATTCCTTTCTAATGAAACTGTATATAACTGCTTATTTAAGTTAGTCAGTTCATCTTTCAATGGTTGTTCTGAATTATGTCCCACATAATTATTAGTTGAACATTTAAAAAATAAAAGCTTCAAATCTAAAGCTTCAAAAAATATATTTATTTTCTTTTTTGGCTAAAAAAGTCACATCCAGAAGAGACAAAAGTTCTTTATCTACAGTCAATAACAATTGAAAATTTATTTCATTTACACTGAAATATTACGAATTACGACTAAAAATATCAAAAATATCTTAAACACATTCATATTTTGAAAATAAATATCAAATGCAGAAAATATGAAACACCTTGATATATTGAAAATAAATATAAAGTAATAGGAAAATATCAAAAATCTTGATATTTTGAAAATAAATATTGGATATATATCCATTGACATATATATCAACAACTCTGGCTATATATAAAGAATTATCAAAATTGCATTTTATCTTTCAATGGCTGTTCTGAATTAAGTGTCTAACATAATTATTAGTTTTACATTTAAAAATAAAAGTTTCAAATATAAAGCTTGGAAATGATTTGTTTTCTTCTTTTCCTAAAAAAGTTACTGCCAAAGGCAAAGTAAATTATCTATAGAATGATACAGTCAATAACATGTGGAAATTTCATTTACACTTGCTTTGAATGCGGGAAATATCAAAATTATCTCACATGGTGATATTTTGAAAATAAATATCAAATATACAAAATTTCAAACATCTTGATATTTTGAAAATAAATATCAAGAATTTGAAAATATCGAAAATATCAAAAATCTTGATATTTTAAAAATAAATATCGGATATATATCAAGATATATATCATGATATATATCCATTGATATATATCAACAAACCCTGAGTAGAACATTAATGAAATTAAACACTCATTCGTCTTAATGCGTCTAAACGTCGTTGAGAGCTCGGTGTTTTGCAACCACTCTTTTACCTTCTTTTCCCGCGTCTGTCGAATGTTCTAAAAGGGTATTCTTCTACGCCGACTCGTGGCGCTGCCGTCGTCTCTTACAGACTGTTGCCACAGGTCACACTCGTCCATCCTGATACGCACTACCTCGTGCGCACCATACACTTAAACACAAACTTAAAAAAAAATACCATATCTTTAAAAAGAAAATTATACAGAATAAAACAGAAAAAAAATATAGAGAGAAAAAATGAAAATCGTCGTCGATGCCGGTTGGCATTTCGTCTTCCATCTCGTCTTAAATGGTACTCGTCTTAAATCGTACCCGTCTTAAATGGTACTCGTCTTAAATCGTACCCGTCTTAAATCGTACCCGTCTTAAATGGTACTCGTCTTAAATCGTACCCGTCTTTACTTTGTACTCGTCTTAAATAAAAAAAAAAAAGTATATACCCACCTATATACGTCTTAAAGTGGTACGTCTGAAAAACAGAAAGAAAAAAAAAACACATATCGGCATCTTCTAATCGTCGTCTTCCTTTTTTTTTTAAAAAAAAAATGAAACTTCATGCAGAAAAAAAAAATTAGAGTCTGTAATCAAATAAAGTCACAGAATGTTCATATAACAAAAAAAAAATGGAGCTGTCCACAGTTCTAATGTTCTTTATGCAAAGCACAAAAAAGTAAAAAAAAATGTCTTTGTAGTTCACAGAAAAAAAAAAAAAACACAATACTTTACGGAACACACTTTTCAGCAGCAGCATTGAAGAAAACAAAAAAAAAGACATCTCGGGGATAGTTGAATCACAATATTTCACAAACACATATTTCACAAACAAAATTTTAACTTTTTGTTAAAATTATTCTTGATGTAAACACAGGTAATGAAAAAAAGAAGAAACACACAAAAGAAAATATTTTGTAGAAAGACGAATTCTTGAATTTTTTTCCTTTTTTTTTCTTTATATAACGGAAGGGAAGAAAGGAAGAAGAAAAGTTCCTTGATACAGACATTCTTCTGAAATTACAAACAGTATCAGTAGGAGCAAAAGAAACCTTTTTTGATTCACATTTTGGAGCTTCTAACACATCTGTTAAGCTGTTGTCTAAATTATCATCACATATAACTTTATTTAAAAGGGTATCAGCGCCTATTTCTTTAGTTGTTTGAAAATTAGGCTGGGTTTTCTTCAGAATGCTAGGAGAAGAAAGATCAGGACTAAAAATCAATTTCCTAACATTTTCATCTATAGGACTTTTGATATTTTCTTTATGAGACACTAACTTTTTAACATTTCTAATTTTATTAGGCTTCATATTTTTATCTTTTGATGGTACTAAATGTTTTTGGGATGATTGTTTAAGCAAGTCATCTTTGCTACTGTTTTTTATATCTTTTGGCTTTTTTGAGGATTTCTTTTCTACCTTTTTGGAATGTAAAACATCTACAGAGCATGTCAAATGATCATTTTTCCTTTCTTTTTCTAAGGGAACTTTATGACAATTGATAAGATCTTCAGTCTTTTCAGAAGATTTATCAGTTTTAGTAAAACTTACTATTTTGACAGGATCTTCAATTGAATTAACTAAGTATACAAACAAATTATCATCAGATGTTGGTTTACTAAGGGAAATACCATTTTTATCATAAAGAAAAGTACCTTGCGTAATTATATCAGCACCAATAATAAGAGGAACATTCATATGATGTTTACTAATTATATAAATATTTGTTGAAAAAATGTTATCATCTATATTTATATCACCCTGAATCGAGCCAAGTGGTGTGGTACTACCACTACCAAAACTAGTTAATGTTAAACCGACCGGTGTTAACGTAGGCAAATTAGAGGTCTGCACGGGCCCGAGGCCCGTACCCGGCCCGCGGGCCGGGCCGACAGACAAAATAAACGGGCCGGGATATCAGAATTTAAGCGAAGCAGATAAAATACGAGCCATTTTCAGTTAATATGATTTTCTCGAGAAGTATAAATGTGCGTCATGAGCCGATGCCAGTTTAACAACATCATTACAGAAATGTAACATGTCCATCGTAGAGATCGACATCGTACAGTTACAAGATGTCTGATTCCGAGTTTAATTTTTTTTTCAGGAGAATCGTGCCGGGACGGAACTGATCTTAATCGGTCTCAGGATGTGTAGAACAGTCATTGTGTTTTGTAGTACTAATAGTGATAATGAACTTCTGTTAACAGTATCTTTGGAAATATACCTTAAGATGGTTCTCATAGTCACTGCTCAACAATGCGAAGCTTTCAGACACATTTTCTGACAAAATTTTTAACTATAAAGGCATAAAATTGACAGGCCTGCCTATTGAAGGCATTTGGAAACGAATAGCTTTTTCCATATTTGAAAAACTACTTACAGAGATAACAGAGATTCCTGTCACGTGACTGTGCGTTTTTCTCCTTTCCTGTGCTATCGCTTCCGGAAATTCGATTCAAAACGCTAACTTTGACAGTATTTTCAGAAAGATATATTGCTTTTATCTATGAAAAAAAAAGACATTTACATAGCTTCTGAATAAGAATACCTGCCAATCTTACGCGTTTCCGAAAAGAAAAGAATTCAAAAATGTGTCGAAATGTAGCTCCTTTGGATTTCAGAAGAGCCTTAAAAATGAGAGAAATATTTCACAAATCTACTTTTTATTATACAGCTTCAAAAATTATCATGTTTTTAATCATTTATTCTGAACTACATTAATCTTTTAATGAATCCTTATTTCCATTTTGAAATGTCTGTAGACACGATGACTAAAACACTGTAAGTAATCGTTAATGTTTACTATTGTGTGCTCTCTGTTTTGCGAACATCATAGTAATGTAAAATATACTGTAAAATGTTCCCATAAATATGTATGTAGTATTCATTAAAAGAATCTTAATTGTATGTTGAGCAAAAACGGATTTTTTTTTTTTGTAGGAATTGTATCGGGCCGGGCCGGGCCGGGCCTGTTTTCACTGATTTTTGTACGGGCCGGGCCGGGCCGGGCCGAGAACTGTAAAAATGCAAACGGGCCGGGCCGGGCTCGGGCCGAACTTCCAATTTTTACACCGGGCCGGGCCAAAATAGCTTTCGTTCGGGCCGGGCCGGGCCGGGCCCGGGCCTGGAAATTCCGGCCCGTGCAGACCTCTAAGGTAAATTCATCTGTGAATATTTATCTTCACGAAGCAAAGTAAGATTACTACCTGTATCAATAAGAGCATCAATTTCGACACCCGAAATTTTAACTAATTTATGCATTTCTTGTCGAGAATTTTTCTCGGAATCCACATTATTCACTTGTATTTCAGGGTTACGTGCCTCAGTAGAACACTTATTATCAGAGGCTTTATGCCCAAAAGAATTACAGCTATAACATCTAAATCCCTTGTTCTTGTAAGAACAATACTTAGAAATGTGGTATTTTTCCCCACAATTAAAACAGATTTTAGTGTTTTGATTTCTTGGATTATTAGAATGAAATGCTGGCTTTTCAGCATCCGCATGTTTTGGTTGAAATTTAGGAACATTCTCGTGAACAAATTTGTCAAAGTTCTGTATCGAGTTCATATTTTGACAATGATTTATATTTTTACCAGAATCATTTTTTGAGTGGTGTGTAATCTCTTCGTAAAATTTCAATTTTCGTTTAAATTCATGCAAATCAGAACAATCGTAAAGTATGGACTTATTTTGAGGAAAATCAGGAATGCCATTGATTATGTAACGTATAAGTGACTGATCATCAATATTGGCCCGTCCAGCCATTTCTTTCATAATTAAGAAATACTCAAAAAAAGATTCCTTTTGTCTAATATGCCGATGACTAAGCATTTCGTGTATTTCAGCCGAATTAATCTGCGAACCAAATTCGGTAACTAAGGCATGTTTCAATTCAGGAAAAGAACGAATGTTGCTTTCGCTCTTAGCGAATAAAGAAGCAATGCCTCCGAGCGCTCTTTGCGCAAAAATGAATTTTTGCATTTCGCCTAAATTAAAAGAGGAAGAAAAGGATTCGAATTTTTGCAACCATAAATGAACATTTTCATACTTCTCTCCATTGAATGTAGGTACCAGCGATTCAACATCGCGAAAATTTACTGATGGCATAAACATAGAATCCTGAGAAATGTTTGAAGCATTAATAGAAAAATTAATTGGTAAATTCAGAAATTTTAATATTCGACTTATCGTTTGGCACTGGCGAATTGTTGAAAATTTCTTCCGATTCGCCATATGTATCAACATTAGTTTCAATATGTTTTTGGAGGGATTCCAAATTAGTTAAAAATGAAATTATGCGTTTAGATAACTCAGTTTCTGTGCCATCTATTTCGATGCGTAAAATAGTGGCAATAGTTATAAGTTCAAGTAAAGAAAAATTTTTAGCGGTTTCCTCTACTTTACTCGTAAATTCATCATCGGTTTCACAGAATGGAAATCCCGTAAATGTTCTTATTCGCGATCGATTTAAACGATCGCCTTCAGATGAAAACAAAAGTTTATGGAATAATTTTATTCGATTCGTCTTTTCGTTTTTCAATGCAAAAGCGATGACTGGAATGTCATTTAAAATCATGATGAAAAGAAAAAACAAAAACAGTAAACAGTACTCACCCACTAATTTCTGTCTTTGAAAAAAAATGAATCGATTTCCAGTTTGGAATAATATATTGTTGCAGTTATTTCAAAACAACTGAAGAGTTGGCCAGTTGCCAAGGCTGTAGAAAAAAAAATTGTATTCTTCACACACGACATGATCTTTATAAATTTACAGCTCCGGCTTACTTTCTGAAAGAATTTTGGCGTCGATATAAAAATGATACTTGACTTGTCTAGGGTAGAGAATTGAAGAAAAAAAATAATCCAATCCATCGCGGCTCAAGCCCTCGTGTGACGGGGAAAAGGAGACTCATACTCGAATAATAACACTTGCTAACTTTAAGAATTAAATATATTAAATGAACTATTTACACTATACAGGGTGATTCAGCTCGTCGGTGACAAACTTTAAGGATCGATAGAGCACACCTAGACGAACATTTTTGAATAGGGAATGTAGGGTCCCTGACGCGATGGTAAGGCGCTAGGCGCTTTCGAAAATTTGGGTGCCGAAATTCGAAACGTCATAAAAACTAGGGAAATGGTTAGATTTTCTTGCTTGTTGCGTCGAAATGATTCTGTTTGTTTAGACTTTCTTCAGTACCAATTTGATAAGCGTATCTCTTAAAACATGGATAGGGGGCGCTGCAGACTTTGGAGAGCTAGACAACAACTTTAAGCCCGTTATTTTGATAATTTAACACATGCTCGCCAAAGTTTATACTCTAACTTAAAGTTTGAACCCAAAAGTAGAGCCCTGCAAAAAGCGTAAGAGCCGGAATAAAATGTCAAAGTACAGGGTGGTCGAAACTCGAAGGCTCCTAGGAGATAAACAAACAGATTTCTTGACTTATGGCATGCATTTTCATGATTCTGTTTGCTGGGGCTCTCTGAAACTCAGTTGGACGGTACAAAAAGAAACATCGATAGGGGGCGCTTTGGGCAAAAAACATAATTCATTGACATTTCGGACGCTAACTGGAAACGGGGCGCTACGATCAGTTAGAAACAAAACAAGAGAGTAATTTACTTATCATAAGAAGCTATTAAAACTGCAGTTTGTTTGTTTTTTTTAACAAACATAGCTGGTTTCAATCATGCACAATGCGCGCAATAAAATTTACATAAGGTGCTTTTTGCTGATTTATGCAAAAGATATCGTACCATATCGATATGCAAAAGATACGTAATGCGTAGACGACAACGCGAGATGACGTAGTTGTATGCGCAGACACGTCTTTTGAACGTGCGGTACCTACTTAAGCTTCGGGTTACTTGTCTGCAGATCGGTAGTAGGATGGAACGGTACACAAACTCTGAATTGGCTGACATGCATTTGGCGTATGGCGCTGCTGGTTGTAATGGACGAGCCGCTCAGCGGTTGTACGCCGAGCGTTACCCCAACAGGCAAATCCCCTGCCATGCCTTCTTCGCTCGAGTACACCAGAGGTTGTCCACAACGGGATCTTTCGACGGAGGCAGGCCTGAACGGGAGCGATCAGTGAGCACCCCCGACAACGAAGAGGCTGTGCTTAACCTGGTTGAGGACAACCCAGGTCTTAGCACGAGAGATATCGCCAGACATGTTGGCATTTCGCAAGCAACTGCGTGGCGCATCTTACGTTCCCGGAATCTGCACCCCTACCACATCCAGCGGGTGCAGTTGCTCAGAGAGCAGGATTTTGGCCCTCGAGTGGAATTCTCAAGATGGTACTTGGCGATGAGATCCAGGTATCCCCGTTTTGTAAACAGCATTTTGTTTACGGACGAGTCCACCTTCAGCCGGGAGGGAATGTGGAACGCCCACAACAGTCATGTGTGGTGTGATGAAAATCCACATGAAACCAGAAGCCGAGCAGCCCAGGAGCGTTTCTCAGTAAATGTGTGGGCCGGCATTCTGGGGGATTGCCTCATTGGCCCTTATTTGTTACCTGAACGGCTGACAGGTGGAAATTACCTGATTTTCCTGGATCAAGTGCTGCCGCAGCTTCTGGATGAGGCGCACGTACCCGAAGGTTCGCGTCGCCAGATGTGGTTCCAGCACGATGGAGCTCCGGCCCATTACACGAACGACGTGCGTCTCCATCTAAACGCAAGGTATGGCCAGCGGTGGATCGGGCGTGGGGGTCCAGTTCACTGGCCTGCCCGATCACCAGACCTCACCTGCTTGGATTTCTTCCTTTGGGGTTACCTGAAGGCCGAGGTATACCATACACCTGTCAGCAGTGCTGAAGAACTTGTGGCGCGCATTGTGGCAGCTGCAGGGCAGATCAGAGATACTCCTGGCATTGTTGGAAACACACACTCCTCAATGCGACGGAGGTGCGAAGCCTGCATCATGGCCCAAGGTCGAAATTTCGAGCATCTTCTGTAGTGTTATTTTTTGTAAATAAATTTCCAGTATCATTGATGTTTTTGGTCTAAATTTATTCAGAAGTGTTGAGCAGAGGTAGAAAATGTGTTTTCATTATTACTAACTGATCGTAGCGCCCCGTTTCCAGTTAGCGTCCGAAATGTCAACGAATTATGTTTTTTGCCCAAAGCGCCCCCTATCGATGTTTCTTTTTGTACCGTTCAACTGAGTTTCAGAGAGCCCCAGCAAACAGAATCATGAAAATGCATGCCATAAGTCAAGAAATCTGTTTGTTTATCTCTTAGGAGCCTTCGAGTTTCGACCACCCTGTACTTTGACATTTTATTCCGGCTCTTACGCTTTTTGCAGGGCTCTACTTTTGGGTTCAAACTTTAAGTTAGAGTATAAACTTTGGCGAGCATGTGTTAAATTATCAAAATAACGGGCTTAAAGTTGTTGTCTAGCTCTCCAAAGTCTGCAGCGCCCCCTATCCATGTTTTAAGAGATACGCTTATCAAATTGGTACTGAAGAAAGTCTAAACAAACAGAATCATTTCGACGCAACAAGCAAGAAAATCTAACCATTTCCCTAGTTTTTATGACGTTTCGAATTTCGGCACCCAAATTTTCGAAAGCGCTTAGCGCCTTACCATCGCGTCAGGGACCCTACATTCCCTATTCAAAAATGTTCGTCTAGGTGTGCTCTATCGATCCTTAAAGTTTGTCACCGACGAGCTGAATCACCCTGTATACAATTACAATTAAGTAGAACATTAATGAAATTAAACACTCATTCGTCTTAATGCGTCTAAACGTCGTTGAGAGCTCGGTGTTTTGCAACCACTCTTTTACCTTCTTTTCCCGCGTCTGTCGAATGTTCTAAAAGGGTATTCTTCTACGCCGACTCGTGGCGCTGCCGTCGTCTCTTACAGACTGTTGCCACAGGTCACATGTATATACACTGTTTTTTAGGTGCGTTCGTAATTATGTAAATACGTAGCACCTATAGTCGTCGTTCGGTCTGTCCGTCTGTCCGCATACAACAGCGCAAAAACTACCCCACAGAATGGTTTGAAATTTAATATTGAGAATCGTTGCAGAATTGTGTCGAGTCATTTCAAATTTTATGAAAATTGAATCAAAACTTAAAAAGATATTCATAAAAATTTTCTTCATTCTATTAAATCTTATCACACGTCATGAATTCAATGATATCCCATGATAGGTCATGATTCTATGTTATCATGGTGAAGATGTCCTATTGAAGATGGAGTCCTGTTATTTTTTTATTACTGAATTTAATAGATCGAATCGTAATAAATTTTGTATTCACGCATTTTTACTTAAGAGTGCAACAATTATTGCACCAAGATCTGACTGTTTTGGTGCAATAACTATACAGTGCTTATACAGTGCAACCTCTATTATCCGAGCTAATTGGAATCGTTAGTACCTCAGATATCGGAAATCTCGGTTTATAGAGACTGTGCGTAAAAACTCGCCGTGCTTGCAAATTTAACATCTCTTAAAATAAAAAACAATAGAACATTTTTTAAATAATAAAAATAAATATATGTAAAGTTACGTTTCACAGCTTAACAAATTTTAAAAGGAAATCAATTACTTGTAGTAAATTTTAAAAAGCAAATTGAAAAATTTAAGAAAGTTCACACGGCCACTGGAAACAAAGCATTGTTCGCTGTTGACTTCTTATGGTCTAATGTTTCTTGGGAGGTGAGTGCTTTTGGGGGGCAGAAAGGCCTGTATAGCACAGACAGTGAACTAAAAAGTGTGATCTTTTTCAAAGCTCATTCACATAAAATGAAAAAATATATATATCAGACTTTGTTATCGGCTCGGTTAACGGAAACCTCGATTAATCTAAGCTCGGTTAATCGAGGTTCTACTATATTTATAAAACTAGTTATAGTACGAATGCACCTCATTTGCCACGATTGACGTACAAGTTCCGACTTGTTCAACTTATTTTACAAAGAAATACTAATACAAAAATCATGTTTTGTTCTCCAAATATACAATTTCCTTTATCTATGTATTTATTTCATGTTTCGTACGTTACAAACCTAAATCATTTTCTTTTCAATAGATGCCGCTTTCATGTCTTTATAGCATTTACAAAAATATCCCGTAAATAAAAAGAAATACTTCCGTTGATAGAAATTTCAATTTTAAATGGTTAGACGCACATTTGCATAAAATTTGTTACCAAGAATAAATATTTGTGTTTTGTGACGGAAATTCAATACTGTGTTAAGCATGGTTAGAAATAGAGGATGCGTTTTACTGTAACTCGAAAGATGTGTTTAAATTCTACCATTATTTACATAAAAGGGTTTTCGATTCGTTTTCTGCATGATATATTACAGGTTATGTAAGGTGCTTTTAACTCTCAAAATATTATCAGAAATCCACTTTATATTCTGTATCAATATGTATATGCAGTGTAAGTTTTAATCAATCATATTCTTATATAAGGTCAAAGTAAAGAGAAATATGCGAAAACTGTTAGGTTTCTTTTCGAAGCTCTTTGAATAATAATAATATCCTTTCTATAGAAATGCTACCACTATTATCTTCTTTTATTCCTAAGGTTTATTAAAAAAAATAGTTACGGAAAATGACTTTGGAAATTGTTTGTTTTTGTTGTTGTTTTTAACTGTCTTAGTTTATATCAAATAATTATTTTTAAAAAAGATAAACATGTTGGAAATTGCACATAAAACGTGGCAAATGAGGTGCGTTTGTACTATAACTAGTTTTATAAATATTTTTTGCACCGCATAATGTACTAAATGTCTATTTTAGTGCACTTCATTCCATTCTGTTCGAAAGGCTATAACATCATTAAAATGCACTTGAAATATTTTTTCCCATTGGCCGTAGTGTAACAGAAAAACTTTTGACTGTCCCTGTACTTAAACTATCCATCCGATTTTCATAAAATTTGAAATGACTCGACACAATTTTGCAAAAATTATATATTTAAAATTTCAGACCATTCGGTTGGGTAGTTTTTGTTCTGTTATATGCGGACAGATGGACAGACAGACAGATAGACGGACAGACAGACGACTATAGGGGCTACGTATTTATATAATTACGAACGCACCTAAAAACAGAATTGACTTATAGACTGAAAGATATTACATAATTTACTTCTGTAAGTAAATAATTGATCAGAAGTTTTCATAACAAAAACAACAAAAATCTTTGACAAATATGATTTTAAAAAAGACAAACATTAATTCATTAGTTTTCAATTACCGCCTCCTAGTTTTTTTTAAATCCATCTGTTGATTATATGCTATATTAATTGGAATTAAAAACATTAATTTATCATCTACTATACGTTATTCAAATATATATAAAATGATTTTAAAGCAAAATAAATTAATTTCAATCCGAGTAAAAGAAAAAAAAAATAAACAAATCTTCTCACATTATCAATGAATGAAAATTGAATGAAAATTTTAAATATCCTTAGAAGGAAAAGACTTTTTTGAATAAAACTAAGGGATTTAAAATATATTTAGTTTAATGTTTGTTTTCTATCCATCATTAATTTCAGGAATTAAGGATAAAATTTGTTTTCGTTTTTTATTAAATACAGAAAGTTTTTTTCCTAACAATATTGTATTCGTAAGGGGGAAAAAAAGTATTTATTCACATAAATAAATATGAATTAAAGAATAACTTACAATTTTTTTTTTTTATTAATCTTGAAAAATAATCTGTCATCTGACATTATATGCATACTCTTCACACATACACATAATAAATAGACAAATGGACGGATAAGTCAATAGGTAGATTAATTGAATGATTTCTAAATAGGTAAATAGATAGATTGATATAGATAATACACTAAACTACAATAAGTTACCGGATAATTTTTATTTTAGACGTTGTATCAGATATCTGGAGAAATGCTAGGCGAATTGTTCTTCAACTTCGGCCATATTAAGGACTCGAAAACACTTTTTAGTAAAGTGTCTGTCCGTGTTATAACTGGTGTAATTATACCCGGATATACAGATAAATTGATATATGCTATGAGGCATGTTCGGTTTTGAAAATGAAGTGTGTAACAATGATAGTTCTTTTACAGGGCACTCAAACGAATCCCGTTATATTACGGTCTATAGGGAAAAATCGATTGCAATTAATTTTAACGATGTTACGCTATTCCAAACAAATTGAAATCGATATACATCAGTGAGGTACAGTACAAGATGATTACTATAAGTTAGGGTGTGAATAACATTTATCGTTCATTGACAGCGAAGAACAAATGATTCGGTTACAGTACCGTCTATGAGCAATAATTGATGGAATTACGTTTTCAATTTTGAAATGGGTTTTTTAATTTAACTCATTTTTTGCGTACTACTCGATGTACATAATTTCCATAGATCATATACAGAGCCGCACAAAGGAATTCGTGCAATTTTCGTTTATTGGCGGAAATTGCTAAAATTAAAGTTTAAACTGTGTTCTTACATTTTTTTAACTGAACTAAACATTAACATGCTATAGAGGAAAAGGTCCAAATACCGGCTACCACTTTTGTTTTCAATCTAGATCATACAATTTTAAAAATTAATAAAATAAAAAGTGACAGCAGGGTACCTTGACATGTTTTACACCTGTTTAGAGAAAAAAATAACAGTTTAAAAAGCGTTTTCTTTTTATAAAAAACAAAATTCCGAAAGTCTTCAAATTTTGAGTTTTTAAATTTGGGTCTAAATACCGGCTACCTAAATTTTTTTCGAAAAGATCACACAAATAGAGCTAATGACAGTTATTAAGCAATAAGAATATTATTTTAATAAATTGTATTGGTTAATAACATTTCTTATGCACAGAAAAAATACGCAATTTTTAATAAATAAGTACTTTTGTCAAATTTCTAAAATTCTTTACGACAATCTCTCACAGTCTTCTTCCCATTATGTTTCTAATTTTGTTTTTTAACGTGTAAAACAAAAAAAAAGCTTGATGATTGAAATGAGAATTATTTTACCTGAAAAAATCAAAAACATAATATCACTCTCTGCGTCGGTATAGTACCTATCAGCCCACATATCGCATTTTTAGCATTGAACCCAAAATCCCTCCCCCATTCTCGTCCACAGAGAAAGCACCCATGCAGAAGGCACAAATTTATCATCTTCCTCTGTTGGATATTTTCCTTTTTCACTTTTTAACCCTCTCGCTGCGTAATTGTTTTATCAAAATAGCTTAAAAAATTGCGTATTTAACCCCTTCGCGACGAGCGTCTTTTAAGAATTTTTATTCTTTTGTCATCGGTTTTTCAAAACAAAAATTTTTGTCTAATTTAACCGGGAAAATTCACCGATTAAATAAGGCAAAATTTACAATAAAAAAATAACTGGTGGGAATAATCAAGGAGGGTTAATTAGACGGAAAAAATGCATCCCCGAGGAAATCTCGGGTTGCGCAAATTTTACTACTTTTACATTGCCCGAGGAAATCTCAGGTTGCGCAGCGAGAGGGTTAAAATCAAATTTCTGCCTCTTTCGCCTGGTTTACTCCGTCACTTTTTTCTTTCTCTTCACATTTATTACAGGCAATTTTGTAGTGTCCAACAGCGTTTTTTTTAAGTGATCCGGTAACCAGTGTCGGTCCTGAAGAATTACGGCCATGGTTGATTTTTTCATATTACGAAATGGGACTGGAACTATTTCTGAACCATTTAAATTAATTTATTAATTATGGAACTATTTAAATTAATTTATCCCCCCCCCCCCTTCAAGCAGAGATAACCGAGAGAGTTTCAAATACCCACTCTCGGTAGCCGGTATTCGGACCACTACTATGTTTAAGTTAAAACTGGTATTACTCATTCATATAATTAAACAAAAACCTAATTTGCAAAATAAAAATGAAATTCATACAATATAATACTTTAAACACCCTAAATACTTAGATTCCGTTCAAATAAAATCGAAATAAAGCTTAGATTTTTTTTTTTTAAGTTTTGCATTTTCCATGTATCTTATCATATTATGTACAATCGTCATAAACATAATGCAAAATCTGCAGTATAAATATTTACAACTTAAAAATGGAAAAAGTCTAAGATTTATTTCGATTTCATTTGAACGGAATGTAAGTATTTAGGGTGTTTAAAGTATTATATTGTATGAATTTCATTTTTATTTTTTAATGTTCAATTGGTTTAACTTATTTGTTACAAAAATTTAACATTAAATGTAGAACGAATTGAATGAAATATCTTAATTTCTGCCCCTTCTCGGGCTTAAACAATTTAGGAAATAAATTTTGTTTTTTTTAATTTGTTTTGCAAATTAGGTTTTTGTTTAATATGTCAAGTTTTTTAATAACTACTGCATTCAGACGAACACATTTCAAAATTAATGGAGGGTATCATCATCAGGCTTTGATTTGTGCGATATCGCATCACAATTTGTGATGCAATTTACCTATGTATAATTCAAAATGTTTCACCAGTGCAGTAATGCAGGTTGCTGTAGTTTGGTCAAAAAATTACAATCTGAACTTTAAAAAATCCGCTTGAAAATGTCATTTTTAAAAATTATCAAGATTATCAAGAATTATTCATTTTTATTTCCATTATGACGCCATATTCATCTTCTTTTTATTTCTTTAAAAAAAAACTATTTCAGTTTCTCCAGTTTCATGTTTCACGTGAAAATCATTCAACTAAAAATAAACAAATTACTATTACGGCTTTTGAATTATTTACAACAATGAAGGGAAAATGTTAAATTTTATTAGAAAATGTCCGTTGATTCTCAATGAAAAAAAGCGAAATTTGGGATTATTAAGAAAAATATTTGATTATTGTAAATAAAAATTAGCCCATGTTACTCTCTAGATTATAATCCACCTATATGCAAAGGCATTTTATGATCCGTTTTGACCTTGACGTCAGGCAAATGTTTTTACAATTTGAATTTATAATATTATTAGAATTAGCAAAGAATTAAACATTTGTGGCATCTGGGACAAAAAGGTGGGAAGAAAAAATGAAAAAGTTACGAGCTCCATAGGCTTTTCTATGTTCAATTAGCATTGAGAAGTGACGCTGGAAATAAATAAGTATTGCGCTGCCGCGCAATACTTAAATAAAATACCAATAATGTGCGCATGGCAATTGAGAGCTAAATATGTCTAGAAAATAACTTAAACAACAATTCAAGCCAATATACGATCAGTATATTTAAAAAAAAATGAGAAACACATATCTGAAAAACTTTTGATGTACCAGATTACGTAGATTCGACACTTTTGCATTTACTATTTGTAAATAACACAGACTTCTTTTCGACTTTACGTACTTTTCGTAACTTTCTTCTCTCAATTAAAGTTACAAACTCTGCCTATCAGCGCTAGGCTGCGCTGCGCTCAGTTCTCAGAACACCTAGTAGCCGGTATTTGGACCTTCTCCTCTATATATACAAATATATACTATCTATAAAATATATACTATATATACAAATATATATGATATATATACAAATCTAGAGATCGTATACAGAGATGCGCAAAAGAATTTGGATACTTTTGTGACTGCAGATAGTAATTGTTGAAAATGGGTTTTCAAATACGTTTTCCAAATTATTTACATAAATATTATCTTTCACCTTATTAGAAGATGTAGTTTTGTTACAGAATGTGTTATATCATATGCTTCACGTATGAAAGAATTCACTATTCTTTCTTGTTTTCTTTAACATGCAAAATTGTAAACCAAATTTCCTTGAAAAAACTTGGACCGGGTATTGATCCTCCAGAAAGATTGATATCGCACAAGAGAAACATTACACTCCAATGAATATTTTAGAATGCATCCATTGAATACATAAGGTGTAGGCATTTATAGAATTTAATTTTTAATTTTTCTTTTGCATAATTTATTAGCCAACCTTATAAAACCACCCACGAATAAATTTCAGTCGAATACCGTGAAAATTCAGAACGATACCGCTAATGTGAGCTGCATGACAGTTACAATAAGTAGATTAGCAAAAAAAAAAAAAAAAAAAAAAAAATTCCATGGTAAAACTATTACTTTCTTGTTGTCTTTTTTTTTTTTTTTTTTTTACTTTTAGCAAATTTATCCATTTGAATTCTTTTCCGGGGATTTACGAAGATATTCGAAAAATTACTAAAAAAGAGTTGCAGATTTTCTTATTTTTTACGCAAGCTGTCTAAAATATCTGCAATTTTTTTTTAAATGTTGTTAAAAGGAAAGCTTAATCTAATCATTCAATTACCGTACAGAAAACGAGATCGGATCTCTTGTAATCTTTTCTAAAATTAACTGTGAAACTTGTGTTCCGTTGTTCATTAAGAAAATTTTAAGTTATTGAACATCAAAAATCCCCACTCATAAAAAAGTTTATGAGTTTAGTTCTTAACCGTTTTTACCTTGCTTTATTTTAACTTTCATTAAATTCGGTTTCCAAGTAAATTCATTTTTGTAAAAGAAGTGTCGGATTTTTTTTTTCAGGTTAACTTATATTTTGAAAAAAAAAAAAAAAAAAAAAAAAAAAAGTGATATATATATTTTTTTTTTTTTTTTTACTAAATGGAGTTATTTTGTATAAATTTAGAATAGTTTCTATATTCATTCTTGCCAAAGTCGATGTACAGGCTCGCCTGCATAATGTTTAACCAATATTTAAATGAAGCAATTAAAAAGCAGTGAAAAAATGCTTTGTTGGCTACTTATAATTACGCGATAATAAATGATTTTTTAATTTTACATTAGGAGAAAGTAGGGTAATGCCACTCACTGTAGGAAAAACATGAATATCTAGTCAAATTTACACAAAAAATCATTTTTTTTATTAACGAAGTATAACTCCAAAGTATAAGAAACAGTTTGCAATCAACTAATTTGCATAAAAGTTTCAGGAACTTTTTTTATCGTTTATTTAATTATACCATGGATTGAGCGGTAATGCTCGACATGGTAGGGTGATTGCGCTCAAAATTTGGATACAAAATTTAAGTACGACAAAAATTACATATGTATTTGTGTGGGCTGTGCACACCACTGAAGTCTAGGCTTTATGCGATCCCTTTCCACATATTCTGCAGCGAAACCACGTTTCGTTATCTCTCCTGAATTCTCCGCATAAACAGCAGATTTCTGTCTCCATATCCTGTGCGATTAGAAGCAAATCATCGGGGTCATCATCATCATACAGCTGCGACTCATCAATGTCTTCATCTGAGCTGGTCTGGTGTCATATAATTTCCTTTTTGAAACCTTACGTGTCGTTGTAAGTGTGACGTTTGACTTCTCCGAAGCTTCAGGTGAGCGCCATTACCCTTCATCACCATGTTGAATTTTAATGCGTTATAGTTGGCGTAACAACGCACTGCAAAAATAAATAAAAGCATGAACGTACAGCTAAATGTATATATTTTATAGACATTGGGAAGCTTTTATAACTCACACATTTAAAACTAAAAGTTTGGCCGGTGATGTAAAAGTGACAGTACATTGGGATGCTGCACAAAACCCAATTTTATTATTGAGCTCTCATCCCATTGGCTGCAAACTGATTCAGCAAAGTAAAGATGAAGATTTTATTGAAGAAATGTTGACATAATATGCTGATGGGGTGGGCCGCTTAGAAAAGCGTGTCTTTACACAGTCAGAGTATCAGGCCGAATGATACACTTGCATAATAATCATATGCCAACATCCATTGGAATACCAAGCCAATATGAGAGTTAAGCAAATGCCAAATTATCCGTTGCATAGAAAAGCAATGGGAGAGAATTCAAATTATTGGCGAATAAACTGATAAAGACAAAATCGTGAAAATAACTCAAGCAACCCTACCGAAACAGTAACACACCGTTAGAACATATTTATTTTACAGATGATATCATTAATGATTAAATTTATTGCCTGAGTTATTCCCCTTGTTAATAAAAATGATAGCTTTCTTTTAATAAACAGAAGTAAGGAAATTACCCACATAAATATTGTAACTCAAATAGATTAGTATTAAATTAATATCGAAATGACAGAAATGTAATTATCGTAAATCAAGTATAATTTAAGCTGTTGACTTGCAGATATAAAATAGCGAAATCAAAATGATAATGAATCATTTCGTTAAAAAGACATGTTTATTATTTAATGTTTTACTTCCGCATGAAAGAGACGAGAAATAAGTCTGAAATTACTTTTTAACAAATCCATGTATGACTGACTGAATACATGGAAAGAAAAAGAAAACATTAATTTAAAAAAAAAAGAATAAAAAGGACATTATATGATGATTGCATCATCATATATTATCACCCCCAGCACACGAAAAAAATGCTGACTCTCGGCATGGCTTGATTCCAAAAAGTAACATAAAAATACATTCAAAAACACTGTACTAACTCAATATATGAGGTACTAAAATTACAAACATTTTCCTCATTTTTTTTTTTTTAAATAAGTAATTAGAAGCTTCTTGAAAAAAGATAAATGCACAGATCTGAATGTTAATAATAATGTCTATATCACGTGATAAAATTGATTGTTCATCAATCAAAACTTTCAAAAGTTTCTTATTGTTCTTTTTAAATAGTCGACTATTTTCAATATGAATATTCTTTCTGATATTCAATCATCAGATCTACTAAAAAAAAGTAATTTGTCCTTAACAAGTACTGTGTCCTTATTTGTGAAATTCTGAATAGGACATAAACAAATCTTTGTTTGTTTGTTATAATCGTTGCTAGCATAAACAAACCTTTTTCTAATATGTTCTATAATACTTGACATTCACAAAATATAATATGTATGCATACAATGAAATATTAAACACAAAATTATATACAAAAAGTGTGAAAAATAAATGTAATATTCGTGCAATTCGCACAGGAGAGATAGAAAAATACGCACATGTGGCATCGAAGAAAAAATATCTCCCCTTAAACTTGTAATAAACTAGTAAATCTGCAAATCAGGAGCCTCAACGTCATTTTTGCAAGTCATTGTTTTTTAACAGTCATTGCGTAATATTCAACTTCCTACAAATCGCCTTTTAAAGTTTTCAAATTACATAAATATTTATAAGCATACAAAATACTTCGTAAAGTTTCGGAAATTAAAAGTGTTAAACAAGTGGTTATACACTGATGTTCTGAAATTCTGATGAGCTACTTATTCTGGTAACTTTTTAAATCAAAAATTGCATTTCTTCAGGGGGCTCTACCCCCCTGAATCCCCCGTGGTCTATTTAAATTTACATTCGTAATTTTTTATTGATTGTGCGGATGGTTATAGTATATCTTAGATTTTTTTTACGCAGTGATTTATAAGGATATGCATAAGTTTTTTTTTTTTTATATATAAATTAATAAAATTTAAATTTAAAATAAAATATTCATGCTAACCGTACGCAGACAATAAATCTTGTAGTGACGCCAAAAATGTAACCCTAAAATCCGCTACATTCGGCACAACACAACAACGTGCTTTAAAAAAAAAAAAAAAAAAAAAACAGAATAATATTTTTAGTAATACAGTTTTTAATTCATAATACAATGAAATGCTACCTTAGAATGCTTATTGCTTAAATATAAGCAGATCATTTTCATTTTACAGAAAAATGCACGGATGAAGTCAAAGAATTCGATCCCTATTCCACGTGCTTGTTTTGTTTGGGCCGAATGAGCGCATTTAAATCTGAGCGATAACGCACATCGTATTGCAAACTGTTTTTACGGCATACTGCATCTCCATCTATCTCTTTCCTCCGTGAATAATAGTTAATTTTATTTTACCCAAGACCTTTTTATTCCAGCATCTTTGTTTTCGATAAATGACGTCTAATTCACCTGCTATGCGTACTTACTCAAAACTTTTCATCTTGTTATATTAAGAAATACTCGAGAGTTTTCTTTTTATTTCCAATATGCCACCATATTAATTTTTCTATTCTTAATTTTATTTTTCATTTTCCTGTTTCACGACAAAACATTTCGATTGAAAATTGTTTAAAAGAAAATATTATTCCGGGTTTTGATATTCTTGGCAACAATTAAAGAAATATTGATAAATGTTATAGAAAAATGTTACGTTATTATCTATGAAAATAATGAACTTTTGTATTTTTAAGCAAAATGTTTGAATAAAATAAATGAAATATTGCCTATTTTTATTTCTGGGCTAAAATCCATCTATATGCAAAGATAGAAATACATTAATCCATCCGTTTTGACGTTGGCTTTACTCAAACATTATACACGCAATTATACTAGTATTATTAGGACCAAATACGTTGCTAGACAACAGATGAAAGAAAAGGAAAAAAATGAAATATGCATTATGGCAAATTGATAAAACAAAATCCTTTATATTATTGGAAAACATGCATAAAATTCCCCTCAATATTATAAACCTAATTAAAAAAATCTCGCAAATACATTGACAAAATTTCAAACTAATTGGAATAATTTAATAATCTTATTTAAAAATTTCAGCATCAAAAATTTACCATTTAAATCCATTTTTCATATGAGCCATTTCTTTCAACAAATGAAAATCTGAAAATCGTCTGACTTGCCATAGAAAAGCATTATAGAGCAAAATAAAATGTTCCATATTTCCCGAACGAATGAACCAAATTTAACCAAAAACTATACAGCTAAGTCCGGGTACCTCATCAACATGCCCAGTGAATTTCAAGTCGATCGGATGCTTTTTGCGGCAGTTATCGCGAAACAGACAGACGGACTAACAGACAGACAAACAGACAGGCTAACAGACTGACTAACAGACAGACTAACAGACAGACTGACAGAAACCAAAACTTTTCGTGTCTCCACAGTAAGCCTTCACTGACGTTTCGGCAATAATTACAAGGAATATGAACGCAGCTTATGGCTTTGGTCCTAAACGGGACAGGGCGTAAAAGGGAGGAGGACCCACAGACATTAATGTTTAATATCTGCAAATCCCCCGCTCCGCACAAAATCAGAGAATCCTCTGACAAGTTTGGAGCCACCTGGACTTCAAAACAAAAATTGTCATAAGGGAAGTTGGCGAACCAACTTCCAAAGTGTATATGTGCTCTCAATACAATGAAATGCGGACCCCATGTGGGCATTTAATTTTGAACGGGTCACATTTCAGCAAGGGCGAATGAAAAAATAAAACAAAAGATAAAATAAATCAAAGTTTTTTCTAAAAAATGTAATAATGTGTAAAAGACATAAATCTAGAGTATTGAGAGCGAAAAGTGTCATAGTCGAGAATAGCTATATTCTTGTATTTTTTTTACTTAATCCATACTTGTTTAAAAACAATCAATTCCATAAGATGTAAACTCTTTTTATCTCTTAATTATCCTTCATGTTTTCAAATTGTAAACCACTGCTGGCCATAATGAAACTTAAATTAAAAAGTATCAAAGTAACATTTAAAATACTAATTAAAATAAAATTTAAGCTGCAAAATCTTTTTTTTTTAAGACTGAACTTTAAACAAAAATGTCAAACCTTCTGCATGGAGCATCCGTGCATATAAAAAAAACACATGACATATGGAACCAGCCACATGACAACAAAAAGAAAAAACATGCCGGCAAAAACATACAGGTAAAACAATGCAAAGATACTACATACAAAAAAAACATGGATGAGCAGAGATAGTGACATATTTATTTCCTAGGACGCAAATTATAGGGATGGGGTTGATTAAGGATGTAATTGTTGTTTTTAGAAGGACTGTTATTATTATTACCATAGCTTAAATTAAATAAGTGACCATTGCGAGGTGAGGCAAGCAGCAACCTGTCAATATGAACTCTGATTATGGAATTGTTGTGATGTGAGTTTACCTGTTTGGTGGCAAATGAAACAGGTGAATGTTTCTTTACAATAATGTATGGTCCTGTGTACTTTGGCTTAAATTTATCCACCGATTTCAAATATACAATGTCTTTTTCGCATATAGGTCTTAACTTTGCTGTTCGTTGATGATATTGATTTCTTTTAACTTGTGAAGATGTAATGTTTTCATATGCTTTTATGTAAATACCCTTTAAATCATCCAAAAGTTTATGGATTTCAAAACATTGATTTAAAAATGGTTGATTAGCATATAAATCATAAGTGTCAAAAATTAAGGACAATTCACGTCCAAAGTGTAACAAATTTGGCGAAAAGGCAGAAGAAGAATGTTTTGATCCGTTATATAAATTTTTGTGAATAGCAATAGAATTTTCAAATGTATGACCTTCTTGCATTAACATATTAATAGAATACTTAATAGAAGTATTAATACGCTCCGAAATCGCATTACAAGCGGGATGCCCTACCGAAGAGTGGCTGATTTTAATACCTAAAGTATCATTAATTAATTCATAAACATGTGATGTAAACTGTGTTCCTAAATCTGACAAAATTCTGTAAGGTCGACCGAAAGTTGTTATGTATAAAAATAAACATTTTACAATTTTAGGAGCAGTAGTACTGTGTAACGGATATAATTCCATGCGGCGTGAAAAGTGATCAATGACAGTTAAAATAGATTGACCATTTGGAAAAGGACCAACTAAATCCATTGAAATAGTATCTCCAGGGAATTTAGGTGTATAAGTAGTTTGGAGAGGTGCATTAGGTGTATAAGTAGTTTGGAGAGGTGCATTAGGTGTCCTGTGATGTTTAGCTTGTAAACATTTGACACATGATGAAACGAAATTTAATGTATCCCTGTACATGCCTTTCCAACAGTAACGGGCTGAAAGAAAATCATATGTTTTACGCAGTACAAAATAAGAGAAATGTGAAATAGTTAACACTTTAGGCTTAAGAGAATTTGGAATGATAATAATGTATGAATAAGTATTATTAGCAACATTGTTTTTCTTTAACATCAGCACCTTGGAATCCGGATGAATAAAATAAGATGGAAATTTTTCACATGAACCATTCTTTAAAATTTCATTGTATATACTAGATAACTGAGGGTCTTTAGATTGTTCCTGTACAAAAGTTTCATTCGAAATTTCTAGAAGAGGGCCTTTTTTTCTTAGAATTACCTGTTACTAAACAATTGATAATCTCATGTTGTTTAGCACTCTCATCTACATCATTTTCAATAATGGGCAAAGCCTGATCTAACTCGTGAATAAGTTGAGGGTTAGAATTTAGAGTTTCAATATTATCTTCCTTGAAATTGCATCTAGATAAATAATCTGCCAATACATTTTTGGAACCTGGAATATGCTGAAATGTGAACGTGTACTTTGAAAGGTGCATAAGCCATCTAGTTATAATATCAGCAGGGTTAGAAATCTTTTTATATTTTTCTAGAGGTGCTCTGTCTGAAAGAACAACAAATTCACGATTGAAAAGGTAATAATTAAAAGCATTAATAGATTTAATGATGGCCATCAGCTCTAATTTCAAAGCAGGATACCTTCGCTCACATGATTTAAGTGACTTAGAAAAATAAGCGACAGGTAGTAATTGATCATTATATTTTTGAAGAATAGCACCTGAAATTGCAATACCTGAGGCATAAGTGTTTACATAAAAAGTCTCATTCCAGTCCGGTAGTCTAACCATGGGAGGTTGAAAGAAAATTTTCTGAATATCATTGAATACCTTTTGATGAAAATCAGTCCATTTGAAAGTAGTATTAGGCTTAGTTAAATCGATAAGTGGTTGTATGAGCTCAGAAAAGGATGGAATTGAACTTTTGTAAAAAGTTGCTAAACCAACAAATCCTTTAACTTGTCTTTAAGTAGTTGGAGCAGGAAAAGATTTAATTTTCTGAATGTTACCATTAATAGAGGAAATGGAGTGGTTTTCAATGTAACCAGGATAGTCCACTGCAGAATTATGAAATGAACATTTAGATGGTGACAAAGTAAGATTGTACTTCTTTAAAATTTGAAGAATTCTTTCTAATTTTTCATAAGTTTCTTGAAATGAGTTAGAACCAAAAATGAGATCATCCTGGTATACATGTATACCTTCTATTTGCATCTCATCTACTAGCATGCCCATTAAAGTTTGGAAATAAGCACTGGCATTCTTTAAACCAAAACATAAACGTTTAAATTTAAATGAACCAAACATACTGCAAAAAGTAACCTTTTCTTGATATTCTTTAGGGAGATCAATCTGATGATATGCCTGTTTAAAATCCAATGATGTAAAGAATTTATATTTCGAAAGATTTGATATTATAGTCTGAATTTTAGGAGGTGGATATGAAGAGCTTTGAATGATGGTATTTAACATTCTTAGATCGAGCGCGTCTATATTTTTGTTTTCCTCACCCATCTGGTTTCTTTTTAACCAAAAGGATGGGACATGCCCACTCTGAACAGCTACGTTCGATAATTCCAGCCTCTACTAATTGATTAATCTGAGATGAAGCTTCTTGCTGGAGGGCCTGGGGAAAAGGAAAAGGTAGAGTTTTTATGGGGAAGTCATTAATAAATTTTAAGTTTGGCTTGAACTTATCAGTATATCCTAACGTTTTCATACTTTTAAAAAATACAGCATAATGATCTAACAGTAACTTTTTTAGCTTTTCTGCCTCTTGTGAGTCAAGATGATTTAATTTAAAATCAGAAGAAGATAGTTCTAATTTCCTCTGTTGTAATATTTCTTGAGAAGCCTGAATAAAATTAACAAATAACTGAGAGTCTTTTTTAAAATCCTCCCGAATGTTTTCAAAGTCATTAACATTGTCAAATATTTCATCAACTTGAGTTATGCATCCTATATTTGTGTTTTTGTTCAAATGCACATTTTCTTTAGATATATTTTTAACATAAATATTAAATTCATCAGTTGCATGTTTCTTTACCTTCTTTTCATACTGATGTTTACTATCTTGTAGCTGAATAATTGAGTCAAAACCAGAATATCCTTAGAAAATGCATTACTTTGGAACAAATATGGAGTGTCGTGTAACATGTTACTAGTTTTAACGGTGACACATTTGACTTCAACAGGATGCAACATAAGTTTACTTTTTAGAGTTACATCTTCAATAATGTGAGTGTCTACAGAAATATTATGGCATTCCGGTGATGTTTCATCTGACTCTATGCAAGTGAACGGTATATGTAAGACATTGAGTTGTATAATTTTATTTGACAAATCTTATGTGGTTTTATATCTTTGTAGAAAATCTAGCCCTAAAATGCCATCAAATTTGTATGACTCTGGAATATCTACAACGTAAAAACAATGAAAGAAAATTTTACGATTGATCTTAAATGAGAAACGTATACGTGCAGTAAATTTCAATTCAGAGTTAACCGTTGTCAATGTAACATTGGAGCCTAGACGTTTATATTTTAAGTTGTGTTTAAGATTTTCAAAAAGTTTCACTGAAGTTAAATACGTGCTACTACCAGTATCTAATAATAAGAAAGCATCTTCCTTGGCAATGGAGGCCTTTACAAGAGGAAGTGCCGAAGAATCTCTATTGACATTAAATATGTGTTCATGAATTTCACTCTCTGTTTGGGTAGCACAACTGTTTGCAATTTTTATCGTAGACACTGTTTGCGATGCAATCGAGTTAACAATTCTTTTAGAGGATAATTTTGGAAGTTCGTGCAATTGAGTGTGAAAAATGGTTTGTGTATCTGTTGCTGAAATGTCTTGAATTTGTTGAAGTGTAATATTATCAGCGCTATTACACATCACTTTGAGTTTAAATTACGGTCTCTAAAATTATCGTGTCGTTTAAAATCCTTGTTTTGTTGATGAAATTGTCGTGTCCTAGCACGTTGCCACTTAAAACAATTGGTGGCCACATGACCGACCCGAAAACAAAGCTGGCAACGTTCATTGTTATGTCTCTGAAAATTTTGATGTCTGGGGGGGGGGGGGTGCTTGATAAGTATTACGAGTTTTATAATTTTTTTTTAACTCCTGCGACTTTCTATACTTGTGTTGTCTGACCTCAGGTGATTGTTTATGTTCTCGTGATGATGAAGTAGCGGCAAAACTTAAAGTGTTAATTTTCTCTGTCAATTCCGCTAACTGTGTTTGAATATTGTCAGTCACCTGAGAAGAAGAAGAATTACTCGTAAGAATGTGATCCTGACTAAAAATATCTTGTAAAGTCTGGGCTCTCTCAATCGCTTTTTCGTAATCTTTAATATTTTCCTCCTGAATTTTAATTTTGATTGCAGAGGGCAAACATGATAATAATTTGACAAATTTAATATTATCCAAAGCAATTTTCTCAGAAATATCCGGATATACTTTTGTTACTAACACATTTAAACGGTGCGCAAAATTCCGAATATTTTCATGGGACAAGAGGGTTAAATGATAAAGATCGTTTAGAGATGAGGCGGTAGAGCTCACAGCAAAGAATTTCTTAAATGCCTTCTCAATGAAGTCGAAACTAGTTGCCTTAGAAAGGATATCATTTCAATTAAGTATTTTTTCGCGGGACCTTTAAATTTAGACTTTAAAAAGATAACCAGTTCCTCTTCATCTAACTTTTTGATTTTGCCATACGCTGATACCTGATCAAAGAAAAAATTAATGAGAGTAGGATCACCCTCAAAATCATCCACAGAAAAATTAAAATTATGAGACTCTGCCATTTTAAATATGAACTCCATAACATATACCAACTGGAACTTAAAAAAAAATTAGTACACTTTATCTTACCAAAATAATATAAATATAAGCAACAAAATTATCATATTTAAATTGCAAAGCATGAAATGAATTTAATGAATATGTGTGCATGATCAAAATAAACATTTTCACTTACTTTGGAAGAATAAAACAGCTCCATATCAATGTAGACACAAATAAACATCAATATATTTACGAGTACTTTTTTTTATTATTATTATTATCTACTAAAATTATATATTCATTCATTTACTTAAAAAGTACTCAATAGGAATAATGCACGCTTAAAAATTCAGTTATATTTTCAATAAACATATAATAAATACACATTCTAAATAAAAATTGTAGAGATTATTCAGTGAATAACAGGTATTCAATCAAACCTATATACACACAAAAATGCCAAAATAATACTAGCATAATTATTTACGATCGAAAATATGCAAAATCAAAATTAGTATTAAAGAAATTTTATCTGTTACTTACGATATCCCTGAATAATCTCACATTTATGTATTACCATACTTTAAAAAAATTTCTTTTCTTTCTTTTTTTTTTTTTTTTTTTTTTTTTTTTTGTAAATTTTGCAAACACTTTTACGATGATACTGGCGACAACTGCGATGATACTAGCGACAACAAAAAACTCACTCGCCAGAAAAAATATAAAAAGTTGTGAAAAAAAAGATGAGAAAAAAAATTAATAATAACTATGTAACTTATGCAGACTTGTTGGTAAAAATAAAAAAATCACTCACCAACAGCCATTAAAAACAAAAAGCACGCCATTTTATCTTCTCTGTACTTTAGTGAAAATTGGCATAAATTGCAGAACCACCTTAGCTCGAGAAAAAAATCGAGATAATTTAGAAGACACAGAAGTACCAACGTATACATTGGTATCGCACACGAGGAAGGTTATGCACTCTTATTTTTCACAGGTTTCACTACGTACCCGGGGAAAACAAACCCCCTGCCGCCTGCTGACATAGGAGCACCGCACACATCACCACTGCTCACCGCATCGTGTGAAACAAATTCCGGAGCACATTTATATCCTTAGGAGTTTCGCCAATCCAGGGGCCGATAAAACAGGCAAATCATGACGAACTTCACACCTCCGAGAGAATCAGGAAATCCGGACTGAGATCCGGGAGCATAGTGGCGGCAAATTATCCGCGACATGGGAACAGCGGATGAAATTTACGAGTATCATTACAGCAGCAGTAAAGATTCGGGATCAGGAAAGCCAGCCCACTTGAGAATAGCATGAGAATCCGGGAATCAGGAAACTTTCGGGACCATCAGGATCACAGCAAAACAACATCGGGTCCACCCCATAGTATTAAAAGTTTAAAAAAACGTTCGCAGTAAAAAAAAACAGGCACCACTTGTGTGAAGAGGAGGATATCCCACACATTTAAACTTGTAGATTTTGGCCGGTGATGTAAAAGTGACAGTACATTGGGATGCTGCACAAAACCCAATTTTATTATTGAGCTCTCATCCCATTGACTGCAAACTGATTCAGCAAAGTAAAGATGAAGATTTTATTGAAGAAATGTTGACATAATATGCTGATGGGGTGAACCGCTTAGAAAAGCGTGTCTTTACACAGTCAGAGTATCAGGCCGAATGATACACTTGCATAATAATCGTATGCCAACATCCATTGGAATACCAAGCCAATATGAGAGTTAAGCAAACGCCAAATTATCCGTTGCATAGAAAAGCAATGGGAGAGAATTCAAATTATTGGCGAATAAACTGATAAAGACAAAATCATGAAAATAACTCAAGCAACCCTACCGAAACAGTAACACACCGTTAGAACATATTTATTTTACAGATGACGGATATCATTAATGATTAAATTTATTGCCTGAGTTATTCCCCTTGTTAATAAAAATGATAGCTTTCTTTTAATAAACAGAAGTAAGGAAATTACCCACATAAATATTGTAACTAAAATAGATTAGTATTAAATTAATATCGAAATGACAGAAATGTAATTATCGTAAATCAAGTATAATTTAAGCTGTTGACTTGCAAATATAAAATAGCGAAATCAAAATGATAATGAATCATTTCGTTAAAAAGACATGTTTATTATTTAATGTTTTACTTCCGCATGAAAGAGACGAGAAATAAGCCTGAAATTACTTTTTAACAAATCCATTTATGACTGACTGAATACATGGAAAGAAAAAGAAAACATTAATTTGAAAAAAAAGAATAAAAAAGACAATATATGATGATTGCATCATCATAGACATAATGAGTAAATTAACATTTGAGAATAAGAGTGTTCTTATACCTTCAAGTTGGACGTTGTAGAATTTTAAAATAAAATAACTGCAAACTAATAACACGAGAACATAAAAACACTTTCCTTTTTACGGTCACTATATCCTTACTTACTGGGAACTTATAATGATATTCGCTAGGTGGCGGTATCGATCGTGCGTTTTCATTTGTATTCTGTTAAGAGATATTTGAGTGAGCGGGGTTGCCCGCTGAGCGTCATTACCATACTTTCCCCTACCTTTATTTTTTACTATTCTTCAAACTCTTTCCTTTCCGAGTTACGTAAGTTTCATATCCTATTGCGCCGCCTTTCGGTATGAACTCGCAGTTATTATTTTTAAAAATGCCCCATTAAAAATTCAAGCATTTGCACACCATCAATTTGTTCAACTCAAAATTTTCTCACTGCCTATTTGTTTTAATTTAACTAAAAACAAATTCTTATTTTCCGTATATTCTGTGTTAGGAAGAAATAACTAAAAACAATTCTTATTTTCCGTATATCCTGTGTTAGAAAAAAATTTCAAAGAAAGGGTTTTTCTTTTATCATTGTTTCATCTATCGAATAGAAAAGATATTCGCTTCATAAGATGTAGCAAACATAACATATTTCTGCTCAATTTTCCTATCTGTTGATTTTGGAGAATTTTGCGCAATGACACTTTAGAGAAATCACACGTTCGGAGAATAATAAAGAGCTTTAAATGTTGGAGTATTTAACCATTTCATTATAAAGATGTTTACTTACGTAGTGTCATTCCAATTATATTATGGAATAGAACTTCAGAGAAGTGTTAGAAGCCTTCTTAAATGATCATCCTATTTAGAATCTCAGAGTGTCGTTTAAGTGTTGTTTGACTGTCGCTTAAGTGTCGTTTCTCGAATGGAGGAATGTAAACTGCACCATTAAAAATGGGTTCTTAAAAAATTAAGCAAAATGTACTCATTACAAACAAATACTGTATAATGTATAAGAACTGTACGTAATATACTGTACGCATACAGCATTAACAGTAGGTAGGTCCAGTAAGTATCATAGTAAGTACAGTAAGTACTTAATGACATACTGTAAGTATACTTATAATAATATACTTAAAGTAATAAGTATAAGTACTGTACTCATTACAAGCAAATATTCACATTCGCACTAATTACAAATAAATTGTATAGTGTGCTTGTTGGAAGTCTGTTTTAAAATTTTGCCGACTTCCAAGAAGCAACACATACAATTTGTTTGTATTTTTTATTCTATGTGCATGCATATACATGCATAACTTTTAACCCTTTCGGGACCGGCGGTTTTTACACAAATTTTATTCGGTTAGCACCACTTTTTTTTAAAAGTTACCTTTAATAAAACAATCACAAAAATGCTCTAATTAAAGAAACTAAATATTACTTTTATTTTTTACTGGTGACAAAAACAAATTCTCTATGCTCTTTTTGAGGGTGCATATATGCACCCATGGTCCCGAACGGGTTAAATGAAGGCTCCGATTTTCATAATTCTGTTTTTTTTTTTGTTGTTGTTTTTTTCCTTTTGCCAATAATAGCTCGTTTTTGGTGGTAAACCCATTATAAATTACTTTCGAATAACTTTTTACAGATCAGTTATCAATTGCATTGTCTTCAAATATACTTAAAAAATTAAATTCTTATAACTACTCGGTATTCGTCGAGTATTCGGCAAATTGCCTGAGTACCGAGTATATACTGAGTACTCGGCACAGCTCCACTAATACCTAAACTCATCCTAAAAAATTTTTAATCTCTTCTCTTTATCAACATCATTCAAAATGTCAACAAAAGACTTTTAAAAAGTTTGTTGATCTTTACTTGAAAAGGAAACGTTTGAAAAATTTCCGAGAGTAAAGAAATGTCAAGAAAATTTGTTTCTATTTTATTCCAGTGAGCATAAAAGGAATTGAAACTTCCATACAATGTTGCCGCATCTGGCTGATTTTTTATTTAGGCATTCCGAATCCTCACCAGTAAATTTCAATAGTTATTTTTCTTTAAGATGATAGATATTCCATAAATAAAATAGAATAAAATTGCTAGTTTGAAATTTTCTGGTGTGGATTAAATATTTCTAAATAAAAAAAATCCGCCTGATGCGGCAACACTGCTTCGATAAGTACAGTACAAAGTCTAAAGTTCGGACTTTCCATTGGTAATATTCAAGAAAGGAGGAGGGAAAAACAAAATTGTTGAAGCAAACAAACAAAAAAAAAGATCTAGAGCAAAGAAGCATTATTACTGAATCAGAACTTTATGTCTATGTAACAGAATAAAATAAAAACCTCGTAATGAGAAACCTAAGTTAATAAAGCAGCGCACATTAACTGAAACGTTCAATAGTTAAGTAAGTTAGAATTTGTAGGTTCCCTTAAATAAAGGTTTTTGTTGTCATGATTTATTTAATTAAAATGGTTGTTTAATTTTGTTTTAATAACTGTTATATGCAATTTTTAATATACACCGAAGATCCATTACATTATGACCACCTGTTTAATACGACGTAGGACCACCTTTCGCCCTCAAAACCGCCAACTACCGACTTGGTATCAACTCGACAAAGTTCTTATAGGAAGTCTGAGGTATATGGTACCAAGCGCTCTCCACCTGGTCCTGCAATTTTCGCATATTGCGAGGTGGTAGCGTGGCAGCACGAATTGGAATTTCCAGGTGGAACCACAAATGTTCTTTTGGATTCAAGGCAGGTGAATTTGGAGGCCACTACATGACTTGAAACTTACTAGAATGATCCTCGAACCCTTCCTTGACGATTGGACCTGTGTGACATGGTGTATTATCCTGTTGGTAAATGAAATAACCCATTGGAAACATTGTTGTCATTAAAGGATGAAATTGGTCTGCAACGATGTTCAGGTAGCGCACAGAGATCAGAGATTGTTCTATGGGGATTATTGGTCCTTATGTGCTCCATAAAAACATCACCCACTCGATAATATAGTGGCTATAGGCTTGTCTCCGACCAACTGTGTATCCAGGAGCCAGGGTTACCGTTGGAAATCGGCGTATTTGCACGCGCCCGTTGATGTGATGGACCAGAAAACGTGATTCGTCGGACCATGAAACCTTTATCGGTTATTCTATGGTCCAATTCCTATGTTCATTGGACCGTTGCCGGCGCTGCTGGCGACGACGTGCTGTCAGCGCAGGAACGTGCTTAGGCCAACGCTGCGTCAGCCCATACACAACAGTGCACGCGGAACTGTGTGTTGAGAAACACTATCTGGGTTGCCACTGTTGTAGCTGTTGGTGATTTCGGCTGATACAACTCTTCGGTCACGATGAATAATGCGTAACATTCTCCGCTCCCCTCTGGAATCAATGCACTACGGGCGACACACCGCTCGCCGGAGACTTGTCGTTTCAGCATCCGTACACCCCTTTCTGTACGTGCTCACAGTGACTGCACGTGTACAGCCCAAGCGCACCGTTTCCGATATCGACATTTCCAGTCGCCGAACCAAAACGGTTATATCTTTATCAAAGTCTGATAAATCTGCTGCTTTTCCCATTAAGTCACTAATCACGCTATGTTTTGAGATACAATGCATGGACGCTTTATATACTCTAATATCAGCCGCGCACGCGCCGTGGTTCTGTTTCTGGGCGAGCTCATTGTTATAAATGGGGGGTGGTCATAATGTAATGGCTCTTCGGTGTATGAACGTCATATCTTCCATTTTTAAGCAGTGAAATTTGTTTTTCTTTTTATTGGAAAAGCAGTATTTTTGATGACCCAAAATTCGGAAAAATCTGAAGTTCGAACTTGGTAAAGTCCCAAGGATTCCGTACTTTAGACTTCGTACTGTACTTAAAAAAGTGTAATATTTTGTAACAAATTCAAATTAAATAAAAAAGAAATAGGATAACATATACCGCAGAAATCAAAAAATGAAAGAAAGTTTTTAAAAATATTCACATTGAAAAACGCTTTCATTTTAATTTTAAATGTTTGTCATGTTTTACTGTTAAAAATATCCGTTAGTTCTAATCCTCATTTACAAACACCACTTCAAGTAATTTTACCGGACATAAGGTAATTATCACATTTCTAAGATATCTTCATACTCTGATATGATAGTAACTGTCAGGGTCGAAACTAGCCTTTTTTGCACCCGGGGCAAGCATGGATTTTGGCGCCCCCCCCCCCCCCCCCGCCTCTTCCGCAAAGTATATTTACAAAGAGAATTTTACAATTTTCTAATACCCGACTTATTCTAAAATTTAAAATATGTAATCATAAAATATGTAATACTGAATTACGTAATCTACAATGGCGGATCCAAAGGGGGAGGCCACGGGGGTCATGACTCCCCTCTGAACACTAACAAAAATAGTCTAAAGATCATTTTTTAAATGAAATATACAGTTAGAGTTCCGATTATCCGAGTCCTGCTTAACCGAGTTTCCGCTTTCACCGAGTTATTTTCTTCTGATGGACTGAAGTCTTCTATTATTATGAAACAGCCATTGTAAATGAAGTGTCAGGTGAAAATGAAAGAGCAGCCGTAAAAAGTTAGAACTCCGATTTTCTGGTCAGAATGGGAAGAAAAAAAATGGCCAAAGAATATAGCTCCACACCTATCTATCTATATTATAAAGGACAAACATATCTGTGCGTAACGCATACGTCATTTTGCGAATGGCAACACTTTGAAATTTGAAATAAAATTTTGGTTTTGCAATTTTCTCCACTGCAAATTTTTAAACTTCTAAACATCGCTCATTTTAAATCTTTACACCGTCGTATAAGGAAAAAAATGCTCTTTTAAATGCATTTTGTTTGAAAGCTGTATCTCAATTTATTTTTGAGATATTAATTTTTTTGTAGTTTTTAATACCATTTTTCTTATCGTGGCAACAAAAGTAACCCCTTTCTACTGAAAGTCATTGAAAGTAAACGGATAATAGTCAAAAATAGGAGATGCTGTATCTTTTTGTTGCCATTTTCTCATAAAACCTGAAAAAAACAGTTGAAATTAAAATATGGGCTATGTCAAGAATATTGTCTTTTATTCCGTGATAATGACGTCATATGCACACTTTTCTATAGATGAAATTTAAGACTGTATTGTAAAAGTGGATTGCTTTAGCGGACGTAAATGACGTTATTTTATAAAAAAGCGTGTAGTATTTTAATTCTTAAACCTGAATTATGTTTTGTAGAAATGCGTCATTTTTACAGCCCAGCTGCTTTGAAATTCTTCACAGGTGAAAATGCTTCACTTTTAAAAATAATTTATTCGAAATAACGCACTGATAAAACCCAACGTTTTACAAAAATTTAGAGTGTCTTTATAAAAGAAAGGTGACATGCAAATAATAGCGATTTATATTACAGAAATTGATGATTCTCGCCTGGATGAATTTGCTTCGCCGAGTTAGACAAGCAAACAAATAATTCGTAGTTTAAAATAATATCGTGTTCCTGAAGTTTTTGTCAAAACTTCTCTCGAATAATAAAATTTTAATGCTATTCTTTAGGGCATTCTACTATAATTTTATCAAAGTAACATAATTTGCTTAATTTAATTTTTCCTAATTTTATATAATCTATATATTCAAAACACAAGTGTGTTTTTTAGATATCTGCCCTGATCTTTCTGCTGAACCAATTTTACTAATATATATATATTTAACTGAAAGCTCTTCTTTTGCAGATGTAATCGCACTATCTGTTTTTGTTTTTTTTTTAAATATCCCCACTTTTATATTTTAATTTTAAAAGTATTTTATGAAATTTCTTCAAAATGATGAAAATTAGATAGCTTTCATTATTGCAGACAA
Source organism: Maratus speciosus (assembly GCA_963932465.1). Classification (NCBI taxonomy): domain Eukaryota; kingdom Metazoa; phylum Arthropoda; class Arachnida; order Araneae; family Salticidae; genus Maratus; species Maratus speciosus. The sequence continues at coordinate 6,378,721 of OZ010790.1, read as the reverse complement.
GAGAGAAATAATGAGGTATTTTTAACGTTATTCATGCTATTTTCTGATAAAAATTCAAAATTGCTGTATAGGGTTTAGTGGCGCAAAATCCCATTAGGAGCAAAATATTACATTAGGGGCATAATAACGGAAAATGACATACTGCTTTTGAAAACACGTATTTTTCCTCATAAATTTTCTATATTGTTTTTCCTTCTGCATGTGTACTGTTAATAAGTTTCAGACACTAGGCGAAATGCTTATTTAAGTGAAAATGAAGTCATATTTAAAAGAAAACGATCCTTTTCTTAGATAAAACTAAACATTTTAACACAAATGCGTCTAAAAAACATAAATTAGGGAAATTTTTACTCTCCGTAATTGAGATTAGAATCTCAAGTAAAGAGTGCGTCTGTTCACATAAAAGATGTTGCTGACAATCGGGACTTCAAGTTTTGAGTTTAAATGATTTTTAAATGATCAAACAAAATACAAATTAAAAAAAAATGATGAATATGGATATGAGAAGTACGTATGCAAATTTTGAGGAGGTGAAAATTGCTGTTTTCATTCCGTAAATCCAAGCATAAGAGCCTCGATAACCACATCCTAATAACTGATCTTTATTGTATTTTACTGATTCAGTATCTATATTATAAAGAACAAACTTATCTGTGCGTAACGCTGACGTCATTTTGCGAATGGCAACACTTCACGATTAAATTTCGGTCTTGAAATTTTGCTACTGCAATTTTTTAATCTTCTGACCATCGTACATTTTCAATTTTGGTCGCATAGGGAAAAATATTTACTTTCAAATACAATTTGATTAAAACTTTATTCATTGACTGATGTATTATATTTTCAAAAATAATTTTTAAGCATGATTTTTTTTAAGTTTATCTTATCACGTGCCGGTTTCAATACATAATAATAATAAATATTTTGCACATAAAGCAACAAACATTTTTCAGCATTTGTTACTGACTATTTTTGCATAACGAAATTGATACTTCCTTTATAAACAAATAAAAGAATAATATTAAAAAAAACACCAATCTAACATATTTGTGAAAGGCAAATTAACAAAATTCATACTTTTATAAACAAATAAAAGAATACTATTGAAAAAACACAAATCTAACATATTTGTAATCGTGCAATTTAAATTTTTAGATCACCAAATGGGATTTTTTTTTTCAAATGCAATTTGTTTGCAAATTTCATCTCAGTTTACTGACTGTCTACGGTTTTAAAAATAATTTTAAAGCATGAAATATTTTTTAATTTATCTATATCGCGTAGAGCTCGATTACGAAAGATTAATCCGTTTTCCCTTAAAACAAAATAAAGAGTTCATCATTTTCTTACGGCTAATATCCATTAAAAAAAACTTCCCTATGAATAAATAAATAAAATAATGTAAATAAAACACAAATTTACCAGACATGTATAAGTTCTGAAATTATCAGAAGATGAAAGGATGCCATAAGTAGCAAAATCTTGGCTAAAAATCTTAGCATGCGGCTAATAAGAAAATATCGCTTTTGATAAATTTCAAATAATCATTTGATTGTATAATTTGTATTTTCCATATGAAAAATTCTTTTTTAATGTAAGTGGTCAATCTAAAAAAATTATTGCATATAAAAATATTATTAGTTTTCAATTAAAAAACGGGTTCCACCCATATTCTTTAACCCGGGAAGCCCGGGTACGATCGCCTAGTACAAATAAAAATGTAAATGTTCGTTTGTACAAAATATTAAATCTCCTAAAAGTTAGAACTCTGATTTTCTGGTCAAAATGGGAAGAAAAAAATTGCCAAAAAATATAGCTCCACACCTATCTATATTATAAAGGACAAACATATCTGTGCGTAACGCATACGTCATTTTACGAATGGCAACACTTTGAAATGTGAAATAAAATTTCGGTTTTGCAATTATATCTCCGGCAAATTTTTAAACTTTAACCATTGCACAGTTTAAGTTTTAACACCGTCGTATAAGGAAAAAATGCTCTTTAAAACGCAATTTATTTGAAAGCTGTATCTCAATTTATTTTTGAGATATTAATTTTTTTGTAGTTTTTATTACAAATTTTGTAATCGTGGCAACTTAAGTATTCCATTTATATTGAAAGTAAAGGGAAAATAGTCATGGTTTATTATTTTTATTGATTATATCCTTATTGATGCCATTTTCACATTACAAATAAAAGTAACTTTTTTATAATTTTTGAACAGAAAATGATGTCACACATTAAAAAAGAACATGCATTCTTCTTCATAAATCAGTTACATTTCAATATTTTTACATTAGGCTGATACTGAGTTTGAGACGCTACGCAAAATGATTCAGTGAGTAAAAATTATGTCATATTTAAAACAATACGATCATTTATTTTGATAAAACAAAATATTTGACCAATACTATGCCAACTAAAGGCAAATTTCTGATTTTTTTTTTTCGCCGGTATTGAGATTAGAACTTAAAGTTTGTGCGAATGTTCACATGAAAAGTTGTATCGGACAAACGTGACTTTAAGTTTCGAAATACATTCATTATTAATGTATTGCGCGTTAAAATACTTTCAAATTGTGAATTTGAGTGGTGTGCAATGTAAATAATGAGAACGTGAAAATAACGTACAGTTTAAATTTTATGGGGGAAAATTTTATGATGTGACAAAGCGAAATCCTTTTTACTGATTTTTCATCCCGTAAAAACAAACATAAGAGCCTCAATCGATAAATTCATCATAATTACTCATCTTGGTTACGTATTCTAATAGAGTTTAATTTTCAATAATTTAAGCAGTTGAAGTTTGTGGAAATAATATTTTGGTAATTTTTGGTTAAAAATATTATTTGTTTTAGTAGTGACACAACCAATGTCAGATGAATTTTGTATTGTAATTATTTTTGTAGGTTTATTATAAATTTGATCTGGCAGTTCCTTTCTAAGATTTTAGTTCGTCGAATTTCGACGGGTTCCAACTCGTATAAATAAAAATGTAAATGTTCGTTTGTACAAAATATTAAATCTCCTAAAAGTTAGAACTCTGATTTTCTGGTCAAAATGGGAAGAAAAAAATTGCCAAAAAATATAGCTCCACACCTATATAAATAAAAATGTAAATGTTCGTTTGTACAAAATATTAAATCTCCTAAAAGTTAGAACTCTGATTTTCTGGTCAGAATGGGAAGGAAAAAAATGGCCAAAAATTATAGCTCCACACCGATATAAATAAAAATGTAAATGTTCGTTTGTACAAAATATTAAATCTCCTAAAAATTAGAACTCTGATTTTCTGGTCAAAATGGGAAGAAAAAAAATGGCCATAATTTTTTTTTAAAAGAATTATGGCCATTTTTTTTCTTCCCATTCTGACCAGACAATCAGAGTTCTAACTTTTTACTGCTGCTCTTTCATCTTCACCTGACACTTCATTTATAATGGCTGTTTCATAATAATAGAAGACTTCAGTCCATCAGAAGAAAATGATCCATTCCAAAGGTATAATCCTTCATTTGGCGCCCCTTCGTTCTGGCGCCCGGGGCACATGCCCCCTCTGCCCTTCCCCTAGTTTCGGCCCTGGTAACTGTATATAAACCGGGGTGCGGCTGTACAGACCATCACCTCATCGAGTTGACGGCTAAATTTCCAGGATTAGGCAGAACTCGATTATCATATTAAAAGGCAACTGGTCGGCCAAGTCCTGTCTTGGTGGAAACCACCTGCAAACTTGATTTGAGTGGTTGACTTGGTAGGCTTACCATTGTGTTTTCCTGCTGTCAGTCCTCCATGTTTTCATACCTTTGGGTGCAGGAATACACAATGGTAAACCGACCAAGTCAACCACTCAAATCGGGTTTGCAGGTGGTTTCCACCAAGACAGGACTTGGCAGACCAGTTGCCTTTTAATATGCTAATCGAGTTCTGCCTAATCCAGGAAATTTAGCCGTCAACTCGATGAGGTGATGGTCTGTACAGCCGCACCCCGGTCTAATAGTAATTCGACAAAATTTTCTTAAGAAGTGTTTATTGAAATATTTTCATAAAATGTCAATACGGTGGGTGATCGGTTTACCAACAGATCGGTTAACGAACAGCGAGACATTTTTATGTTCGGATAACGGACATATGTTCGGTTAACGAATTCTTTACAAAAAAAAAAAAAAAAAAAAAAAAAAAAAAGCCAAGAAGAAGCAATGCTGAGCTGTATTTAATTGCATCTATTGTCGACTTAGGGAACATTTTAACAGTTGTTTACGTATGGTCTAATTAATTCATGTGCTACCGGGTGTTCGAGACCTGCATTTTAGCCCCCCACCACACCCCCACCCCAAAAAAAAAAAAAAAAAAAAAAAAAAAAGAATGAACAGATTAGAAACATCATTTTTTACTTTCTTCTATCTTTACAAGAAGAAAGTGGATTCGTGAAAATTTTTGAGACATCCGGTTTTCGACGTATTTACACGGTTCATTGGTTAGAGATTCCAAAAAAAATGTTTTTACAAAATGTCTGTCTGTCTGCCTGTATGTGTGTGACACACATTTTGTGGGCGCTCTATCTCAAGAACTAATGCACGGAATTTAATAAAAATTTATATTCAGGTAGTCCCTGCTATAGATTGGTGCTGATTAGTTTTTGGTGTAAATCGCTCGACAGGTGGCGCGCTATGCTGCATTATTTGCGATTTCCGCAATAGCTCTATCTCAAGAGCCAATGCTTGGATTTTCAACAAACTTCAGATTCAGGTATACCTGGATTTGAATTAGTGCTGTTTATGTTTTGGTGTAAATCGCTCAACAGGTGGCGCTGCTATGCTACATTTTTCAAAATTTCCGCTATAGCTCTATCTCAAGAACTAATGCGCGCATTTTCATCAAATTTCAAATTCAGATATACTTTGATGTGAATGGATGCTAAATTCATGTAATTTCTTGTACTATTTAAATGATTTAATTGACGTGATTTATATAGAAGAAAGTTTTGTGATGGCCACAACATACTAGTTTATATTTTGTGTCCCTTTTTAAAGAAATATTTTTTATTACAAATTAATTATTTTAATTGAAATTTAGTTCACAAATTATGAACAGGCTCTAGGCTGCACATGATCTTTCCCAGGCCCTGCAATAAACACGATCTTTCAGAGAACAAAGGAGTTTTTGAAAGGTCAAAGGGACAAATTGATATGATTTAATGTCATAGTCAATGAATGTATTCCTAAATGTTTTTACAAAAGCCATGTCATTTATTATTATTATTTTAAAATACGCCACGACACGGACAAAGCCATCAAAATATGGTTTGCCCATATTACATAAGGACGTATACTATTAACCCTATTATAAAGGGAACATTTATATTATTTATACTTTCTTCTATCTTTACAAGAAGAAAGTTTCAAGATTCGTGAAAATTTTCGACTTTCGGTTCTCGTCAGATTTACACGTTTTAGGGGTCAGAGATTCCGAAAAACATGTTTTTACAAAATGTCTGTCTGTGTGTATGTATGTATGTGACACACATTTTGTGGGCGTTCTATCTCAAGAACTAATGCACGGAATTTAATAAAAATTTATATTCAGTTAGTCCCTGATATAAATGGATGCTGATTATTTTTTGGTGTAAATTTCTCAACAGGTGGCGCTGCTATGCTGCATTTTCCCCAATTACCACAATAGCTCTATCTCAAGAACTAATGGACGGATTTCTATCAAACTTCAGATTAGGTTACTCCTTAACATGAATAGATTCTTTTAATATTTTGGTGTAAATCGCCCAACAGGTTTCGCTGCTATGCTCCATTTTTCTCGATTCTCGCAATAGCTCTATCTCAAAAACTAATGCACGGATTTCTATCAAACTTCAAATTAGTTTAGACTTTGACATGAATTGATGCTTTTTGCATTTTAGTGTGAATCTCCCAACAGTTGCTGCTGCTATGATGCATTTTTCACGATTTCCGCAATACCTCTATCTCAAGAATTAATGCAGCGATTTTCATCAAACTTCAGATTTAGGTAGTCATTGATGTGAATTGGTACTGTTTACGTTTTGGTGTAAATCGCTCAACAGGTTGCGCTGCTATGCTGCATTTTTCCGCATTAGCTATATCTCAAGAACTAATGCACGAATTCTCATCTAACTCAGAGACCACTGACCAGACCCTCCCTCCCAGGCTTGAGGACCCAGGTTTACGGGTTTGTATTCTGGATCAGCGGGGCGCTGTAGAAGTACAGACGCCAGATCGCCGCAGGCGTCCACCCACCAGCGGAGATCCCGACAAGCACGTGGGCCGACTGTTTGAGCTAAGCCGATGTTTCTAGTTTGAGGAGTGCTCTATGTAAATCTTTATTTGGCGCCGTACACCACATACTCATCGTGCGAGGCGGAATAGGGCTGGAAAATTTTGTGTCTAAATGTTGGCAGCTACCTGGCAGAGGGGGGAGAATTTTGAGGGAAGGTACACGACGTAAAAATGCTCTACTTGAGAAAAATTCTAATTGAGATCTGTAATTTGAAGAACTATGTTAGAACCTGCCGAGATGCTAGGGGCTGCCAGGGAAGGGAAAATTTAGGGCCAAAATGCAAGGCAGACGAATCGCTGCAGAGGGAGACGGGATTTCGCCTTTCTACCGTACCCCACCGGGGAAAAACTGGCTCCGTAGGCTATCCTTTGGAGCGGGTCCGGTAGGCGACATTACAATCCAACAAAACTTGAAGGGGGAATTGGCAGCTTTTGGCACGTTTGTTGGTGGAGCGAAACCAGTTCTTAGGGAGGAGAAATGCATCGTAGTTCTTCGTATCCTGTGATGCTGTACTGCGTAATGCATTGTGAAATGCTTTGGAAATAGAAAATTCCTCTTCTGTACCTAAAACAAATGATAGATTTTACCACTTTTTAAGATAATTTATAATTCTGGGGTTTTTTTATGCAAATAAATGATTTAATTTATATAGATTTTTCAAATCATTTCCCATTTTAATGTTTTTATTGCACATTGTTATTAGTTTTTACTACACCTGTAATACATTTTGCTAAAATTTCCTAAAACTTTTTAGTACTTCGTTAAGTCTACACCGTTTCTTCGTTTTTCTAAAATCGTAAATTTTATAAAAATGTTGTAAAGTGGGTTTTGGTGATAAAGCAAATAAAAATAAATAACTAAATAAATAAATAAATAAAATGAAATGAAATAAAATAAAAAATAAAAAGGACTATTTAATAAAAAGGTTGATTATTTAGTTGTTAAAAGTTAAATTGCCTCAGGAAAGATGTTGTGAACCTCATATATTTAGTACGTATATCAAAAATGAAACTTTATTAATTGTACTGTAAGAATTGTTAACACAAGCAAAACACTTATGAATTTTGTATGTACCGTCAGAGGTGGTTGGAAACCCCTGCTCAGCAAAAATAAAAATATTATTATCATCTAAAGACCAACTATTAAAAGTGTATCAAATGTACAAACTGAACTGGAAAAAAAATGTTTATTTTGAATTTGAATAAAAACACATGAATAATTTTGTAATGTATAATACTTTTTTGTTAAAGGTATATTCCAAATTAAAATGCATAGCTAAATTCAGTATTTTGTGTGATTATCAAATTTCTAAACCTTGTAGAATAGCAATCTTTCAATTATTTTCAGACCCATAAAGTAGTGTTTTCTTAATATATATATATATATATATATATATATATACAGTGAATCAATTTAAACAATGTTGATAAATATATTGTAAGCTAATAATGAAATATCACTACAAAATTAAAATCAATATTTGAGATAATCTGATAGAGTAGGGACAATATAACTTTTTATAACTAGAAAACATAATTCTTGCATTCACAAAAGAAAAGGATAGCCCCCTTCCTTTTTTTAACATTATAAATTAGATTTGTAAATTCGATAACTTAAGGCTCTTCTTAACTGCTCTGCTCAACAAGCGCAAAACGTTTTGACTCATTTACAAATTCATTTTTAACGGAAAGATATAAAACTCGAAAGCCTGGCCATAGAAGCGATTTGGAATTGAACTGTTTTTTACATTTTTTCGTGAATCAATTACCTATTGAGTTATAAGCGATTTCGATCGCGTGACAAACACGTTTTCGCCCGCTCTTGAGCGCTTTTTCTTCCTTCGCGCGGAAATTCGGTTCAAAATGCCCACTTTGACAATATATTCTGAAAGATCTATTGCGTTTGCAAAAAAAAAAAAAAAAAAAAAAAAAAAAAAAAAAAAAAAAAAAAAAAAGGGAAAAACAGCTCAATTACATAGTTTCTGAACAACAATACCAGGTAGTTTCATGCATTTTGGAACAAAAGTAAATTAAAACTTATGTCAGAAAGTTGCCCTTATTTGAGAACACCCTTAAGGGACAGAATGTATATGAATATATATATTGTAATTCTATGATAAAAATATTTAATACCACTGTAATTTAACTCTTTATGTCTCAAATGATGAACTCATGAAAATTTCATCTTCTAAAGCCTTTTTCGTGAATTTTCGAAACTACATTAGAAGATTTGCACAATCATTTAATACATTTTAGAAGGATTTTGCCATTAAAATTTATTAATAAAATTTGAATGTATAGGGATTTTGTGCAATATTTATAACTCCACTCAAATCTTTTATTTAAAATATTTTTTTTCCGTATTTTGTAGAATTAGGTACAGATATAATGTTCTTACAATAGAAATATAGAAATATTTTCGAACTGAAACTTTTCTCCCCCAGTCATTCAACGTCAAGAAAGCTGAAAAGATGCATAAGGCAAAAGAAATCATCCTTTTAAAAATATTTTTGTTTTGTGCAACCTATAGTACTTTTGGAACAAGATAAAGTAAAGAATCTATAACTCATTCTAAACTGTACTACTACTAATCGATGCATTAAAATAATTTTATAACAAGTTATTTTATTGGTACATATAAGTACCGTCAGTACATAAAGGGTTAAAATACATTCATTTATTCTTTCATGACATAGAATGTTTAACATTTAAAGAAAATGTTATTGAAGCCTGCTGTTATTATGTTTTCTGTAATATTTATTTTTTAGATTTACTTTTTATAAGTTTTATAATCAACTCATTTTTTTCAAAATTGTATGATATCTTAAAGTGAAAGTGCTCTAATGGTTGATCACGTGTACTCTTTTTAAATTCGTTTCATGTATGAGTCAATAAATAAGAGCAAATTAAAAAAGAAAATGTTTAATAGTTAAGAATAAAAAAATGAACTTTGAATATCAGTTGTTAAAACATTTAGCAATAATCTAAATATTGTTGTCGTATGTACGATAGAGCTTAGATGATAAACGGAGTTATCTAATTTAGAAATATTTAATATTACTTTTCGATACTCTCTAAATGTTATTATTTCTTTTAAAATATAGCTTTTAAAATTCGCTATTGTTAACATACATATTGTGGTTATTTTTTAATTTCCCTTTAATTAATAAACGAACAAATGTGTTTTTCTATCTAAACTAAATAATTTAGAAAAAAAATTTCTTTTAATTTTTTAACAAATCATTAATGAACATGCAATCATAAAAACATAAGTCAGCATATCATGCCATTTTACCGGGTAATCAATCATCATGTCATTCTTTAAAATGCAAAATATATAGCTATAACATAGGACATATACAATACAGAACATGCACTTAAAAAAAATAAATAAATAAATAAAATAAAACAATGACAAACATCTTAGGTAGTGTAGGCGATTTTTATAAACCTTGAAAATAACTTTTATAAACATTAAAATAACATTTTTCATAAGTGTTTTACATTTTTATTAAGACATTTGTGATCATATGTTGCTCATAGAACTTAATTGCTTTAACACATCCCCCCCCCCCCCCCGAAAGTTAATCCTGTTTCTTCGTTCACAGCACCCTCTTCCACAAACAAGATGAATTGTGATGACAACAGTCCCCCTCTCTCCCTTGTAAACAAATGGGTTACTGGAGTAAGGGTAGAAAATGAAGATTTCAGCGCTCTTGGCTCATTGTGTTTTATCTCGCCAAACCCTTCAAGTTTTGTTGGTTTGTAATCTAGCGTCCGGTAGCTCGTGCGGACAAAGTCCAATTGCACCTAATAAAGAGGCGAACTGTCAAAAATCAAAAAAAAAAAAAAAAAAAAAAAAAGGGGGGGGGGACATAAGGCTCCCCCGGATGTGCGGCGAGCCACTCATCCATGGGGGCCGAGGGGGAACCTGTAAGAGAAACTATTGTTAGACATACATTATCATTCATACATTTTGAAACTTTAATGGGTTCTAGATAATCTTTAAGATCCAGATAATGAGGGTGGCTAATCTAAAAAGGTGCTGATTCCTAAGGTTAAATCCTGAAGCTAATCTATGGGGACTGATAAAAAAAAATGTGCTGAATAGTGGGCCATTCCCTTGACTAGGGAGGCCAATGTCGTTAATACCTTCCGAATTACTAAATGCTGGGAGTGGCTGGCCTTAACTTAGCTTATAACTGCGCGAAACTGAGATGAGGACGTGGTGAAACTTATTTAAAAATTCTTAGTGGGGGCCAGGCACTTATATGAGGGATTCTGTCGTGACCCGGGCTCGAACCCACAGCCTCTCACACTGTGGTATATTGACTAACTCTCACTTAGGAATATAGAGCCCGTGGTTCGCGATGCTTGAGTTCTGCTGGAGACTTGCCTCCTTACAGGGATAATAGGGTTGCTAACCTGGTCTAGGGCCTCTTAAGCGGAATTAACTGAGAAAAAAAAAAAAAAAAAAAAATTAAAACCATTAGAAGGGGAGCCGAAAGAAAGACTGCGTTACCAGCGGATGCTCTAGATAATATTGCTATAGATGGGTAGAGAAAGATGCGGCTGTGGACCCTCAGATTTCAGCTAGACGTTGACAAAAGTTGTTGCTGATTAGGTTTTAGTGTTAATCACCCAACAAGTGACGTTGTTATGATGCATTTTGAAGGATTTACATGATTTTAGCGATAGCCATATCTCAAGAACTAATGCACGGAATTTCATACCTTTACAATCCTCACGATGGGCATAGATTGCCATTTAATTTTGGCACTGTGATAGTGAATTTTGAAGTATTGACATTTATGATATAAAAAAAAAGTTTTGGAATTGCCCCATCCGACTAGTTTATATGTTTATTAGCATTTTATTGGTTAGCGAGCACTGTTTTGGAACGGATTAAGTTCGTTAACCGATCACCCACTCTATACACCACTAAAAACTACAAATTACAGATAAGTTATGCTTTGGTCAACTAGGGGGCTCTGCCCCCTACGAGCTATGCTCGTCAACCCCCGTTCAGACACCTCAGACTCTAACAGCACGCTAATTTGATCGGCTTTAAAAAGATTTCGGAAGATTGAATTATAATTTGAATATGGCAATTATAATCTGACGTAATTTTCACCAATCTTTTCTTTCTCTTTTTAATATTCACGTAAAATTACTTTTGTTAGAGATGAAATATTATGATCATCTTGAAATATCAAATAAATGTCTCGCGCAATTTTTAAATTTAAACTGGTTTGCAATATTATTTTTTGTCCATTTTACGTAATAAGTGTAATGTGACGTAAATTCTCCTATTTAAGACTTCTAACGCATGTTAATGTATTTATCATACAATATTCTTTCAATATTACAATATTCTTTCTCTTTTAAAATTCACGTGTAAGTATAATTTTTATGACGTAATTTTCAATGAGTTCCTGCTTTTTATATTTTCTGTTTATAATAGTCTTAGTAATTTTTAGTTTGAAGCAAACATTATTGTTTGCGCTGTTTATACAGTTGGCAATAGTTTAAATTAATACAATTTTCTAAATTTTGTAAAATATATCTCTCGAAATGCTGAAAATTTGAATTTAAAATAGAAATAAAACCTCAAAAAATGAGTCAAATTAAAATACTAAATGCAGTCTGCACATCGGTAAATTCTGACGCATAAAATGATCTAAAAATGATTAAATTCCTATGTACCGTTTTTGCTCCTATAAAACTTTTTTAATGGAACGATTTTGTCCAACTTTGGCATTAAATATCTCTTAAAATAATTCTTCGATTTGAAAACTGTCTGCATCAGCGTGTTTATCAAACATTTCTCTATAATACTACCGATTTTCATATTTTTGTATAGAACAGTTTTTTTAATATTAACGAAGAAAGGCCACGATTAAGCATTCAAATTGCATGCCGATCTGCCGGGAATATCTACACCAGTGGTTCCCAACCTTTTTTGGCCGCGCCCCACCTAAGCATCAGTAAAATCATGATGTCCCCCCCCCCTTCACTTCTCTATCATATAAATCTTAATTTTATATTTTTAAAAAAAAAACTTCTATTTTCCCGGGAAATTGCAAAAATAGCATTAACTCTGATAAGTGATTTCGCATTCTTCAATTTATCAAAATCATATATATATTTATTACAAGTATGTTTTTATCATAATTCTATGAACCAATGAGGTCATGGATCTTCGTCTTTACATCTTCAAAAGTTTGATTTATTTTGGCTTCTTACCTCAAATTTAAAAGTGATAAATAGTCTACATTTTTATCTTCGTAAAATTTCTTGAAATCTCTCTCACATTTTGTATTATATCGGATAGAATCGATACATTTTATAATGGATTTTAGTACTTCATTAAGAACAAGTGATATTTGTTTATTACCGTGACTGTCTGAATAACATAATTCACAAGTAAGGATTCGCGCTTTTATCCATCTTAAAGTAACTATTTTCCTTTCCCCTCACAACATGCTTCTTTGATAGTGGGCTTACTTTTTTCCATTGTTATTATTTGGACACCATGTTTTCTATGATTTTAAATTTTAAAATGGATATGTCATGAAGTATGTTTATATACTGTGTATGTGACCTGCAGAAGAGCCGTAAGAAGTTTACTTTCTATCCATTTTCTTCCGTGATGCGCAGGGGGATTTATTAATTTCATAAAAGTAGTACCTCATTTAGATAATTCAAAACATTTTTCAGGTTAAATATGACCAAATAGCCACTTTAGATATATCCTACAAAATTTCATATGTAAAAGTTCCTTCATGGGGTATATTGCATTATGAATAGATGTAAAAATTAAAAAAAAAAAATGTATAAAAAAAAGAGGTTTGTTTTACTAAAATAATATTTCAACCAGAAAAATTAAAATGATTTTTTTAATATATGAAAAGGTGTCAAAATATCTAAAAAACAATCACATAATTATTCCGGTGTCAGTGTATTTTGAAGTTTCAAAAATTAATTTTTATTTAGATATTTTTAATTTTTTTCATCTATTATTTCTATTTTTAGACTACGATACTACTTTCATCAGACAAAAAAAATGACAAATTTTGTTAATAAAAATCTGAAAATGCCCCCCTTGAAAAAGTCATATCGCCCCCCTGTGGGGCGTACGCCCCACGTTGGGAACCACTGATCTACGCGCAGATTTTCAATGGTCCATTTCCAAATCAAAACTTTTTCTTTACTAGGGGGCTCGGCCCCCTACGAGCTACGCTCGCCAACCCCCGTCCAGACACCGTAGACTCTAAATGCACGCTAATTTGATCGGCTTTAAAAAGATTTCGAAAGATTGAATTATAATTTAAAAAACAGTGGCGATCTCTCTATAAGCGTATTTCTATTCATTTCTCTTTGATTGGGGAATTTTAACGCCAAATCCGTTGCGGTACTACTTGATTATCCCGTCGACCAATTTCGCCAAATTATATAAATCGCCAAACCACTCGCCAAATTATACAAATTGACATAATTTTTATTTTAAATAACGAAAAAACAAATAAATTAGTACAACATTAATAAAAATACAAATAAAACGTCGAAATAAAAATAACTTGATGACGTAGACACGTGTAACAACATTTCAAAATAAGCTAATATAAAAGGAATTAAGTAAACAGAGTCTTTGTCTCCTGGTATTTTTTAACAAAGTGAAAAGAAAGTTCTTTTAAATGAAACATTTTAAATTAATCGTTTTTAATCTGACGTAATTTTGACCAAACTATTCTTTCTCTTTTTAATATTCACGTCAAAATACTTGTGTTAGAAATTAAATATTATTTGCGCTTTCCTAACAAAAATAGTTGAAAAGTATCCTCTTAAAATATCAAATAAATGTCTAGCGCAATTTCTAAATTTAAACCGTTTTGCAATATTATTTTGTGTTCATTTTATGTAATAACTGTAATGTGACGTAAATATGACGTAATTTCTCCTATTTAAGACTTCTAACGCATGTTAATAAATTTATTGCTTTACAAATTCCTTTCTCTCTTAAAATTCACGTGTAATTATAGTTTTTATGACATAATTTTTAATAAGTTCCTGCTTTTTGTACATAATTAATTAATTCTAATTCCAAATGTTTTTTTCTGTTTATAATAGTCACGTGTAAATAAATTTTTAATTTATTTACACGTATAAATATTTTTTTTTTTTTTTTTTTTTTTTTTTTTTTTGAAGCAAACATTATTGCTTCCGCTGTTTATACAGTTGGCAACAGTTTAAATTAATATCACTTTCTAAAATCTGTTAAAACTATCTCTAGAAATGCTGAAAATCTGAATTTAAAATAGAAATAAAACCTCAAAAAATTAGTCAAAATAAAAAAATTAATGCAATCTGCACTTCGGCAAATTCTAACGCATAAAATGATCTAAAAATGATTAAATTCCTATGAACAGTTTTTGCTCCTATAAAACTTTTTTAGTGGAACGATTTTGTCCAACTTTAGCATTAAATATCTCTTAAAATAATTCTTCGATCTGAAAACTGTCTGCATCAGCGTGTTTATCAAACATTTCTATATAATACTACCGATTTTCATATTTTTGTATGCATTATTTTTCTTAATATTAACGAAGAAAGACCTCCGGTCACAAAAAATTCAAAACCGGCGGCGGCGGTGACAGCGGTAGTTACTTTTTTTTAGAATAGAGAGATATAGAAGGACTAGGGGCTCTGCCCCCTACGAGCTACGCTCGCCAACCCCAGTTCAGGCACACCAAAATCCAAAAAGCACGCTAATTTGATCGGCTTTAAAAATATTGAATTAAAATTTAAAAAAAAAAAAAAAAAAAAACAGTAGCGATCTCTCTGTAAACGGGTTTCCATTCGTTTTCCTTGGATTGGGGATTTTTAAGACCAAATCTGCTGCTGTTAAGAGATACAATGGCTGTTTTCGTTTTTAATTTAAAAAAAATTAGTGAAACGTTTGAAAATAAGCTAATGTAAAAGGAATTAAGTAAACAGTGTCATTGTCTCCCGGTATTTTTTAACAGCGCTATAAGATAGTCCTTTTAAATAATTCATTTTAAATGTATCGTTTCAAATCTGACTTTTAACTTACACCAAAGTTTTATTTCTCTTATTAATATTCATGTAAAAATGCTTTTGTTGTTAGAAGTAAATATTATTTGCGCTGTCTTCGAATTCACGATAATAGTTGAAAAGATTATCTTAAAATATCTCGCGCAAATATATTTTTCAATTTAAATTGTTTTGCCATATTTTTTGGCCATTTTAAATATGACGTAATTTCCTCCATTTACAAGTTTTAACGTATAATAATGATTTTTTTTGTTTTAAGATTTTGTTTCTCTTTTAAAATTCGAGTGTAAAATATGGTTCTTATGACGTAATTTTCCTGCTTTTAACATGTAATCATTTAATTCTAATTTTAAAGTTTTTTTTTCTATTTGTAATAGTCACGTGTAAATAAATTTTTAATTTGAAGTAAACATTATTGTTTGCGCTGTTTATACAATTGGCAACAGTTTAAATTAATAACACAGGGTTCGTACACATTTCTTTAAATAAAAATCAAGTACTTTTAAGGACTTTCAAGGACCAAAACCAAAAAAATTTAAGGACCTTCAAATTAAATAAACTAATAAATTATAACATGCATTTTGTAATAAAGGGTTTCTTTCATTTTTGTAAAAGTTTTAAATATTCAAACGGACGGGAAGGGGGGGGGGGGGGGGATTTCACCATGTGGCAGTAAAAATTTAGAAAATTTTAAAATAACATACAGCAGAAGAAAAAACTAGTCAGATGTGCAAATCCCAAAACTTTCTTCTATCTCATACATGCTAATACTACAAAATTCATTATCAGAGTGCCAAAATTAAATGGTCTATGCCCCTCATGAGGATTCTAAAGATATGAAATTCCGTGCATTAGTTCTTGAGATACGACTTGAAAACCGTGCAAATCCTGCAAAATATAGCATAGCAGAACCACCTGTAGGGTGATTTACACCAAAACCTAATCAGCAACAATTTATGTAAACATCTAGATGAAATTTGTGGTTTTTTTTCGAGATCTTTTAACGAAATTTGCGTTTTTCCACAACCTTTTGACCCCATTTTGTTCGTTTTTAGAAGTAATTGGTAATCCTTTGACAAAATTAACGGGGTCTTTTTTTCGCTATGACAAAATTCGCATGTTTTTCACGATCTTTTGACGAAATTTGCGTATTTTTGGCAATCTTTTGACGAAATTTGCGTATTTTTGGAAATCTTTTGAGAAAATTAGCGTATTTTTCGCGATCTTTTAACGAAATTCGCGTTTTTCACAATCTTTTGACCGTGTTTTGTTCGTTTTTTGATGAAGTCAGCTATCTTTTGACAAAATGCACATTTTTTTCGCGATATTTTGACGAAATTCGTGTGTTTTTTGTAACTTTTTGATTAAATTTGCGGGGTCTTTTCGCCATCTTTTAATAAAAATAGCGTTTTTACGATCTTTTGATCGTGTTTTGACGAAATTAGCGATCCTTTGGCAAAATTCGCGATCTTTCGACAAAATTTGCGCGTTTTTCGCGATCTTTTGACGAAATCGTGCGTTTTCCGCGATCTTACGACAAAATTTGCGTGTTTTTCGCGATCTTTTGACGAAATTTGCATGTTTTTTGCGATCTTTTGACGAAACTTATGGTTTTTTTGCGACCTTTTGATGAAATTTGCGGAGTTTTTTCGCCATCTTTTAACAAAATTATCGTTTTTACGATCTTTTGACCGCGTTTTGTTCGTTTTTGACGAAATTAGCGATCACGTTTTTTTTTCGTGATCATATGACAAACATCGCGTATTTTTCGAGATCTTTTGACCGCGGTTTTTTGCCTTTTTGACACAATAAGCGGCCTAGAAAAAGGTTAAAAATGGATTTTTTTTTGTTTCTCGGATCGACGAAATCGTACAAAATTTCATCTTGGCACTAAGTATGTTTTGGTGCAGGTTTGGTGCAAAATGAAAAAAAATAGCGATTTCGTAGAAGCTTGGAGCAGTAAAGCGATTTTGGCTTCGTCTGGCGCAATTGGCGCAGGTCTTACATCCCTGAGAGTAGAAAAAGGTTAAAAAAAAGTTTTTAACTTTGATATTACGAAGGGGGACGTGAAATTTCAGAAGGGGAGGCAAGGCGGGATTAAGATTTTTTTTTAAATCAGAAATTAAAAGAAATGCAGAAGAGTTTTACCTTTGATTAAGAATTAATATGAGAGTAGAATTAAGCACTTTTAAGGACTTTTTTCAGATTTTGCATGAAAATAAGTACTTTTAAGCACCAAAAATTTCCTTTGAAAAATTTAAGCACTTTTAAGGACTTTCAAGGACCGTACGAACCCTGTAACATTTTCTAAAATTTGTAAAAAAATATCTCTCGAAATGCTGAAAATTTGAATTTAAAATAGAAATAAAACCTCAAAAAATGAGTCAAATAAGAAAAATAAATGCAATCTGCACACCGGGAACTTATAACGTATAAAATGATCGAAAAATGATTAAATTCTCATGTATAGTTTTTGCTCCAATACAAGTTTTTTAATGGAACTATTTTGTCCAACTTTAGCATTAAATCTCTCTTAAAATAATTCTTCGATTTGAAAACTGTCTGCATCAGCGTGTTTATCAAACATTTCTCTATACCACCGATTTTCATATTTTTGTATGCAACAGTTTTTTTAATATTAACGAAGAAAGGCCATGCTTAAGCATTCAAATTGGATGCCGATCTACCCGGAATATCTACACAGATTTTCAGTGGTCCATTTCCAAATCAAAACTTTTTTTTATATATAGAAGGATTCCGGCAGAAAGTAGTTATTTATAGCTGTATTGCAAGTCCAAAAACAACAGGAGCACAATACAGCGACCTCTCATTATTATGCGACGTTCCATAATTACTTTTTTGGCACAACTATTTTTAAAAGTAAAATTCGGCTCGTAAATTCTGCGATTAAATTCAGATATACTAGTGATAAAAAATAATTTCTAAACATCGCAGTGAAGCTATTGTATTTCAAACGTTCATTTAATAACTACGCGCATTACAGTATTGAAACTATGTTGTGTTGTTATTATGTTCTTATATTATAAACGATGTTATAGTGAATAATAACGTGTCCATAGTCATACCACCTAACAACTTTTACGCTTTATATCAACTGAAATACACATCTACTCAACTTTAAATTGCATGTAACATTTGAAATGAAATAAGTACAATACACAATATTCAATAAATTTCCTGGTTAAAAATATGTTGTTTAATTCACTTGGGAAAAAAATGCGTTCAAGTTGGCAGCAATGCAGTCCTATTTCAAAACAACAGTCGCATGTCAACAATGTTTTCTTTGCTTGATCGGGATGGTTTTGTCATAAATAATTCGATGTTTTCCCAGCAATTGAAAGCACTAAGGAACTCTGCCGATTAATAATTAAATTTAAAAAAACATATTAAGACTCAAGATGAACAAGTTCGGCATCAAAATTGGAAGTCAATTTTAAACGATTGGGTGAAAATTAAAAGGAAATTACTTAAGATAATTCATTTTTCTCTTATCTCTATTTTCTTATCATTTTAGCTTACATAAAGTGTCAGAAAGTAACTTTCCGTACTTCCATATAACTTATAAAATTCTTTGTCTCTTAATTAAGCAATTTTATGCGGCTATTTCTTTTGTTCACTTTATTAAAAACTTAATTAATCTCATGAACTTTCAGAAATAAAGCGCTCTTTCCCCATTCTGCAGAAAAGGTTAAAATATAGTTGATGAAGGTGCTTTTACGCGGATACTGATATTTTCTCTGTTCATAATATTACTTTGTAGTTTACTAGGCAATGATTTAAGGACAAGAACAACTTAAGGCTTACTAATTTTTATACATTATTCAAGATCTGATTGTATTTTAGTTCATAATGCCAGTATTTTTTAGGTTCGTTCGTAATTATATGAATACTAGCACCTATAGTCCGTCTGTCCCGCCTATAACAGCGCAAAAACTACCCAACCGAATGGTTTGAAATTTAATATATTAGAATCGTTGCAGAATGTTGTCAAGTCATTTCAAATTTTAGGAAAATCGAATCAAAACTTAAAGAGATATTCATAAAAGTTTTCTCCGTTCTACTAAATCCTATCATATATGCAATTAATTCAACGATATCCCGTGATAGGTCATGATTCTAGGTTGGTGATGACGTCCTATTCAAGATGGAGTCCTATTATTTCCGTATGACTGAATTTAATGCATAGAATCGTCATAAATTTCGTATTCATACATTTTTGCATCAAAGTGCAACAGCTATTGCACCCAGATCTGAATATTTATAAAACTAGTTATAGTATACGAACGCACCTCATTGGTCACGTTTGACGTACAACTGCCGACCTGTTTATTTTGTGTATATATTTGCCATTTTTCTTCGAGAAAATCATGCTAAAATAATTAAAAAATAGGTTTACTTATTGTTTTAAATCACGGGAAAACATCGTGTAATGTGTGATAAAAGCACTCAGATTATGGAAAAAAACATAGATGTATCGATTGTTGTAATACTGATTATGGATTATAGTAGACACCACACAAGTCACGCAAAGCCACTCGCTAGCTAATGTTAAACCAATGCCTTATCAAATTTATCGTTTGCATTGCAATATTTTCAAATAATTTTGAAAAATCTGCTACCAAAATCAAAAAATTAAAAAAGTAACCAGTCAGAGATCGAATGCAAAAAAATAATTTTTAAATATTGAAATGCTTACGAGAAATTTGAAAAGAACGCTATCATTGATTTAGCATTAGTTAGAGAGTGTCTTTGCGTGACTAATGTAGGCTCTTAACTGCTATTACTTAATATGTTAAAAAAAGTTGCTATCTTATAATATAAAGGACAAGCGTATTCGTGCATGATGCTGACGTCATTTTGACGCTGGCAACACCAAACGATTAAATTAAATTTTTACTGCAATTTTTCTAAACTTCTAAACATCCGAGATTTTAAATTTTTACGCCGTGGAATAGAAAACAAGTAAGAAAAAATCATGCGTTAAGCATAGATTATGAAACACTTTCCAACACATTCAGAATAATGTAACAAAACTGCACTGTTTAAAACATTAAAATATTACGTATATGGAAACGCATAATACATTTCAAAACCCAATTTCAGCTGTCCCATCCACAATCGGAAAATTATGCGAATTTTTTTCAGCAGCTCTGTACATGATTTATAGATTTGAATCTATTAACTACATGCATGTCAAAATTTAGTTCACTTAAGAGGTACATATACTTCAGTTGAAAATTTACCTTCAGCCATTTCCTGTAATAAGGAGAACGGTACGTGAATACTTTCGTGTAGCCCTGTATTTGAGGTATGGAATTTATATATAACGAGTAAGATGCAAAAAACTAATTAAATTTAAAAGCGCATACCAAATTTTAAACCGTGCACACCAGCAATTATGACTCAAAGACATTACCGTACTGTATCCGATTTCTTTTGTGTGTTCCTGTAAATGAATAAAAAATGCTATGAATGTCCTGTTCTAACGGGATCGTAGTGAAATTCAGTGATGTATATCAGTTTCAATACATTCGAAATAGCATAATGTCATTAAAATACTCTGCAAACGATTTTTCCCCATTATACCGAAATTCAATGGAATACTTTTAAGTGCCCCTGTAAATGAACGATTAATCCTATATACTTCATGTATAATACCAAACATGCTTGGATGACCCTCAATAACCTTTATCAATTTCATGAAAATCTATTATGATTCTATGAAATTTTTACACTGCATAGTGTCGATTTCGATTATGGATCTAGACAGTTTTCAAACGGAATGGGGGGCGAGGGTGCAATGAGGGTTAATCTCCCTCAACAAAGAACAATTTCACATTACATATACAGTAGGCGCTGCCTTCATATAATAGCGACTGATCTAAAACAATCGTAAGTATACAGCTATTAATTATTCATGCACATTACTTTTACATGTAATGTATTACCAATTAGACCAAACTTTTCCAGCTTTCCTACCAACAGTCGTTTGAGATTGTTCGTGTGTTAGAAAAGCTTGAGGATATTTTTAGTCTTTCAAAAAGAGAAAACAAAAGACTTTTCCTTTTCAAGTTTAGTGATTCTTTCTCCATTCATGAATGAAAGATATTATTACACCAGGCTATTGTCCTCTATACCTGTTTCAAAGAAAATAGATTTTCTGTATCCAAAAATATGGCAACAAATATTTGAAAAATATTTGCTGCTGGTTTCCTTATTTCTAAAGTAGTTCAATAAAGAATACTTTAAAATTTATTAAAAACTTTAGCTATGAATAGCTGTCTGAATAGATTAACATTTTCATTCTTTATGTAATCGGAAAGATTTGAAAGTACTATTTCAACGCTTTATGCCACGATGGTAGTTTAAAGTATCATTAAAATAACTTGTTATGTAATTCATTTAATACATTACTTACTAGTAACACAGTTTAGAATGAGTTATAGATACTTTACTTTATCTTGTTCCAAAAGCGTTATGGGTTGCACAAAACAAAAATATTTTTAAAAGGATGATTTCTTTTTCAATTGCATATTTTCAGCTTTCTTGACGTTGAAAGATTAGGGGGGGGGGGGGGGGTCAGTTCGGAAAATTTTCTATTGTAAGAACATTATAATCGTACATTTCCTAATTCTACAAAATATTAAGAAAAATATTTTAAATGCAAGGTTTGTGTGGCGTTATAAATATTGCACAAAATCCCTATAAATTTAAATTTAATTAATTAGTTTTAATTGGCAAAATCCTTCTAAAATTGATTAAATGATTGTGTAAATCTTCTAATGTAGTTTCAAAAATTTACAAAAAATTCTTTAGACGATGATATTTTCATGAATTCATAATTTGGAACATATGTATTTTATTAATTTTTTTCTGGTAATAATCGCATATTAAACTTTTTATGCAGTGGAAAAGTAAGAAAGAGGAATGTGTCCGTTTAAAGCACCAAGAGTTTTAAAAAGGCATTAAAACTAGATTAGATAAGCCACACTTGGAGACCGTTAATCATCGTCTTTCTCTTGAATCCGCTATTGACCGTGGAGAATGAATATACACTCTGTTGCAAAAAAATATAATACACCAGAAAAAATTGAGCCACAACCATTAAAATTGATATGTAAATAGTACTTGCTTAGATGAAAAAATGATTATAAATTCAGAACAAAACAAGTAAGAAAAAATCATGCGTCAAGCATAGATTATGAAACACTTTCCAACACATTCAGAATAATGTAACAAAACGGCACCGTTTAAAAAATTAAAATATTACGTCTAATTCAACCCTATGGAAACGCATAATACATTTCAAAACCCAATTTCAGCTGTTCCCATCCACAATCGGAAATTATGCAAATTTTTTCAGCAGCCCTGTATAGGATATATAGTTTTATCTATTAAATACATGCATGCCAAAATTGAGTTCACTTAAGAGATACATATACTTCAGTTGAAAATTTACCTTCATCAATTTCCTCTAATAAAGTGAACGGTACGTGAATATTTTTGTGCAGCCCTGTATTTGAGGTATAGAATTTATATATAACGAGTAAGATGCAAAAAATTAATTAAATTTAAAAGCGCATACCAAATTTTAAACCGAACACTCCAATTATTACTCAAAGACAGTGCTGTAACAGATTTCTTTTGTGTGTCCCTGTAAATGAATAAAAAATGCTATGAATGCCCTGTTCTAACGGGATCGTAGTGAAATTCAGTGATGTATATCGGTTTGAATACATTTGAAATAGTGCCATGTCATTAAAATACTCTGCAAACGATATCCCCCCCCTATACCGTAATGTAAAGGAATACTTTTGAGTGCCCCTGTAAATGAACGATTAATCCTACATACTTCCTATACAATATCAAACATGTTTTGGTGACCCTAAATAACTTATCAATTTCATGAAAATCCAAGTCTATTTATAGACAGACGGACTGACAAACCAAATGCATAAACACTTTTCAACTTTGTTGGAAAATGTTAAAAACATTTTATTGACTAGTAGCAGCAAAAAAGAATGTCAATTTCAGTAGTTTGTAAAGCCACATTTGGCAGCTAAAAAGCCGATACTTGGTGAGGCATGGAGTCCATTAAGTTGCCGATGTCCCTCTGCAGTAGATTCTGCCATAAGTGTAACAACTGATAGACTAGTTAGGTGGTATTGTGAGACGGTTGAAGTCACCTTTCCAACATGTCCAATACATTCTCTATTGGAGCAAGATCTGGTGACTTGGCAGGCCATGGAAGGACATTATATCATTGTAAACATTGTTGAGAGTCATTCAGTATGTCGAGGAACGTTAACTTGCTGATAAATGACACCTAGGCAACTTGATAGCCATACGCCATACCACTGGTTGTAAAATGTCATTTACGTACCGCATCACGAGTAAAAGTGATCAGCTGTCCCAGCAAATCGCTCCTCAAAATGTCACCCCAAGTGTTATGTAGGTGTGCCGCTCAGTAACAAATTCAAAATTGGACCGCTGACCTCTCTGCCTACACACACATACAGTAATCACCAGAACTGAGAGAAAAGCGAGATTTGTCGCTGAATATTACATTTTTCCAATCAGACACTGCCCAGCTTGCTCGGGATAGGCACCAATCCAGACAACACTGCTAACGTTCAGGGCTCGAAATGTACCGGAGCAAACTGGAACAATGTTCCGGTTCGTGAAATTGTGACAAATAGTGTTCCGGTTCGTGAAAGTATAGAAAATAGTGTACTGGTTCATGGAATTATTAACAAATATTATTACAGTTTCATACATATAGCTTACTATGCTCTCTGTAACTTTTTTTTTCCTAATTATTTAGAATCTTGAATGTCTTTTTTTAAATTGGTTTTTCTACAATTAAATATAAATTTGCTATACAGTAACGTCCCGATTATCCGAGTTAATAGGGACCAAGCACACCTCGGATAAGCAAAAAACTCAGATAAACTGGATTGACACAAATCGTCACCAACTAAGGACATGAAATATAAATTTTCACTTAAGTCATTAATTTTTAGGGTACTAGTAACATTTCTTTGATGTACATTTCTGTTACTTTTAAGAAAAACGTGGAATGAAATTGTTTATTTGTAAAAGCCTTTGATAGTTCTTTGTTTGTTGAATGTCAATTTTGCTGCAGTATTACACTACTACATAGCTACCAATTTCTAAGATTTTTTTTCTTACCTCTAAAACTTACCAGTAAATTCTGCCTCATTCAATCGCCGAAATCTAGCAATTGTCAAGGATTAAATTGGCAAAATTTTGTATTCAATTTTAGAGGTAACAAAACCGTACAACTTGGCAACTATACGATTCTATTAGTGTCATGAAAATTGCAGGTGTAGCCTCTTCTTTCTGCTCAAAGTATTAAATAGTTTTTTTCAACCAAACTTATAACTTTGGAATGGATCATTTTCTTCTGGTGAAATGATGGCTTCCGTTATTATGAAACAGCCATTATAAATGAAGTGTTAGGTGAAGATGAAAGAGCAGCCATAAAAAGTTAGAACTCTTTCTGGTCAGAATGGAGGAAAAAATGGCCATAATTTTTTTTACTTTACTGTACTTTCAAAAAAAAAAAAAAGAAATATATATATATACAGTCGAAAATAATTTTGAAATAGCGTTCCATTTCGAGCCTTGCTTACATTGAAGGGTTAGATGCAACTGCCTAAATAAACGTCGAGAGCTGAGCCTGGAGTTGGCCTGTCACCTAAGGATGGCATGCCTAGATACCACTGCATCCATATCAACTAGCAAATGGCATCAAATAGATGATAGTAACATTGTTGATATAGATGTGGCTACTCTTCTGATTGCTTGATCCTCTCATCATTTGTGTCCCGGGGGCGTCCTGAGCCACTGCAGCAGCTGGCCATGCCTTCTCTGATCTACTGATGCCAACACCACAGAACCACAATATCGCTTCAACCAAAATACTAGCTGTTGG
Organism: Maratus speciosus; assembly: GCA_963932465.1. Classification (NCBI taxonomy): domain Eukaryota; kingdom Metazoa; phylum Arthropoda; class Arachnida; order Araneae; family Salticidae; genus Maratus; species Maratus speciosus. The sequence goes on along the minus strand of OZ010790.1, from coordinate 6,353,363 downwards.
ACCAACCCGCTTATCTGAGGCCTATGGTTCAACCCCTTTCGAAGTCAAACCACTGTTCATAGTGACATCAAGTACGTCTTAAAGGTATCATTCTTTCAAATCTTATGTATCACAATGATAGTCCAGTTCTAATTACCCGTAAATTTGAATACCGGATCTTTTAAATGCTGCCTGCTATGCAATTTAAATGTGAATTGCACAAGCCTCCCATTAATCAAACATGCTGAAATGTTAATCATTTACAACACTCATCAAATTACTTCAGCATATCAAGTTTCGTAGCTCTGGCTCAATTCTTTCTAGTTGCATACATTTTTTTCGCAACAGAGTATAACTTTGAATTCAAATTCTGTGGAACGAATTCAAAGATAAATGCACTCACAATTGAAGAGCTGAGTGGAAGAACATGTTATGCTACATTTTCTTGAATTTTTTTTATCTTTTGGATAAAGGCGTTGTGAGGTATTCTATCATATGTTAAGGCTAAAATACTAAGATCTATTTAGTCTTGAAGATTTAAGACATTATTTTTTTGATATTTAACAATGTAAATAGCATTAATAGTTTTTAATATTTGAAAATTAAACATGAATAAGTTTTTCTCGGAGAGTTTAGTATCATACCTGTTAATATTTTAAACATGTGGTATCAAACAGAAAATAAATCATTAAAATTTACAACAAAAACTTTCACTTCAAATTTCTTCAAAGTAATTTTTGTTACTTAACATGTTCTTCCACTAATCTCTTCAATTGGGTACCTTTGCGAGGAAGCTCAAACAATTCTGGGGGGGATTGATCACTGCTCTACTAACTTTGCCACAAATATAAAAATGGGAATAGTACTAATCAAAAAACATATATTTAAAAAAAAAAAAAAAAAAATTGTAGCGTATAGATTTTTTAATAGAAATTTATTTCTAGAAGCTTTCAATATCCGAATCCAAAATTACCGTATTGAAAAACACCCGCAATTAAAAACCCGTTATTAAAAAACACCTGTATTGCAACTGCAATCAGTTCTACAACGATTAACGAATTTAACATTAAGAGTTCCAAACTTTAAACCTTCACTGGACCAAATGACTTCCCATTTGGTATACTAAGATAAAGTTCACCGAAAAAGCTATACAGGGTGTCTCAAAAGGTCGTTTACAAACTTAACATGTTGGTCTGTCATAACACGAGGAACAAGATTTACATAGGAACTTGTGTTCGAAAATGCAAACTGCGACCGCTAGAGGACGATGAGCACAGGTGTGGAGGGGAAGAAAGAAAGGTTATCGAAAGAGGTATTAATATGACTTTTATTAAAGAACATGGCTTAATTTACAGAAGGTGTTCAAAATTCCTTCCATTTGCTTCAATGCATGTTTCACAACGTCGACGCATGGATTCACGGACCTGTTCAAAATGGACAGGTGTGTCACGGACACGTGCAGCCGCTGTTCGGCACGTTGTTGCAAATACCAGTTTGCGAATGCAATGCGTTGTTAATATTCATCAACGCACAATGCCTGTACTCTTTGTAAGTGGTAGGGGTGTTGTGTGTCCTCATGCTATATGCGCTTAATGCTTGAGCGATGTACATCCAAGACGCGTTCGATTGCTAGACTTGTTTGCAGGTTCCTGTCAAATTCCCGTGGTACGGTTTCCTCTAACGACAGGCGAGCATGTAGTGCGTTCTCGACCAATGTGGCTACGTATTTGAAAAGCTCCTGCTTCATGCAATCTGCAGTGCAGTTGTCCAAACAAACCATCACTTGGCTGATGTCTGCTTGGGAAGCACTCAAAGTACATCCATACCGTGGCTCGTGTATTTCCATCTGCGGCGCCATATACATAATGCATATCGGCTAATTTTGCATTACTAAACCGATTCATCCTTCTCCTGCAACGTCCTTGCCTAAAATGATTATGCTTCCCGCTTTCCTGTAAGCCTGTGCTCATCGCCCTCTAGCGGTCGCAGTTTGCATTTTCGAACCCAAGTTCCTATGTAAATCTTGTTTATCGTGATATGACAGACCATCATGTTAAGTTCTGATGACCGAATAGAATATCCAAAAGCAAGCAACATGCTAAAAATTAAGAGTAATGGCTGATAATTATGTTAAAAAGTAGTTTTAACATTTGAACAGAGAACAGCTACTTTCAAAGCATTCTAATTGGCGAAAATCAAGCTGATAGGAGGAAATACAAACTGTGAAAATATAGTCATTGATGAATTTACGAGGGCAAGTTGTTGGTTTTTGATCGTTTTCCTCTTGAAATACCTGTTTATGACGAAGTTGATATTGCCTATGAGAGTATGCCAATGTATACTAACACCAATTTAGCAATTTAACCACTCGAATACGCCATCTGGTGGAGAAAAGATATAACTTCTTGCTTCAGGAAAATCCCAAGCAAGCACATTGAATTACATGTATTTTTAATTTGCTCAGAATGATATATTTTTTTTTTCTACAGTTTCAGATTCCATGTGACATTTGTTTTCTGTGCTACATGGCAAAGTAAAAATTATCCGAATTTGAATATCTAAAACTTTCAAATGCATTTACAATACAGAATGACTTCAAAGGCACTTAACCATTAGTTAACTCCTTGAAGGGCACCGGTATATTATATATACACCACTTAATTTTAATTCCCAAATGCCACATTGGCACCACAATTTAGAAATTCAATTTTCAATTTTTAGAATTTAAATTGTTAAAGAAACAATTGACTAGACGAATAGTTGAAATGCCAAACCAGTTTCCCCAAAACTGTCAGTAACTGGTAAGAACATACAAGAGTTTAAGATATTTATGGGACTACTACTGCATATGGGAAATATCCATTTGTCAAGATTAAATTTGTATCGGTCAATTCACAGATTATATAACATTCCATCATTTTATGAGTCAGAATAAGTTTCTCCAAATGATGAAATGCATGCATTTTTCCAAAAACCTGCAACTTGGTGAACATGCATCTAATGATAGGCTGTATAAAGTGAAACCTATTATAGATAATTTCAATAAAATGATGAAATTTATTATCCAAATCAACAATTATGTATAGAGAAATCAATGGTTTTATGGCAAGAGCGGCTTCTCTTTTGTCAGTATATCAAAAATAAAAAGTACAAATATGGGATAAAGTTACATTTACTCTCAGAACCTGCCAGAGTAATTAAAGTCTCAGTGTATACTGGGGCTATGGATGATTTGGAAGGACGATGCCATGCATCGAATGTAGTTTTTCATTTAATGGAAGGAAAATTGAATACTAGACACACTTTGTGTATGGATAATTATTATAATTTGTACAATTTATCTAAAAATCTTTTACAATACACTACACATACAACAGGAAATCTTCATGTTAATAGAAAAAAATGTCCCAATAGAAGTTAAAAATAAGCCTGCTGAGACTACAAAAAAAACAAAAAAAACAATGGGAACAAATCAAAGCAAAGCCAAAGCCTATAGCGCAATGCATTTTTGGTTTTATTTGCAAACAGAGATATTATTTTTAGTGAAAACTTTACCAATACACACCTATCCACACACAAACAATTGACAAAATACCTTTTATCATAAGCATTATAAAATTGACTGTCTTTAACTGCATTATAAAACTGGCTAAGTATTTTGTATGAGATATAGATTTTCCTTTGTAAGAAATTTGACATATGATAGTTGACACACTCATAGAATCCAGATTAACCTTATAATACAAATCAATACAAAAACCCTTAACGGGTTAAAAGTTTGTGACGCAGCACTTTATTTTATGCTCTAAGAATTTTAAATATGGAACTTAAAAATAATGATATCAAATTTTGAGTGACGCTATGCTATTAATTATAATCTCTCTATATATTATTTATTTCATCTTTTTATTTTTTTATAATCGCATGTGCAAAAATTATGTTCAATTAAAAAAAATGTATAAAAGTTTATTCATTGATGCTTTAACATTTACACCTTTCACAAATTCCAAGTATAAGTTTTAAAAGATATGATATCAAAATTTTAGTGACGCTTTGATGTGGCTTTAAACGATTTGTTTTAAAATTAAATTTAAATTATTTTTGTTTTGGCTAAGATATATTCACACATCTAAATAATAGTTTTAATTTTCCAATATACTTTAAATATGTCACTTTCACTGAATTTATATATTGCATTTAAATGTATTTATTTGAATAAATTGATTTATCCTTTGTCCAATGCTATTAAAAATTTAAAATAAGATTTACGTAAATAATTTTTTTTTTGCCTCATAGTATCCATTTGAATACATTTCACTTAGTTTGGATACAATGACGCAAAAAAATTATTTACGTAAATCTTATTTTAAATTTTTAATAGCATTGGACAAAGGATAAATCAATTTATTCAAATAAATACATTTAAATGCATTATATAAATTCAGTGAAAGTGACATATTTAAAGTATATTGGAAAATTAAAACTATTATTTAGATGTGTGAATATATCTTAGCCAAAACAAAAATAATTTAAATTTAATTTTAAAACAAATCGTTTAAAGCCACATCAAAGCGTCACTAAAATTTTGATATCATATCTTTTAAAACTTATACTTGGAATTTATGAAAGGTGTAAATGTTAAAGCATCAATGAATAAACTTTTATACATTTTTTTAAATTGAACATAATTTTTGCACATGCGATTATAAAAAAATAAAAAGATGAAATAAATAATATATAGAGAGATTATAATTAATAGCATAGCGTCACTCAAAATTTGATATCATTATTTTTAAGTTCCATATTTAAAATTCTTAGAGCATAAGATAAAGTGCTGCGTCACAAACTTTTAACCCGTTAAGGGTTTTTGTATTGATATCATTACTTTTTTGAGGTTATTGAAAAAATAAATAAAACAATAAACACACAAAAAAAAATTAAAGACAGATACAAAGAATTCATAGTCAGGATTTCCATTCACCTTCAATCTCTCACCCCTCCCTCCCCGCAAAAAAGGATGACCATACTTCAATTTTAAAGAGCATCGTACAATGAGATTTTTATAAGAACTCTTTGGTAAGATATGGAAGTAATGTACAACATGCATGTTTAGAGGGTATTTCTGTTGGTTTGTTTCAGAGATATAAAAAGCTATGTTAAATTTTACTATATAAAAAATTTACTTTGTTAAGAAAAATAGCAAGAAATATTACTCTTTAAACCTTTATATATATATAATATATATAACAATCATCGCTCACTTATAAAAGTAATTACATACATTTATATTAAATCCAAAACTACAAATTTCTGCTTCTCCCTTTTCTCATTCCTAGTGCAAAAAAATTAAACATTCTTTAATTTTATATAAAATAATCTTTAACCATCCCTATTTAAAATTCCTTATTAACAATAATAATAAATCATATAAAATAATCCCCTGAGCTCTGAAGATTCCACTTCTGCTTTTGCACCCACCTCTCCAGCTTACCTAAATAGCAAAATTTTTCAAAAATTAGTTTGAAAAAAAAAATCTGCAGCATTTGTTGCTCACTAACATAAATAAATAAATAAGCACTAACTTCCCTAATGTACAGTCATGGAAAAAAAAAAAAAAGTAAACACTCCCTACTAACTCCTCAAAAAATTACCGTAGAAGAAAGTTACTGGTACCGAACGATTGGAAATAAAGTCTACTTTTAAATGATGTATATAAAATTTGCTTAAGGGGTCATCTACATATTAAAACGAACCATAACTTTGTTGTTTTTTTTCAATAGCAGTACACAATTCTTACAGCAAAAATGAATTCTACAACATTTAATTAGCCTAAAAACAAATTTTTATGCAATTCGTACTATAAGTTTCCGAGAAATTAATTATTTTAAAACAAGCTTATTTTAAGGGCTGTATCCAAATTGAAGTTCGGTACTCGATTGTTAACCGAGAGCCCCCTTCTTGATCAAGGCACCTTAAGTGTCACTCAAGCAGTCAATGAAGTCTGCTAGATTACAGGACAGCGTAAGACATTTCAAAATATCTAGTCACTTCTATCATAGACGGCCCCTTAAACCATCATTTTGCCGTTTTTTAAGCATAATTTGAAAACTATTTGGAAGAAAAATGTGAAATTTTGCATTTCCATAAAGCAGGACTTAATAAATCTAAATCCATCAAAAAAAATTGTAGGTTACAATTCATAATTTTTTCGAATATTAATTTCCTAATTCATATCATAAAATTATAAAAATTGCAAATTCAACGTATTTATGTTTGGGTATATTAGTATTACTGCTACACAAAAAATTAGCACATTAGGAGCATAATTTCAGGAGACATAAATAAAAATAAGAAAATGTAATTTAACATTAGAAGCACTAAATTTTGAATGTTTATAATAAAAAAAAACTTATCATTCAAATGACTTAAGATTTGGTGCCTAGGCATAGTTTGAACTGAAGATTTGAAATATTGCGTTAAAATTGGATATTGCCATTGAAAAAAATGAAGTTTGGATTTGTTTTAATATGTAGATGGTCCCCTAAGCAAATTTTATATACATCATTTAAAAATAGACTTTATTTCCAATCGTTCGGTACCAATAACTTTCGTCTACGATAATAATTTGTTAAGGAATTAGTAGAGGGTGTTTACTTTTTTTTTCCACGACTGTACATTTCACCTCTTCTCCCTCCCCCTACTCCCCAGCATTAAAAAAATTTAAATCTTTATTTTTATACAGAAAATTCTTCTATATAAATTATCCTCCTATTCCTCAAAATTACCACTTTCCCACTCCAGCCTACAGATTTCAATCTTTAAAGCTTTTTAGAAAAACGGATCTGCAAAGTCTGTTGCTTAATAATAAAATATATAACCATATACACTTTTAATTATTTTTCACACAATCAATTGATGTCATGATAATAGTTGTTCTGAGCGAATATTGTGTTGGCTGAAATGTCGTACAGATAGCTCAGTTGGAAGAGTACTGGCAATTAAAGCCAAGGGTTATTAAAGTTCACTGTAATTCAAGATGTTTAACCCCTTCGCGACAAGATCCCTTTGGTTAATTTTTAACCTATTACTACAGGTTTTTTTAAAAAGAAAATTTTCTGTAATTGAATCACAGAAATGCTCCGATTAAAGAAGGTAAACTTTACAATTAAAAATAAGTGGTGAGAATAATGAAGGATTCTGGACACCTTAAGTGGCCAAGTATACCGGTCGCTCATCCCCAAGGGCTTAAAGATGCTTTTTCGCTATTATAACCTTTAGGATTTACAATATAAAAAAAATCTTAACCACTTCTGAGGTAAATAAAGACTGTGGAAAAAAATAAAGATGGCAATGTTTAAAAAAAAAAAAAAAAAAAAAAAACTTTGGAAAGCATGCATTTTAGTGCTGCAAGAAAAACCTGTCATGAGCTGCTACTGATTATAACACCCATTTACAAAAAAATTTAATATAATAACAATGTTTTCATTACTCCAAAATAATGTGTTAAAGGCGATAATTTATCATATTTAGTGTTCCAAGAAATAGCAATATTTGTAAAATACATGTGCTTCTTAACTGCAAAATTCATTGTTTATATCTGAGAAATACATTACATCTCCTGCATTAAAATTTTTTAGTGGCAGGCTTTTGTGATTGAACAAGAACTGCTTGCAGAGTGCTTTTAATGATTTTAGAATATAAAATTATGGCTCTTAAACTACTATTAATCCAATACAGTAATAGGGATAAAAAAATCATTAAATATTTCATTTTAAAAAATTATTTGTATTTTCATCAGATATACCGATTATTACTACCATATGTTATATGTAACATATTTATTAGAAAAGTTACAACTATTTTCATGAAGTTTTGGATTCCCCCCCCCCCCTCCCTGACATGCTGTCAAATTTCGCGAGGGTTTTTTTTTTCTTGTGATGTTCCTACCCCGACCGAGAAAGGAGCGGGTTTTTACAATCAACTGATTAATTTTGATTTTCTTTTATTGCTACTTTTTTATGTTAGTGTGGTGATCTTTATGCTATTGCACAACGAGGCGATAAACGCGCTACTCTGTAAGTGGCACGGCAACCCTCCAGTGTACAGGTGGAATTGATAAAAAGAGTTTTTGTAGTCGGAATATGCGAAATGTTAAAGAATAGTGAATGGTTTAATGAAAGCAGAATAAAAACTTAATATTTAATTTAAGATGCGAGTCAGATTAATATATTAATTGAAATGGTTACTGGGTAATCACTTTATTAGTTTATACAAAGTCTAATTATCATGACAGCTACAATGCAGCTGCTAATGAAATTTTGTGAAACCAATCTTTTCTAAATAGTAACATGTTCTGAATTGTTCTTATTTACAATAATACTTCAGTACCACAAATACCATATAAGGGAGCTGGCTACTTTTATATTTTTTAAAAGTAAATTATTTAAAGCAGGGATGAGAATTGCAAAAAAGCAAAAAGACTGAAACCACGCGCAAACAAAAAATTGTACCACATTTTATCCATGAAAGATACTTTGAGAAATAAAACCAGGGTCTAATTTCCGGGCAAATGGAGACAAGCGCACAAGCCTGTATACTACATTACAGGAGTGAAAATAGCCAAAAAACACACAACTCTTAAAACATTGAATGTAGGTCATATGAAATGCTCGACTTATCAGAATCATGACCACTCCTGAAAATGAAATAATTTAATTAAGAATAGAGTTTTTGTGTGTAATAATTTTAATAAATTTTTTAGCAAAAAATATGAAAAACTTAGTGAAAATCACAATGGTTAATTATTTTTGGTCACACGGGCTAATTGGAACAGGACCTACAGCCAGCTTAATGTGAATTCTGAATCAGGAGCGATTCCGAGTAAAAAAAAAAAAATTGAAATTCACAGCAAATTTTCTGAAAGGTTACAAAAGAGGGGGGAAGGAGGGGATACACTAAAAGCACTAAATACATGTATTTTTCGCGCCATTTTGACGAAATTTGCAGCTTTTTCGCGATCTTTTGACGAAATGTACCGCTTTTTCGCGATCTTTTGACGAAATGTACCGCTTTTTCGCGATCTATTGACGAAATTTACCGTTTTTTCGCGAACTTTGGACGAAATTTGCCGTTTATTCGCGATCTTCTGATGATATTTGTAGTTTTTTCGCTATCTTTTGACAAAATTTGCTGCTTTTTTGCAACCTTTTGACAAAATTTTGGCTTTTCCCCCCGATCTTTTGGCGAAATTTTCTGCTTTTTCACTATCTTTTGACGAAATTTGCCGCTTTTTCGCGATCTTTTGACGAAATTTGCCGCTTTTCCGCAATCTTTTGACGATATTTGCCATTTTTATAGCGATCTTTGGACGAAATTTGCCGTTTATTCGCGATCTTCTGACGATATTTGTAGTTTTTTTGCGATCTTTTGGTGACATTTACCGCTTTTTTGCGATCTTTTGGTGACATTTGCCGCTTTTTTGCGATCTTTTGACGAAATTTCCCGTTTATTCAAGATCTTCTGACGAAATTTATAGTTTTTTGCGATTTTTTGACGAAATTTGCCGTTTTTTAATCACCTTTGAATGTTCCTTCGAAAAACACGGAATCGATAGAAAAGTGAAAATTTCAGAAAATAACAAAATTTTGCAGGAGAAAAAATACGGAATCCTCGGAAAAAAGGCGGAATTTCGAGGGGAAAAAAAAGCAGAAATTCCCTGAAATAACAAAAAAGCGGAAATCCGCCAAAAGACTGAAAATTCTCATCCCTGTTAAAGCTTTCTTTTAAGCATATTAACTTTAAAATTAAATAAAAACAAGTATCTAACTTTTGCAAAAAAGCTGTTTTATCTTATTTATCTATAAACTTTAATTACTAAATAAGGAAAAATATCATGCTGAAAAATTTTACTTTTAGGAGCTCAAAACAACCAGTCAGGATAAAATGGTTCATTTTGAGCTAATCGTGATAATTTAAGTATATAAAGTAGAATTTACTATAAGTAAAAAATATGTCCAAGACTGAAATCAGTCCTGAGACTGAAGGTCTTGCACCCATGCCTGTAATCAATTAGCCTAAAAGAAATGCTTCAGGTTTTTTTTTTTTTTTCTGTTTGTCTTTTATTACAGAGATAAACGGCAATAAGAATTTTTTTTTTTTCCCTTTAGGTTTAATTTTATAAAAATAAAATACTACGATGCTTTAATTTTTGAAGCTGAAAAGAGTTATATAAGAAAAAAATAAACGAAAGATACCCATATTTCGAAAAAGATGCCATTTTAAGTCAATTTTCGTTTATAATGTTATTAGAAACGATTCGCAAATGAATCATTTTATAAATGGGATTGGAAATCTTAATTTTGATTTCATCATACCTTTTATTTAAACTGTGCGTTCTTTAAAAATGAAAGATTTTGTTTAATTTCTTTAAAAGAAAACTCAAAACACAAAATTAAATTAGTAATCTATACTCACATATCACAAGAAATACCTATGCCACACATGAACGTTATTTTGTAAGGAAAACTGTTATAAGTATTGTTGAAAATAAAAACAATTCAGAACATTATACTAATTAGAAAGGATCGGTTGCAAAGAATGCTGTCTGGATAATTAGAAATTGTACTCACTTTCTTCCCTTGGAATACCATTTCAAGATCTTTGATATTTCTTATTTCTTCAGTCAACTTCGCGTATTGCGTAGTGATACATGGCGAAGTCTTATGGCGAACGCAATGAATTTTCATTTCGATACGAGAATTTACGAGAATTTTTTTAAAAATGTGAAATATTTTCTCCTTAAAAAATGTTTACTTACTATGAATAATGAAATAAAATACATGTAATTACAAAATACTGCTCCATTTTAAAAAATCAGTGTAAGTATTTTAAAGCACATAATAAACTGTTTTTGTAGTTTAAAAAAACATTTATTGCCAATATTCAGATTTTTAACTGTGACCTAAACTGCGCAAAACTGATGTGCAACGTTCTGTCTGCTAGCCCATAGAATAACATGTAATCCGCGATCCTAAGAAGTCCAATTTTTCATGCGGATTATATAAAAATTAAGAGTTTTCCTAGATACTAGGTTAGTATTATCCACTTCATTAAAAACAGATTCATTTTATATATTAATGTTTTTAAAAAAATCTAGACCATTTCGGAGAAAAAAAAAAGACAAACTTACACCATCGAAATTGCTTTCAAAATGGGTTTACAGATCTGAAAATATACTGCACGTAGAATTGTAAAAAATTCAGAATAGGATTAGACTGCAGATATAAGACTGTTTTAAAAAAATCAGAACAATAGGACCTATATTTGCTAAGTTATTAACAGGCGGCTTTTCGCATTTTCTTTGATGTCGAGTTAGCTGTATATGTGAGTTCCGCCATCTATGAATTCTACGATACGATACGATACGATTTTAGGCTTAAGGCTGCGTCACTCGGAATACTACCGTCTTCCATGATAAATAACTAAAAATTATATAAATGTTCTAAAAACACATATCTCATTTTAGAATCATTTCTTTAGAATCATTAGAATTCCAGTCACTATAGAAATAAATAAAAATGATAAGAAATGTTATAAAGTAAAAGACTATATAGGCATGACCTTAAGACAGTTCAAAACTCATTTGAAAGAACATATTTCAGATATTAAATTCAATAGAGCTAAAACTGCACTTTCACAATTAAAACAAGAGGAATCAGTCAAAATACATTTTGCTCAGGCTAAAATAATTAAACATATGTCAACCTATTATTAATCAATAATTAATGAATCCATAGAAATTTTATGTAAAAAAGATAAAACATGCAATGTTTCATTATCCTACAATATTCCCAAATTATGTTACAGTCTCTTAGGAATAGTTCAAAACGAGATAAGATTATCGCATACCCCCCCTCCTCCCATTTTATTTTAATGGTTTGTTCCATTCTCCAGCAGTTACACGATATATTTCACTGATTTTATCATTGTGTATTTGTGTTTGCAGCCCTGGTGATGAGCAAGAGTTTGCTCAAAAGTGCTTGGTTTATATGAAAATACAGCACTGTATATAAAGTATATCTTTCAAATAACTTCAGTAAAGTTTTTATAAAATAATATATGTGTATGAACATTTATATAATTTTTAGTTATTTATAAATTTGACTGTTAAAATAAAAGACATATTACATAAATTCCACATCAAAATTTCTGTAATAGTACTTGAATTTGCAAAATAAATAATGTGAATATTAAAAATGTCCACAATCTTAAAAGGCGACTAATGTACTGAAAAAGATGTCACAAGTTTTAAATATACCTTTTATTTAAAACTTCTTAGTACTTTCAAGCCTTCCAGGCTCATCATCAGAGAATATCTAAATAAATAAATGTTGTTTATTTATATAAATATGTCACTTTGTTTTGAAAATGAGAGAGCCAATAATTACTAGAGTTGAAAGTAGAAGTAGCAGTAGCAATTTCTTGGATTGATTTAATTAGAGGAAATATATATTATTATTATTTAATTGCAGTTCCATCTATTTTATGACATCACTTTGTTTCGCATACGTCACTTTCCATGGGTAGAAGAAAATATTTAACTTCTGTACTTTAAATTTTAATACGTCACTTTGCTCAGGTTTTCATGATTTATTTTCAGGATATTGAACCACAAACTGGGGATATTGTACGATAGGGCGTTGTTACATACTGGATTGCTTTTAGACAGTATTTCTATTGATTCTCTTATAGTGGATGCATAATAATTGGATTTTGGGAATATGATTATTGCTTGATCAAAATCTATTGCGACATTCTGATTGAAACTTAAACGAGAGAGAGCTGTGGATTGACAACAAATTTTTATGTCTGCTTTATGTTCTTTTATTCTTTCTTTGAGTTTTCTTTTAGTCATTCCGATATACTCCATTTGTCTATTGCTGTCAGTTCTAAAAGGAATGGTATATACACCAGCTAATTCATCTTTCGGTATTGGATCTATTTTCGTACAAATTAACTCTTTTAATTTTCTTGGTGGGCAGGCTATTAAATTTATATTGTGTTTCAGTAGAGCATATCTTAATTTTTCGTACAGACCAGGGAATACTGATACTGAAACACAATATAAATTTAATAGCTTGTCCACCAAGAAAATTAAAAGAGTTAATTTGTACGAAAATAGATCCAACACCGAAAGATGAATTAGTTGGTGTATATACCATTCCTTTTACAACTGACAGCAATAGACAAATGGAGTATATCGGAATGACCAAAAAAAAACTCAAAGAAAGTATAAAAGAACATAAAGCAGACATAAAATTTTGCGTCAATCCACAGCTCTCTCTGGTTTAAGTTTCAATCAAAATATTGCAATAGATTTTGATCAAGCAAAAATCATATTCCCAACATCCAATTATTATGCATCCACTATAAGAAATAGAAATCCTGTCTAAAAGAAATCAAGTATGTAACAACGCCCTATCGTACAATATTCCCAGTTTGTGGTTCAATATCCTGAAAATAAATCGTGAAAACCTGAGTGTCATAAAATAAATGGAACTGTAATTAATAATAATAATATATATTTCCTCTAATTAAATTCAATCCAAGAAATTGCTACTGCTACTTCTACTTTCAACTCTAGTAATTTTCATCAACTCTCATTATCAAAACAAAGTGACGTATTTATATAAATAAACAACATTTAATTATTAAGATATTCTCTGATGATGAGCCTGGAAGGCTTGAAAGTAGTAAGAAGTTTTAAATAAAATGTATCTTTTAAAATTGTAACATCTTTTTCATTACATTAGTCACCTTTTAAGTAAGATTGTGGACCTTTTTAATGTTCACATTATTTACTTTATGTTGAATCAAGGTGAAAAATTGTGTTTCGTCTAATGATATTATTTGGTACTTGAAGTTCTGAGAAGATACAGAGTATTAAAATGATAATGTCACAAATAATAAACAACACAAGATTTTGCAGAGTAATTTTATGATTATATTAAAATGGAGGTACAAATGAAATAGTATGATACATTTCGCTATACAAGTACTTTGTATACTGGAAGAAGAGAGAGAGAGAGATGAGCATAGAGGCCTCACTCTGCCAACTCGAGTCTGCTAAATTTGTCAACATCATAAAAGCCAGCTTTTACAACTCGTCCCCCAAAATATCGCCCATTAAGGTCAACAACAGCTGAAAAAGAAACAGCAACATTTTAAATAAATTACATTAATTTCAAAAGAAGATATTTGTTACCACGAAAGTAATTAAATAATTACAGTGTTCATAGGGACAGAAAACTTTTTAATACCATACGAGGTGCTATTGGAAAGTTCCTGGACTTGATGGAAAAACAAGTTTTGTTTGAACTTACCTAATTTAGGCTGCCATTTACTTCAAAATATTCTCCTTGTGAACGTATACACCAATCCCATCACACTTTCCACTACTTGAAAGCACTCCTGATGTCATTCTCTCAAAAGCTGTCAAGGACCGCCTGCGATTCTTATTGAATGTCAGACACAATTGCAAAACGTCGTCCTTTCAGTTTCCTTTCAATTTAAGAATAATGTGAAATCACAGGGAGCTAGGGTTGGTGGGGAACAACAGCCATGTTGTTATGAGCTAAAAAATGTATTGTCCTTTAGGGATCGTTTGTCAGGAGTTTTGGAACAAACTATGCAGCAATGCACCACGTGTTCAAATTCTCTGTCAAAATTCCTTGGCAAACTCCTTAACTGATTCAAACTTTGTCTGCAAGTTCTTGGATAGTTAGGCGACAATCTTCTCACATGAGTTTTCCAATTTCTTCCACATTTTCATCTGTTTTGCTGGTACTTGGTCACCTTGAATGATAGTCATATGTCCAAATGAATAACGACCCGCCTTGAAATGCGAGTGCCATTCAAAAACCATTGTCCAATTTAAAGCTTTATCACCAAAAGTCGTGCAAAGTATTTCAAGAATTTTGGTTTCAGATTTACTGGGCTTCACACAAACTCTGATGAACACACCATTTCTAAATCGTAAACAGTTCAAAACACGAAGTCGAAAAACATCTATAGCAACAGATCGCACACATTGAAGTTAAGCAGTGACATGAGTAGAGGAGGATTTGGGGAATGTGACTTTTACCTCTGATTTCACAGAGATAGTCGCAGTAATAGTAGTCCAGGAACTTTCTGATAGCACCTCATAAAACTAAGAAACAGGATGTAAAAAAATCATAATTTTTTTTTTTATTTAGATCGGATTTTTTAAAATTTAAATTGGATTTTTCTTTTAAAACAAAGTAAATCAGTGTTTTTAATAAATTTAACTGCTCTATATAGAGAGAACTGGTAAATACCTATTTTTGGTAGCATAAATTTATAAATAAAGTATTTCTTTGTTAGGCATGCAATAAACTTAAATATTTTGTCAAAGCTTCTGAAACATAGCTGAATTGGCAGACCCTATAATGATTTACTTTACAAATTTTAAAACAAAGATTTTAGAAATGAAACTACAGAAAGTTAATCACACACAATAGACAATAACAACAATATTATTTATTTATTAAGGGATTGTAATAGAAAAGCCAGTTTGGCAGCTTTCCCACTCCTAATTGGTTTCGTAATTTGCTATGGACAAATCCTAAGGTTGAAAACATTCTTTCAACACCTGCAGATGTAAAAACAGAGATGCCTCTAATTTAAAATAAAACCAAATTATACCCCTTTTCCTTCCAGCAGACATCTTTTTTAGAGTTTTAACTAAGAACTTAAATAATATGTAAGTATTAACAGCAAAACTCTAACTAAAGTAAGTAAGTATCAAAAATGTTCTACAGCAAAAGTGTAACAATGTTCAAGAAATTATCATGTGCTACAGTAAGAAAGAAATTGTGATTGCAGTAGAAATTTAAAATGTCCACTCTTTGCCCAAATAGTAAACTGGAAAACAGGTTTTCAGATAAAGAATCTAAACCTAAAGGGTGCAGGTGCAGAATTAAGGAACACCCTAAAAGAGACTTTGAATAGATAAGAATGGTCAAGTGAAGAAAGACTAGGGACAAAGATAGAGGAAGAATATAGTACTGATTAAGAAAAGACAGCATTAGTGAGATTTAAATTTTCATGAGGATTTCTAGAGATTAAATAAAAAAAAATGATAATCAATGATTTTTTTTTAAACAATTGATTTAAATCATGATTTAAAATCACCAATTTAAATCATTTGATTTTAATCGTCCGCACCTTGGTAAGAAATATGCACTGCCTTTCAAAATAACTTTGGTTTTTTTTCACGAGGTACAAAGAAGGCATGCGCTTTAAAAGCAGGAGCAAGATTGAAATGCCTTACACATTTCTTACTTATATGGTATTATTAAAACGGTTTTTGCTTTTATTTGTGTATTGCATGATTTAACATTTTCTAATCACACTATTTTTCAAGAATTTTTATAGAGAACCAGTAATATATGAGCCATTTTGGGTACTTTTAATACTGGATAAAAAAAAAAAGGTCAAATACAAATAAAGTTCAGTTAAAAATGCAATGTTAAATGAATTTTTTAGCATGGGATTTCATGGTCCATTAGTTCAAATAATTAATTCTAATGAAGATGTAAAAAATATAAATTAATTAAGCAAGGTAGGTATTTAGTATTTAAACATGATACTTTGTATAAAGTACAGTATGAACCAATTTGGATATTTTTAATAGTAGAAAAAAGTTTACATTAAGGAATTAATTAAATTAAATTTTTATCATACATTTTAAATTTCAAGTTTAAAGTTTTAGCTATATGCTTAAACAATATAGCAGGAAGATGAAGAATCATACACAATAATGAAAAAGTTAATGTATTTATATATTGATAAAATTTACACAAAAGTCAACAGTAGTGCATAATAATAAGCTTCAAACTTCAATCCCACTTGATTTTATTATAATTATTATTCAAAATTGAAAAGCATAAAAAATTATCACAGAATTTACTTCCAATTTACCATTAAAAAAAAAAAATAAATAAATAAAAATAAAACATGTTTATATGAAAAGAATACTCACATGTAGATTTGTTTATTAAAACACAACAGTACCTAAATTTGTCATACCAATGTGACAAAATTTGATATCTCAAATGCATTTATAAATTTAAACTGCAAGGTGGAATGGGTAAGACCGATTTTGGCTGTTCTGAGCATGCACATAGGCATTTTAGGGTGCTTTCACCTATACCTTCTTCCTATATCACCTATATCATCACTGTTACTCAAGAAACTCAGGTTTATACCCTAGTTGTTCTTAAGGGATGTTTTTTTGTTTTTGTTTTTGTTAGTTGTCAAAATATTTCTAAAATATATACTTCATTTTATGTGAAATGTAAAAAGATTTTATAACATAAAATTATCAATTAAGTATATATTTTAGAAATATTTTGAAAGATAAAAAAAAAATAAACAGAGATCCTTTAAGAACAGTACACACACACACAAAAGAAAAAAGTTGAAAATATTAATTTCCCAAGGAATTATTTTAAAAATATGAATGCATTACATGTCCAAATGTTTAACATTAGAAAGGGGTATTTGAGATCTCACTAACCCACACCCTTAATAAATAAAATGTTGAGTAACATTTTTTAACTTAAATAAAAAATATACAACTTTTTTACAGAATAAAAATTGAATTTTCGAAAAACTTAACAATACTAAAATAAAACTAATTAATAAATGATCAATGATAAAACTCTTTAAAAAAAAATGAAGCAGAAAATTTAAATCTATAAAAAAAAATCATTGCAGAAACTGAAACGAGAAAGAACACAAACTTACCTTTAATAGCTGATTCAAGGCGTCTGAATTCTATGAAAATCCGTACAGATTCCTCTTCAGGCACATTACCACCAGGGATTTCGAATATTACACACTTCACCACATCACCATATTTAGTACACTCTTCTTTGGTTTCTGGCTCTAAGTCTTCATCCACTTCACCAGGCCCTACCATATTCTAGAAGGGAAAAGAAGAAAACCCTTCAAAATCAAGAAAATAAAATTCACATTTAGGCACACTGCGACATACATTCATTAGTAACCCTTTTTAATATTTCTATCGCAAAAATAGAAAAACAGTTATCATTAAGAATAATGCAAAATACCATATTTATTTCATTCTAAGGGACCATGAAACAAAGATGCATTTCAGTTTTAAGCCGGAAATTAAAAAATTTCTTTTAAAAATCATAAACAGCACAAAAGAAAATTAAAAAACATATCTATCAAATTTATGAAATGTAGTAAATTTAAAGTTTGTTTATTTCAAACATCTTTGCAATTTAGTACTCAAAGCTCATAGAAATCTCCATTTGCACCCCCTCCCGCTCTAACTGCCCACAATATTTAAAAATCATTAAATTGCCAAGGGATATAAACTCCATATTATTATTTTTTTAAGATAAATTAATAAAAAATGCTGAAATTAAAAGAAAAGATCAAAGATATGTCTTATATTTAGAAGTGAAAATAAATAGGATAAAACTTTTTTTTAAACAGAATTTTTAAGATCAATTCCTTATTTATCAAAAAAGGTTCACAATATTAAGCTAGACCTAGAGACAATGAAATGGTGTAGAATAAAATAACATCAAAATGTTCCAGAATTACAATTTTCTTTCTTTTTTTTTTTTTTTTTTTTTTTTTTTTTTTTTTTTATTTTATGCTTTAGAATATAAGGAAAAATCTCTATAATAACAGCCTAAATCATGTGACTGTCATCAACAGTTCTGGGCTGACCACTTCATTTTTTATATGCCAGGCGGCCATTTGGTACTTGTCGCAGGTGATAAATCGCCAAATATTGTTCCATCGCCATCATTTCATCTATATTATAATAGTTTTAGCCGGGTAAAAATCTCACCAATAGCATTTTTTAACTCGACAGTTATTATTTTTTTATTTTTTGCATGGTAAATTAAAACAATGCTTTGATGTTGAAATTAAATGTCATGGTTTATGGTACTGCTTTTTATTTTTATTTTCTTTCTTTTTTAAAAGAAATAAGTGAAGGTCATGAATTTCAAATGTTTCAGTTTTAAATTAAAGTTGTGTATTTTAAATGAAATGAGTGAAAGGATTATATTTTAAATGAAATTAAAGAAATACGAAAAAATGCGATGGGAACAATGTTTGGTGATTTATCCCCTGCGTCCGGCTACAGAGTTCTTGATTTCTCTATCAGAATCTTCTTATTTGGAATGGATTGAACAATTAAATTAAATTATGAATAAAAGTAACATGACACAATGCTTAGCATTACATTTAAGGGAGACCAGACTGGTCGCCAAGGGCGGCTAGTAATCTATATATTTAAAATGCAAAGCAGATCTATTAAGACTGATTTCAGCTGATCTGACCATGTGTACTGAGCACTTCAGGGCAGGGCCCTTTGAAGGTTTTCAAGGTGCCCTTTTGAATGAATCCTGTTACAAGGATTTTTTTAAATAAAAATCAATTTTTCAAAATGCTTCTTTAACATTATTAATGTACCACAATTTTTTATTACAGGCAACATTCAATTTTTGGCTCCTTTCTCTACAAAATATTTTGATAGGCCAGTCTCAGGAAAATATAATTCTAAATTTACTATGATGTATGCATTTTTCTGCAATTATTTTCTATCTGCTATGGCTCATATTGTGAGGCATCTGTACATCTTATGAGACATCTGCATATCATTACTCTCTACCAGGGCTGCCAGTCTGGCCTCCTTTTCTATCCTGAAAATCCGAAATATCGAATAGTAATTTTTATTTTATTTAATAATGGGCATTTTAGGATTACTTAAGTAAAATTTTTTCTTTTCCAATTTTTGGTATGAATTCGGGATCGACCAATTAAAATGCAGGTCAAACTGGCAACCCTGCGACCTACTATAGCGAGGCAATATTGTTCTGTAATTCCAGATTTGTGAATAATGGCACCCTTCAACGTTTACCACTAGATGAGGGCACTTGCAATTACTGAAAAGTTGGAAAGCCCTGTTTTAGGCTGTTTTATTTTTCTGCTGCTAAAAGAAGTAGGAAGCCACTTTTGAAATGGTTTCATTTTAGAAGGATACTGAGCAAACTCCAGATGGCCAAGTGATCAAAAGCAAAAAAAAGAGGAATTCTGGTTCTCTAAAGGGAACATTGGTTCAAAGCCTGCTTCTAGCATAAGATGTTTCTCAGAGTTTTGTTAACGTTCCAATAACTCAGTTCGATAATGTAAATTATATTTTATTTCATGGGGAAAAGTTGTCAAATTTGTTTTTGTTTTATTATTATTAAATCATTAAGGGGGGGGGGGGGGATTTTTTTTTTTCATTAGTGATCTACAATTTTTGGCATATTTTTTATTATAATTGATCGATCAATAAAGCATATGATCAATACTAAGAAAAGTAAGTGATTATTTTCCATAAAAAAGAAAAAAAATCCAGAAATAATGAAAATTATTTATATTAAAAACTGTGGTATCATTCATTTGTATTGTAATGAAGTTAAATGTTTATATTTGACAAAACCCATAAAATTTTAACATCCAAAATTTCTTTTTTTGTAAAATTTTTAAGAAAAAAAATCTTGCAGAAAATTTTTGAACTTGAAAACTGATTTCTCTGGAAAATGTTTTGTTGTTTGTATGTACAGAGAGTTAATATACAGAATGCAAAATTTTCCCCAGGTTTAAAAGGGTGCAGGGTGCTGCTGTTGGAAAAAAAGGCACTTTTTACACTTAAGGGCACTTCTTCATATTTAAGGGCATTTTTTAAATTTAACACGTTAAGCGCCATGTCAATCACTGGTGACTGATGCTGAATATTCCGTTTAGAATGTGTCATTCACCAATGGCTGATGGTCTAAAATATGACATAAAACTAAATATATATATATTGTTTTAAATAATTACTTCACTGAAAATTTATTTAAAATTTGCTTAGCTTTTATTTATTACAGGATTATGCTTTCTTAAAAATTACTTAAAACATTGTAAATTTTTCAGCTTCAGTGTCAGTCACTGTGAACTCAACATGTTAAGGGCACTTTTCAGATTCTTAAGTGGACTTTTTTGGTTTTTAAGGATTTTTTTTTTTTTTTTAAGCTATACTTTTAATATTTAAAATTCAAGGCATTCCTTTCAAGACAACAATAAGTAAATATTTACTATGCCCCCTCCCCCCCCCCCCAAAAAAAATTAAAACAAAAATGAGTAAGGATTAATTTTTGGGTTGAGGGTAAAGAAGGGTGCTTATTTTTTGGATAAGAGGCAAGAAGGATGCTAATTTTTTGGATGAGAGGTAAGGAGGGTGCTATTTTGTAAATCAAAGGGCAGGAAGAGCACAGCACCCTTCTGAAACTGTCTAAGGGAAACTCTGCAGAATGTGGTCCCCAGTCTTATTATAATTGACTCCTTTTATAACTAATTTTATAAAAGGAAAGATTTTTATTTCTTTTAACTATTGCTAACAAATATTCTGTAAAAATTTCTGACATTTTAATGATATTAAGAATTTTTTTCTGTGGTACCTTTAAGCTGTTTACCACCAAATTTTGACAGCTACTATCTTATAACAATAACTTTGTCTCTAACATTAACTTTGTTATGAGAGAAAATGTTTTGAAATAACAGGTGTTTGTATGTGAAAAAGAAAGAATAACATTAGGTTAGAGATTTGATGGCAGGGGCTTGTCCAGGATTTTCTTACAGTGTCCTGTTTTTGCAAAATTGTGAACAGCTTTTTATGTTTGTGAAAAATCTAGTCATATTTTTTGTGAATTTGAAATAATCATTATATTTAGACTCTTGCGTATACATTTTTAAGAAGACATATGCATGTAAAATACATATTTTTCATTTATATGTGTATAATTGATAAGTCAGATTTTACTTTCAGGGTTGGGTTTCTTCTGGAAGAAACCAGTTTCTTCCAGGACAGTGGAAGAAACTGGAAAAAATGGAAGAAACTGGAAGTAATGAAAAACTGGAAGAAACCAACAGAAAACAAAATATACGCTCAAAATTAGAGTATATTAACTATGTAAAAGAATTAAACTCAAAGTATGATTATATGAACCCTAAATTGGAAAATTTAATTAATATTAAAAGTATTATTTTTGGAAAAATAAGTTATTTTTTTTAATAACATACTTCAAGTTCAGCAAACATTTACAGGTGATGGATTTTACAACTTTAGAGGTAGAGGGATTTTTTTCTTTATTAATTATGACATTTATGTAAAAAGAAAAAAAGTTACCTACAAAATGTTTATTTTTCATATAAAAATACATTATTTTCTTTAAAAAATGCATTATTTTAAACTGCACAACACAGAAAATAAACAAATTTGTAATTATTTATACTAGCATCTAGGATGCATATCTCAATGCTGATTTTAAAAGAATAATGTTCTTAAAATTTCTATGGGTATGCCGAAATGGTTTTAAACTCTCCTGAAGTTTTCTGTAGGACTTGAAAGAATTTTTTTCACCTTTTTCATTCATCCATTCTAAGTTGAGAAACTGATTGCAGCATCCTACTGCTAAAAGACTTTTTGTTATACTATGCTGCATTGTAGTAAGGAAAGTGAGGATTTTAATGATTTTTTTAATACAGTAATTATTGCACTATATTACTTACCTTAATAAAATTGATGTAAATTAAAAGCACTGTCTTTTAGTTAAACAAGTTTCATTCTACCATTGGTGAATGATCTGAATACTATTTACTACTAGTTTCAAAAGTTTAATTAAAAAATATGCTTGTTAAATTGAAATGGATGACATTTGATTTTGTGCATTTTGGATAAAATTTCTTTTCTTCAGCCAATGGTTGAAGATCTGACAGGTATCGTGGCTAAAAAACTGATGTAATTATTAATTTAGCATATATAATTAATTAAATTTATATAGGTCTGATGGAATTCATTTACTAAAGGTTGTAGGAAAGTTGAAAGTTATATGGTAAATTCTTAAAGAATAAGTTTTTTCCATTTCTTCCACTTGGAAGAAACCTATTTCTTCTGGCTGGTTTTTTCCACTGTGGAAGAAACTTGCCAACCCTGACTTTTATTGTGAAAGGTGCATTTTTATGACAAAGAATTTTGTGAAGGTGTTTGAAGGTGAAAAGTTTTATGAAGGGTCCTGTTTTGAGAGGAAAATTTTTGTGAAGGATCCTTTAAAGGACCCAATTTTTTTCTAAACCAATCGCTGGAAGGTTATATCATAATTTCACATATAACTAAAGAAAATCAAAAAAGAACTATAGAACTTATTATTTAAATAAAAACTAATGAGCTTGCAATAATATAGAAAAGTTGTTTTATAGAATAATTCAAAAAGGCATGATTTTTAGAATACATAATTTAATATTAAAGTTTGGTTGGTTTAAATTTTCATGCACAAGGTTGCTGTGTATAACAAGTTTCTTTTATATTCATTAAGAGCAGAAGAAAATACACACAAATGAAATGCAAAATTATAAAAGGTAAAATTGCTGTTAAAACAAATTTTTTATCAAAATGGGGTTCCTCATTTTGATAAAGTCACACTATAATTCTGATAATGACAAAATTAAGAAAAAGAAAAATGAACAATAAAATTAATTTTTTTTTTAAATGAATCTTGCAGCACTACACTCCATTAAAGATCCTGGCCTACCGTGCCCAGCCCTGCTTTCTTAGCCATGGGCCCTGAGTTGCTATGCAGTCTAGAGTTCTGCATCAGGTCGGATTACCTGCTTTCACCTGCACCTGACCTGACCTGATCCGCCGTTTGGGTTGGCGCTAAATTTTTTGTTGCATGTTGTGTTGAATTCCACTTTTTTACTGTGTGTTGGGTTGCCTTTCAATGTTTCAGGTTCAGGTCAGTCTTGGGTTGGATTTTGACTCTAGCGGGTCAAGTTCAGGTTGACCTGAATTTCAAAAGAATGCCCAAAATATTATTTCAGGTTAAAAATTCTTAAAAAGTACGGATGATTAATCCACTGGGCTCATATGATAAAGAAAACAAGTAAATGACTTCTGAATAAAGATGGCTGATATTAAAAAGAAACTATTTATTTATGTATAAACATCATAAAATATGAACAAGTAACCTGAAACCTGCAAAGGCATAAAATGAATAAACTTATAACATCTTGCAGCATTCAATGTAACACAAGCAAAGAGAGAGAGAGCAGATCAGGTCTGCAAAAGTATTTATCAGTGCTAGAAAGTTTAAATCATGCACAACCTCAGCATTCAATCAGGAATGGCACGTGGCAATGACGCAATATGTACATACTGAAAATACACTTCCTACAACGGTAAGTTACGTCTATAAATAGAAGGAACTACAAACATGCATAGTGGTGGCCAAAATTGTGGAATTTTTTGAAATTTTCATGTTTTATAGCTTTGAGTGCTTCAAGAATATAATAAATTTCACTTAAATACAAATGTTTATAACATCAAATTCAAGGAAATTTAATGCAAATTTAATTAAAAAAAAATATTATTAAAATATCTGCATTACAAAAAAAGTTACGCTTACAAAAAATAAGATCTATCTTAGATGTCATTGTATTTTAAAGTTACACTTACACATTCAATATTTAGTAGGATAACCCTTGTTTTTTATTACAGCTTCACAGCATCTTTTCATTATGATTTTTTATGCTTACCATCTTATACATACTTTTATTAGAGAATAACACAAAAAAATTCGGATAGATTACTGTCAACAAGTTTAAGAAAAAGTTTTAGATTAGATAACATAAACCTGCGATGGTTGTGTTTTTTAACTTTTATAATTACATTTTATGTATTTTTTAACGCTGAATAAAAAAATTACCTTCACTTTTAATCATCATGTCAGGATTGAAAATCATAAATTTCAAGGTTAAAAAATAGTGAAAAACCTGATACTATAAAATAGATGTAAGACTTTTTCATTCAGTTTAATTTTATTTAATTCAATAATTTATTCAATTTTTTGGCTTATACTGCATTTCTTACAGCTAAACAGCTCAGGGGTCCAATGAGGTTGGGAGAGGAGGGGGATTCATTTTAACTTTGAAATTTGCGATTTAAGAAAAATCCTGACGTGATGGTTTAAAATGAAGGTCATTTTCGGATTCAGTGGTAAAAAATACATAAGAATCAATTTTCAAAAGCTAACCCCAAAATTTGAAAGACAGCGTAATCTAACATATGTTATATGTTCAGTACAAATAATATATTTTGCAGTAATATGTCAGAATGATTATAGCTTTCACATTTATATTAGATTGCAATGTTAATTTTGCTCTCAACTATTTTTTGGTTATATCCGACGATTATTTATATTTCTACTGCATTTGTGAATGACCCCTATTTCGCAGGAAAAAATATACTCCAACTTTAAGCAGCTATTACTCGGTCAGTTTTAATCGTATAGGAAATCTGTGGAGTATGCATGATTATAATCCTTATAAAATCTCTCAAGGCTGGGCAAATTTACGCTGTTGTGTTGTATTTCCTGGAGTTAGTTGAAAGCCAAAACGTGCTCCTATCACTTTGGGTGACCCATTTAGCCGCTTGATACATGTGGGGTCGGGATCGCAGGATAAAAGTCAGAAAAGAAAATTTAAAATTATTATTAAACACATTGAGAAACTCTGACAATTAAATTGCCATTCCGACACCACACATTATCGTGATGTATAGTGGCAATACTAAAAAGGTGAATTTGGCAACTGAGAAAATTAAGGTTAATTTAAATATAATTGAAAATCACTAACTAAGAAAATGTTGCCATCGAAGTAAACGTTACTAAGCTGAAAAATAAAAATAAGAACAAACTCACCCCTTTGTGAAGTAAACACATATTCAGTATAAGAAATATGATTTTAATGGAATCAAAGGCTAATATTACTTGGCCAAGTAAAGATGTACAAAAAGGTAGATTTACTCATTATTTCAAATCTTAAATTAGCAAATTGTATTGAAAATCCTTCCTAAATTGAGAATCCAAGCGTTCTATTGTTCAAATCACAGAAAGTTCAATTATTTAGCAGAGAACAGCACTATATTGTAGATAGTCACTAAGAACAAAATATTCAGTTGTGATGGTTAGAGAATGATTGTTCTGGAGACAGTAAACTTATCCTTCTTACTGACGCTCATGGGAGGAAATTCCACGATGTCTCAAACCACAAAGAATGCCGTCATCGATGAGAATCTCGTGCCGCAAAATATATGTTGATGAAAAAATAAGCAGGGCCTTCAAGAATCCAAGTCAATCAGGGTTGTTGTTCAAGCATCCAAGCTCAACATCTCAGGAATTGCGATTGCTTAGGCATAGATGAAACGAGTGTTAGCTCTCCAACTTGTTGAAATGTGGCCGAGGGGGCACGATCCTCCATGTGCATCAGGGAGACAGCTCATTAGAAGTAATAATTGCTAATTATCATTATCGGACGTAATTATATTGTATGGTTTTTAAAATTTAAAATGCTTCATTCCTAATTATGCAGATTAGAGGCCTGCTTTTTAGAAAAACTCTTCGCCGATCATGCCGTTGTCATTTCAGATCCCGGTCTGAGGCCGAGGCCCCAAACCTACGTCCGCTTTCGCTCCTACATCGTAGACAAGTCAGTTGACGAAAAGCAGATGGCCCCAAAGACGGTTGAAAAGCCGCCAAAATCAAATTGGCCAATGAGAGATCGACGCGTAGGCGGATGCAACTGTTCATTCACAAAGATCGCGCGCTGCACGCTGTAAACCGAACGATCGAAGTGAAACTAGACCGCATCGATAGTAAAATTCATCGCAATCGTACTTCATCCCCCACGCATTCCACAGTCTGCGCGGCATCGCGCGCCGGTACAAAAAACAAGATGGAGGATGAAGTGGCGTTACGATGTAGTTTTCTCCCGAAGAAGAAGCTAAAAAAATGGCTACTTGCAGGGGAGTTAGGAAATGCTCCGCTGGCCATTCAAAAGTGATGAACGTAAATAAATATTGTAAAGCGAATATCTCGCTAGATTACGGCTTAAAATTAATGAAATCTTGGGAATCGTATTGAATTCAATAGTTGCATCCGATAAAAATAGTTTTGAAGTAAAATAATTAATATTAAATAACTTTTAAAATTTATATTTTCGGAAGTTAGTTATAATGGAAGCGTATTGAAAGTTACTTTAACGTACGATATTCCGTAACGATCACTTTTTAAAGAATCTTTATATTATTAGAATGATAATTAAACGTTATTGAGATGATATTTACTTATATATTTTAATGTTTATTGCTGAAACTAATTATTAATTAAGAAATTATTAACGGAATATAAATTATTTAAAATGCATTTTTCTCTAATCAATTAATACGTTTTTAAAAATTGTTTTTAAGTTTATTATTGAATTTAAATAGAAATTAACGCAGAAGATGAATTATTAAATTTAAAAGGTTAAAATGTAACATTTACCTGCAGCCTCTAGAAAAAAAAATTATAAAAAAAAAAGTTTGAGATACTGGGATCTCAGTAATGCATAATTAAATGCAATTGAAAGGTGAAACGCTCAATCCGAACGATTGGAAGAACCTCAGAGATACACTTCTCCGCAAGTCCTCCAATAAAAAGGTTTTTTACATATGCAATACAGAAATATATATACTTAGAATAAAAATGAATATATAAAATTATACGTACTATGATACATTACAAATACAAACAATAATACATAGAATATACAGACACTTCTCAGGGTGAGTGAAAACTTTTAAACCCCTACACACTTGAAATTAAATTCAAATCATCCATGTGTACACCATTACAAACATTATTGCGAGGTAACAAAGTAATCAGACCTTTACTACATACAAAACCAAGAGTTAAAATTGCACCTTGTTAAAAATTTATTGCACACAAATGAAATTGATATACCATATTAAAAATTAAAGTAAGCAAGAGTCAATGAGAATTGACAGGACACTACTGAAAATTTTTATGTGACAATGAGACAAACATACATTTAAAAAACATAACAAAATAGTTGTGTAAATATATGGCAATTGAAATCTAAGAGACGACAAGCATCACTTAATAATTGCACAAGTGTCCACACGAAAAAGGAATCAAACATATGATCCGGTTGACAACCATAAATGGAAGTCATGGACATTTACACAAATTTTCAAAATTCTTCAAATTATGTCTAAGACCATACCGTGAGGGAATGTCGGAAGGGTAGACTTGTGTGATTAAACCCCAAACTAAGCCGAGTTGACCCTCTGTGTGTATTGGTCCAGAATTTAAAGAAAATTGAAAATTTTATGAGAAAAGTTAAGAGCAGGAACTCTATCTTTTACCCTTATAAATCTCTTCTAGAACCATTAAGGTATGCGCATTTGTAGAGATTTTCAAAATTACATTTATAATAATTACTTTATTTATTTATTTATTTATTTATTTATTTATTTTTTTTGTCTCAAAATATAATTATAAAACTCATAAAGTTATAAGATTTATACAATTTAAAGGAATTAACAATTAGGATCCTAAATTAAAAATTTAAAAATTATAATATCACACCAAATAATAATCAGCAGTAAAGTATATAGTTTAAAAGCCAAAATAGAGTTTCATCCTTTATCAAAAATTACTGAAAGGTCAAATATGATTTGTGACAACAAAACAGAATTTATATTGCAAGTGGAACAGTTTTAAAAAATTTAAATTTAAGGAGTTAATTAAATAAATGAATTAAGCAGTAATTACTATTGAAAGATACTTCTCAAAGCATAAT
The DNA here is from genome assembly GCA_963932465.1 of Maratus speciosus. NCBI lineage: Eukaryota > Metazoa > Arthropoda > Arachnida > Araneae > Salticidae > Maratus > Maratus speciosus. The sequence continues at coordinate 6,324,587 of OZ010790.1, read as the reverse complement.
GTGTTAGCTAGGCACAAATGCATTAAGTGATTCAGAAGAAGCTACCCCCCGAACCATTCTAGTATCTAAATGAGTTGAACAGTAAAAGTTGTCACACTATTGCGTTTAAAAGTAATAAAAATGAAATTTAAATGAAGTTAAGACAATATGCTATGATTTTGAATAATAATAAAAGTTTAAATTGAATATAAAGGATAAAACAATATTATAAATGGCAAAAACTTATTACTCCGTTTGTCCAGTACGAATTAATTTACTTACATGTAGTTTCGCAGAATTAAGTGGATCATTTACATGCTCAATTAAGTAATTATGACCCCTAAAGACTCTTTTAATTTTAAAAGGTCCCGTGCTTTTAGGCATAAAAGTTGGAGTGTGAATTAAATTCTTTAAATAGACAATCTCACCAAGCTTTAATATTGGAGGAGGACGACCCTTTAAATACTTTTCATTCTGAGCAAAATATTTACCTTCATTCTGTTTAACCAATTCTCTAGTTTTAGAAATATGATCTTGTAATTTTTTAAAATATAAATTTGGTTCTTCAGCTTCTTTGGCGGGTTGAAAGGTATCAATTGGCAAATTTAAGTCCCTACCTAAGAATAAATTGGCTGGTGTAAAATTAGTTACAGCATGTTTAGAATTGTTGTAATGGAGAACAAAAAATTTAAGTCTGTCTGACCATTCAATTACCTGATCAGAGAGAGAGGCGACTGATTCTTTAAGTGAGCGATTAATCCTTTCAACCAGACCATTCGATTTCGGGTAATAGATTGATGAGTGCCTGTGATTAATTTTTAAAGATTTTAAGAACTGATTAATTTCATTAGAGGTGAAATATTTGGCGTTGTCCGATAACAAGACCTTTGGTATCCCGTACCTTGAAAAATAATCATTAAGAGATTTAATAACAGAATGAGAAGTAACATTAGCAAGTGGGATAGCCTCTAAAAATCTTGAGTAATGGTCAATTATCGTTAAAATAAAAAATTTCCCATCATGTGATCTAGGTAGTTTTCCGACAACATCTATGGCAATCATTTCTCCTGGAGCCAAATCAGATTTGGAAATAAAGGTAGGTTTTGTATTTGTTTGTTTACTTTTGTGGGATAAGCACTGTTCACAAGTATTTACAAAATTCTGTATATCTTTAACCATACCATCCCAAAAATAATGCTTAGAGACCGTATCCACTGTTTTATTTATCCCAAAGTGCACTTGATGACCTAAAGCAATACAGCTGTTAATTAAAGTTTTAGGAATATATATTTTCTTAGATTTATTAACTCTATTACGTTTTTTTTTAGCGATCATAATTAAATTATTGTCTGGATTGATAGAATAAGCAGAATTAGTTATTTCTTTAGCAATTAATTTATCTCTTATCTCTTTAAGTTTAGTATCTTTAAGCTGTTCTTTAAGGATATTCTCGGTCGTTAGGGAATCATTAGTGGGAATAAAAATATTTAGTGCATTTACAATTAAATTAGGGTTGTCAGGGGGGGCAACAACACGAGAAAGGAAATCTGCTGGGTTAACTAAGCCTGGGATATGTTCAATTTTATAATTAAAGCCTTGTAGATACATTATCCATCTTACAATTATTTCAGATTGTTTTTCTAACTTCATATGGTACGTTAGTGCTTTAGCATCAGTTAAAATTTTAAATTGTCTACCATAAAGATACTCATGAAAATGTTTAATAGAAGAATAGATTGCATAAAATTCTCTTTTAATAGATGGATAATTAGATTCGCCTTTATTTAACTTTTTAGAATAAAATTCGATGGGATAAAACTGATTGTCATGACGCTGCAACAAAATACCACAAATAGCATTCTTTGAAGCATCTGTCACTAAACATACCTCTTTATTTTCATCGAAGTTCTTGACAGTAGGATTGTTGAGAAGAATGTTTTGAATTTTAAGGAAAGAATCTTGACACTCTTTACTCCAAAAAAATTTTACGTTCTTTTTAGTTAAATTAACAATTGGTTGGACAATATCAGCAAAATTGAAAATTAAATGTCTAAAATAGTTAATCATTCCTAGAAAACTTTGCACTTCTTTAACATTAGTAGGTACTGGAAATTTATTAATCTTATTGACGTTATCGGGAGATGGGGAATGACCATTTTGATGTAAATTAAAACCAAGGTAAGTAATTTCTTGTTGACAGATTTGTAATTTGGCTGGATCTAAAGTTAAGTTAAATTCCCTAAGCCTATCGAATAACTTTTGAAGCCAAGACAACATTTCCTCCATAGAATTTGCAGCAACAATAATATCGTCAAGAAAATATTGAACATTTTTGCCCCTTAATGGGTCCAAGCAATTGTTAATTAATGTATGAAAATAAGAAGTACTGTTAACAAGGCCAAAAGCTAATCTGGTTGGCTCAAAATTACCATACTCAGTCGCAAATGCCAATTTTGACCTGTCTTTTTCCTGCAGAAGTATTTGAAAAAAGGCTGACTTTAAATCTAAAACAGTATAAAGTTTTTTACCTGAAATGTTTTGAATTACCTCATTAATTCTAGGAAGACAAATTTTATATGGTTCAGTGATTGCATTTAAAAGACGATAGTCGATGACCATACGGAATTTTAATTTACTAGGATCATCAGTGGGAAGAGATTTTTTATGAACAAAAAGTACAGGAAAACAATAATTTGAAGATGAATTTTGAATAATACCAGCTTTTAACAGATCAGAAATTTCTTTACGAGCAAAATCTTTAGCAATCTTTGGAATGGGATAGGGTTTTGTTTGCAGTGCAAAATCATGAAGCAATTTAAATTCAGGAATTACTTTATCAGTACAGCCAAGAGTGTCATAAGACGAAGAAAATACAGCAGAATTATCCATCAGCAAGCTGAGAACTCGTTTCTTGTCAGCATCAGGTAAGTGGGCAACATTAAATTTATCAGACGTAAGTTCCTTTTCTCTAAGTTTTAATATTTCTTCAGAAATTAAATTGTTAACTTGGTATGTCTCAGTATTATCATGAGATGAAATTTGATCCTCAGAAATGGGCTTGATAAATCCTAATTTAGTTTTCTTTCTAATTACTATCTTTTTATCAGTATTGTTATGAACATATAATAAAATGGCATTGTTAGGATCAGGTTGATGGAGACTATAATTTAATTTTAAAGCTAATTTATTGGAAGAAGGACAAAATAAATAATTTAATGAGTTATTAATTTTATGGAGAGATTTAAGTTTAATAATTTTGCCTTGATTAGGTTTTAGGGTTACTTGATTGGCTGGTTTAACAAAGTTTTTACTAGTTTCAGAATTATTTTGAAAAGAATTTAAATCATTAGAAAATACTGGATCATTGGGAACATTATCATCAATTTCTGAGGGGGAAGGGTTAATAGCACAATTAGAAATATTATCAGAAATATCAGTACTTAAATTACTATCACTGTTATCATTCTCATTAAGGGGTTTCAAATTATCAGGGTTTTTATTTACAAATGGAAAAGAAAGATGACCCATAATGAGTTGCTGGTTGGCCGAATCCAAAAGGACTTTATTACGGCTCAAAAAATCATACCCCAGAATTATCTGATAATTGGAGTGCCAATTATCATGAGTTATGAAAAAAATATTACTAAACCAAGTGTTTAGAATGCGAAATCTAAGTTGCACTGTAGAAAAAAAAGGAATTGAAGAATTGTTGATTGTTTTAATGTTTACTGAATGTGATAAGAAATTTAATTTATTATGTTTTTTAAGAAGATTAATAGCCTGCGGTTGTATTAAAGATAAATTTGCACCACTATCTAAAAGCCCTTCAAAAGTAATTTTTCCAAAATTAAGTTTAATTATAGGTAGTTCTGAATTATCTACATTGCAACTCATCAAAATTTTGTTTATATTTACATTAGAAGAATTCAAAATCATGCCCTCATCGTTATCAAAAAAAGAATCTAGGGTCCTGCAATCATGAGGGGGGGAAATATTTACAAAATCTTGAGAACCCTCTACCCGTTTAAATTTCTTCTGCTATGGTTGTATGGTCTGAAATTATTACGCCCTCTTCCACGATTATATCTCATGCCATTATGTTGATGACCCCTTGGATTCTGATCATAGTGATTAAAATGATCATTTCCAAAATAATTCGTATCCGCTTTTTGCATGCCCTGTCTTGAAAAATTCGCCCCATTACTGACCTCCAAAAAATACCAGCAGTCTCTTGCGCTATGAGCTTTGCTACAAATCTGACATAAAGGTTTTTCTTCTTTTAACTTCTTGACCGTTTCCGTCAGATGTGCAATTTGCTTACTTTGGTCATCTAAATTTTTTACGAGTTTTTCTAATAGGTTATTATCAGCTTTACTGGTGGACGGTACTGCTTGCAAATTATTTAAGTCTAAAATATTTTGTTCAAGAGCTTTTTCTATATCCAAAGCCTTAGCAACAATATCATCAAAATTTTTTTTTCCGAATTTCAAAACTTCAATTTTAATATCCGGTCTTAAGGCATCAAGGAATTTTGAATACATTAAGTTAGCTTTAAAAGAATCCAATTCACGGTTATTCTCAGATCCTGGAGCCATATTGTTTACTGTTAACCTAATCTGTTCCGCAAGATCTGATACTGATTGTTTGGGCTGCTGAGTGATGCGACCATAATGGTAAGACGCATCTTCAAAGTTCTGTTTGCGCTCAAATTTTTGTCTCATTAATTTGGCTACATTCTCAAAAAGTTTTTCTTCGCAAACTTGTTTGTCATTTGACAAAAATTCCAAAGCTTTTTCCCTACATAAGAGCCTCAGGAGTGTGATGCGATTCTCATCCCCAATATTTTGAACCTTACAAATGTCTTGAACATTTCTAAGAAAAGTATTAACATTTTCATTAGGTTGACCATGAAAGGGCGGGATTGCTGCAATCATGGATTGGAAAAGAGCACGCCTGTTTGCCATGATTAAAAATGGACACAAAAATTTTTTATAGTTAAAATATGTAAACACAACAGGAAAAAATGATTTTTGGGGGGGAGGTTGTTTAAACTGAGAAAATATTATAAATTATTTTTTCTCAAAATTTGCAACACATAATATACAAACATAAAATATTAATCACTAAACAGTTATAAATTTAATAAAAATACTCTAAAATATCAAATTATAGGTGCATAAGAAGAGAATCAAACATTAAATATAATATATAAAATACTTTAAATTGGTGCACACATGGAGTAGAAAAATCCTGACAAATTTTCTTTTTTTTATACCTTCCATAAAAGTAAATTCAAGTTCAATCTTAAATAATAAAATGAAATATTTAAGTAAGTTAAATAATTTTAAAACGGATCGTTAAACGATCGTTAACTAAAACTGCATCTGAAATTTTTTTTTTTTTTTTTTTTGCAAAATTTTAAAGTTTTCTCAAAAATTAAACAAAATAAAAATTCTTTTAGATATAGACCAGGTTCAAACACCTAAAAGGTCTGCGGCACCAAATGATACATGTGGGGTCGGGATCGCAGGATAAAAGTCAGAAAAGAAAATTTAAAATTATTATTAAACACAATGAGAAACTCTGACAATTAAATTGCCATTCCGACACCACACATTATCGTGATGTATAGTGGCAATACTAAAAAGGTGAATTTGGCAACTGAGAAAATTAAGGTTAATTTAAATATAATTGAAAATCACTAAGAAAATGTTGCCATCGAAGTAAACGTTACTAAGCTGAAAAATAAAAATAAGAACAAACTCACCCCTTTGTGAAGTAAACACATATTCAGTATAAGAAATATGATTTTAATGGAATCAAAGGCTAATATTACTTGGCCAAGTAAAGATGTACAAAAAGGTAGATTTACTCATTATTTCAAATCTTAAATTAGCAAATTGTATTGAAAATCCTTCCTAAATTGAGAATCCAAGCGTTCTATTGTTCAAATCACAGAAAGTTCAATTATTTAGCAGAGAACAGCACTATATTGTAGATAGTCACTAAGAACAAAATATTCAGTTGTGATGGTTAGAGAATGATTGTTCTGGAGACAGTAAACTTATCCTTCTTACTGACGCTCATGGGAGGAAATTCCACGATGTCTCAAACCACAAAGAATGCCGTCATCGATGAGAATCTCGTGCCGCAAAATATATGTTGATGAAAAAATAAGCAGGGCCTTCAAGAATCCAAGTCAATCAGGGTTGTTGTTCAAGCATCCAAGCTCAACATCTCAGGAATTGCGATTGCTTAGGCATAGATGAAACGAGTGTTAGCTCTCCAACTTGTTGAAATGTGGCCGAGGGGGCACGATCCTCCATGTGCATCAGGGAGACAGCTCATTAGAAGTAATAATTGCTAATTATCATTATCGGACGTAATTATATTGTATGGTTTTTAAAATTTAAAATGCTTCATTCCTAATTATGCAGATTAGAGGCCTGCTTTTTAGAAAAACTCTTCGCCGATCATGCCGTTGTCATTTCAGATCCCGGTCTGAGGCCGAGGCCCCAAACCTACGTCCGCTTTCGCTCCTACATCGTAGACAAGTCAGTTGACGAAAAGCAGATGGCCCCAAAGACGGTTGAAAAGCCGCCAAAATCAAATTGGCCAATGAGAGATCGACGCGTAGGCGGATGCAACTGTTCATTCACAAAGATCGCGCGCTGCACGCCGTAAACCGAACGATCGAAGTGAAACTAGACCGCATCGATAGTAAAATTCATCGCAATCGTACTTCATCCCCCACGCATTCCACAGTCTGCGCGGCATCGCGCGCCGGTACAAAAAACAAGATGGAGGATGAAGTGGCGTTACGATGTAGTTTTCTCCCGAAGAAGAAGCTAAAAAAATGGCTACTTGCAGGGGAGTTAGGAAATGCTCCGCTGGCCATTCAAAAGTGATGAACGTAAATAAATATTGTAAAGCGAATATCTCGCTAGATTACGGCTTAAAATTAATGAAATCTTGGGAATCGTATTGAATTCAATAGTTGCATCCGATAAAAATAGTTTTGAAGTAAAATAATTAATATTAAATAACTTTTAAAATTTATATTTTCGGAAGTTAGTTATAATGGAAGCGTATTGAAAGTTACTTTAACGTACGATATTCCGTAACGATCACTTTTTAAAGAATCTTTATATTATTAGAATGATAATTAAACGTTATTGAGATGATATTTACTTATATATTTTAATGTTTATTGCTGAAACTAATTATTAATTAAGAAATTATTAACGGAATATAAATTATTTAAAATGCATTTTTCTCTAATCAATTAATACGTTTTTAAAAATTGTTTTTAAGTTTATTATTGAATTTAAATAGAAATTAACGCAGAAGATGAATTATTAAATTTAAAAGGTTAAAATGTAACACCGCTATAACACAGAAAGTAGGCTTTCCTTGAGTTTCAGAAAACTGAAATTAAACTAAGATTAGTCGATTTTACTTTGTATTAACGACCTAACTATTAACTCAAAGAGTGATCACTTGATTTAACCCAACGTCCACAATTATTTGAAGACGAAATCGCATTTTGAATTTTCCCTATCCTTATTAAGCAGTACTGTGGAATTTGCAGGTTCCTATGTAAATTTCACTCACTGCATACCAATTGGTAGACAAAAAATGACGTAAGTCCTTCACTGCTGAATAAAAGTGACTTACATCAGATGTATTTAGTTGATTCGTCAATGCTTGTAGTTAAAATGTACACCACAGAACAGTACGTAGAAATGATATTACTTTATGGACAGTATAATCGGAATAGACGAGAGGCTGCAAGGCAATACGCAATTAAATTTCCAAATGATAGCCATCCATCTAAAAACACGATTTTAAATGTAAAGTGCTTACGAGAAAAAGGTAGCATTAAAAAATATCCTCGATCTGGAAGCTCAAGTATGCATGTCTCTGATGAAGAGATTTTATGATATCCTCTTGCGTATCCACAGTGTAGTGTTATGGATATTAGTGAAACTTGTGGATGGGATATTTTAAATACACATGGAACACATCCTTATCGACCACAATTTGTACAAGCGTTTTTGCCAGGAGATGAAGATAGACAGTTCGATTTCAGCAATTTCTTTATGAACAAGCTACAAACCTCAGAGTAAAGATAAGAAGTAGAGGCCGAATCCCATTGTTCTTTTGGTCAGAACTTGAAGCTAGCATGTTTCCGCTTTCATCACCAAAAGGTTGTCTTTTTTGGTGGTGATCTCCTTATTCGCAACTGTCAGATTTGATTCATGCAAGAGAAACGGTGACGCAAAAACGTTTCAGCGGAAACCGGAGAGAATTTCCGAGGCGATTTTGGCAGGAGAAAAACTGGTTTGGTGCATTTTCTCTGCCCACCATCAAGAAAGGGTTGCTATTTCCGAGTCCAGTTATATGAGAAGTCTATGCTACAAACAGACTCGTCGTTTCTGAATGACATTCTTTGGGCATTTTTTGCACGTTTTCAAGAATTGGTGTTGTGAATAGGTAGAATACACACTTCTAGTCTGTGCAAAATCCGCATGCCTTACAACCCAACAAGCATCAAGTATGATGGTCTGTTAACATTTGGTGTGGCATCTGGAAGGGAGCGTTAGTGGAGGCCCTTCACTTTAACAGGTACAAAGTATGCAGATCTGTTACATGGACCATTATCTGACTTCTTAGATTATCATGTTTCGTTAGCAAACCTCACCAAGATGGGGTTTCAACATGATGAGGCACCAGCCCACAAAACAGCCTCCTCCTGAACACTTATACGTAGCATGTTTCAAGATAACATCATAGGTTATGGAGGCTTGGTAGAATGGCCTCCTCGATCGTCAGATCTAAATCCCCTACATTTCTTTCTTTGGGGTTATTTAAAAAGCAAGATTTACGAAGTAGAATCATTAAGCCGAGTAGATTTGCAGAATCACATTTTATCTGCCATCAGATGTGTCACACCTGTAATGCTAAAAAATGTTCAAGACAAATTTCTGTCACGTGTCCGTCTATGTATTGTAGTCCAGGGAAGACACTTGGAACACATGTAATGAGAAAGTATGAAAGACGATATTTATCCACTTTGTTTATTTCTATTTCATCTTTATTTGAGTTTATCTGCGAGAAAGCACTACTTACTATGTTATTATTTCAAATTACTTTATTAAATTTGTATGAGTTTGTGCACTGTGATTTTATGTATTATACAAAATATACATTTTTATTTTCAATACCAGTGATTAGACAAATATTATAATGTTGTTTGACTTGAACAACAACCCTTTTGTTATGATCATATAGGGGATATATTTGATCTCCATTTGTATATGATACCCATACTATGCATGATAACTTTGAACTTAAATTTCTCAGTGAATATTGGTCGTACAGATACGGAACTTTTGTGTTTGCAATACTGTTGAATAAACAAAGCGTCCCTAAATATAAGTATAGGGACCTGGGGGCTGTATAAAAATTTAGATTCTGTAATTCTTCACTAAATTGTTTTTTCGCTTCAAAATTTTTTTTATCTTAACTCTGCACCTAATTTGGACCACTTTTGTAATTGGAAGTATGCATCTAGGACTAACGGTTGTGAAAATAACGGTCGGTCAGGTTATACATGGAGATCCTGTATATACCTTTTGTAATGCATTTAGTGCAAGGTTTTTCATATTTTTATGTATAAAAGTAACATTTAATAATCATTATTTACAGTGGGTATTCACACTATCTGCCAGTGAAAGTAACCCTTAATTGATTCCGAAACTAAGGGATGGTTGTGAAGGCCGTATAAGGAAGCGGAAGAATCGAGTTTGGCTGTGGCAGTGAGAACCCTGTACACAAGGTAAAAAAATGTTTTGTGATTTACAAATGTATAAAGTATTTTTTTAACTCTAGAAAACACGCTTACTCGTAATAGGACAACTTTGGAGGGGCACTTCATTATTTCTGTGATGGAATCTACTTGTGACGAGGAAGAGGGCGAACTTGGTTGAGCTGGAGGTGGAAGTGGGGGAGGTTGGAAGGGGGCGGGCTGGAACGGGACAGGCTGGAACTGGGCAGGAGGAGGCGGCGAAAGTGATGCCGGATCTGGGACTGAAAAAAATCAAAATAATTAAAATTTAATCTCATAAATATTAGTAGCTGCAAACATTTATAAAAACATTTTTTTTATATAAATTCAAACAAACATTTATTGAAGTCACTAACTGATTAAATAATGCTTGTTTTAAGGTTACCAACTTTAGGCAATACTTTAATAGGAAGGTTGGCAGAATTTCAGATTGATGATTGGGCAATTGTGAATTAAAGGCTTGAAGCAGCTAAATGTTCAAATACATGACATCCATGGTAATGGCATCTGGTATACGTTACATTCATATTTATCATAAATACAAAGACCTTGGAACATGATTTACCAGTCTCCAGGATATTTCATCAGACTAGGCAGTGGCATAGCAATAAAAAAAAAGGGCACAAATGTCATATATGCACTGGATTTGGCTTGATTTTTTTTTGTGTGTGTCAATTTGGTGTCATTTTTTAATACCAGTTTCATATATATATTTAAGATATTTTCTATTATTTTAAAAAGGAAATAAGAATAGATAAAAAATAGTTTAATTAATAACTATATAACAAAACAATTTACAAACAAATATTTAAAAAAAATAAACAATTTATTAATAAATAAACAATGCTAGCCGGGTTAACATGTCAGGCAAAATAACGGCATTTTGGCAACAATTAGGTACGCCAGTGCATATATGACATCTGTGCCAAAAAAGAATGCTAAAACTCATCTTAAAAATAGAATATAAATATATACAAATTTACAACCTAAAAGATGATTAATACAATTTTAAAATTACTTTAAAAAATCAAGTACTTTTGACTATGTACTTAGCAGGACTCGAAAAATCACATGCTCAACATCAGTTTTGCTACTTTTTTTTAATTTGATTGGCACCAGTTTTTTGGAATGGTAAAATTTGCTTTATTTAATGGCAGATTAATTAAGGCAAATTTTATCATTCCCAAAAAGTGGTGCCTATCAAATTAAAAAAAAAAAAGTAGCAACACTGATGTTGGGCATGTGATTTTTCGAGCTCTGGTACCTAGCCTTCACAAAGATTTCATATTTAAATCTAAAATCCTGATGAAGGCTAGATACATAGTCAAAAGTACTTGATTTTTTAAAATCATTTCAAAACTGTATTGATCATATTTTAGGTAGCAAAACTGTGCATTTTTATATTGAATTAAGGCTGTTCTCAAATTCAAACTGGCTACTTTTTGACAAACCTTTTAATTTGTTTTTGTTCGCAAATGTATCAAATTAGCAGGTACTCTTATTAAGAAACTATGAAATCAAACTGTTTTTTCTATTTTTCTTTAAAGGCAGAAGATTGTTCAGAAAAAGATAATTCTGCCAAAGTTGGTGTTCTGAACTTGAATTTTTGGACGTGACAGTACAGGAAAGGTAAAAAACTTAAGTCCTGAGATAACAATTGCTTATAACACAAGATGTAATCCACTTACTGAAAATTGAAAAAAAAAAATGTTCAATAAAAAGATACTTGAAAAACCATGCCTGCATGGTGTGTTTTTATGTTTAAAAATTAGTCAGAAAATGAGAAAATGTGTCAGAAGGTTTTCATTGTTTAGCAGGAATTTTTATTTTTTTAGAACCACATTAAGAATGAAAATGTGACTTGAAGAGCATTTGATGATGCTCCTGATCTGCAGATTCACAAGTTAGTGAAGTAATCAATATTTCTGTACAGCGTTGCAACAAATACAACGATGAAAACCAGAATTGTAAAAAACCCAGGTCAAATGGGCAATTTTCCCCAGGTAAATTGGATTAAAATTTTAAAATGCCAAAATGTGGACTATGATTCCATCTTTCTAACAAATGATAATCTGTAGGGTTGCCACTGTATAGGGAAAACTAGAAAAACTGAGGGAATTTAAAAATGAGTATTAAAAACAAGGAATTTTACTAAATTTTAGTACTTTGCAAAATTTATCCATTGAAATTTAAAAAGTTCTCACAGGAATCACTCTGGGAAAATTTTATTTTTTGCTCAGGAAAGTGCAAGGAATTCGATTGCCGAAGCAAATGGCAATCCTGATCTCAAATACAATCTTTGTGAACACTTCATAGTCTAATAAATGGGAATGATTACATAGTCTTAAATGGGCAATTTTCCCCGGGTAAATTGGATTAAAATGCCAAAATGTGGGCTATGATTCCACTTTCCTCACAAATAATAAAATCAGTAATAAAACACAGTAAACCTTATGATAACGGAATCCTGTCTTAAATGTAAAAATGTCATTGTCCTTACAGTAAGAATGTCATACCTACTAAGACGATAACCTGTTTAACACAGAATTTTTCTTCTGTCCCTTGAAATTCCGTCTTAGTTGGTTTCATTATACTAAATAAACACAACAATCTTATCAGAGTTGTAAAAAACCTGGGTTTTTTATAAAAAGCCCAGCCCGGACGGGCAGCTACCCACTACAACCCTGATGAAAACAGAAAATAAATCTTTGGTACAACTCATGTGACATAAAAATAGAAAATGTATAAATGGGAAGACACTTGATCATTTGAGATGAAGATCTCATTTGAACTTTGATTCAAATTATAGGGCTGTTTAAGAAGTTTTAAGCTCATCACTTCAAGAGAATGTAGTAACCTTTTTTTCACAGGAAACGTTATAGCACTTTCCTGGACATGATAAGCAACAACAGCTTTAGAAAAAAATTTAAGAGTGCTCCTAATGCATTGAAAACAAGCATTTAGATTCTGGTACATAAAATTTGAGTTTATTATTTCGTGTGTTCAAAACTACACATGTATAATTCCAAAATTACTTGACTGAATGATTTCCTGTTTGTTATCCCAAGGTAAAATCTTACGAAAAAGCCAAATGTGATATGAAAATTAGATGTTCATATTGAAAATTTCAAGTTTGACAATTTCTACATGAAGCCCCTTATTTTTTTTTATTTTTTTTTTTTAAAGACACCATTCCCAATTAAATGGCTATCTTTATTCTTCTTGGAGTTTATTTGGCAATAAAATAGTTGGAAAACATTACTTTTCTTTTGACTGACTGTACATTTCACGCTTTTGTCATTTTTTCTTTAAAAAATGACATTATTTGATAAAATTTTATAAATTTACATTAATAACATTTTTTTCTAAAAAATTGAAGGAAAAATAAAAAAAAAGAATTTCAAGCTCTATTAGAATTTTTTTCATGCACTTACTCAAAATGCATTACTTGTTTATATTACTTACGTTTAGCGAGGTCTTTTTCATGGATAATTTTACCACCTCGTTTACTTGTTTTTTCAACTTGTAAGGCTTGACTCATGCCCTGTTCTTTCTTTCCTAAACCTTGACCTTCTTTAAACCCATATTTAGCCATAATTCTAGCAGCAACTGAACTTCTATAAAAGGGAAATTTAATTACTTATTATTTCGAAGAAATTCATATTTGAAGACATCAATAAAAAATACATCAACTAAGCAGCTAAACAATATATAGCAAATTATACATAGTAGGGGTTTCCAAAAGGCAGCCCTGAATACCTATTTCTGGAGGATCTGCAGTGGTCATTTCAATAAATTATTTTGAAGGAAACTTTTTGGTACTTGTTTTTCACAGAAGCCTTGCCAATTCTGAAAATGGCATTGGCACAGTTTCACTTAAAAAGGGGAAATTCTGTTGCCAAATGATACAAACAGTTAAGAAAACAATACTGACGAACTATTATGCTTGTTTTTATGTGAATTTGAAAAAAAAAAAAAGTTTTTGATTAGGCAAATTACTTCTGCTTGTATACCATGCTTAGTCAAGGTTTTGTAACAGAAGTGCCAGCAGGTTCACTTGTACCTATGAAATTCAGAGAACTTATCGTACTAAAGCTGAAAGTAGCTCTTAAAGACAATGCAGAATTCAAAAGACTATACTTTAACAAAAGAAAAAAAAATTTAGAAAAATAAATTACTGCAATTAAATTCATTACTAAATTATTCCTCACATTTTGAATAATGTCTGTGCCAATCCCTAGCCTAACTACTGAAGACTGTTGAGAAAGTAGCCCACAAGAAAATCTGTAAAGTGATTTTCCTTAAGGCTCCTGTCCCATCAAGTGGAGGCAGTCACGAGCTAATGCTAAACCTATGAAGAAGTTTTTTGCAAATATCTTGTTTGCATTTCGATGTTTTAAAATATTTTTTTTTTAATTGGACAGCTGATGTCAATCCCTACAGCCGCCCTCTTTTTACTTTGCAGATTTTGGTTGCAGTTTTTGCTTTTATGCTGAGACTTTCACTTTCGGAACTGGTTCTGAAAATGAAAGTAACTTTAATAAAAATATCTTCAACTAAAATCGAAAAAGTAAAAATGGATGACTGTAGAGATCGACCTCAGCTGTGCAATGAAAAAAATATATTTTAAAATGTCGAAATGCAAACGAGATATTGGCAAAAAACCACCCCATAGGTTTAGCATTAGATTGTGAGTGTCTTTGCCTGATGAAATAGGAGCTTTAAGTAAAAGACATCAAAGAACAGGTTTGAGGTGTTTAATGCAACAATGACTGTATGCCATTGACTTTATTCACTGCTGTTGGCAGTGGTTGGGAGAATGTGGGGCGAGTAAAGGGGTGTAATCGATTCACACATAAACCACTAAAATACCCAGCTTGATTATGGAAGGTTGCTGCACACAAGGTTTGCATTAGAAATTTAACATTTAATTACTCAGGCCACAGGTTGAATGTAACTATTCCAATCAACTGTCGCATTTACACCCATATTTAGTTGTTTCTTTCATCCTTTTATATGTTAATTCCTCTGTCCAACAGTATATAAACTTTAATGCAGTTACAAATAGTATTCTCGAACCACTAAAGGGCGATTCCCTGGAGTAATGCAGGCTTCAATTTGCATTTATTCAATTATTTATTAAATTTTAATGTTAATTCTGATTTTAAGTGGTGTGGTAAATAAGTTATTAGCATATTTTTAAATTTAAATGTCTGGCAATAAAACTCACAGAAGTATATCATTTAATTTCATTACTCAAAATGTGCTTTTTTCTACTTCAGAAAAAAAGCACATTTTGAATATGAAATTAAATGATATATTTCTGTGAGTTTTACTTACACACATTTAAACCAAAAAATATTTATAACTTATTTACCATACCACCTAAAATCAGAATTAACATTAAAATATAATAAATAATTGAATAAATGCAAATTGAAGCCTGTGTTACGTGTGTGACTCTCTGCATGGAATCGCCCTAAACCTATTTCTAACATGGTGGCTTTTATTTATTTTACAGCATTTACAGAGTTTCCCTCAGGTTTAAAAAAGGGCAGGGTGCTGCTTGTTGGAAAAGGGCACTTTTGGATTCCAAAGGGCATGTTTTGGATTCTTAAGGGCATTTCTTGAAATTTTTAAAGGCATTCTTTTGATTTTTAAAACTACTTTTTAATATTTAAGAGACAAAACACTATTTTAAAGACAGCAATGAGTCAATTTTTACTATACAAGTAATTTTTTTAATAAAAAAGGAGTAAAGGCACTTTTTTCAGGTGGGGGCAACAAGGGAGCTAATTTTTTTTAATTAGGGGCAAGAGAGGTACTATTTTGTAAACCTAAGGGCAGGCAGGGTGCAGCACCCTTCTGAACCTGTCTGGGAGAAACTCTGGCGTTTATGTTTACAGCTTCACCATTGCTAACATATGGTTTCATGTTATGCACATTTTCACATAGTTATTTCTTGGGTAAAAGCTTCCGTCTTTGAAAAAATGAGATCATAACCATCTCAGTACTAGGTAAATCAAAGATTGTTTCCACATTTATAAAAAACAATACAACATGCAATTAAAAGCAAGTCCGAAATTGAACATCAAACATGGCAAATGAGGTGCGTTCATACTATAACTAGTTTTATAACTATTCAGGTCTTGGTGCCATAGCTGTTGTACTCTTATTAAAAAATGCATGAATAGAAAATTTATTAAGATTCTATATATTAAATTTCATCATATGGAAATAATAGGACTCCATCTTAAAGAGGACATCATCACCCTGGCAGCCTAGAATCATGACCTATCATGGGATAGCATTGAATTCATGACGTAGGATAGGACTGAATAGAATGAAGAAAACTTTCATTAAAAGTTTTGATTCAATTTTCATAAAATTTGAAATAATTCGACAAAATTCTGCAACGATTCTATATATTCAAGTTCAAACTATCCGGGTGGGTAGTTTTTGTGCTGTTATAGGCGGACTGACCAGAAGACGACTATAGGTGCTATGTAGTTATATAATTACGAACGCACCTAAAAATGAGATTGTATCCATCTCAGTACTTGGTAAATCAAAGATTTTTTCCATATTTATAAAAAAAACAATACTGCAATTAAAAAAAGTAACATTTAAAAAATGCTGTATAGGTGAAAACTGGGAAATTGAGTTAGTAGCCAGTGGCTGGTAGACTCAGTTTCATTAGTAGTCACTTTTTAAAGTTAGAGGCCACTATAATGTTTCAAACTTTCTTGACATCTAGATAAACTGTAATCGTTGTATGTATATGTATTTTTCTATAAATAGAGTTTTATACCAGCCAACTATACAGGATAAGAATAGGGAAGCAGTCGAAATTCAAGAAAATTACTTTAAAATCACAAAATCTATTATCATATTAACTTTTTTAGAATATATTTTTGGATTATTTGTATATGTTCATAAACACAATTATCAATCAAATTACTGTTACTTTTTTTATATAAAAAAATAACTAAATCAAAATTCCAACAGCTGTATACAATAAAAAAAAAGAATCAAATAAAACCCAATAAAATGTTATTTCGATTTTATTTAATAAGTAAATGTGCTATTAACAGACTACACACATTACATATAGTTGAAATCTAAGCTGGTGAGTGTATTTCGCAGGATTAAACAGTACCTCTTGAAGAAAAATAATCTAACTGATCTACCATATTGAAGATATTGCAATGTCCTTAACCCTTTCGGGTCTGATTTTTTTTTTCAATTTTGAGAAGAAAATTATTTTTATTTTAACAATGTCAAAATCATAGCTATTCAAATAGATTTACTGAAGTTTAAATATTATCTTATTGTCTGCATTCTATCAAATGTACATATTTTGTGTACTATTCAATTCATATTTAAAAGATAATAGGTGAAGGAAGAGTTTTTGGAGATGTTTGGAAAATATCGCATTACAGCAGGGTTTAACAGCTATTACAACTTTCTAATATTTTTTGTCTTTTATCACACATGATTTGTTTAGAAAAGTAACCTATATTTTAAATTTAAAGAGTGAAATATATGTATATAAAATAAAAGAATCACCAACAGTGCAAAGAGATCTAAGCAAACTTTTATTGTTATTGTTATATGTCCAAACATAAATGAAATCATAATAAGAAAGGCATAGCCATATACTATCATAGTAACAAAAGTAATTGTTAATACAAAATAATACTCAATGAAAAGATATGTTATTAATAGTACACCAGACCTGATAGGGTTAAAATCCACTTGTATTTGCATCTGGTGAAAAAAAAAGGAATAAATTACTTGAAATGCATGTGGAATCTAAGCTGATAAATATATTTTGCAGAATAAAACTGTATTTCTTGAAAAAAGAATCACACATGACAACAAAACAGCGAGCACATGGCGAAAAACCGAAATATTGAAAATATCGCTAAATCGTCGAAATCTGCTTGCATCCAGCAGGAAAAAGAATTAACCAGGTTGCTAATTAGATGTAATCTAAGTAGAGATGAATATTTCCATGAAAAAAGTTGTATTTCAGTTGGTGATCAAGTGGTGATTTTTTAATTGCCACTTGGCGAGTGGTGACTATAGTGCCGATCGATGGCCGATTTTTTAATCGCCCCTTTTACAACTTTAATCACCACGTGGGGAGTGGCGACCACCAATTTACACCTATACCACAACTTTTAAAAAATAAAGCAATATGATGACAGCATAAATATGTGCTGTTTCTTTAGAACTGCAAACAGTCGGACGTGGTTTTACAACCTAACTCGGCTTGAGGATTCATCCATACGAGAGCCACTATAACAGAGAAGTAGCGAAAAATCTAATAAAACAAAGCTAAATATTGGACTATTTAAATCTAATTTTTACTCCTGTAAATGACAAAGACACAAAACTTCCTTTCAACTCATTCATAAAATGTCTTTAAAAATATTATAAATTTTAAAGCTTTTGATATTAATAAGGGATTAACATTTATTTTTTTTAAATCGTCTTATTAATTATAATACTTCCTGTTAAGCAAAATGAAAGAAACCTAAAAAAGTCCATAAAACCCTTGAAAAAATCCTGAAAAGACACAGAGTTGGGTTTTTGCAAACCCTGTGCAATTCATTACTGATGTAGCAGATTTAAAGTAGGGATGCACCAAATTGTGATTTTGGCCGAATACCGAATATTCAGCCTACAGGTGAACTGAATACCGAATATTTGGCTAGCCTAATAGTAATTGCTAGGCCGAATACCGAATATTCAGCCTGCTGAATAGTATCTTCCGAATACCGAATATTCGGCTTGGCAAATACTTTTATATTTCAAAATTTAAAGGCATTAAAATGTTAAATTTTAAAACAATTTTACATAATATTTAAAACAGTAACTTTTATCTTAATAAACAAGAGCTTTTTTCAAGTAAACTTTATGCTGAAAAGAAATCTGCTTTGAGTTATTTAACAAGATGACAGTTATAAAACTTTTTTAATTAACAAAATTTTAATTTCATGGCTTCTTCTGAGAATTAAAACAAATGAATAAAATTTTCTTAAATTCTAAAACATTTTAAAGTCAAAGAGAAATTGGGAAAAAATTGGAAGAAAAATTTTACAGGATCGTATATTATTTGTTTGTCAGGAAGAGACTAAAGTAAACATAAATAAATAATGCAATCTATTCAAATTTTATGTGATGGCACCTCAGCAAGAATAACTGTTCTACTCCCTTTGATTAAGCAAGGAAGTTTTTAAATGCATCATAGATCGGTGTCTGGAATGGGCAATCATTTTCAGAGATTGTAAACATTGTTCTTAAAATCTTAGCAAGAAACAAATTATTTACTGGAAACGTTCAGGAACTTGCATTTGTACATAATCAATTCCTATGAAAGTGATTGGTTAAATTTTTTAAATAATACTTAACAAACAACAAATAAATAATGTAAAAACATTCTCTTTTATTTAAATATGATTCTGTTTCTAATTATTCTGAATATCTTTATAAGTTGACTGTTAAACATAGAAGTTGTATAAGGTTTTTAAAAATATGTTTTAAAAGTTTTTTTTTTTTTTTGAGTATTTGGTTTAATATTCGGCCAAACCGAATATTCGGCAGGCTGAATAGTTTGCTATTCGGCCAAGCCGAATATTCAGCATACCAAATAGTTTGATATTCGGCCAAACAGAATATTCACTAACATGGACGAATGCTGGATAGATACCGAATATTTGGTGCATCCCTAATTTAGAGTATGTTAACATCTCACCGACTGATTTGTGTAGTGATGAAAATTGGCTGTCAAAAGGTTAGAAGATCCATGTTTTTACAGTTAAATTCTACTAGATCATCATGAGATATAAGTGGCCATGCAACTCAAGAATCACAGTTAGATTCAACTTTAATATGAAAAATCTGATAAACAGATTAGCAGTCTCATGTCGGTAACAGTGCTAGACTACGTTAAAATCTGCAGATAGCTTTCCCTGAGTCAGTGATCAGTCATTATGTACATCAAGTATTTTTAACGACTGTAGAAAGCATAATACAATTTGACAGATTCCCAAACAGGTTAAATTTAAAACAAACTCCAAAACATATTAAAATTGATAAGAGCTCCAAGATAAGAACATTTTAATTCCAGAGAACTGAGAAAACAGAAAAAAAATTATTTTCCCTACGACTTATTTCTCATTGAAAAATAAACAAAAAATAAAGAAAATTCATATGGGACTTTTCTGAGCGCATGCATTTTATTTTATTGATGGGAAAAAAGGAATACAAAAACAAGCAAAAACCGGGATGCAGAATAATCATTAATTGGCAAACATAACAACACTAAATAATCGTGTAGGGAGGAAAAAGATGTAATAAAGTACTGAAAATGATGCAAAAATCTTAGAATGCCTTCTTAGGAAAATATAAAAAATAGGCTAATAACAGGAAAAGAATATTTGAAAGAAAATGAATTTTCACACGAAAAAGCTAAGATACCAGGTGTAAAATAGTGGAATTTTGAAATGAGAAAAATAAAAAAAGTATTTTAAGGCTGAAATAAATAAATTAAATGGGAAAAAATACATACATTTAAAATGACAAAATAAATGAAAAAAATATATAAATTTACCCTGTTGGAAATGGGGTGGCAGGGATAGATGTAAGAGGCTCTTTCTTCTCAGATGGTTCCAAAAGGGAAGGAGGAGGAGCAATAGCTGCTCCAGGGTTTGGAACTATTACAAAATCATATAAAAATAATTAAGTAATTGCCTTTAAACACTTTGATACAGATGGGAAAAAAATTGAAAGGGCGGCACAATAATAACATATAGTTAAAATAATCAAATTGACAAAAGCTTACATTTAAACACTTGAAAAAAAAATTCAAAAATTTTACATGTGAAACAATTTATGACATAAAATAGAAACAGCATAATGGTAAAATGTGTAACAAGAGGAAATTTTTCACCCAAATAGGGACTTTTCTTCCCTTCATTGCAAACTGTACTAAGAAAAATAATATGATAGTTCCAGAAAAATACAGGTTTCTACGCTTAGTGCGGTTTCGGTTAATGCGATTTTCAGTTAATGCTGTAAATATTTTTTAGATGTTCTCTCAACTAATGTAGGGAAAGTTCCGATTAGTGTGCAAAGCACAAAATTGGTGACCCAACACCCCTTCTTTTTTTTTTTTTTTTTTTGCACCTAGACAGACAGTGACGAATTGTTGAAAGTCAAGATTGTAGAAAATGCTGAAAAAGGAAACAACAATAAAAGAATTAGAAGAACCTTTTCAAAAAACAGTATCTGTTAAACAGTATTTTATAGACATAGATCCAGATCTCAGTAGAAGTAACAAAATGCACGGAGGTTTAGAAAACTAAATTTTGTGTTACTACAAGATGTTTTCCAAATAGAAGTACTGTAAATTAAGAAATTAATAAGTTTTCACTTAAATAATTTTATATGTGTGTAAGTTTGAAGTAATCAAATTTTACGACAGTTTAAAATCAAACTTTTATTATTATTATTTTTTTAATAATCAAGCAAATAGTACATAAGCTAACACAACATGAAAAAAATCATAGTAATACAGTTTAAACCTAAAATTAACTTCTGAATTTTTCATGATTGTCACACATTTATTTAACGGAAGTTTATTAAAATTAGATAAACATTTTTTTTTTAATTTTCAAATCAAGTTATAATATGCATTTCCTGAAAAAATACAGCAAAATCATAATACATTATTACATTGTCTATATCAAATTTATAAGAAAGTTGGATGTGGATGTCTATTAATTTCCCCAATTCAATATATTTTCAATTAATGTGATAGTATTGCAGGATTAATTAACCCCACTAATTGAGGAAAACCTGTAATGTAATTCCACGTTCAGTGCGATTTAAAAAAAAAAAAATTGTCACACAACTATAATACTAATAATTTTTAGAGAGAAACCTATCTGACAAACTTTAAAATTATGTAAATGTCTTGTATTTTTATAAAATTTGGAGGGCAGAGATGGGATAGATAGGAAAAATCCTTAACACTTTTCAAGTTAGTTAGGGAAATGTAGTAAAACAAATGATTTATTTAATAAATAAAAAGATAAAAAATATTTCAACATTAAATAAACCAAAATTGTTACTCTCTATACTTTTAAGGGTATCTATTTTTACGCATCATGCATAAAAATGTACACTATTTTAGAATACAATGATGATTTTTCTTTAGTGATAAAGTATTTAAGCTATATTGAGGTAAAACAGTAACAGATTCAATGAGTTCAGTGATGAGTTTTCTAATCATTTAATAGGGCAATAAAGACATTTAGAAAAATTTAAATAAAAGAGATACGAAAAATTTTGTCATTTTATTTCCTTTCAGTTTAGCAGAAAAGCTAACATTCATGCTGGGATTACAGAAGAATTAAACACAGAAAGTCTTGGAACAGTTGTTAGTGAAAATCAACAAACAATTTTATGATAGATCAACAAAATTCATGACTCATACATGATTTTCATGACCAGTACATGCTCTGTCAACAACAGAACAAAATGACATTAGCCACTCCCTTTCCATGATAATAATTGGAAATAGAAAAAGTTCTGACGTCAGGGTAAGGGTGAATTTTAACCCAGAGAGTAACATGGGCTAATTTTTATTTACATTATTCAAATATTTTTCTTAATAATTCCAAATTTTGCTTTTTTCATTGAGAATCTACGGACATTTTCCAATAAAATTTAATGTTTTTCCTTCATTGTTGGAAATATTTCAAAAGCCATAATAATAATTTGTCTATTTTCAGTTGAATGATTTTCACGTGAAAAATGAAACTGAAATAGTTTTTTTTTTTTAAATTAAAAAGAAGATGAATATGGCATCATAGTGGAAATAAAAATGACATTTTGAAACAGATTTTTAAGTTCAGATTGGAACTTTTGTCCAAACTACAGCAACTTGCATTACTGCACTGGTGAAACATTTTTAATTATACATAGGTAAATTGCATCGCAAATTGTGATGCGATATCACATAAATCAAAGCCTGATGATGATATCATCCATTAATTTTGAACTGTGTTCGTCTGAATCCAGTAGTTATTAAAAAACTTGACATATTAAACAAAAACCTAATTTGCAGAACAAATTAATAATACAAAATTTATTTCCTAAATTGTTTAAGCCCGAGAAGGGAATCTTCATATTAAGATATTTCTTTCAATTCGTTCTACATTTAATCTTAAATTTTTGTAACAAATAAGTTAAACCAATTGAACATTAAAAAACAAAAATGAAATTCATATAATATGATACTTTAAACACCCTACAAACTTAGATTCCTTTCAAATAAAATTGAAATAAATCTTAAGACTTTTTTAAAGATTTATATTTTGTATGTATCTTATCATTTTATGTACAATCGTCATAAACATAATACAAAATCTGCAATACAAATACTTACAACTTAAAAATGGAAAAAGTTTAAGATTTATTTTGATTTCATTTGAACAGAATCTAAGTTTTAAGGGTGTTTAAAGTATCATATTGTATGAATTTTATTTTTACTTTTTTCATGTTCAATTAGTTTAACTTATTTGTTACAAAAATTTAACATTAAATGTAGAATGAATTGAATGAAATATCTTAATATGAAGATACCCTTCTCAGGCTTAAACAATTTTTAATTTTTTTTTTTTTTTTTTTTAATTTGTTCTGCAAATTAGGTAATTGTTTAATAACTTAAAGGACTGATGACATAAGTATGAAAAATGACAAAGAATTGGGGAAAAATGAAAAAATAATTATGAATTTTTATTTGAATTAATCTTGAATTAATGATCAAAGATTATCTAACTATCAATTATGAAATTATTTTTTTCTTATTTAATTTTGAGTTTTTCTCATTATCTAACTGTAATAAAATCCAATTGTAGGAAAGTGTAAGTAACCATGCCGGGACGAACCTACCTATCTTACACGCCGGCAATAAGATGGAGCCATGTTAGGCTTGATTTCGATTCGAGATGTGTATGAGAAAACTTATCTGCCAAAATACAAATCTCAAAATACCTTAAATGACCTCTGTTCAACATATTTTTCTACAAAACACTCAAAACTAACTAATCAATGATGATTTATGCAATCAACAAACCATTTCAGGAACCTTGTTTAAAACAAATGTAACATAAACAATCAGGGTTGGCAAGTTTCTGCCAGAGTGGTTAAAACCAGCGGTTATAACCGGTTAAAACCGGCATGGCAGAAACTGGTTTCTGCCAGTAAGTGGCAAAAACTGGCAGAAACTAAGAAATAATATTAATAAGAACTTTAATGTGCAATGATTCATAATTCACACATGTATTTGATATGTAAACAATTAAGTTAAAGATTAAAATTAAAGATTATGAATGTTATTCAAAGTTGTAAAAAAGTTTCAAAATGATCATATAAATATACTTTGTTTATCTAATAATAGGTACTAATTTTCTTTCGCTTGAAAAACAGATATTTTCTATGGTAGCCTGATGCTGTACAAGTTTAACTATTTTATATTGTTGTTTAGAGTTGAATTTTATTTAAAAATAAAAAAAGAAATTTACAAAAAAATCTGTGATATTTTAACAAATGTATTTTTCAGAGTATTTTTAAATAAATAATGTAATGCAATAACTTAAAGATTATGATTCTTGTGAAAATATATAAGTAAATAATTGAAACACAATAAATAACAGAAAAAAAATTAATGAAATATCTTGTACAATTATTTTACAATATTGAAAGAACAAAATTGCCACTCAAATATACTATTATTACTTTTTCCACAGAACATCCCATAGCATAGGACAAAATTTTGCTAATCTTCCTGAACACACTGTTTCTTAATTTGTTTTGAATGAAAGAAAAGTTTAAAAATATTCTTTCAAGACTATCATTACTTGCTGGTAATGTCATTTTTGAGGATGCAAAATTTGAAAAATCCTCATTTTAACCAGTATTCGTTTTTAAAGACGACCACCACACAGGCAAGGGCAAAACATTTTCTAGGGCTTCCTTGGAGAAATATGTTTCTGGACAGGAGTCAATTTTGCTTCAATGGATATTATATGTGGCACAAAATTGGGATTAATATCAGAAAGCAATTTCGTTGCCTTTTCTTTATGCTCATATGTCAATTTTGATCCCATATACTTAGGATGAAGTAAATAAGCTAGTATATGGTAGTCGGTTATTACTGTATTAAACCTGCTTTGAACCTTTGTAGTTGTTTGGTTTTGTAAGTGCAAAATGTGGTTGGAACATTTTCAACTAACAGTCTTAATAAAAAAGCTAAAATCTTTAACAATGATTTTACGCTCAAATAACACACAGACACGACAAAAAAATCCCATATGATCGTTTTTTCTCATGTCTGTACGTTATTTGTGCGCAAAATCATTGTTAAAAATTTTAGCTTTTCTACTAAAATTAGCACAAAGTTTGATCTATGCTTATAAGTCTTAAATTTAAAAAAAAAATTTAAAAAAAAGTCAGATTTGTTCCTTTGAATACTGTATTTAAGTGAAATATTTTTTAAATGCATAGCATTACAAGATCCACATATGACTATAACATTTCTATGAGAAATAATTTATAGTGTTATTATTAAATTATTACGTTAAATTACAGAAAAGCATTTTGAGCAAGTATTGAATATTTTTCTTTTCTTTTCATTGTTTCATTTAAAATAAGTATTGGATATAGTTTTGTATTTGATTTTTAAACTGAAATTTTATCTGTTACATTACTCATTTTTCTAATACAAATCTATTTATTTTTTAATTAAAACTACCCACAATATTTCATTTGTTATTTAAATGGAATAAAATGTACTTAAGGAATTTAATACTAGTAAAAAAGTCTCAGATTATGTCATGAAATGTGTTATTGCCGGTTAAAACTGGTTATAACCACTTTCTGCCACTGGCACGGCAGAAACCCTTTTTTGCCGGCAAATAGCCAGCCCTGTAAACAATAAGGTATGTGGGAGTCATTCATTTTTACGATTCATTGGAAAAAAGGAAAATAAAAACTTTTGCACATTGAATATTTTAACCGTGGCATATGTAATATATATAAAAAAGACACCATAAACCATGAACAAAGAGTCAGCGAGGTATCAGCCACATGATCTTTGTTTACATTTATACCCTGCCTAGATAGCGGATTGCATTTGCTTTTTTCTCATCGCGGTGCAAGTTTGAGAAAGAGTAATTGTTATTTTCAAATTAACAATAGTTATACCCTTCAATTTTATACGATTTATAAGAATATTTTCCGATGGATGGTAATACTCTACTGTTACATTAACAAATTACTGTTACATTCAAATGACTTTTTTAGATTTGATGAATTACAGACTACTGGGTTCTATAAGTGGGTATGTCTCCAAGGTTGACAAAAAACAATACTGATGTTGGCAACAATGCAGTGGGGGTTTCAAATGTTGCAAAAGTATGAGAGCAATTATCTATCGAAAAATGTTTGCATAGTTAAAGCACATTTTTTTTTAATGTACGACTATATAGAGTGTTTAGAAAAACATTCAAATTCATCAGTTCAATTCATTTTACCAAAATAACGGTACTTTTATATTAGCCAGCTGCAAATATCGCCAACAGAAGTTTTTGGTACTTTTTTGTTAGCCGGTCACCAATCTCGCCGACAACATTTTTTTCTTGCCAATTAATCACTTTTATTTTTTGCGTGTGCAAATCAGAAACAATACGATGATGAAATAAAATGTTTTGTTTTATGGTACTACTTTTATTTTCCATTTTGTTTCTGTATTTTAAATTAAATGAGCGAAAGGCACGTATTTTAAATGTACATAATATATGTATTTTAAATGAAAATTATATATTTAAAATGAATTGAGTAGCTTATATACAAAATGAGATGAATGTTAATGCCATGCGAATGATGATGATAGGAACAATATTTGCTGATTTATCACTTGCGCCCGGCTAATATATAAGGACTTTTTTTTTTATTTGCCAAAAGCAGATTTTATTTTTTGCATATGTAAATTAGAAACAATAACTTATACAAAAAATAACTAAACAAAACCAACTTTTATTCCCTGTTTTAAAAGATTTGTAATTTGGTTTTCATATTACACAATAAATTGTTAAACAACATATTATAATGTTAAAATATTTAACAAATAACCACTAAAACACGTTGTGAACTTAAAATAATAAATATTTTATTTTGCAGTTATTTTAATTTATTTGCAATTTATTTAATCAACTGCAAAAGAAAACCCAGGTTATAATAACGAAATAAAAATTTCGCCAATATGCATTCAATAAAACAAGTCTATTGGCCACATGGTCAAACTTCATCTTTGGTGCAAAGTTGCAGCGTACTCTGATTAATGGCTTCAGATATTAGAAACAAGTAGGCATGCCTTCTCTGTTATTAAGTATGCCATGATTTTAACCAGTAGTATTAATATTTAAATTTTGTGTACTTTAATAGTTCATATAAAATAATTGTGTTTAATTTTGCTAAAGTAAACTAACAAAAACCGCCAGGGGCCGTCCAGAAATGATGTCACGCTTGGAAGGGGGGGGGTCATAAAATTGTGACAGTTTGTGACAAGAGGGTGGGAGGGGGTAAGAAGAAGTGTGACATCACACATTTTAGTTAAACATTAGAGGGGATTAAACTATTCTTGAGAATGCGAGTGATGTCAAAATGCCTGTGTACTCTATATGAATGAGCATATATCTTCTCCAAGGGAGGAAGAGTCGTAATAGTAAATAATTCAGAGTAATTTCTATTTTATGATTTAATATATAATTTTAAAAATGTTCATATTAATGTGACAAATAAAATGTCATGGCAATTTCATTAAAGTAAAATCAATATTGAGGCTTCTTATTCAAAATTAGTCTGTTTTAAAGTATTTTGTGATCATAAAGTAAATATAAGATTTAAAACCAAATATATCAAATTCCATTTCAAATTTTAAAATACTACTGTTTTCAATTGCTCTTTCATATAAATATTTTATTAATATTGTACATTAATTATGTCTTTTGTTGTAAACCTTAATCTTATTTCATACAAAATAAGTACACAAATCATTTTTATTGTTATGCTCACAAATGTCATTAAAACACATAGTTAAAGTTCAAAAATAAAATTTGAAGTATGACCTATAACATAGTGCTTTGTTTCTGAACTGCATGTATATGTTTACGTAATATAGCGTGACATGTGACAGGGGGAGGGGAGGGGGTATGGTGAAGTGTGACATTTTGTGACAAAGGGGAGGAGGGGGGTAAAAAATATTGAAAAAGAGTGTGACATCCTTTATGGATCGCCCCTAAAACATTCTTTGAAATCATTCGCCTATGAACCAATAAAATTAGATTTTGTTTTTAAAATAAACTTTTAGACAATTCAACTCTATTTTCTGCTTATTAATTTCTGAAATGGAAAAGGTAATAAATGTTGTTATTTGTTTGTTTCAGGTTTCTGTGTATAATTTATTTTGGTAAAATTAATTTATTTGACGAATCATCAATCCATTTACCTTAATTGCAAATTTAATTAGTTCACAACATTGCATAATTTATTATTTTACACCGTTGAATCGGGGTGGGAGGCCATGTACTATTAAATGTAATATGTTTGAAAACTATATTTCACTTTACTAACTTTTTTTTATTTTTAAACCAAACAGCTAGATTGCAAAACATTATCACTTAAAACAGTACAAATAGCACTTGAAACAGTATAAATAGTTCTGCATTTGCTTCCGGCTGATATACCATAACAAAATTAATACATCATAACTAACCACAAATTAAAACTATATCGACATCTGTTTCCTTTTACTGATTAAGAGAGATCTGTAATTTCTTCTCTGTTCTGTCATCTTATTTACATAATATTAAAATTTTGTTGTTAAAACTCCAGAAGCCCATTGGTTACTCAGGCCCTGAACTTAAGGTTTCAGGTAAGTTTTCCTTATTGTCAATGAATAATATGTAAACATTTTTCTACAACTTACAGTCAGTAACATCTATTTGTACTGATATTGCCTTCAATCTATATCTGTTTCCATTTACAAATTAAGATAGATCTGTAATTTCTCATCTGTTTTATCCTCTTATTTACATCAGATTACAAAATTGTTGTTAAAACCCCAGAGTCCCATGCATTAATTAGGCCCTGAACTTAATGTTTCAGATCAGTTTTCCTTATAGTTGATTAATAGTATATGAATATTGTTATCAGTTATTTCAAATTTTAAGTGAAAATTACAATTTTAACCCACCATCCTAGAACGGGCATTTACTCTAGTTACTAAATAAAACAGAAATTTAGACTATACAGTTTTTTGTAATTTAAAACTGGGAACACTTCTAAAGACATTTTTTAAACATTAAGACTGAATGTAATTCAGCTTTTTCCCCTTTAGCAATTCTACATAAACTTCTATATTATCTCTTAAGGCTCATTTTTAGAAATCAAAATATTATGAAGAATGTATATGATAAAATGATTAGAAAAGTATAATACAGTCAACGAAGCAAATGACAAAAGGAAGCTGTACAGTATATTTTAAAAATAAATTTTAAATGTAACAAATCAAAATTTAATTATAGAAATTTAATTTTTTAAATATGACATAAGAGGAAATATGTAATTAATACTATAATAAAATTGAAAGTATGAAAATCGAAAAAAGATTAAAAAACTTTTATAAAACCTCTTCGAGGGCGATCTTCATCATAATCTTCCTCTCTTGGAGGCCTGTCTAATTCTCTACTCCCTCTATCAAAATCTCTATTTCTATCATATCTGTCTCTACGGTTATACCTAATGCAAAGAACATATGATAAGTTGTTGCAAGTAAAAAATGTTAAATACACACTAATAAATTCAACACAAACACATTTCAAAATATATAACTTCAATAAAGATATTTTAAATAATAAGAACATATAGATTACAAAATGCTTGAATTCTAAAATGTGTCCTTGTGAAATAACTTTAAAAATTATAATGATTATAGTGTTATTGTTATAACAGAGGCGGAAAAATATTGAGACCTCTTCACAAAATAACAATTTAATAAAAGAGGACACTTTAAAAAATTCTATTGGTCACCTTAATGTACATATGAGGTTAAGTTTATAAATATAAAAAAAATATTTAGATCACATAAAATTAAAACATGCAATCTTACCTGTCATTCCTCCTTGGTTTATCTTCAAAATCTCTCTCATGATCCCTGTCTCTGTCTCGATCTCTATCTCGGTCTCTGTCCCTATCTCTATCTCTGTCACGTTCTCTGTCTCTGTCTCTTTCTCTATCTCGTGCTCTTTTATCTCGATCTGATCGATCCCTCATTATTTTTTCATAGTCATTAGGCCACATAGGTTCATATTCCTGCCGAACGTCCCAATCACCACCAAGTAATGCTGTATTACCTTTTGATTCCTTAAAAAAAATGAATTAATTCATCCATTAATCATTTTAAAAATGAAAGCTGATGGAAGATAGAAAGAAAAGAAAAATGCTTTAATCACAAATTATCAAATTAGAAATAATATAACTAACTAAATTATTTTTTAATCGATTTGAATAATTTTTATTTTCTTGGTGAATATTCCAGTCACCAAGTAATGTTGTATTACCTTTTGAATCCATTTAAAAAATGAACAACTTTTTTTTTATATGAATGTATTTTTTTCTTTCAAAATTTGCTTAAAAATCAATGTGTGCATGATGGTATTTGAAGGCTGTCTGTATACTATATACATTGTCATTGGTCAGATCAGAGCAAAAACATTGTTGGGTGAAAAAGTTCCTTTTTTTATGAAACCATGAAGCAGTACATTGTGAATACTGTGCAATTTTAGCACTAACTGTTACATTTTAAAAGAATAAAGTCTATTTGAAATGCTTTTCGGTACTTACAGATTTTCCGTGCCAGAAAGATAAATCGCCAAAAATAGTTGCCCATCCTCAATCATGATTACATGTCAGCTTCTGTTTCTGATTTAAAATCATTTTCTTAACCCTCCCGAGAATTATTACGTCTGTTAAAAGATGTAACTAAATTTATATGCAAGATTATTGCATTAAATAAATCTCAGATAAAATTAAACAAAGATCGTTGAACATGGCGTTTTCTCATATAAAATTTTAGAAAGTATTTAAACTGATGTGTGACAGTTTATTACTCAAATATTAAACAAGAAGGATTCTTGAATCTGATAAAATTAAAATGCAATTTAAAAAAAATCGTCTGAACAACTGAAAAACAAATATACCCTTTGTAAATATTGGTTTAATAAATTAGACAAGATCTATGGCAAAGCATACGAAATTTGTACTTGCCACAACCGTTATCTTGGACTTGCTAAGACAGGAATTAAAATTTATTGGAAGTCAGTCCTTTGCTTCAGAAATATGTAAACTATAATAACACATTTGTGATATGAACTATTCCTTCTTATTCAAATACACTGTCTGCATTTATCTACAATCCATCTCCACATAATATAATTATTAATGTACAATTTCTTCTGTAATCAAAACACTTATGCTGTTTTGTTACAATAATGTCGTATCCCTAGAAATAAAGAGTAACTTCTGTTTCAGTTCTTCAGGAAATCCTTCAAACACATTATTCAAAATGCAGATTATATAAGAATGTAGAAAAAAAGTTAAAACACATGCCACCATTAACAATAAATACAAAATTAAAAAGGATTCACCTATGTAAAAAAAAATAAAAAATAAGGGGTTACTGTAATTAGTATAATCAGCACCATTGTAGGCACGGTGTATCTAACCTGGCACAGTTAACACATAAGTTGCTGTTTTTCTTCCCTTTTTCAATAGGGATTTTTTTCTCAAATGAGGTATTTAATGGTATGAAGTTGTTGATGACGTACATGAAAATATACAGCAAATAGTTAATTCATCCAATTTAACAGCCAGTTTAAAACAGAAAATAGATAGAAACATTTAATTTTTTTTTTTTTAATTACAATAATTTAGATCAGAACTGCCCAACACGGCATCTGCAGGGTACCATCTATGGGGACATAGCATCTGCGGGGACATCGTTTTAAGGAAGGGGGGGGGGGGTGTATGCCTTTTCTAGTTTCCTATTATTAGTTTTTTTTAATATAAAAGTTCATTTAAAAGGATGTTTTCTTTAAAATCAAGTAATATCTGCATGCTTTTATAACAGCATAATTAACGTCTCTGTCAACTTCACCTGGAAAACTATTTGAGATAGGCCCTTCTCAAAAGCACACAATTCCAAATATACTATCATTTATGTTTTTTTTTAAATTATTTTTATAAAGAGTTCCTGAAAAGAGCTGTTGTAAACTGCACGCATTCGTTACCAACAAGGGAACCAGTTTTGGTGTTGCTCACACACACCTATCATTGACTCTGGTGCATTTTTAAGTCCTATATTGCAATGTTTCAGAATCGATAAAATTTTTCTGTTAAAATCACATTTTTTATTTTACAGCAGCATAACTTTCTGAAAATGCAATTTTCGAAACCACTTATCGGACTATTAACATATTGTATGCGGGACACGTAAAAATACGTTTTTGTAGGTTGGGGACGAAAATTATTACTGATACCGGAAATTTTGTACAGACAAAAAAAAAAGGCATAATCCAAGCATGCTTGCTTCTTATTGGTTCTGAGAAGGTTTAATTTACAGTGGCATTTGTGAACGTAAATTTAATGCTCATTTTCGAAAAATTGCCCGCATACAATGTGTTAACATAGAATTTTTTTTAAGAAAAGCATTTAAAAACACAAATTAGTCAATAATAAATATAAAATACTGAAAGAAGTTTTAAAATTCTTTCGAGAACCTACAAATTTTATTTTGAAAAATTACAACATTATATTCACATTTTTGACAGGGAAAAATTTGACGTTTTTTTTCTTCAAAAGTAGAACTTTCCAGAAACCCTAGCCGAATATCATAGCTGCTAGTCTTGCGTGTGTAGTGGTTACTTCCCTAGAAATTGTAATGTCTGACTTAATTAGACACAGTAAATTTTCTAAATTATACAAAAATATTAATTTACTTTATGATTACTTTTACCACATACAACAACATTTCATTTTAAACATTCGAAACTTTACTCCATCTGACTTCAAAAGAAAATAGTTTGCTTATTTTGTATTTCACTCAAAAAATAGTTTTCAATGATCTTGAAAGTTTTTAACAAAAAATATATTTATTATTTACACATTTATCATCTGCATAGAAAAAAAAACCTGATTCTTGTTTCTTATGCTATTAGCAATTATCAAACAAATTGCCATCTGATTTAATTTTAATATGTACCGTACATACACTCCAGGGATAAAGGGGACAAAAAAAAAAAATTGCGCCATATTTGGCGACTTAACTCACTTCTGGCATGAAATAAACAAATAATCCAATAATGAAAAATTAAAAGTATAAAAAAATATTAAAATATGATTTTAACAGGGAAATTTAATCTGTTCTCTAACTTTCATGTATAGGGCAACAAAATGCACCAGGTCTCAACGCTAGGTGCAAGCAGCACCAAAAGTGATTCCCTTGTGAGTAACGGGTATTCTCTCTGACTCGAAGTACCAAATTGTTTTTTTTTTTAATATGACTCATACTGCATAAATGAACTGCAGTGCTAAATGAAACAAACCTCAAATGCTGCTTCCATCTGCATGATTCATGAATGGAACAGGATAGTTTGATGGGAAAAGATGAGAGTTTGTGTTTGTACTTCGGACTGAGAATTCAGCATCAGTTGTTCTCGTATCACTATCACATATGGAGATATGGGTTTTATTTTGTCTTTCCGTTACTTTAGTACTACCATAGTAAAAACCCATTATTAGGCTTTTTATCCAGGGCTGCGGAGTCGAAGTCACGCCCATTTTTGAGCGAAAGAGTTGGAGTCGAATCTGTTAAAATTCCCGGAGTCAGAGTCGTCCATTTTTCCCACCAACTCTGCAGCCCTGTTTTTATCTTGCAATTATGAAGTGCTGCATGCATTTTTTAAACATAGACAGCACAATTGATTATTTTAGCAAAGAACATAATAAAATTTCCATGCATGTATTAAAATAAAAAGGAAACATGGATATAAGCAATAACGGGAAAACATGTATTTGTTTGTCTTTTGAGATTTTAATTAAGTTGATTTAGCATTAATATTGCAGTAAATCTATTCAAATTGCTTACAAATTTACTATAAAAAAAAACAGCTTAAGAAAAGGGAGCTTAAAGTAAAATAAAACTAGAGAACAGGAATTCTGCTTTTTCAGAATTTAGTGTCGCCCCGACATTTCCATTACTTCATTTTCTTCTGATGGACTGGTGGTTTCTATTATTATGAAACAGCCATTATAAATGAAGCGTTTAGGTGAAGATGAAAGAGCAGTCGTAAAAAGTCAGAACTTGATTTTCTGGTCAGAATGGGAAAAAAAAATGTCCATAATTTTTTTTTTCAAAAAAAAATATTTATAAGTATTATTAATTATATTTTTAGATTACTAATTACAGTAGAACCTCGATTATCCGAACTAATTGGGACCAACCCTCATTTAAAAAATCGAAACTCTAAGAAAGGGGATCGAAAATATTTATAGGTACTCGTAGTTCGGAAAGGACAGCTTGCACACACACAAGAGAAAAAAAAAAAAATACGACACTCACGGTCACGAGCTAATGCTAATCCTATGGGAAGGGATTTTTCTAATATCTCGTTTGCATTTCGGCATTTTTAAATAATTTTTTTTGCATTGGATAACCAAGGTCCATCTCTACAGCGCACCTTGGTTACTTTTACGATTTTGGTCGCAGATATTTTTAAAAAAGTTACTTTCATTTTCAAAACCGGGTCTGAAAATGAAAGTGTCATTCTAAAAAATATCTGCAACCAAAATCGAAAAA
This sequence comes from Maratus speciosus, assembly GCA_963932465.1. Classification (NCBI taxonomy): domain Eukaryota; kingdom Metazoa; phylum Arthropoda; class Arachnida; order Araneae; family Salticidae; genus Maratus; species Maratus speciosus. Next base: position 6,289,767 of record OZ010790.1, on the reverse strand, counting down.
GTAACCAAGGTGCGCTGTAGAGACGAACCTCGGCTATCCAATGCAAAAAAAAAAAAAAATTATTTAAAAATGTCGAAATGCAAACGAGATATTAGAAAAATCCCTCCCCATAGGATTAGCATTAGCTCGTGAGTGTCTTCGCCGGCAGGGACAGGACCCTTAAGCATGGCCTTTCTTCGTTAATATTAAAAAAACTGTTGCATACAAAAATATGAAAATCGATGGTGTTATAGAGAAATGTTTGATAAACATGCTGATGTAGACAGTTTCAAATTGAAGAATTATTTTAAGAGATATTTAGCGCTAAAGTTGGACAAAATCGTTCCATTAAAAAAGTTTTATTGGAGCAAAAACTATACATGAGAATTTAAGCACTTTTAGATCATTTTATACGTTATAAGTTCCCGGTGTGCAGATTGCATTTATTTTTTTTATTTGACTCATTTTTTGAGGTTTTATTTCTATTTTAAATTCAAATTTTCAGCATTTCGAGAGGTATTTTTTATAGATTTTAGAAAATGTTATTAATTTAAACTGTTGCCAATTGTATTAACAGCGCAAACAATAATGTTTACTTCAAATTAAAAAATTATTTACACGTGACTATTATAAACAGAAAAAAAAACTTTAAAATTAGAATTAAATGATTACATGTTAAAAGCAGGAAAATTACGTCATAAGAACCATATTTACATTTGAATTTTAAAAGAGAAACAAAATGTTAAAATAAAAAAATTATTATGCATTAAAACTTGTAAATGGAAGAAATTATGTCATATTCAAAATGGCCAAAATAGGGCAAAACAATTTAAATTAAAAAATATATTTGTGCGAGATATTTTGAGATTATCTTTTCAATTATTATCGTGAATTCGAAGACAGCACATATAATATTTCCTTCTAACAACAAAAGTATTTTCACCTGAATATTAATAAGAGAAATAAAACTTTGGTGTAAATCACGTCAGATTTAAAACAATACATTTAAAATGAATTATTTAAAAGAACTATCTTATAGCGCTGTTAAAAAATACCGGGAGACAATGACACTGTTTACTTAATTCATTTTACATTAGCTTATTTCCAAATGTTTAACTAATTTTTTAATTAAATAAGAAAATAGCCATTGTATCTCTTAACAGAAGCAAATTTGGTCTTAAAAATCCCCATTCCAAGGAAAACGAATGAAAACCCGTTTACAGAGAGATCACTACTGTTTTTTTTTTTTTTTTTTTAACTAGGAGGGCTTCGTCCCCTGCTCGCTACGCTCACCAACCCCCGCGTAATCACTTCGCGATTCCATTCGGTATCGCAAAGCCTATTTTCTAGCCAATCCCAGAAGAAATTGTTTCGCGTTTCCATTCTGGATCGCATTGCGATTCCTCATTTTCTTTGCATTCAATTTTTAGATTCCACTTGGTATAAACGCACTCCTCCCCAACTGCTGACGATTTTATTTCCTTATCTCCAAGCAGGTAATCATTAGAGCTTACAGAGTTTCATAATTAAAATAATTATTAAATATAAAATCATTAAAAAAGCCAAAATTTATAATTTATTTGAATAATTACAAATTAAATAAAAATTATATATATAAATATAGTGTTATAAATATTGTAAATAGTTAGTGTTTGTGCTTAAAAATAATGTAAATAGTTCAGTTAAGCTCTATTCATAAGCTAATATTAGTTTTTGGTGCATTGAAATATCTCAATTTGTTGATTTTCTGAAAGCAAGTAAACCCTATTGGATTTCAATGAGGGTCTATGGAAATCTGCCGAAATACTGGAAATAGCGCCAAGTTGGCGACTAATTTTGGTCGCCAAATTTGGCGATATATCGCCAAGTTGGTGACAAACTTGTTGACGTTTGGCGACAGAGCCAGGACCCTTCTCTTGGTAACCTCTCTTATAGCATCAGAAAGCTCTGACCAGTCAGATGCATTTCACAGTATCTATGCAGATTTTAATTGATCCATTTCCAAAGCATTACTTTTTTTATATATATATAGAAGGATTCAATATTTTTAAAGCCGGTCAAATTAGCGTGCTTTTTGGATTTTGGCGTGCCTGAACGGGGGTTGGTGAGCTTAGCTCGTAGGGGGCAGAGCCCTCTACTGTATTAAAATAAAGAGATTGATATTAAAATACCTTAATACAAATTTAAATTTAAAAAATAAAATAAAATAAAAAGCAACAAACTTTTGGACCAAGGCCTAAAATGGGAGCCTGAATTTCTTCTCCATCTTCTTTTCGAGATTTCAAGTCTACAACAGGAGGTAAAACAGCACCACCTTTCTTCATCTGTTCCCTCTACAAATAACATTTGAGACAATTAAAAAAACAATTCATTTCAGCCGGCAGCACTGAAAATTTTGTCAGACACTGTTAATTAACATAAGCAACACATCACTTACCCTCATTTCTGGTAAATAATTTGGGGATCAAAGATCAAACAAACATATTTGGACATAAAAATGTTATACTAGATGTAAATTTCCAACTGGGCGAAAAATATTCGGACCAGGATTCGAACCAGGGATCTCCTGGCTGAAGCCGCCAGTGCTCTTCCATCTGAGCTATCCTGGATGAATCTGGTGGAACTCTTTCACCCAGCTAACCTTAATGATTATAGCATCTGGTCTGAAACCTGGTTCAGCTCAACAGAATAAATCACAGGTAATGGAACTCCAGAAATCGCTGGATGCGTAAATACAATTGATTAATTTTAACACAATTGATTAATTTGTGTTAAAATTAATCAATTATAAAAATGTTATTTAATAATTGAAGTAATAATGTGCACTGTTAGCTACAAAGCTATATTTTATTAAATAAAATGTCTGTGTCTAAGCATGCTTGTTTTATCGATGGATTATATGCTGGAAATTATGGTGGTAAGTTGCAGATTATACATTAAGAAAACAAATTGGAAATCCTAGATAGTTTAAATATGAATTATTTTTTTAAGACATGATTATTTTTTTTTTATCTATTACCATGTGACTCAACAATAGATATTTATTTTGTTATAATATTAATAATGTAAAGTAACATTTGCAATAATATAAATGTTTTTTTTTTCCTTTACTGTTGCAATACCTTAGAAAAAAACTGAACTGAACTGAAAAAAATTTTAGAACAATACAATAACTATGAATCTTTAACTTACAGTGTTTACATAGAAATGTGACATTATATGGCATATATAAATGAAGCACATGAATTTTCATTCATAAAACACGAACTTTACAATTTTACTTTTAAAGTATGCTATGCTAATAAATTCACTTCACTATAATAAGGAAATAAAAAGGGTTTTTTTTGCTATTTTTACTTTTATTTGTATTTATAATGAACATTACTAATTAAATTATAGATTGACAAACAACTTAATCTGAAAGAAATTAGATAATACATTGCCTAATTAATGGCTTTTATACATTTTTAATAGTTTAAGTAGTACTAGCCGCCCTTGGCGAACAGTCTGGTCTCCCTTAAAATTTACGTTTGGGAAAGCATGCTAAGCATTGTATTATGATACTTTTATTCATAATTTAATTTACTTGGACTCCCTTAAATATAACTAATATAATCTCTTAAGCTAATATTAGTTTTTGTTGCACTAAACTATCTCAATTTGTTGATTTTCTGTAAGCAAGTAAACTCTATTGGTTTACAATGGAAGTCTATGGGAATTTGGCAAAATATTAGAGATATCGGTAACTTTATAGGTATGGAGATGCATTAAATGTTGTTCAATACTTAATGAGAAGCGTTTCATTCAGGCGTTGCCATTAATCAATTAACAAATAATCGCCATTTCTGTGCCACGTACGATAGCGTAATTTATATATATAGATTTTTAATTAATCTAAGCTGAGCGCATGGAAAGATTTTGATATTATTATATTATTAAGAGATCAGATAATATTAAAAAAATAAAAGTGAACTGTATATCTAATTATTGTGCTTTTTCTTTATCTTCTTCGCTAACAATTCACATCTTAACGACACCTTTATCATTTAAGGTGTCAAAACATGACAACGCTTGGATTGATCACAAATAATCAGTCATGTTTCATGGGTTATTTTACTAAAATGTGAAAATCAGAGAAATTCTATAAAAATAATTTATTTGAATAAATAATGTACACTGCATAGTACAGTCTTGGTTTTTCATGCATAAAGGGCATAATCTTTAAGAACTGGTAGAGCCCCACAAATGAATTCCAAATGAAATGAAAATTTAACCTAATATTCAGTGTGCCAAAAGGCAAATTTTGAGATCTATCCAAAGAAAAAATTCCAAAAGAAACGCCACCCTAATCCGCATGCACTAGTTGGAATGTTCTCCCTTCGCATTTGGTATTTTACTTTCAACACTCGCTTTTATGGAGGCATGGTTTCATAACAGCGCTCATATCAAAATTTATCTTTTAATTTCAATTCATTTATTTGTTTCTCGAGAGCTTTGTCATCATTATTAATTTAACTAGGGATTGACTGAAGCAGCAATAATACCGAATACCAAAGCTTCAATCAAAATTTATACTGAATATTCGGCAACTAAATACTTAAAATTTTTTAATACACATTTTTGCATATATTAGCTTTTTTAATAGACTTTAATTAAGATTAAATTCTTAATAATTTAATTCAGTTACATTTTTATTCTTAAATCTAATTACACAAAAAAGTTAATGACTTCTTTCCACTTACAAATTCATTAACCTATGACTTATTTATTATTATTTTATCACTAGTCAATATAACCTATGAAAGTATTAAACTATACAGGCTATTATTAAGGATAAGGATTGTCAGAAAAACAAAAGTTCATTCAAATAAAAAGAAACAATGTTGTTGTTAAGCTGATTTACTGATTGTCTAATTATAAACGTATTGAATAGGAATGTTCTCAAATACAAAAGGTATCATATCAATTTGTACATTTAACTATTTTCTGTCAAATTACTGATACATACAGTATGGAACTATTTATCCGGAAAACCAGTTATCCAGAATGATATTTTCAATTGACTGATTTTAAAATTTTTCCACAAAAAATTGCCAATTTGACATGTGCATTGCTTGAAACAATACAACATGCATTATATAACTTGATGCCAACATCTAGGATTTGAAATGAAAGCATATTTATTTAGATAGTTGACATTTTAATTTTTATGCAGAGGAAATAGAAGAATTTTTGTTTGCAAGGTATTCTCATAAAATGCCTTCTTTCAAACTCTGATTAGAATCTTTGATCTTCCTTGGATATGATTCTGAGTCTGAGTAATCTAATAGTTAATTTGAAATCAGAAACAATGTTATAATTACTTATACTCTATCAATCTGAACAAATGCATGTGGTTTTAATGCTCATCCAGTTATCCAGAATACACCTGACCCCAACTATTCTGGATAAATGCTTCTGTACTGTATTTATACTTTGATTAATATTTTAACTTTGTGGTAATGAAGATAACAAATTTGAGCAATTTTAATGGTTATAAAAGATATAGGATAGACATAGGGGTATACTTATTTGATGCATTTTCTTTAATATACACCAACCTTAGATATACAGAGATGAACTCTGATATACTTATTTGAAGTGTATATTAAAGAAAATACACATTAAATAAATTTAAATTAAGAAAACTAAAATAGAAATAATTAAAATTGAATGATAAGGGAAAGATGGCCATCTTCCTTACTTTTTCTTTTCTGTATCGTAGACAGTTATTTTGATTTCACCCATATATAGACAATTCAGGAAGGAAAAAGTTTTTTTTTTTATTAAACATGGCCTTTGACTTGTTTTTTGTAGAGCAGCTGAACTCTGAACTCATGCGCATAACAATGAAACTCATCGTTTAGCCTATTCTACTTCTAATTAAAAGAGAATTCTTCTACTTCTAAGAAAATACTTATCCGCAATTATTTGCCCAAATACTTTTAAGTATTCTGCCGAAGCCGAATATTCGGTTTACATGCCGAACCATCGAATACCGAATCAGCAATTCGGCATTCGGTCAATCCCTAACTAATCACTTCAAAATTATCATGTCGGAACTTTAGGCCTCCTCATACATTAGTATTTATACTGATGTCGCTCAAAATTGCATTAGAATTTAATTTGATGAAGTTACTTTCATGATGTATTTGGTCTAGGAATTAATTTGTGCAAATTTTTAATAAAAAAATAGAACTTTATTTCAAAAGCAAAATACATAAATACGTTAACAAAAATATTGTCCATCGCTACCCACTACTTTTTCCCATCTTTCAGGCAATTTACGAATTCCGTGTCGAAAGAAGTCCTCACTTTTCGAAGCGATCCAATCAGAGATCCATTTTTCTATATTTTCTGAAGAAGTGAACCGCAGTCCAGTCAAATCGTTATTCATGCAATCAAACAAGTAGTAGTTTGAAGGAGCAATGTCTGGTGAATACGGCAGGTGGGGTAACACTTCCCATCCGATATTCTCCAAATATGTTTTGACTGGTTTTGCGACATGTGGTCAGGCGTTATCATGTTGAAAAATAAGTTTATTATGCCTGTTATCCCATTCTGGTCGTTTTCTGGCCAGAGCTTGTTTCAAACGCATCAACTGAAGTCGATAACCTTCTCCATTAATAGTTTCACCAGGTTTCAGAAGCTCATAGTAAAGGTCAAAATTAGCACTGGCCACCGGCCACAGGGCCAGTAAATGAAAAAAAGTGGCTAGTGAAAAATTGTCTATCAGCGGCCACCTTCTGGCCACTTTTTTACAAGGAGATAATAAAATTTTCTTGCATTTCATCAAGGATTCTACTTTTTTTTGTTCCAGTATATTTATATTAACATATTTATTTGGGCTACTCAGTTTTAGATTTAATACTTATAGAAATTTTACTGTTTAGCATTTTGAAATAAAAAAGTGGCCACTTTAAAAATCAGTCCTACCGGCCAGTGGCCACTAGTGAAATTTCCCAGTTTTGACCTATAGCTCATAGTACACCACACCTTTCATATCCCACCATATACACAGCATAACCTTTGCACAGCGAATATTTCGTTTCGGTTGTGATGGACCTGGTTCACCTGGCCTTACCCAGGCTTTTTTTCGCTTAGGATTCTCGTAATAAATCCATTTTTCATCACCAGTAACAATCCGATGCAAAAATCCCTTATTTTTTCTGTCTTTGAAGCAGCATTTCGCAAATGGTTTTTCTTCTTTCAATGTCTCTTTCTTTCAATTCATATGGAACCCAATGTGACATCTTTTGAATCATTCCCATTGCTTTGAGGCGTTTGGAAACTGTTGTTTGATCAACCTCTAATGATTTAGCAAGTTCTTCCTGCGTTTGACACAAATTCTGATCGAGCAATGCTGTCAATTCTTCATCTTCAAATTTTTTTGGCTGTCCAGGTCGTGCTTGGTCTTCCAAGCTGTAATCACCACTTTTAAACCGTGCAAACCACTTCTGACACGTTCATTCAGCTAGAGCATGGTCATCATAAACTTCCACCAAAATACGATGACTTTCGGTAGCACTTTTCTTCATGTTAAAGTAATGAAGAAGAACTAATAATAGGCTAGAAGTTGCAGGAGTCGTTCGGTAGCTTCATCGCCCCGAGCCCTCCCTTCCCGCTTTTCGGTGTCTTTAATTTGTGCAATTTCCCTTTTAAATGTGTCCGGTTTCAATTTTTGATTTTTTTTTTTTTTTTTATTCTGGCTCTCGCTAGAATCTCTTATACTCATATAGTCATTACTCTAATAATAACAACTCACAATAATAACTCATTATACTCTAATAATAAGCTAGAAGCAGCAGGAGCCGTTTGGTAGCTTCATCCCCCCGAGACCTCCCTTCCCACTTTTCGGTGTCTTTAATTTGTGCAATTTCCCTTTTAAATTTGTCTGGTTTCAATTTTTGATTTTTTTTTTTTTTTTTTTTTTTTTTATTCTGGCTTTCGCTAGAATCTCTTATACTCATATAGTCATTACTCTAATAATAACAACTCATAATAATAACTTATTATACTCTAATAATAAGCTGGAAGCAGCAGGAGTTGTTCGTTAGCTTCATCACCCCGAGCCCTCCCTTCCCGCTTTTCGGTGTCTTTAATTTGTGCAATTTCCCTTTTAAATTTGTCCGGTTTCAATTTTTGATTTTTTTTTTTATTATTATGGCTTTTTGCTAGAATCTCTTAAACTCGGGACGTGGGTGGGGACCTCTGAACCTTTCTTCCGCAAAAGAGTCGGACTAAGTGGAAGAATAAAGGGCTGCGGACGAAGAGAGGCCGCTCGCCGCAGTGGTTCACTTTATCACTTGGCGGCAGCAAAAACACTTTATCAGGCACAAAATTTGACATTTTCAGTTGGATAAAAATTGTTGTTGTTTACGCTTAAACCAAATGGCATATACTAAACTGGATGTGCAATAACAGTAGTTTTAAATGCCTGTTTGAACAAACGAAACTATGGGACAATACGCTAGTTACACCATCTCTTGTAAAACCGCATGAATTAATTCCTAGACCAAATAAAAAAATCAGAGTGTTGGTGTAGTGAATTGGCAGCAAGTCTTTGAACTTGCATTAATATGTTGTTCACTGATTTTAATAAGGGCTACTTAAGAATTTTACGGTGAGGTGATAGTCATTCCTTGCCGTGAAATGATGTTATGCAATGAGATGATGATGAATTTTATTTTAGTTAATAAATTTTCAGAGAGCAAGCTGATATTTTAAAAGCTTTGAATTTTTCAAGATTATTTACTGAGCAAATTGCCAACTAAAATATTGTCTTATTGAGCGTACAAAAGAGTCTTTAGTCTTTCTGGAATCTCTACAATAGTAAGCACAGCAAAATAAAAATGCTTTCCTTCCTTGGATTTTTCAATAAATAAGTTTAATTCAATTTATTATTTTTTCTTTGTTATATTATGACCAAAGAATAACAGTTAATACCTGCTTTGGGTTGTTGCTTCTGATTCTACAACAACGCAATAGCACTACTTTAATTACATAAGTCTGCAATGGTTGTGTTGTTTAACTTTTGATAATTGATTTTCATATATTTTTTAGCGCTGAATCCGAAAATGACCTTCATTTTCAACCATCAAATCAGGATTTTTTGCAAATCGTAAACTGCAATGGTAAAAAGTAAAAAAATAGAGAACATCTGATACTGAAAGATAAAGGAAATGGTTGTGATTCTTAACTTTTGCTAACTGATTTTTATATATTTTTTAGCGCTTAATTTGAAAATGACCTTCATTTTTAACCATCAAGACAGGATTTTTTGCAAATAGTAAATTTCAAAGTCAAAAAATAGCAAAATTTTGATACTATAAAATAGATGTGATGGTTGTGTTTTTTAAATTTTGATAATTGATTTTTATGTACTTTTTAGCATTAAATCTGAAAATAACCTTCATTTTTAATCATCACGTCAGAATTTTTTGCAAATCGTAAACTTCAAAGTTAAAAAGTAAAAAAATTTACAAAAATTCTGACGTGATGGTAAAAAATGAAGGCCATTTTCGAATTCAGTGCTACAAAAGACGTAAGAATCAATTATCAAAAGCTAAGCAACATGACACAATCCAAATTTTGCAGGCTCGTGTTATCACATCTATGTATCAGTGTTCTTGCACCAATAAATTAATTATTATAATGACATTTGGTGCCATATATTAAAGAGAACAAATTACTACCGCCACAACCACAAGCACCCTGTCTTTTTTTACATATAGGAAAACTCTGTGAATTTATTATTCTAATACTGAAACAATTGTAAACTTCATTATTTTAAATAAGAAAAATTATGAATTTACATTTTTCCAACTGGGTAAAAAAAATGTCCTCCCACAGGGTGTCTACAGGAATTGCAAAAAAAAGTTCCCTGATTTTTCCCTGACTATCTTTATCAAACTTCCCTGATTTCCATTATTAACAATGCACATACAGTATTATTTCATATATGCTGCTTACGCGTAACACACTTATACAACTTCCTAATATCTCATTTGGGAGAAAAAAACAAGAGAATAAAAATAGAGAGCAGGAATTCTGCTTTTTCAGAATTTAGTGTCACCCCCGATGAAAAAAAAATATTAAATAGTTTTTTTCAATCGAACTTATACCTTTGGAATGGATCATTTTCTTCTGATGGACTGGTGACTCCATTATTATGAAACAGCCATTATAAATGAAGTGTTAGGTGAAGATGAAAGAGCAGTCGTAAAAAGTTAGAACTCTGATTTTCTGGTCAGAATAGGAAAATAAAATGCCCATAATTTTTTTTTTTTTCCCCAAAAAAATTATGGCTATTTTTTTTTCCTATTCTGACCAGAAAATCAGAGTTCTAACTTTTTACGACTGCTCTTTCATCTTCACCTAACACTTCATTTATAATGGCTGTTTCATAATAATGGAAGCCATCAGTCCATCAGAAGAAAATAACTTGATTAAAGCGGAAACTCAGTTAAGCAGGACTCTACTGTAGTTCAGTTTTAAGACTTAAAATACACGATTTTATTTTATATAAAACAACGTCATCTGCATCCGCTGAAGAATTCCTCATTTATGATCCAGCATTAACCAACATCTACAGTAAAGTATTCATATCATGTCACTATCACTGAATAATGCACAAATCCAAAAAAAGATATTTAGTCATTCAAGAATCTCGACAAAAAAAAAATAGGCTATCTCATGATTCATACGCCTTCATTTGTTTATAATATTAATACGGATACTTAAAATTAAATTTAGTTTCTAAGAGCTCCATGTTTTATCAGAAATCATTCATTTATATTTTTTCAAAATAGCAAGTATTTTAAGTACATTTTTTTCAGTTTTTATGGGAAAATGGCAACAAAAAGATATAATTGCTATTTTTCTTTTACTTTCTACAGAAATGGAGTACTTGTGTTGCCAATATTAAGCAAATGGCTCAAAAAACTACAAAAAAATTCATATCTCAAAAATAAATGGAAATGTAGTTTTCAAACAAATCGCATTAAAAAGTACTTTTTTTCCCCAATACGAAAGTGTAAAAATTTAAAATGTGCAATGCTTAGTAGGTTAAAAAAGTGCAGTAGAGTATTTAACAATACAATGATACACCTGCTTTATTTTACGGCTGGCTTATACAACGTAACGTTATCTTTTGGAGATGACACAAAATAAGCTGGGAGAAAGAAATAGCATACCGGGGCCTAAAAACATAAAAATTGCCTAATATTCATAAAGTATAGGTTGACAGTTTCATAAATCCGAACTCAAAATTTAGTCCAACAACTTCATATAGAGAGGCCAACAGATATAGGGTGACCAGAAAATTACCTCATTTTCTGAAAAATGTTCAAGTTTAAAACATATCTAAATCTGACAGGATAGCTAACTGCATTAAGCTGGCCACCTGGTCAGGTTAAGCTAATGTATCATTTAAAATTTCCATAAATGGGTAAAATGCCTTCAATATAAGCGCTCTCTACAGAAAATGAGAATATCTGATGTGATCATCTTAATTTGTGTTAAATATCAAAAACTCATACTATATGCACAGAGTTTCCCCCAGACAGCTTCAGGAGGGGGCTGCACCCTGCCTGCTCTTAGATTTACAAAATAGCACCCCTCTTGCCCCTCATTAAAAAAATTAACTCCCTTGTTGCCCCCACCTGAAAAAAGTGCCTTTACTCCTTTGTTTATTAAAATATTTACTTTGCGTAGTAAAAATTGACTCATTGCTGTCTTTAAAATAGTTTTCTGCCTATTAAATATTAAATAGTAGTTTTAAAAATCAAAAGAATGCCTTTAAAAATTTCAAGAAATGCCCTTAAGAATCCAAAACATGCCCTTCGGAATCTAAAAGTGCCCTTTTCCCAGAAACAGCACCCTGCCCTTTTTTAAACCTGGGGAAAACTCTGATGTGCATCTTTTTAAAAATATTGGGAAAGATTAATCAGTATATGTGAAAAAATATAGTATATAAAATAGACCAATCAGTCTCGTTGGCAAGGTGAAAATGCAAATATTCTCGCATATAGACAAATTTCCCTGATTTTCAGGTATTTTTACAAACTTCCCTGACTTTTCCAGATTGATAAGCCTCCCTGATTTCCAGATTCTGTAGACACCCTGTCCCAGTCTGGACACTTTCACTCAGTTGGAAAAATGTGGATTTGTACAGTATCTTTACCAATCAATTTCATTGAATTAAAGAATAATAAGGTGGATAAAAACTGTTTGTACTAGATAGATTAAAAAAATAACTTTTAAAAAAGAAAAATAATTAATACATACTTTAGCTTGTGTTAAAGCATTAATACATACTTTAGCTTGTGTTAAAGCAGCCTTTTTTAATTGGAGTTGCGACTGCAAAAGTTTAATTCCAGATGACCAACCCACTAAAATAATTTGTTCCTTTTTAATACATTTAAAATTTTACTTTAACAAACATATCATACAGTTAGGATCTAATACCAAGATAATTAAACACAAATTTGTAAAAAACACAATTCATAAAATTTTTGCAACAATTACATTTTTTTTCTTTTAACAACAAGATATTTGTGAACAATCTAAATGACAGTTCTTTTTTATTTATAACTTTATAGTCATACACAACTATGATCAGATCAGAAATAGTCTAAATTTAGAATACAGTTAAATTACAATATAACTAAAACACCAAAAATTTAAAATATTCATAATAAAGATAATTGCACAGATGTTTAGATATTTAAGAGTGCATAATTTCCCATTTTCTAATAAGACAAAATATAAGAAATTAATGCATAATGTCTGGTACTTCTTCGTTATAGTGGCTCCCACAGTTATGATTTCATCAAGACTATCGCAAAGCATATATATATATATATGCTCCAAACGCTCATAGATGTTCTATATACATCATTATATACATACTCTTTACATCTTATAAACATGTCACATATAAATATATTATATATAGGAATGCATAGTGATTTTGGCCGAATATTCAGCCTGCAGGTAAACTGAATACTGAATATTCAGCTAGCCAAATAGTATTTGTTAGGATATTTGGCCGAATTTCGAATATTTAGCTGGCCAAATAACTTTCATACCTCAGAGTTTAACGGTATTAAAAATTCAATTTAAAACAGTTTTACATAATATTTGGCACAAATACTTCCATTTTGATAAACAAGACCTTTTTTTTTTTATAGGTAAACTTTGCACTAAAAAAATCTTTGTTTTGAGTTATTATTTAAGAAGACGATGGTTTAAAACTTTTTTAATTAACAAAATTTAAATTCAATGCTTTCTTTTGTGAATCCAAACAAATAAAAAGAATTTTCTTACATTGAACAAGAAACAACATATTATTCCATTCATTCCATCAAAAATGCAAGGTTTGTTACTACAAGCAGTAACTGAATTTTTGCTCACAACTTTAGCAAAAATGGAGATATTTTACATCATATTAATTTGTTTGTATAAAATGTGATGATATTGGAAGTAACTGTAGTTTGGCCAGTGATACAGTACTGTTAGTAGGGGCGCACTGAGCATTCGGTATCTATTCGGTATTCGACCATGTTACCGAATATTTGGTTTGAGTGAATATAAAACTATTTTGTATACCGAATATTTGGCTTGGCCAAATAACAAACTATTCAGCCTGCTGAATATTGATACATTCGGCCCAACCGAATACTTAAAGAAAACTTTTAAAACGTATTTTTTAAAACCTTATAGCACTTCTACATTTAACAGTCAACTTATAAAGATATTCAGAAGATCAGAAACAGAATCACATATTTAAATAAAAGAGAATGATTTTACATTATTTATTTGCTGTTTGTTAAGTATTATTTAAGAAAATTAACCAATCACGAGGATTTTCATAGGAATTAATTATGTACAAATGAAAGTCCCTGAACATTGTGCAGTAAATAATCTGTTTCTTGTTAAGATTTTCAGAACAACGTTTACAATCTCTGAAAATGATTGCCCACTCCAGACACTGATCTAGGATGCATTTAAAAACTTTTTTGCTTAATCAAAGGGAATAGAACAGTTATTCTTGCTGAGTTGCCACCATATAAAATTTGAATAGATAATACTATTATTTATTTACTTTTACTTTAGTCTCTTCCTGACAAACAAATAATATATGATCCTGTACAATTTTTTCACAATTTCCCTTTGATTTTAAAATGTTTGTTTTAGAATGAAAGAAAATTTTATTCAATTGTTTTAATTCACAGAAGAAGCCAAGAAATTAAAAATTTTTTTAATTAAAAAAGTTTTATAACTATCCTCTTCTTAAATAACTAAAAGTAGATTTTTTTAGCATAAAGTTTACTTAAAAAAAGTTCTTGATTGTAAAATTGTGTGTCTATGTAAAATTGTTTTAAAATTTAACATTTTAATGCCTTTAAACTTTGAAATAAAAGGCATTCGACAAGCCGAATATTCGGTATTCGGCCGAATAGTTACTGTCCGGCCTAGTAGTTACTATTCGGCTAGCCGAATATTCGGTATTCAGTTTACCTGTAGGCCAAATATCCAGTATTCGGCCAAAATCATTACTCGGTGCATCCCTAACTGTTAGCTGCATTCTTAATAAAGGAATGCCTAGCTCAGTGCTGTTTAGATATGAACTGTTGCAATTTCCAGCACTTCTTGTCATGTTATCATATTTCACAGAAATTAAAGTAATTCTGCTGACAATATAGTTAAAATACCATCATTATTGTTAAAGTAACAAAAGAAAATTAAAGTTTGACTTTGGGTGTGATACACTGCATTTTTGACTGAATAAGTGAATTGTGATCATGGCTTGCTGCAGAAAAAAATTGCCTGTTTTGATGCCTATTATTACCCCTGAAAGTTTTTTCCATTTTGTTTAGAAACACTCTGTTTGCGAAAAAGCAAGAAACTAATTATTTACCAGACAATGCTCAGTAACTTGTACTTGTGCATCATTAATTTCTATGAAGGTCATTAATGAGTAATTTTCTTAAATGACACTTTTAAAACAGCAAATAAATAATATAAAAGCATTCTCTTTTATTTAAAGATGATTCTGTCTAATTATTCTGAATATCTTTATTAATTCACAGTTAAAAGGAGAATTTGTTTAAGGTTTTAAAAAATATTTTAAAGACTTTTTTAAGTATTCGATTTGGCTGAATAGTTTGATATTCAGCTTAAGGAGACTGGGAAAGCAAAATTCAACCAAAAAATCGATTTTTACTTTTTTATATTATTAAATAATTTAAACTTTTATCTTTCCAACGATGTGTTGGACGTGTTTATGTATAAAAAAAATAAGTGTTGAAATTATTCATTCTTTCTACAAGTACTTCACAGCTTAATGGCCATTTAAATCTTTAATTGACTTTTTCTCAAATCTTGGATTTTTCATGTTTATGTTCCTTTTTTTCAATATCTATTAAACTTAAGAACTGAGATTTTTTTTAATACTTATGGTATATTGTATACTTTAACACAGGGATTTAATGATTTGTTGAGAATTATTTAATTTAGGCAGTGAAATCTTACCAAAAATGCTAATTTAAAAATGACTTTCAATAAATAATTAATTTTGAGTTTCACTTAGAAAGAAAATGGTCTATTAAAATACATAAATCATGCTATTCTAACTACTCTAAAAAATCTAGACATCTACGTATCTTTCACCATTTCTGAGAAAAAGGTATATAAAGTTGGGGAATTTAACATGGCAGAGATAGGGCTTTCCCGGTTCCCTTAACTGAATATTTGACAGTATGGCCGAATACCGAATAGTTTACTGAATATTCGATGCATCCCTAATTATGTATGACTGTAACTCGGCCATATGCATCACAAAATTTTGTATAGAGTTTCCCCCAGGCAGCTTCAGGAGGGTGACGCACCTCGCTTGCCCTTTGGTTTACAAGATATCACCCTTCTTGCCTCTCATCCAAAAAATTAGCACCCTTCTTGCCTCTCTGTAAAAAAATGCCCTTTTTCTCTTTTATATTAAAATTAAAAGTGACTATATATTTAATATTAAAAGTGTTAAATATAATTAAATAAATTAAAAGTTTAAATATCAAAAGTTACTTTAAAAATCAAAAGAATGAATTTAAAAATAAAAAAGTACCCTTAAGAATATGAAAAGTGCCCTTAAAAATTAAAAAAAGTGGCCTTTTCTCACAGGCAGTACCCTGCCTTTTTTTAAACCTAGGGGAAACTCTGTTATATGGGTCATTCTCAGATAAAGGGAAATTTTGGATTTAAAAAAATGAATCAAACTTAGGTAAAAATTGCTAATAGTGATAAAAATACCTTTATTTAGATCAAGATACGTTTCATCGCACAAACGACGACATTTTCAAGATCATTCTAGACAGAAATATTTTCACAAAAATTTTTTAAAAACAAGAACTTGGTAAATAATATCACAGGACTTCATATCATGTGTATTGAAAACCAGTGCAAAAATAAAATAAAAATGGATATTTGTGAGCGGGAATTAATTTCTACTATTGTTACTAAACCTGCATAGCATCTAGCATCCCTTTCCAAATTTTAGGTAACTCAAGGGAGACTGAATCACTGCAAATATTTTTGTTGCATAAAATAAAATCTTGACGCATAAATTATTTTGCTATTTTCAAAATCAATCTGTAAAGGTTCTTTGCTGCATGAAATAGCAAAATAAATTATCCATTAAGATTTTATTTACCATCCATTATCCAGGAATCAATAGAGATATTTTTAAGCAGTGAGAATATTTGCAATGATTCAGTCTCCCTTGAGTTACCTAAAATTTAAAAAGATATGCTATACAGGACAGGTATAGTAACAATAGTAGAAATTAATTCACGATCACAAATATACATTTTTATTTTATTTTATGTTTGCACTGGTTTTCATTGCACATGAAGTCTCGTGATATTATTTACCAAGTTCTTGTTTTTTAAAATTTTTTTGCAAAAATATTTCTATCAAGGATGATCTTGAAAATGTCGCTGTTTGCGCCATGAACATAGAATAGAGAAGGACTTCTCACAAAATAGGTTTTAGAAGAAGAAAACCGTTCCTTGAAAATTTGTCTAATAGATGGCACTGTGTCGCACGGTTGTACTCGGTTTCGTCTGCTTCAATGTGATCTACCAATAACTTCTTTGATCATTGAGATCCAGCCAATGAACATTGTCCGCTAGAGGCGCTGGTATGTACACGGTTGTATTCTAACCGTTGCCATCCCCTCATTTAAGGTCAAAATCGCGACATGATATTCACACTATTTCGTGAGAGGTCCTTCTCTATTCTATGTTCATGGTTTGCGCGATGAAACATTTGTCAATCTAAATAACAGTATTTTTATCACTATTAGCAATTTTTACTTTAGTTTGATTCATTATAAGTGATTATCATTATATTTATGAAAAAATGTTTAAATTCTATTACAGTCGGACCTCTAATTAATGAAGCCGCTAAATCCTGAAAAAAAAATTCATTAAATAGAGATTAGCCTTTTAAAATATTTTAAACAACATAAAACAGATTTTAAATTCATAAACACTAAATATTATTAAAAAAGTTAATTAATCACATCTGTTGTATAAATAATATGGATGTTTTATTTATTTTACCCATTAAAAAGAAATCTGTAAGGAAAACAAGAATAAAACAAAATATTCTACGGGAATACGCTTTATTTTCAGTTCTAAGAAAATAATTTTACATTAAACTTAATGAATCATTATTGTATTTATTTTAACAAGTAATTTTAAACATACATTAGCACATGCGTTTTTAAAATTTAATTACTGAAAAAGTCTGTTAATTTTGTCTGAGATTTTTGTTTGAAAAGTGTTTTCTCTCATAATACATCTCGCATCTTTACAATGCACCAAAAACCCTTTCAGGCGTATTTTCTTCAGACTGTAATCCATGTCGGATTGTTTCAAATGATTTTAGTATTTCATCATACAAAGGTTTGTTGATTCATACATCATGATCATTTCCATCTTCACCATATTCATCACAATTCATAGCTTGGTTGTTTTTATTTTTCACACTGCTCAAAATATCCAATTCAGTTAGTGTTTACGAAGTCTCAATTTCAGAATCAAGTGAAAGAAAATCATGAATCAGCACACCATCGTTAATTTCATCTTTTTTTCAAAAGCTATATCCTCATTCTTTTTTAAGTTCTTCTAAAAGAATATCGCCTTCATTTTCTGTTCTTGCCCAATCCTCATATCTGGCATAGAACCCAGCTTTGGCAAAACTGTTGCGGATGTGAATAGTACAATCTGTGACATCATAGTTCCATGCTTTGGAAATTTCTGATATGCTTTCCCGTAAGTTGATCTTTAGCATAGATTGATTGTCCGTAAGCGCAGGGATAACTTTTTACATTATTCTCTTGCGATACTGCATTTTGAAGCTTTTGATCACCCTTGATCCATTGGCTACAGTTTTGATGTAGCGTTAGCTGGCAAGTAAACAACTGTAACATTTTTTAGTTTTTGGTTGGTTTCCTTCAGATGGGCGGGACAATTGTCAAAAAAGAGAGCAATGGATTTTTGCTTCTTTCAATAACTAATGGTTTCAATTTCTGATCTCCAGTCATATTTGCACCTAACATGACAGTCATTCTTGCTTTACATTTTTTCTTACAAAGCATTTTTCCTTTTTAAATGTTAATGTCTTTTGAAATAAACATTGAAAAAATAAAGCAGTCTCATCCGCATTAAAGATGTTTTCTGACTTATTATAATCTTTTAAAATTTTACTCACTGTCCCTGTTATCCAATTTTCACTATCATTATCATCAACGTCTTTATCAGATGTCTGCCAGATATTACTTTTGCCACAATTCCGTGTTTTTTATTGCATTTTTCAAGCCACCTACTGCTTCCTCAAAATTCATCGTATCCCAGTGCCTTCTCAAATTTAAGAGCTTTCTTAATTATAAAAAGCCCAGAGAGATTGGAGAATTTTTTTTCTCGCATTGTGTGTATCCACTTCAAAACTGCGTCATCCACATATTGTTAAATGTTTTGTACAAGAATTCGATGAATTAAAATTTTGTAATTTATCACAATTTTTTATTATTCTTGATAAGCTGTTTGGAGGAATACCAAATTTGAAATCAATATCCCTTTTCTTCACCCCTTTATCCACCTGATCAAGAATTAATTTCTTTTTCTTTGATGCTCAAACACTTTCGCTTTGACATTTTCGAGCTATAAGAATCGAAATTACTAGCACGACTGATCAAAAATCTAGAATACAGGAGACTCTAGTTCAAGGGCAGGGGGCAGCTCCACTGAGGGTGAAAGGAGGATATTGAAAGTTTGCACTTCCTGGATGAAATACAAAGAATGACAGTGATTTTACTGGTCTCGGTGAGTTAGGCACCTGGAAAAACCAGTTCAAGGTCACTGATCATCATAAAATATGTTAAAAGAAAGAATAATTTTAAAATGTCCAAAAATATTTAGAGAAATAAAAAGGAAAAAAATTCAGTCACAAGAAAAAGTTCGTTAAATAGAGAATACACTTCACTATTTGGAGGTTATTTTACGAAGAAATTCGCAAAATGTTCTTTGTTCCAAGGAAAAATTCGCAAAATAGAGGTTCCTTAAATAGAGGTTCGACTGTATTTCATTTCCTGATTGATAGCTCAAATTTCACCAGATATTAAAATAATGTGAAATTTTGCTAAGGAATAGCAATGACTTCTTTAAAATATCTAAAATTGTTATTACTATGTCCTTGAAATCACATATCCAATACGCCTTGATAACGACCACAATAATGACATTTTTAACGTTAAGCCTACTTCAGAGCTAAACTATAACAGTTAAAAGCTTATGGAGTAATTCTGAAATCAGTCACAAACCTTCTTTGTACTTGATTCTGTAAAGTTAAGTCATTGAATATGTATTTCAGCAATAAGGAACTTGGTAATGATAAATATTAAATACACTGACTGTAATTTTGGAACAAAAAGCACAGATTGAATTAGTTCTTGAATAGGTAATGAAAAAACGACATTACTTCTCGTAAGAACATGCGGAACTTACAAACTAAGAACATTTCCATATCAAAACAACATATAGTGGAGAAAAGAATGAAACGTTACTGAGGAGCATGGTAATGGCAACTAACGCTATGGACAAATTTTAAATAAGTATAATTAATAGAAATGTTTTTTGTTGTGTCTAAAATGTCAAATGTATAAAAAAAATAGAGACATGAAATTTACCCATATAATCATTGCATTTCTTCTAAAGCTTTTCAAATCTTAAGGGTGTATAAGAAAAAATATTTGTCCACCCTCAACAGCTCGAAATTTACTGAGACATTTTCAGACTCATTTTTAAAAGTAAAAACATGAAACTTGCTGAGGTGGTTTTTGAAGAGATGTATAACAGACGGTGTGAGTTCATTTTTCACAATTAATTAGAATTTGATTTTTAAACAATTATTTTCTCAGTATGACCATTTTTTTCATTCCCAGATCTCCTACTTCGGAAAATTCGGTTCAAAACGCCAACTTTGATAGCATTTTTTACAATATTTTCTGCATTTATCAAAAAATTGAGAAGCACGCCCATTATGTAGTTTCTAAATAAGAGAATTTCCCAGTTTGATTCGTTTGAGAGCAAAAATGAATTTAAAAATAAATCAGGAAATAAGCAGTTTGGATTGGAATACATTCTTAAAAATAATGATTCAATTTAAAAATTCGAAGTTTAGGACAAGCCTTGGTAATGACATTTACAACTTTACAATTTTTTTAGATGTTGAAATTATTTTTTTTTTTTCATACTTTTAAACTAATGCACAATGTAGTGCTTGAACAAAAATGTTCATAAAAAATTTGAACATTCATAGTTGACTTGATATTTTATAGCCAAGGACATGAAATTTCCCTTTATCTGAGAATGACCCATAGTAGAGTCCCTCAAATCCACACATCATCACAGATGTAAACAGCGAAACTTTTAGTTCAGATGTAAGGAGAAAATTACAGAATTTTTTAGTTCTATATCATTCTGTATACACTTTAATATGTAATTCTTGATAATATGACTGAACTCATGGTTTTTCATGAAGGAAGTATAAATTTATTTCTCAAAAAAAAAAAAAAAATCAAGATATTGCTGATATCACTGGTAATAACAATCTTTTTACCAAATATATTTATGTATTAATCAAGCTTTTTAGGTTATTAAGGCTGGCTAAACCTGAAATAAAACTTCCTTACTTCATGATTTTTATGCGAATTAATAGGATATCTTTAACAGGGAAGTTTCGTTGAATAATTCAAGAAAAATATATCTCATCTTATACATTATTAATTATTTACTTGACTTTTGCTTTTAATAATGTAATCACTTAAAAAATTATCTTACTTTTTATTATTTTAGTTTATTACTTTATTTAATTATTTAGTACTACTTGATTATCCCGTCGACCAAAAAATTATCGCCAAATTATAAGATTAAATGCCAATAATGGATGATCGTAAATGTCACATTCACTTGACATTAAACATGATAAATGTGTTTGTTACATCATCAAGTGATTTTTAATTTGACTTTTTATTTATATTTTTATTAATATTTTACAAATTTAATTGCTCTTTCGCTATTTAAAATAAAAATTATGTCAGTTTGAATAGTTTGGCAAAATTGGTCAATGGGATAATCAAGTAGTAGTACCAATTATTTTAATATTTCAAGCATTCATTATAATTTCGATTGCGTTATTATATTCAAATTACTGTTTAAAAAATGTAAACAAAGCAATGACCAGAAATTTGCAAAATTCTAAAATCCACACAGCCTCTGGTCCCAAGGTGTGCAGAATTAAGGGAGTCTACTGTACATCATATAGGGAAGAGTGGGGTGGAATGGGACAGTGGGAAGAATGGGACAGAAGGTTTTTCTATTTTCTTTTTTTTTGACGGGGGTAACTATGACTCTCTCAACAGAGAGTCCTCGGGATGAATCCGTTGGCCGCCGGAGTGGGATTTTCCCTTCGGAAAATTTTCTATTCTAGTGTTCTAATGGGGGCTCCGTAGTTACTTGGGGCATAAATGCGTAATACAGTCTGGTGTTTAGTCGCTGACGTGCACCAGACCTAGCCTCTCCTTGCTCAAGTTTGACCTGGTGCCTCCAAGTTGGTCCCGTCAGGGTGTAGCGGGTTCGCCCGTTTGCACGTGCAGAATCCAGGCAAGCGACCTCCGCGTCCTCCCGGCCTAGCAAGTCGGCAGGGCACTGCGGCTTGACGATGCTATGAGTAGAAGAAATGGAAAAAGAGCCGATGGTGATGCCATTGGTTCGTCAAGTTCTTGTGGGACCGGAGGTTTGGGGGCACAGGCTGGTGCCGCTGTCAAATGCACTGCGTGCACGAGGAAGTTTAGGACTTTTGCTGGAATGAGAAGCCATCTTCGCCAGGTTCACCCGGAAACTTATTTTCGTGGTGAGAAGGAAAAATAAGACGCGTCCACGCACCATCGGTGGACGGATTTAGAGGAAGAAGAGATG
Source organism: Maratus speciosus (assembly GCA_963932465.1). Classification (NCBI taxonomy): domain Eukaryota; kingdom Metazoa; phylum Arthropoda; class Arachnida; order Araneae; family Salticidae; genus Maratus; species Maratus speciosus. The sequence goes on along the minus strand of OZ010790.1, from coordinate 6,267,211 downwards.
GCTCGTTTAGAGATCCAGCTTGTGGACGAGGTATATTTCTAGGCGTAAAGCCAAGAGGCAGCAGTATGCCACTTTGCAAAAGCTTTATCGTAAAAGTAAAAAGGCGGTCATTGACCGAATTTTTAACTCCAACAGTTTTTCGGATGAGCTTCGTGCTCATTCAGTTTTTGATTTTTGGACCTCGTCCGGTACAATTGTTTATACACAAGAGCTAGGGCGGCCCATGGACGCGATGCTGAGAAGCTTTGCTCACGTGGCTGCCGCGTACCCGAAACCCTGAATTATGTTTCTCAGCAATGCTTTTCAACACATGGCCTAAGAATACAACGCCATGATGCTCTGTCAAACTACCTGGCATGTTCTCTTGAACAGCGTGGCTACTCTGTCCACCGAGAGCCCCTGTTCCGTGCCAATGGTAGGAGGTGGAAGCCTGACCTTGTTGCCTACTGCATCGATCATGTTCTTGTAATTGATTCACAAATAACTAATGACCAATTTTCTCTTGCTGAGGCCCATTTCCAAAAAGTTCAAAAATACGAAGTCCTAAGGCCACAGCTTCAAAATCTTAGACCGAATGGCGTCTTTTTTGGCTCTCTGACATTTTCTTGGCGGGGTCTCATGTCCCTAGATTCTGCCAAGTTTCTCTCAGCTTTCCATCTGCTGCGTCCGGTCGATATAAAGATCCTAGCTGTTCGAACCCTTTCGTGGACCCAGCGACTTTGGAGCGCGCACCAGAGGATGACTTTGCAGCTGCAGAAGAGGTCCTGTGTCGCCAATCGACGAGTCCCATAACTTTATGTTTGTGTTGTCGGGTTGAGCACTACCTTTAAGTGTGCGCATGTATTTTTCGATGTATGCATCGCGATCTTGTTCTGTATATATTGAATAAATATTTTTAATATCACTCTAAACGTTTCATCAATCACACATTAGATGAAGCAACGGTACCCCAATCTTCAGCAAGGGCGGATCTGTAGAGTCCTCAAGGGGGGGGGGGGGGAGATTTTAGAAATTCCAATCTGATGCACGGGTCGGGGTTTGGGTCCGGTTGGCTTCTATTTTTTGCTGTGGGTCGGGGTTTGGGTCCGGTTGGCTTCTTTTTTTGCTTTGGGTCGGGTTAACTTCTACTTTTTCGCTGCGGGGCGGATTTGGGTCCGGTTGACTTCTAATTTTTGCTGCTGGACCGGTTAACTTATAATTTTTGCTGTGGATCGCGTTTGGGTCTGTATTGACTTCTACTTTTTGCTGCGGGTCGGGTTAACTTCTACTTTTATTCTGTGCATCGGGTTTGGGTCCAGTTGACTTCTAATTTTCTGCTGCTGGTCGGGTTGACTTCTACTTTATAGCTGCACCTAGCGCGTTGGGTTTGGGGTAGATACATTATTTCGAGTTTGGGTCAGTTTAAGGCCAGGGTTTTCACTCTTGCGAGAAGGGACCCGATTTTTAAAAAGAAAGTCTAAATATTTTTAGGATAAAAACTATATACAGTAAGAGCCCCATAACGGACACGCCCAAATAATTATTTAGGAATACTTTTTAATCTTCTGGATTATATAAAAAATACTAATTTGCTTATAAGACTGCTTGTCTCTTTATATCTAAGATCAGTTGCAATTCAGTAAAGAATGTTTTGGAACTTATTTAAAAATATATCGGATGTCCTAAGATGGACTCAATGAGTTTAAAATTCTTTAACTTGCAAATGGTGACAGCAATTTAAAAAAGTCTGGCAGGAACGTTAGGTAAGTTGTCAGGATATTTTTTATTGCGATTCTTGATTTTACTTTACAATAGCAGCGATAGTGGCGCTCCAAAAAGTAGTCGTTAAATTGGGCCCGATTTCTGGCCTTCTTCCTCCGGGAACCGATTTATTGCTTGCAGCGCCATCTATCGCCGCTATTTTAAACTAAAATCAAGAATCGCAGTAAAAAAAAAAAACTCCTGATAAAGGGTGATTCTGAGAAAAAAAAAAAATCTGAAATTCAAAGCAAATTTTCTGAAAGGTTACAGTAGAGGGAGTGGAATTCCCTCCTGCCACTAATTATTTTTGTTGCAGGTCGGGTTAGCTGTTTTCGATTCGGGTCGGTTTCAGGCTGAGTGTAGATTCCTACAAGCTAGGTTTGGGTTAACTCATTTTCTTCAAAAGTTAGTTCAGTATATTATTTCAGATTACAAACTATGCCTATAACAACAAACATAGATGGCTGTAAGTGTGCTGTTTTCTAAAGAGAACACTGTATTTTCTCCACGACTGCTTGATGAAATTCGCATTTCTTCCACGACTCTGTGACGAAATTCGAGTTTTCTCCGCAACTCTTTGACGAAATTAGCATGTTTTCGCAGCCCTTTGATAAAACTCGAGTTTTTTCGTAGGCGTTTGAGGAAATTCACATTTCTTCTATGATCCTTTGTTGAAATATGAGTTTCCTCCGCAACCCTTTGACGAAATTAATGTAATTTTCTAGCCCTTTGATAAATTCTGCATTTTTTCCGCGATCCTTTTGTCGAAATTGAAGTTATTCCCTGCGAACGATTGACGAAATAGATTTTTTATGGCAACCATTTGTCAAAATTCGCGATTATTTTTATATCCGAATTTTCGGATCGATGAAATTTTTCAATTTTCGGAATCGAATGCCTTAATCCTCTCGCTGTGTAATTCTTTTTTTTTTTTCTTTTCTTTTTTTTTTTTTTTAATCAAAATAGGTTTAAAAATTGCGCATTTATTTTATTGCATATTTCAAATCTGCATATATTTTACAGGTAAAATATGTCCAAAATCTTTGTGAAAGAGTTTTTAAAAAAATAAGTTTGATCTTTAAAAAATTTTTTGCTGCAGAAATTGCGGTTGCGCAAATTTTGCTACTTTTACGTTGGCCGTGGAAATCGCAGAATGCGCAACAAGAGGGTTAAATTTTCAAAATTTTCGGAAAATTCGAAATAGAATCACCCCTGCTCCCGACATCTTACATAACCCTCCAACAAATATATCTATTTTTTTTAATAGCTGCCACCATTTGCAAGTTATTGAATTTTAAAATCAGTCAGAACATTTTAAGACATCCGGTATATTCAGTAGCTATGGGATGATGGCTGAAAGAAGCATTAAAAAAAAAATTAAAGCTGGCTTCGATATGTCAGTTAGAGGTTTACCTGGGCTGAAATTTCCAGGCCCAAGCCCAGGTCCAACCCACACAAAAAAATTATTGGCCCGACCCGGTAGAAAAGCTAAAAAATCGACTGCAGCCCAGCCTGCATTTTGCAATTAAAATTACTCATAAAGCGCACTTACTTATGCTCCTATTTTATTTTCAGATTATGTTCGAAATTCCTGATAGCAGAAAAACAATAATATTAATGACTATTTAGGCAATTATGTATATAAACACTACGTAAAAATATGACTTAGACAATGACATTCAATTGAAAATCCAGTAAGAAAATCAGTTTAGAATGAAAGAAACGGGTGATAAAAGAACATTATAATTTTAAAGCTCTACAAGGAAAAAAAGTAGATTTTTAAAAATGTATCTCTGTAGCTTATCAGATCAAATTAAATTTCTAACGATTCCGCTAAACAAATATACAACATAAATATAATTTTTACGAATAACAAATAAATAAGATGCCAGACCAACTTGGCCTCGGGGGGGGGGGGGGGGGATTTAGAAGAATGCACGGGTCGCTGTCGGGTCAATAATGCTTATCATATGGGCTGACACGGACCAAGCGTTCAGATTTTATTCTGGGCCGAACCCCGACCTGGAAATTTTGGCCAGTGCAGACCTCTAAGAAGAATGAAGTCCACGCCAGGCTCGACCTGGAAGAAAAAGAAATCTGGTCCAACCCAAATCTGCAGAAAATGTAAGATCAGGGCACGGCCCAGCTCTAAAAGAGAAAAGACCTGACCCAGCCCGTGTCTCGTGGATTTAAACTGGTGCGACCCGGGCTGGGTCGCGCCGGGCTCGAGCTTCGCCCCAAGTCATTTCCCGTGAGGATGCATAAAGTCGTTTTTGCAAACCTTTTATTAGCCCAAGGGGGGGGGGGGGGGGCGATCGCCCCTTCACCCCCCCCCCCCTTAGATCCGCCATTGATCTTCAGTAAAAAAAAGTAGCTGTTCTGCATAAGCTTGCGATTGTATAAAGAAATAGATTATTTCAAGAATCAAAAGTAAATTTGCTTCATATACTTTTATGCTTTCTGTATATTAATTACTTGTTTATGCATAGATGTAATAGTTTTCCTATTTATGAAACATTATACTGTATATTATCCATAATTTAAACTATGCCTAAAAGCAGCATTTTTGTTTATACAAGAAGTTTAACATAAAAGAAGGTAGAGGGAGGAATGGGACATGTCCATTTCCTTCTTTTTAATAAGATGAATGTAAATAACTAATATGCAAATATTTTTAGAGGGTAGTATATTAATTATAACATTATAAATATATTCATTTATTTCAAAATGTAAATAAATTGAACTGATGATTTTTTAATGTCATCTCTGACTGACAATCCTGAATTTTCCTTCCAGTGATGAAGTTACTGGAATTTAATGTTATACTGCAACTGCAGACATTATCAACCTACAATCTTTGTTAGACTGTATAGGTGAAAATTGGCGGTCGCCACTCGCCATGTGGCGATTAAAGTTATAAAAGTGGCGATTAAAAAATCGGCTACCGATCGCCACCCTAGTCGCCAATCGCCAAGTGGCGATAAAAAATCGGCTATCGATCGCCAAGTGAAATATAGCTTTTTTCATAGAAATATGCATCCCTACTTTGGTTACATATAATTGGCAAACTGGTTAATTCTTTTTTCTACCGGATGCAAGCAGATTACAACGATTTAGCTGTATTTTCAATATTTCGCCATTGCTCTCAAGTTGGATTATTTTTTTCAAGAAATACAGTTTTATTTTGCAAAATATATTCATCAGCTTTGATTCCACATGCATTTCAAATAATTTATTCCTTTTTTTTTTTCACCGGATGCAAGCGGATTTTAGGACACGGCAGTTTTTTCAATATTTAAACTCCTGCCACATGCTCACCAGTTAGATTATTTTTCTTCAAGAAATACTGTTTAAACCTGTGGAATACACTCATCAGCTTAGATTTCAACTGTATATAATGTGTGTAGTATGTTAATAACACATTCCCTTATTAAATAAAATCCAAATAACATTATATTGTGCTTTATTTATTTTTATTGTATATGTACCTAACTGTTGGAATTTTTACTTAGTTATTTTTTATATAAAGAAAGTAGTAGTAATTTAATTTATAATACTGTTTATGAACATATACAAATAATCTAAAAATACAGTAGAAGATCTTTATAATGCAAACCTAAAAACGCAAGGTTGTGCGTTATATAGAATTTTGCGTTATATGGATCACATTTCACAAATCATTAAATTTACCTCATTAATATGACCAAATATGTCTGAAATATATCAAAATACATTACAGTATCTTTATACTGCATTCCTTGTCCATATTATAATTTTCTGCATTATACAGATCATTCCACATATTGTTAAATATACTTTATAAACATGGCCCAAATATACCTGGACCCAAATCATTCATTATATTGTTCATTTTCAAAAACATGTAATACCAATTTTTTTCATTAAAAAGATCTAAAATAAGGAGATAAAGTTAAACAAATGTATTAAATTTAGTTTTTTAGAGAGTAACAATTTTTTATAATGTGGGAATTTAGGTGCTTCTTCACTGCAAAATTCATTGTTTACGTCTGAAAAGTTGTGCGTTATATGGAGAATTGCGTTATAAAGATCTTCTACTGTATATTCTAAAAAAATTAATATAACAGATTCTGTAGTTTTAAAGTAATTTTCTTGAATTTTGACTGTTTCCCTATTCTTATCGTGAATAGTTGGCTGGTATAAAACTCTGACTTATAGAAAAATATGTATATATACAACGAGTATAGTTTATGTAGATGTCAAGAAAGTTTGTGACATTATAGTGGCCACTAATGAAACTGACCCTACCGGCCACTGACTACTAACTCAATTTCCCAGTTTTCACCTATATTAGACTGTATATGTAGCCGACACTAGACTATTTGTTCCTTTTCATACATTGTTTTATAGCTGTCACATACCTCCATGTTAGTGGGGAGGTACAGAACACATTTTGAAATTTACAATTTCTTTATTTATAAAATTGTTTCCACAAATTATGTTTCTATATTGTTCAAGGGCATTAGAAAGTGTTTCATTTTGTATTCTATATATCGAAATTTTTGTTTTTGTAGCAAACAAAGTTGATTTTCTTATTTTTGTAAAAAGTGTCCCATTCCTCCCCACTCTCCCCTATTATTATGACATATATGCCATATGTATTGACGATAAATCTTGGTCGCTTGACGATAGATCTATGGGGCTGTTATAACCAAAAGTACCTAATATCTTTATAAATAGAAATTATTTATACTCACTTAGATCAGCCTTGGGATCCCTCTGGACTTTTTCTTTTGAATCTAACCCTAATCCTTCATAGAGTGACATTTCTGTCTTTTTAACCTGTGACAGCAAAGAAATGGAGATATTTTTAGCACACAAATGTAATTTATAATTAAAATGAATAGTATATTATAATATATACCTAATGCTTGTAAAAAAAAAAGAAATGGACCACTTTTACGAACTTAAGAAGAACAAAAGCACCTCATAAAATACTTCAGGGCCATTCCATGGAAAACAGACAAAATGTCCTGCATGTGACACTTACATAAATACCTATCTATATTATAAAGGACAAACATATCTGTGCGTAACACATACGTCATTTTGCGAATGGCAACACTTTGAAATTTGAAATAAAATTTTGGTTTTGCATTTTCTCTACTGCAAATTTTTAAACTTCTATGTATCACACATTTTAACTTTTTACACCGTCGTATAAGGAAAAAAATTCTCTTTTAAATACTATTTGTTTGAAAGCTGTATCTGAATTTGTTTTTGAGATATTAATTTTTTTGTAGTTTTTAATACAAATTTTGTAATTGTGGTAACTGAAGTACTCCATTTATATTGAAAGTAAAGGGAAAATATTCATGGTTTATTATTTTTATTCATTATATCCTTATTGATGCCATTTTCACATTACAAATAAAAGAAACTTTTTTTATAATTTTTGAACAGAAAATGATGTCAGACATTAAATAAAACACGCATTCTTCTTCATAAATCAGCTACATTTTAATATTTTTACATTACACTGATAAATGAGTTTGAGGCGCTCGGCAAAATGATTCATTGAGTAAAAATGATATATTTAAAACAAAACGATCATTTTTTTTTATTTTATTTATTTTTTTTTTTTTTGATAAAACTAAATATTTGACCAATACTATAAATGGCTAATACTATGACAACTAAAGTCAAATTTCTGAATTTTTTTTTCGCGGGTACTAAGATTAGAACTTAAGGTTTGTACGAATGTTCACATGAAAAGTTGTATCTGACAAACGTGACTTTAACTTTGGAAATGCATTCATTAAAAATCTATTCTTTTGCACGTTAAAATACTTTCAAATTGTGAATTTGAGTGGTGCGTATGTAAAATAAGAGAATGTGAAAATAACGTACAGTTTAGATTTTATGGGGGAACATTTTATGATGTTACAAAGCGAAATCCTTTTTACTGATTTTTCATCCCGTAAAAACAAACATAAGAGCTCCATCGATAACTTTCATCACAATTACTCATCTTGATTACGTAATCTAATACAGTTTAATTTTTTAATAATTTAAGCAGTTGAAGTTTGTAGAAATAATATTTTGGTAATTTTGGGTTTAAAATATTATTTGTTTTAAGAGTTAGACAACCAATGTAAGATGATTTTTTTGTTGTAATTATTTTTGTAGGTTTATTATAATTTCCACCTGACAGTTCCTTTCAAACATTTTAGTACGTCGAATTTCGACGGGTTGCAACTCGTATCTATTAATGGCTGAATCCCAGAACAAGTGAGATACTTGGCGATGATGAATTTGGCAAGGCAATAAATCGCTTCTCATGGTAGTATCGCTTTTTTCGTATTTTTGGTTACGCTTACCTGAAAAAATCATTTTAATTGATGTCATTGATGATGTATTCTGAAAATAGAGATTGAAAAATTAGCTCAGCGGTGTTTTGACAACTCAACTCCGCATGTTTTGTAACTTGTTCTAAGGAAATTTCTGAAGAAGGGAGACACTTTGTATTGGTTTTTAATTGTAAAATTAAAAGGACGGCAAGGTAAAGTTTGATATTGTTAATATTTGTTCAATTTTTTTTTTTTTTTTTTTTTTTTTTTTTTTTTTTTTTTTTTGTAAAAGTTGAAAATTAAAGTGCCTGTGTGATTTAGTTTGACATTGTGAGTATTTGTTCAATTTTTTTATTGGAAAGTTAAATGACAAATTACCGACGACTGAAAATTTGCAAAATTATGGCAAGTCAACATTTTTTAGTGTTGGGTTTCAAGAAAGGAGATGTCTTTTTAAGGTAATAATTTTATACATATTTTATTGTAATATTTTATTAGCCGTTTATTGTATATTTCTCATGCGTGGCGGGCTTTACGAGTTTTGTGTTTTTATGAGATTGCTGCACAGCTAGTTTGCTGAATACAGTGATTTTTTTTTTTTTTCACCTGCCTTTATTGATTGCTGTTTTAATGAGTTTCATGAATGAATCTTTGAAATTACTGCACAACTAGTTTGCTGAATCCAGAGATTTTTTTTTCACCTGCCTTGATTGATTGCTGCTTTAACGAGTTTCATGAATTTTTGAGATCACAACAAGTCACACAAGTTTGCTGAATCCAGAGATTGTTTTTTTAATTTTCACCTGACTTTATTGATTGCTGCTTTAACAAGTTTCATGAATTTTTGAGATTGCTGCACAACTAGTTTGCTGAATCCAGTGATTTTTCTGATATATGTAGGTACTTTAAAAGATTGAAATGACGCAATGAATTTTTCTGAAAGTTGTTGAGAAATGAAAATTTTAATCTTTAAATCATTACTCTGATTTAGAAAGACAGTTTAAATCGTTTGTTTTATTTTCAATCTCATAAAAATGAGCTTTCCTGTGTTTTCTAATATGTCGTTATTTATAAATATTGTATTTCCCATGATTCCAGGATGGTGACGTAGTAGAAAACAGTCTGGCGGCAGTCAAGAAAGTGGATCGATCACGTCAGTTTTCAGGTTGCCACATATGGGTTGTTGGCGCATGTCAGAAAAGTCGTCAAATGGGGTGTCTCATCTGTTCTGGGATTGTGCCCTATTAACTTATAAGTTGTTAGACTATAAACCATGCATTAAAAATAACAAAAAACCTTAGATTTTCATATTAGAATAGTTGTTTTCATTTGAGGATACAATAGCATTGTTAAAACAGCAGTAATATGTAGAAAAGCCGTCCAACACGTGATATGGAATGGCCCTTTAATAGGTTTAAAAATCTTCACATTTTAAATCCTAGACCTAAGTAATCTGGCCATTTCAGGGCCATTCCATGAAAAATGGACCAAATGTCCTGTGTGTGACACTTAGGGGCGAGGGGCACATGTGAACAATACATATTTCACTCAGTTAATTTGAAATTTAAAAAATTACCAATAGGTGGCAGTACTGATACCATCTTTTGGCTGAATTTTCTATAAGCCATTTTGATTTCTGGCAGTTGTAATTTGTTTATTTTAGAAGGTGTGAAGTAAAAAAGTCTTCTAAGTTAATGAAGTTAAAATTCATTCAAGACATTTTTTACAGTAGAATATCAGCATTGCATTCTATAGTGGCATTAATTGGATAAGTCTTCAAAAAGTTTTGTTTCCTTATTTCAATTAAAAATATCTTTTTTTTTATAAGTTAGGCTGAAGTTGGTAGATGGGGCACTTGTGAACAGAACATATGGGGGCAGATGTGAATAGTTCACAAAGTGTATTTTTTAAGTCTGTGAAAGCATTTTTTTTTTTTTAGTTTAAAACTTAATTATGACCGGATTAGATTTAGATAGGGGTATTAGTTTTAGCAGAGTGAGTTGAAATGCCCAATGGAAACTTAGGCTGATAACCCCAAACCTGTATATATTAAATAGTTAAGGGAGTAGAAAAGATATGGTGGCGAAATAACTACAAGATAAATGTAAAAACAATCTAACGTTTATTGAGCAAAAGATAAAAACAATATATAAGGTAACTTTATATGCATTTAGTAATTCATAAATATAATTAACAGTAACAAGATTAAAAAGTGATTTAACAGACCTCATGACATTCAGGAAATGAACTGCATCAAAGAATGACTGCCAATATGTAAAATCCCATATACTGCTTAAATCATGCTGAGTCTAATGCTTCCATAAATAAGATTAAATTGGTGAGAAACTTCTTTATAACAGATGACACTTTCCATGAAGAATATAGCGATAAACATTGCATGAAAACACAAATGATTTAGCTTTGAACTTCCCGCAAACGTGACTCCTTAAACGATGTTTATTTAGAAACACTTAACACAGAGTCTACACGCTAATTCAGAGCCGATGTCGAAAACTATCAAACTCATAACAGGTGCTTTGAAATGGAAGAAAGTAAATCATTACAAAGTCGGCTTATGCAGAACTCTCAGTTTCAGGTGAAATGCCATTTCAACAATCAAGGGACGACCAGCTGTTAGTGACTAGGAATTGAAGTAAAAGGAAGAGGTAAGTAAGCCAAGGAAACATTCATATTTATACAAACCGGGAGAAAGAATAATAACTCATCACGCAATTCAACGGGCAGCTAATGATGTATCCAGAGTGACGACATTGTGACGAAGTGTCGTACATCCGATGTGCCGTAGGCTCGAACGAAAGACGCCATCTAGTGGCGACCGTGAAACCATACGTCAAATGAAAGAGCTACGTGCCGTTGAATGCGTGGGAGAAACGGATGAAAAACGGAAAGTACGATAAATGTAAACAGAGTGGATAAATTAAAGAGATGATGACAGAAGTTCATTTCAGGTAAGTAAAATGATATTTAAATTAGACATTATATCTGAAAGAAATAAAATGTATTATTTAATAAAAGTGAATATAGAGGAGATGATATATTGTTATGTAAAAGTATAATGTAGAGGGAAATTCCCGGACAGTGGCAAGACAGAAGAGGGTAATTTACATATATCAAATGCCCCCCCTCTTGACACTGGAACGGAAGAACAGAAGGGCAAATGCTCACAGAACCACTACCATGACCTAACAACATACGAGACATGCAGTGTCCACCAGAGCTAATAACCAGAGCCCAACTACTTAAAAACAGTAAGGCTTAACCTTACACAATATATCCATGAAAACACAATCTCCCCTGGGATTACAAAACCAGCAGCCACTCAATGATGTAACATTAATCTATATACCTTAAAAGATAAATGTAACATATAATACACATAAAATATTAATAAAAACACACATTTCTCAGATCCCCCCCCCCCATATTTGATTCATCATCACAAAATTCAATCATTACAAAATTCAACATGATTGATTTAAAATTTTATAATGTAATGAAGTCAAGGCATACAATGTTGTACAATTTCTAAAAAAAATTTAAAATGAAATTGCATGTGTAAACCTCCACCTAACAAGATTGTAACCACAAATTGCCTCTGCCAAAATTCACAAATGCGCACTTATATTTATATAAAAAGCAATTCCAAGAAAATTTCAATATATGTGGCAGCCCTACCCAACAATAACGAATTGCTTCCAATTTATGTCAAATACAATTCATCCCACGTAATGTCAAAGAAAAACCAACCTTACTACAAACAGGTAACCTTTGTTAGCTACTCAAAGGCACCCCTTGGCAAAAGTCGATGATGCTCCAAAGATGACAAATGCTCCATAAAACTTTACTTTTTAAAATTTATAAAATAAGGTTTCTATTTTTAAAACCCCCCTAAATTGTATTTTTAAAAACGAAACTTCAACAGACTTCCTCCGATCACTACACTATACCTGAGAATCCTGATAAATAAAAAATTAATCTTAAACAGAAAAAGACTAGACTGGTGAAATAAGACACCTTCCACAGGGCCTACCAACATGCTGAAAAATTGTATCAGCATTCCCTAACAGTTCAGATGCCGAAGCACGCACTCATTCCAAAAGAAAAAAAAAATTTCTCCATCCAGCGCTAGCGGAAACCAGATAAAGAAATTTGCCTTTGGCCAAAGGTCTTCATTCACACCGACCCATACCACATAAACACGCAGGTATATATACAACCAAAAGGGTCCTTGAAGTTACAACTAAACCTTAATAAAAATCTCTAAATTCAACAACTATAGGAGCAATTTGTATTTCTATCCATGGAAAAACTAATTTTTTTACATCTTGACATCAAAGGGAGAAAATGAGATTTATACATTAGGAAGGCATGTAAGTGAGTATCAAGTGCAAAAGGCTGATCAAGTTCTATCATTAGATGAACCAAATCTTAAAAACTTTGCAAACTTGACCCTAAAAAGATTATATTCTAAAATAGCAGCCAACCTTCTCTAATTTAAAAAGATTACATAAACCTTGGGCAACAGCTACTATAACAAAAATAACCACTGGGAAAAGGAACTTAAACAGCTTTAAATTTTTAAACAAAACTTCAAATACACTAAGTATTCTCACTTTCACGATCTAACCATCCAAAGCAACAAATATATTCCATCAATCCAACCAGTAGACCTCTGAAATAAACTGTCAATCATTTCTAAAAAGTGAAGTTGAATCACTAAAAGGTTAACGTGATTCAATTCTAAAATTTATTCATGGATTGACAGATGATCCTAAGACTTAGATCCTTAGATGATCCTTAAACCTCAAGATTGCTGGAGGCTAACTTCAGATAAGCCAATGAATCACAAATTCCCAGGGCTTAACACATTTCTGGAGCTCTTTCTCATAAGCATTAAAACTTATTTAAAATGAAGTTAAATTCCGGAATCTCTGCTTTCATAATGATCTCTGAGCATTTAAACTAAATCCACATGCCAATGAATGAACATGCCACAGGCCAGAAGGGGAAAAGTTAAAAAAAACTTTTAAAACTTAAACAATTATAAATATTGCACATGTAACATTTAAAGCTAAAACCAAAAAGTCCCCCCCCCCCCCAAATCAAAATAATGTTTCCCTCAGGTAATAAAAATCACACAGTGTCTTAAAATAGTACATGACACAAGATACTTATACCAAGAAAACTAATGTAAATGACTAGAGGAAACTAACATGGCCAGCATAAGTCACATGAGTTTAATTTAAATAAAGATAAAATAAATTAAAGCATTGCCGTAAAAAGGTTTCTTAACTAGAACCCTGATATAGGATTCAAACACTAAGTGAAGACACAAATTGCTTATCTTTACACTTAAATTTAAAAAATTCAAAAGATCTTAAAGAAAACCCCATTAAAATTTATAGGCAATGCAAAATGAGAATTAAAATTTCTATTACAAATTATATTAAATTGAAAATAAATAGGTCACTAAAAAAGAGATTTAAAGAAAAATTTAAATTAACTCCAATTAATGGCCAAAAATTCATTATCTTAAGCATGAATCAATAAAAACTTTATATATAAAAGCTCTACTTTTAAAAGATTCCATTGTTGTGGACAGCTGAAAGAGAACATGTCAAAATGCACATTTATATTGGGGAGGAGAACATTAATCAGGGCAAATAAAGCAGCATGAATAAATTAAACAGATTTCTCTTTATTAACAAGATATAACATAATCATGAAACAGTAAATAATTATGTAACTTAAAATAAAAGCATCTTAATCAACCGACTTCTCATATAGCCCAGCTATGCACATGACTAATTAAAAGGATAAGTCTAAGTTGAAAAAAAAAATTAGCAAGAATTAAGTGACAATTTCAAAAAAAAATTAGATTAAATGTTCAAGAAGGGTATAAAATAATTGTATCTATTGTACTTGACCCTCTGATAAATTAAAAGCAAAAGGTAAGCATAAGTTCAAAAAAAAAAAAAAAAAAAAATTTCTTAGCTCTTACAGATATAGAAAATCAAACTTATTTGTAAAATCTATCAAAATTTTGGGTAATCGATCCTGTTATTCGAACTTCCAAAAAAACATTGACAGTAACAAAACCATCCAATATTGATAGGACGATCAGAGGTAAAGTCAGATAGAAACCCTCTGCATTTCACATAATCAAATTAAATGGCAAAGAAAACAAGATGAAAATAATTAACACAAATTAAAGAAATTCAAACAACTGTTGATCAATCTATTAAGTTTAAGAATGTACATTTAAACTATAAATAATTTAAGAAGGCCAAGGATTAGTTTAGATAAAACAAACTGTATAAACCTAAAGTTAATTTAAGTCAGGCAGATAGGCAACATGCATAATCTGTGAACAGAAATTATGCTACTTTTAAAGAATTGCCCCCATTTTTTTTTTTTTTAAATTTAGATTTAACCTGACAAGATAGTATCTAATTAATGAAATCTGTAACATAAAAAAAATCATAATTTAATAAAAGATTCTTACCCTGATCAATTAAATATCAATTTTGATCATAAAAAAAAATCCCCCCTTTTAAAATTTGCATAAAAGGTTTTACTTTAAAACTGTTATACTGATCTACAGTATGATGATTCCGAAACTTGAAAACAATTATACATTAGAAAAGCACATTAAAAATCAGCAGAAAAACAATCATGGCAGTTGAAACTTGATGGAGTACACAATAAAAATACCAAGACTCATTAAAAACATAAAACACTTAAATAGTGAGGGACTGAAAAATTGTGGTGGCGTCCTTGAAAGGTTGAAACAATGCTGGCTAAACATGACTCTAGAACAAAACTGTTCAACTTTAAGTCAAAGATGTCATTCTGAAAGTTCCTTTATAAGCAAAAGAAAAGTTAAAAGTTTTAATCTTTATATAGCCCCTAAGCAGGCATATATTGTAGAAAAGCCTCCATCTTTACCATCACTTCTACCCAGCACGTAACCGCTGCGCTACTGGTAGAAACATTAATTGCAAATCTTGAAAAATATTGCACTAAACTTTGACTATATAGATGAACTTTCGATGGAACAGCTTTAATTAAAAATATGACGATGTTTCACACCATAAAATATCACTAAATGAAGAAGCACAACAGTTGAAACCACAGCAGTTGGTTCACTTTCACAAAACTAACTTCAGCACTATTTGAAGACTTGGAAATACGCAAAACATTTTCGAAAAATGCAGATTTTAGAACAGCTTTCAACAATGTAGGCGATGTCACTATTTCCATTTATTACCACACTTTAAAATAGAAAATTTTCATCTTTTCAGCAGTAAAACTTGCAGTATTCATGTCATGAGGTCAAAAAAAAAAAAATTTCAATCTATTTAAAATTTATTCTAAAAACTCTAAGTTACTTTTAAAAAGAACTGCAAATAAGCCATATTAACTTTATTTACTTTAAAGAAAATTTCAAAAATTTAAAACATAACTTATAAACATAAAAGTAATAGAAATTAACCGCCCCCCCATCGCAAAGCATCGCTAAATAGCTGATGAGGTCAGCGTACACCACCATAATGCCGAACCCGTAAGGGTTAAGTTCGGTAATTATAAAGAAAAACAAAAATATTGGACAATCTCTTAAAAAAATTTTGATAAAAACAAATAACTTACAATTTATATACAATTATAACGAAAAACGATTTTAAGTTTCTATTATATTATACTATTCACATGGTTAGGGTTAGGCCCATAACCTGACCGGATTAGATTTAGATAGGGGTATTAGTTTTAGCAGAGTGAGTTGAAATGCCCAATGGAAACTTAGGCTGATAACCCCAAACCTGTATATATTAAATAGTTAAGGGAGTAGAAAAGATATGGTGGCGAAATAACTACAAGATAAATGTAAAAACAATCTAACGTTTATTGAGCAAAAGATAAAAACAATATATAAGGTAACTTTATATGCATTTAGTAATTCATAAATATAATTAACAGTAACAAGATTAAAAAGTGATTTAACAGACCTCATGACATTCAGGAAATGAACTGCATCAAAGAATGACTGCCAATATGTAAAATCCCATATACTGCTTAAATCATGCTGAGTCTAATGCTTCCATAAATAAGATTAAATTGGTGAGAAACTTCTTTATAACAGATGACACTTTCCATGAAGAATATAGCGATAAACATTGCATGAAAACACAAATGATTTAGCTTTGAACTTCCCGCAAACGTGACTCCTTAAACGATGTTTATTTAGAAACACTTAACACAGAGTCTACACGCTAATTCAGAGCCGATGTCGAAAACTATCAAACTCATAACAGGTGCTTTGAAATGGAAGAAAGTAAATCATTACAAAGTCGGCTTATGCAGAACTCTCAGTTTCAGGTGAAATGCCATTTCAACAATCAAGGGACGACCAGCTGTTAGTGACTAGGAATTGAAGTAAAAGGAAGAGGTAAGTAAGCCAAGGAAACATTCATATTTATACAAACCGGGAGAAAGAATAATAACTCATCACGCAATTCAACGGGCAGCTAATGATGTATCCAGAGTGACGACATTGTGACGAAGTGTCGTACATCCGATGTGCCGTAGGCTCGAACGAAAGACGCCATCTAGTGGCGACCGTGAAACCATACGTCAAATGAAAGAGCTACGTGCCGTTGAATGCGTGGGAGAAACGGATGAAAAACGGAAAGTACGATAAATGTAAACAGAGTGGATAAATTAAAGAGATGATGACAGAAGTTCATTTCAGGTAAGTAAAATGATATTTAAATTAGACATTATATCTGAAAGAAATAAAATGTATTATTTAATAAAAGTGAATATAGAGGAGATGATATATTGTTATGTAAAAGTATAATGTAGAGGGAAATTCCCGGACAGTGGCAAGACAGAAGAGGGTAATTTACATATATCAAATTACCCTTGTCAAACACTGAGCTATAAATTCAATGTTTTTAGGATTGCTTCACAGTTTTAATTTGCTGGAAGTTAGATAACAATTAAAAGTGACTCAAAAGGAGTAGGTATATTAGTGTATACAATTTTACGAATAATTTCTTGCATCTATGTTGAAACATTTATTGATTTATTCACACATCTAGAAAGAGGGCATCTAATTAGTTTTTATCACAGTTTTTATTAACAAAAAATTATTTTTGTCTTATTTATGCATGTGTTCACATGTGCCCCATCCCATATATTTTCACAACTAACCCTCCACCGGGGCGCTTTTTCAAGAAGGCTCACGTTTTGAGCACCTTATCGCCAGAGTAAGGGTTGGCGCGGGGATGAATTCAACATTACGCACCCTTTTTTGTTCGTGACGTCGTACGCATAGCGAACAGCAACCCCATTCCTTTGCTGAGAGGAAGAGATGTGCTTTTTTTAATTTGTTTTTTCCGCAAATGTAAAAAGCTAGACGAAATGTTATTTCACCGTGGTTTGCAATTAGAACTTTGCTTAAAACAAAGATCTTTTTTGGATTAAAATAACTTTTAATTGCACAAATATATATATAATTAAAACATAAGTTATTTTTTTCAGTTCTATAATATTCATTTATTTCCTTAATTCGCTATATGTTCGAAGAAATTGAGAACGTATTTTAAAAACAGACGTAAAATTTTTCTTTAATAAATATAATTGTATTGATCATGTTTTTATGACACAATTGAGCATAGTTTTATTAGTATTATTACTAAATTTTTTATTATTATTATTATTATTATTAAGCGGCATAATTATGTGACGTGTTGATTGCATTAATAAAACCCATTTTCACTGAAATAATTCATTAAAAATTAATTGTTTTTAATTTAATTGCGATTAGAAGTTAATAGGAAGTTGAAACTAAAATCAATTCGATTATAATTAGATTGAACGATAAAGCATAAATTATTTAGCCGTATCCTGCAATTAAATCTATCAGCTAAAATAATTGCAAGTTGATGCATGGAATTAAATCAATTACTATTATTATATTTTAATATGTTAAAATTTTATCATTATTTGAGTTTTTATGAAAAAGACATTGGTCTGTCCCTAGTGCACAAAATTAAAAATCATTAAAATTCTTCAGTTTTTTATTTTAAAATTTTTGCCATATTTTTAAATATTATTTTGCCTTAGTTGTTTTATTTATTATTTAAAAATAATAATTCGTTATATTTGGATAAATCATGTAAATTCTTCTCTTGAATGAAATCCTCCCCCCCCCCCCCCACACACACACACTTTATATTTCGTCATTCTGCACACATATTGCTCTATTTATTAAGTTGAAGTGGCAATAAAATAATGCTCAATCGTCTGAGGCAACCTCCTATTTCGAATTTTCTCCCCCCGCCCCCCCCCCCCCCCCTCTCCTCCATCACACTATTTTTTGCCCATTTAAAATTCATTGTTGCCTTACAGAAAAGATTAGTTAAAATTGCGTCTGAAATGTTAACTATTCCTTTGCTTATCCATAACAGTGCATAAAGTTTACTGTTTTGCTCTACCTGTTGATTTTTAAATAATAAATAAATAATTTACCATAAAAAAAGATAAGGAAACAAATAGAATGAAAGATTTTAGAAATAATAATATGGATTAACCTTTTGTGCGCACGCTTTCATTTTTTTTTTTTTTTTTAATTCTTTACAGTTTTTTTAATTTTCTGTACCAATTATTCAAATTCTGCGACCCCCCCCCCCCCCAAAAAAAGTTAAATATTCCAAGTTTTTAATTTTTTGGTTTGTTTTTTCTATTTGTTAATTGATAAATTTAACTATTTAAATCTATAGCCCCTCACTATCATATACAGTTAAAAAAATTCTCTAATGATTTTATTTGTTACTTTGAAGTAACAAAAAATAGTCATTCAATCTTCCTTCTACCCCACCTCTCCTTAAGAATTTCATCTCACATTAAAAAGGCAATTTCTAAACATCCTGTTTGGGGGGTGTGAAAGGTTTTTTTTTTTTCTTTCTTGGTTTGGCCTATTTTCACCGACTTTGGGGGCTGTTTCTGCAGAATGATTTGGTATTAAATTAATTATATAAGTTCATCACAGAAAATATAGTAATTTTCTGCCACAGGTATTTTTTAAAATCTGTGTTTATATACATCAAAATGCACTGAAACTGCATTAATTCATGCTCCCCATAAATCCATCTTTATATGTAATCAAATATCTAAATATATGAAGGTAATGAGTTTTTGTTTAAGAGGTACGGAATTAATAATGCTCAATTGAATGAAAATTTAGATTTTTGAGGGATCAAATAATCAAAATTTAATCTATATCATCAAAAGTAATAAAGGCCTTCGATAAAACAGAGTATAAGAATTCGTAATACAGTTTCTTTCGAAGAAGATTTCTTTTCATCTAGAACACATAACTGAAAATATTTCTTTAATTTAGGTAGGACTAAAATATGCTAGTTCATCTTCCGCCATTTCGGTTCAAAACAAAACACAAGACGACGATTGGCGTTAGAGCTAGCTGAACGCTCTCGCTTTCGCCAACTCGCCAAGGCTGGTGCTGAAAACGTGAGCCTTCTTGAAAAAGCCACCGGGGCACATGTGAGCAAATTTAGACAATTTTTAGAATGATGATATTAGTTAGAAATTCTTGATAAATGCATCTAAAAAATTCACTAAAAGAACAAACAAATTGCTAATATTCATAAAAATCAATTTTGGGTTCAATAGCTCATAACAATTTTGAGAAATAGTCAAAAATGTAAAAATTGTTCACATGTGCCTCCCTCTCCACTACATAAATATCTATCTATTAACTTATAAGTTTCTAAAATATAAACTATACATTAAAAAGAACACAAAACCCTAGATTGTCATATTAGCATAGTTGTTTTAATTTGAGGATATAATAACATTTGTAAAACAGCAGTAATATGTAGAAAAGCTGGTCCACACGTGACATGACCCTTCACAGTAATCTGGAAGATTAATTTCCTTTCATTTCAATGAATCTCGCAGAGATAAAAATTTGTTAGACAGCAAATGTATGCTTTTTTTAAAACTAATTTTTAAAGAAATTGTAATTTTTAGACATGATAAATAACTTAACATTAATTTTACTATTTGGGGACACATTTCATTATTTTTAAAACGGCAGCAAGCATTTTCAGACGTGAAAGTGGGAAATGAAAAAAAGGTGGAAATTTTATCTTATATAATATATATTATAACTTGCATATAGTATATAACTCTTATAAGTCACATTTTACCAGAAAATTATACAATAAAATTATGTTGATTCCTATTTTCTTTTTGTAACTTAGAAAGTTTTAAAAATGCTGAAAGTGTAAATCTAAATATATCTGATCAACTTATGTGAGGTAAAGGGGTTAATTTTTCAAAATAAATATCATTCTATTTGGTTTAGCTATTAAAAATTTTCCCTGTTTTTCAAAAGAATACAATCTCTATGCTAAATATACAATGTTAATTGATCTTTGCTTTAGAAATACATTTATACATCTCCAAAAACGCATCACTGAAATTACTCAAAAGTTTTGTATAAATAGGGCAAAAAATGTTATTCCAAAAAGAACCTTATGAAAACTTCCTTTCACTTTTAACTAAAGTTTTTCACTCTGGAAAGGCACTTTAAACAGTTTTATTTACATGACTTTCAGATTCTTATGCAAGTATAATAAAAGTTCACCTTTGAATTTGATTGCTCTTTTGCACAACAATTCAGAAACAAACTCCAAGGATTTGAGATGACAAAATGCCTCATTATTAAATTTTTGAGCCCCCCCCCCCCCCTTATTATTATCCTTCCAAATTTTCTTTGCATTTTTGCATCAATCCAGAGAACATCCAAAATTGCTTTAAAAAAGGCGGAATTCCTCCTTTAGAGGGAACTCTTTCATGCCAGCATTTTATTGATTATAAATAGGACAAGCTGTTGTGTCTTTAAATATTAATGGCCTAGTACAGAGGGAGAACCTTTTTGCAGAAATCAAAATCGCAAAGCGACAATTATTGATTTCCCTTACACAATATTTTCACTTCTGATTTACGATTTCTGAATATCTAACATAAGTCAACTTCTTTCACCGATAATGCTAAAGAATTTTGGAGATACAAGAAATGTTTTATTATAAAAGCAACATGATTTCGTATAGAGCCAGGAAGACAATTTTACAAATAATCCGCGATCTTATTTTCCAACTGAACATGAAATCAGAACACTCCCTTTGCGTGAAAATGTGTTACCTACAACAAACTGTTGAAAAATACACCCCCAAGAAATAAATATTTGTTTACTTACAATGCAGCAAAATAGCAAAATTAACAAACTTTAAAAAAACAACAAACCACGTTGCCACAATCTACTTTATAATCAAATATTTATATTTGTTGGTTGATTGTCATAGATGTTTTATGTAGAGCGAGCATATCTTAAATATTGATATTTTTAACTTCTGTTGAGTTTCGCTCTCTTTTTTACATTTTATTAACTTTTTTTAGATACAAGCAGAAAATTTAACATAATCTCTAGCAATGCTGGAGTACCATTATTTATCAGAGTAGAGGAGATGATCTTAGCTCTGCGGCAAAAAATATTACCTTGTGCCCTGAGGTCGAGGCTAAAATTCGTCTGCTGGCGGTATTTATTACAGGCGACTAGACTTTGGCCGTCCACATAACGCAAGTCTTCTCTGATTGGCTCGTAAGACGGACCATTTCTCTCAAAAAATCTAAGCAATTCTAGCTCAATGAGCATGCGCTGAAAAGAATTTTTTCGCGACGCTTTCTACTCAATGAGCATGCGCTAAAAGAATCTTTTCTAATTTCTAGAGTTGCAATGAATTATCACGTGTAACTGTTATTATTTTTTCTTTTATTGAAACATGGCTTATTAATTATACCGCAAGTGAAGAGAAGCTAAAAACCTCATAATCGAGCGTAGGCTTCGATAATAAATAAATCGGAGAATTAATATGGATACGTATTTTTGAAGTCATGTACATTTTTTCATAACAAGTTTCAACTGTACTACATTGCATCTTGATACAGGTAAAACAAATACTGGGCTGGAAAAATTTTCTAAAAATTCCCCACCCCATGATATTTATATAATATATTATTGCTTCAGCAATATTGTATTCTAGTACAAGTATTGTATTATATTATTATTTTGAAATTGCTATGATAATTTATGTTTAGATATAGGGTAGATGCACCAGTTTTGGCCACTTTTAGAGAAAATTCGAAATAGAAATTTTACAGTTCTTGACCGATTTAAGCATATTAAATCATAATAACATCATTCTTTAGTAAATTTAATTGTCTTTCTGTTAGCTATAATGATTTTCTACAGAATATTTTAGATTGTGAGTAATAACTCATCAAGTAATTTATTCCAATTTGTACCAGTTTTGGCCACCCCTACACCAGTTTTGGCCATCTCAATGCACCAGTTTTGGCCACTCCAATATCATGTAGTTTAACAAACATTTTAATTGTGAATAAGTAAAAATAAAGCATTTTTATGCAACATCTATTTTACCACACATATATTTGTTTGCTGTATTAAGAGAATTTTGCAAATTTCTTTATGAATTGATAAAAATATCAAGTAAAATACACTTATTTTGATTTTAACTGAAAGTTTCAATTAAAAAACAAAAAATATATTTAAATTTGATTAATAAACGGGACAACAGTGCCTATAGGACATAAAGATTAACTATTTAATCAGTTTTATAATTATTCATGAATTGTGGCTTGTTTAGAACACTTGAATCTTCATCAAAGTGTTATATTTCTTGAAAGCATTTTCTGATTTTGGGTTGATTTTCATCAAAAATGTTATACTTCTTGAAATTATCTTTTGATTTATATTAGCTTATGCCTTATTTATGTACCCTGCTTCTTTGCAAGTTATTTTAGGGTGTGATTTCAGAAGCGAATCATACCATTTCATGCCTGGTCTTCCATCTTGAAATGGAGTTTCTATCTTACCGGCTACAATTTTCTGGACAGAATCTTAAAAGTTGATCCATTTTTATAGGAAATAGTATTCTGACAATATCTAAAATCCACTTTTCTAATTGATTTTTAACTTCAATTCCTAGTACCTAGATCTACTACTTGAGATTCAGCATTATTAGAGGAAAGTGGTGTCCATCCTACAAACTTCTGATGTAAGGCAAGAACGGGTTACTCCAAAACTTTGCTAGCTTGTAGTGCTGGCATTACATTTTGAATGGCCTTAATTTTACTTCTTATCTTAGAGCAGTGTTCCCTCTAGGCCATTTTTTAAGAGCACAGAATCTCTTTTAAACTTGTTAAAATGAATCCTCTTCTTTTTAAATAATGTGAAATACATTCTTAGTTGTATTTAGATGTCTCTAGTAAAGATTTTCACAATATTTAGTATTTCTAAATCCGTGTGCCTGAAATATTGCAAAAATTATGGAACGTCTTCATTTCTTTAGGAAAAATACAAGAAATTAAATCATGCTATAATTTTATTGAATGTTTTAATTTATAAGTTGTAAAATCTTTCAAAATTTATGTTTTAGTTTATTTATCATATCTACAAATTACATATCACCTCCCCTTTTGCTTTATCAAAAATAAACACAATACTATATTTTCTTTAGTGACTAGCACAATGTCCTTCTTTCTAAAGTGAATTATCTATTGGACAGAGAATAACAAAATCTCTTTTATAGAACGGCCATTAGCCTTGATTTTATTATTATTATTATTGAAGCCATTACTATATAAAAAAAAAAACTAAATTGATTTTGATTTATCCAGATGTTCTTAAATTTATTAAATGGCTAAAATTCCCTCTATAATGATAATGAATCATGTGGCCAAAAGTGGAACATATGTTGTACCCTTTTTGGCCACCCCCATGGCCATAACTGGTACATATAGCAAATTTAATGCACCAGTTTTGGCCACCCCCCATAAAACTGTTAAAACAACTAATTTAAATGTAAAATTGCAGTAGAGAGAAAGCTTACCTCATAAAACCTAATAGAAATTTGTTTCAGAACAAATAGAACCCTATAAGTGCCTAATGTTGAAAGATTCTGAAAACTTGTCTGCTAAGCAAAAATCTTAATACATGTAAGCACACACTGCAGTTTCACACATTTATTTTTTTTACAAGTCACATTTTAGCAAAAAATAAACAAATGATATTGTAAATGATAAAAGAGAGTTTGCTTAAAGTGTAAGAATGCATATTATTTGTTAGCATGAATTCACAGGCTAAATATTGGACAAATTGATCCAATGTGGCCAAAACTGGTGCATCTACCCTAAATGAAGTAATTTTATGTGTGCATTCTGAATAAAATCTATTAAAATCCTATTAAATGTAGCATGATAATATAAAATCGTATTAAATATGTTTGTTTATGTTAGTAGAAAAAAATTTGCTTCCTATTCTTTTTTATTTTGCACATTTGAAAATGTTGCAACTTGCAAAGTTACTTATGTAAATCTATCTTCACTTGTAATAAATCTTTTCTAAATTATTTTGAATGAATAGTTTACATAAATTGAATTAAAGTTACTTCAATGTGTACCTCAGATTTAAATCAGTAGCATTGAATGAAAATATCTTTCTTGGATCTCTTAATGTACATATGAAACTAAAAGAGTATTTATTTATTTTAACAACAAAATTAAATATATTCATAATGTTATTCATAACTTTTTTTAATCAATGAAAATATTACACTCATTTCAATTTACTTCATTTTAAATTAGTAGTTATTGATAACTCTTTATTAATTTTGGAATTCCTAATGAGTTTTTAATTTATGAAACTCTTCAGACAGCGGTATAAAATGAATTTATTTCCTGAAAAATAAAGGACATTTTAATATGGTTGTTATCTAAAAATGTACAGTTAATATAACTTTCCAAATCCCAAATGAATTTAATATCAAAATATTAATTTAAAATGTGTATCATACTATACTTACTATCACTGAAGATATGGGTCAGCTTTTGGAAGTCAACGAATGGAGTAATGAATGATGAAAAAAAGATAGTGTAAAATTTTTATGACAGCTGGATACACTCGCAGGCAGGACTTAATTTTGATTTTCTGTCTGCAAGTGTAACTTGCTAGAATGCTTTACTACTATGGTTTTCCACATCGCAACAATATATCCGGAGATTGGTGCAAAAGCTGTGCTTGCTGTTAGCCTAGACGTCATCTACACCACTCTTGCTGCTGCCCTGGTTTTATTTATTACAGTAAGTGTCACCAATGAACATGTAACAATAAGTTAATATTTTGATAATTAAGTTTATTTGGGATTTGAAAAGTTATTTTATTTCTACATTTTTTGAATAACTCTATTAAAAAATTTTTAATTTGTATTTCGTATATTTTTATTTTATACCTTTATCTGAAAAGTGTTACACATTAGGATGCATAAGGAATTCTAAAATTAGAGTTATTTGTAGCACCTAAATTAAAAGCGATTCTTATGTGTTTAATATTTTCATTTTTTTAATAAATAAGTACATGTAAAGTAAAGTGTGAATACTACAAGAAACTATTTTTCAAATTTTATCTTTTTTAACTTGCTATATCACCAAATAATAAATTTTATGTTAGCTTTTAGAAATCATCAGTTCATCTCAACATAATTAGTTTTTTATACATCTTATCAGCTTTTTAGGTGCTTTGAGAAAAATTATCCGGCTCCCCCACATACACCTTTCTCGTTGTTGCAAAGCTAAGTATATTTTGGGAAAAAAATTACTTCATTGGCATATTTTACTCAAGAACACAATATCTAAATGAAATATATTTAATATTTTTTAATTAAAAATCATCCAGTTAATACTTAGATACTTCAATATTGATTGATAACACAATGCCACTATTTTTATGATGCCCATACAAAAATGTATTATGTTCAATATTTCATGCTATTATTCTTATTAATTCTAAGAGTTATTGTTAAAAAAAATTTTAAATCACAGTAAATTTTATGAAAATGTATAAAGCATGGCAAATTCATTTAAATGTTGCTATTCTTTTTTTTTTTTTCTAAATATGTACTTTAAACATAATAATTGAAAGGCAGCCGTCAATTAATATATTCTTCTAAGATAATGTACTATTTATTTTACAAGTTGTTTCAATTCATTGATTAACAGTCCTCAGTTTAGCATACATTTAGTTTATTTTTACAGCCATTACCAAGTTTCATTCATTTTATCTGTAAGTGTATAGTAGTGTAAAATAATACAAATTTGTTCATGCTTGATCAGGATTCCCTTTCCCCCCATCTGTCCTGAAAGCACTCCTACAGCAATATGAACAAAATTGGCCGATGGCTAATAAAATTCCGCTTCATATTTTTAATTTTTTATGTGAATAAATCATATACCTGAATTTTTTTTTCTGGGAAAATAAAATCTACAGATTAGAGGCCTGCCGGGCCGAAATTTCCAGGCCCGGGCCGACTCATAGAAAAAAAAAATTTGGCTTGGCCCGATAAAAAAAATAAAAATTTCGGCCCAAGCCCAGCCAGATAAAAAACCTAAAAGTTCGGCCCGGCCCAAGTGAATTTCTACAAAACATTGATTTTTACGTCGATTTGGTTAAAAATTTGTCTCATACGAGGAACTCTTATCAGAAATATTTATCTTAACTTTTTTTTTCATGTTTATAATCTTAATTTTTATAGAAGTGCCGCAGGCTGCAATGTTTATTTTTTTTTAAGGAATCTCTACTTCTTATATGTAAATGTTTCAGTTATCATTAATACTGTTATTCCATGTATGTTAAAAATCAGAAAAATGAAATGCAGCAAAATCGTTTAAGGTGGAATTGCAAGGGAAAAAAATGCGTTATGACAAGTTCCCTTCTTAGTAAGTGTATTATATATTCTTTTCTTACATATTAGTATATCAAATTTGCATGGATCAACATGTTTTTCAGTTTAAAAGAGAGTTCCGTCATATGCAGGCTCTTTTTCACACATTTTACTAGATTTTAATTTAACTATACTTTAATAAGCGTAGAAATATACTACTCTTTCAAAAGAATAAATTTTAATGTTTAAGTGTAGAATAATGGCGATTTAAAAATGCATGCATTTTTTGGGCCAGGTCTAATTTTACTGACCTTTGAATGGACCAGGCCATGCTGAAACAATGAGTTTGGGCTGGGTCAAAAATAGAACTGAAAATTTTAAGCTGTGAAGGCTAGGAATGAAACCAGTCCCGGCTCTGTACAGAAAAAATAAGTCAGGCCCGGCCCGAGCCTTCAGAAAAAAGTATGGACCGGGATCAGGCTTCGGGCCGGCCCGTGCAGATCTTTACTACAGGTGAGGGATTTTTTTTTATTGTATTTAATTAATAAAAATATTCAAAATCTGCATAAGCGATCACAAATTTAAAATAATGCTGCAAGAAAAAAATTGAAAATTTCTTTTTATAAGAAATTAATAATTTTTGGTAGCAATATTTTCACTATTGAATGAAAGAAACAGCATTCTGTCACCACAGGATATTAGTTGAATGAATTGCTTTAACTATTAAGGTTTAGTGAACAGTTAAAAAAAAAAAAAAAATTATATATATATTTATTTCGAATAGTAAGAAGAATTTTATTTTGTATATAATTAAATTAGTTAAATATTTTTATTTTCATCATCATCACAGTAATTTAAAAAATGAAAGCTTTATAAATCATAATGATAAATTAAAAAAATATATTTATTTATTTTACATAAAATTTATATTAGAATAAAACTTTTCTAGACACAAAAAAACAAACAATAAATAATGATATTATACATAGTAGTAGTTAAATAAGAATAAAAAATTAAATGAATTTTACACAGAAAAAAAAATATTAAGTTGCATTAATGGTTTAATAAAAGCATGTACTAGCATCATATTAAAAAGTAATTTTTTCTATGAAGTTGTGTCTAAAGGAATGACTAAACAAATGTAAAAATATCAAAGTGCTGAACCACTGAGTGCAAAGCAAGATTGTAAATAAATAAAAACCACATTGGCTGTGATTTAAATGTCCTTAGTATTTGATATATAAGCTTTCTTGCTTTCTATTGGCTTATCATTCATTGAAATCATTTGTAATCGATGTGCTTTTTAGCATTTTTCAAACAGGAGTAACTACTTGCAAGCATTACAAATGCATGACTATTTTCAGATCTATTGCAAGTATGTCGTCATCCTATTGCAAGTCGTTTTGTTTGCATGTAACCTTTGGTGTAGCTTCTTTAAAAATGATCTGATTCTCTTACAATTTTCTTTAACATAATTCTTAAGTTCTCTGGAAACTTTATGAACTACTAAAAAATTTTCTTATACCCAACTACATTCCGTTTAAGATCCTGGGATCAGGTACAAGCCCCCGTGAAGTTTTTAGGTACATTTCATAAGAAATACTACCTATTGCAATCTCCCTTATGTTAGAATTTCTGAAAAAATTTTGCAGATCTATGCCGATCATGACCCCTAAAACTCAAAACCACCCCCAGTTCAGAACTTTATATATATGTATATATATATAATTTTTATTAAAAAAAGATGATGAATTGTAATATTATATAATATATATAACTTTTTTATGGACACCATAACTTCTATAATTCTGCACAAATCTTTTTCAAACTGACACATAAAATCAAGGGCTGGAAAATCTCGTTAATAGACAAGTGGGTGGAAATAGGGAGGAGTTTTGTGAAAACCAAAAACACCCATAACTTCTTAATTATAATAAAGTCAAGGATCCATAATTCGCATTACTTAATGAATGTAAACAAATTTACAAATTCTTGATCCAAAAATGACTTTTTAAAAGAAATATCTGAAAAATTTAAATATATAAAAGTTAATATAATAAATTTTTTAATGCAAGAATTTGAAAAATGCATTTTTTGATTATAGCATATTAAATTAATTATTATATTTCATGTTTTTCTTTTCATATTATACTGAATATGGAATTAAAACAGTGTCCAGAAATAAGAAAATGATATATAATCCATAATCCACAATATTCCATAATCTGCACAACCTTTGGTCCCAACTTGTGCGGATTAAAGAACTTTGCCTGTATATGTCAAATCAGTTTAAGTTATTATTACTTTTAGGAAAAGTGCCGAAAACTTAGATATCACAGATTTTTGGTAAAGTTAAAATTGCGCTCAAGAAGTGAAAAAATGGGGTTTTAGTGAGATAAAATTCATAACTTTGCCAATTCTTAAGATATCAAATTCACTTAAACTTATTATAAATCTTCTTAATATTATCTACAACTTTTATATTGACAAGTTTTTGATAGGATCAATTCTTAATGAAAAAAAAATGGGGGGGGGGGGGGGGTTGAAGAAGGAAAAAAGTCCTTCCGGCCAGTGCCGGGAGGAAGAGGTAGCTTTCATATTCCTTATTTTAAAAAAGCCAACTTATATTATTCAAACACACGAAGCTCAATTAAGTGGAAACCGAATGTAGGAGATTCAATACTAATTTTTATCAATACTAAATCATTATGAATGAGAATTTCGCAAAATTAGTCAGCTTTATCCAAGCTGCTTTTATTTAAAGTAACTTATATTTCGCTGCCAAATTCGGCGATTTCTTAAAGTGCCTGCCATTTAAAGACAACATGGTGGATGAGGCTAACCAGTGAACTTGGTCGAGACCTTAGTAATTGCTGTGCACATGCTCACTCACATCGGAATCGGTTGATACATACGAGTGCTGTCGCAGGCAAAAAATCAGATTTTTCAAAATGTCACCCACGTTGGAAATTGAAACTGTTATATCTGAGCCATTTTTTAAGATAAAGACAAACAAAAAATGCTCCTGAATCCTTATATCAAGGTCAAATACTTAAGAAAGAAACCTTTTTCAATTTCTAATTTTTTGCACCTCACTTTAAATATATATATTTTTTAATTTAATGGCCGCCATTTTGAAACAAGATGGCTGATGAAGCTGGCCAGCGAACTTGGTCGAGATATTGATGTATACTATCCACATGCCTTCTTCCATCGAAATAGGCGAATACGTGTGGTATCGCGAGACAAATACAAGATCGTTTCAAAGTGTTAGCCATGATAGAAATTCAAAGTGATATAATTCAACCACTTTTTAAGATATAAACAAAAGAACAAATTTTCAGAAACAAAAACTGCTCCAGAATCTTTGTATCAAGGCCAAACACATAAAAAAAAATCTCTTTCATTTTCCAATTTTTTAATACCTCATTTTAAATTTTAAATTACATTTTTTTTTAAAAATGGCAACCCTTTTGAAACAAGATGGCGAATGAAGTTGGCCAACAAACTCGGTCGAAATATTGATATGTACTATGTACGGACCAAGTTACATCCAAATCGGTTCATAAATACGCCTGTTATCGCATGACAAAAATCAGGGCGTTTCAAAATGTCAGCCACGCTAGAAATTCAAAATGCTATAACTCAGCCATTTTTTAAGATATAGACGAAACAAAAACTGCTCCCGAATCTTTTTATCGAGGTCAAACACATAAGAAAAAAATATTTTTTCACTTTTCAATTTTTTGGTACCACATTTCAAATTTAAATTTTTCTTAAAATTTTAAATGGCCGCCATTTTTAAACAAAATGGCGGATGAAGCTGGCCAACGAACTCGGTCGAGACACTGGCCTGTACTATGTATAAACGAAGTTACATCCAAATCGGTTCATAAATACGCCTTTTATCGCGTGACAAAATTCAGGACGTTTCAAAATGTCAGCTTTGCTAGAAATTCAAAATGCTATAACTCAGCCATTTTTTAAGATATAGGCAATTTTTCAAATATAGGCTTTCAGATATAGGCTTTTCCAATTTTTTGGTATCTCATTTTAAATTTTAAATTTTTTAAATATTTTACATGGCCGCCATTTTGAAACAAGATGGCGGATGAAGCTGGCCAACGAACTCGGTCGAGACATTTGTATGTACTATGTACAAACCAAGGTACATGCAAATCGGTTCATAAATACGCCTGTTATCACGTGACAAAAATCAGGACGTTTCAAAATGTCAGCCACGCTAGAAATTCAAAATACTATAACTCAGCCATTTTTTAAGATATAGACGAAACAAAAACTGCTCCCGAATCTTTTTATCGAGGTCAAACACATAAGAAAAAAATATTTTTTCACTTTTCAATTTTTTGGTACCACATTTCAAATTTAAATTTTTCTTAAAATTTTAAATGGCCGCCATTTTTAAACAAAATGGCGGATGAAGCTGGCCAACGAACTCGGTCGAGACACTGGCCTGTACTATGTATAAACGAAGTTACATCCAAATCGGTTCATAAATACGCCTTTTATCGCGTGACAAAATTCAGGACGTTTCAAAATGTCAGCTTCGCTAGAAATTCAAAATGCTATAACTCAGCCATTTTTTAAGATATAGGCGAAACAAAAACTGCTACGGAGTCTTTGTATAAAGGTCAAATACATAAGAAAAAAATATTTTTCCATTTTCAATTTTTTGGTACCACATTTAAAATTTTTTTTAAATGGCCGCCATTTTGAAACAAAATGGCGGATGAAGCTGGCCAACGAACTCAGTCGAGACATTGGTATGTACTATGTACACACCGAATTACATCCAAATCGGTTCATAAATACGAGAGTTACAGTGTGACATAGGTCAGATATATATATATTGATATATATATATATATAGATATATATATATCAATTTTGAACGGAGGGTGGTTTTGGGGTCTGGGGGTCATGATCGATGAAAATATACCAAAATTTTTTTAAATCGCTTTCCTCCGAACGGCTGCAATATGTAGCTTTTTGTAAAAAAAAGTTACCTAAAATGCATAATGTTGTCAATTCGCAGGATATCCAATCCACTTAAGTTTATTATACATCCACTCAATATTATCTATAGCTTTCATATTGACAGGTGTTTGATAGGACCAACTTTTACAGCAAAAACAGATTAAACAAAAATGAGGGTTAACGAAAAAATTATCGTGTTAAGGGTGCAAATCCAAATGGCTTATTTTCTGACTCATTTTTAAATTTATTTTTGCTCTCAAACGCATCCAATTGGCAGGTTCTCTTATTCAGAAACTATACAATGTGCTTTATTGGTTGATTTTTTGATAAAGGCAGAATATATTTCAAAAAATGCTGTCAAAGTGGGCATTTTGAACCAAATTTCCTGAAGCTGGAAATGAAAAAAATGGCCGTACTGAGAAAATAATTGTTTGTAAATGAAGTTCTAATTAAGTGAATGAAAAATAAAAACACAGATTGCTTATAAATCTCTTAAAAAAAATCACGTCTTCATTAGTTATTCCTTTCAAATAAAATAAAAGTAATAATAATAATTAAAAAAAAGACATGCTTTCATTAACATTCACAAAAATGTACAAAATATATAGATATATACGAGTATATATATTTTTTTCGGTACAGATGTCATATTCGCCCCATATTGGTGCGATTTTTTTCGGTTGCCAATTTGGCGAAAACATCAACAACATAATCCGGGTTACCACATCAAACAAAATAGCGACACTTTGACGCAAGT
This sequence comes from Maratus speciosus, assembly GCA_963932465.1. NCBI lineage: Eukaryota > Metazoa > Arthropoda > Arachnida > Araneae > Salticidae > Maratus > Maratus speciosus. Next base: position 6,234,542 of record OZ010790.1, on the reverse strand, counting down.
TAAGTACATGTTGCCTATATGATATTGGCGACAGAAAAAAAATCGCGCGAATATGACATCTGTTCCATTTTTTCAAATATATATATATACACTGAAATACAATTTAACTTTTCAATAATTAAAATTTTTTGTGATATTATATAAATAAATTTGGCACCCCCATTTTAATTTTTTTTTTCCCTTGGACACGAGACAATAAAACAATTTCCTTTCTAGCCAAAAATTATTTTCTACCCTTTAGTGCATTTAAATATATATATATTCTACATTTTTATAAATGTTAACAAAAGCATTTTTTTAAAAATTTACTTTATTTCTAATTTCCTAGTCATACAGCTGTTTTTTAGTCTTATTTTACATTTATTTTATTCTTAAATTTTTAGTCTTCCAGTACTTTATCGAAAATTTAATATTTAAACTTTTTGTAAAGACATACATTTTCGTATATTGCAATTTAAATTCTGACCTATAGATTTTGAAAAAAAAAAAAAACCTTAAATGCATACAATTTAAATTAAATTACAGTGAGGTTAATTATGAAAAATTAAGGCTTTTCAATGGGAATTTCGCCAAATTAGCCAGCTATCGGCTTCATTTATGCAACTTACTTTTGTCACCAAATTTGGCGATATTTTGGAAAGTTGGTCAAAATTGGCACTATTGTGGTAACCCTGCTATTAGTACTTGTCAACAATTACTCATTGTTGAAGCTGATATCGATGTCTCCATAGGAAGGATCACATGGCCGCGATCAATGAGACGGTCCAACTAGGATTGTGAGGGACATGCAGAGACTTGGATTTTATATAAATAGATATGTATGTATTAATTACTTAAAAAATTCTTTTTTGGACATTTTCGTTTTCGGGTGAAAGTAGGAAGATTATCTAAATTTGGTTTCTGTTTCAGCTGATCCTTACTTTTAACAATGTGAAGAAATTCTGTTATTGTGATTGCTATATTATTGCATTTTTATTTATTTTATCTGTAAGGCACTCATGCTTAATAATGGCAAAGCCAGGTAGTTCTGCTAGTTTGTTTATAGAATGACAGAGCTTATCCGTAAATTTGAAGATTGCATGCTTGCACAGTAAATCCTTGCCTATGATTTTTTCCTATGAGGGTTCTTCTGTAGCCACTGAAAATGTTTTCAGATTAGGCATTGGGTTGGTGTGATTCTTTTGGATTTTTGACATTTCAACTAGAAACCAAGTTCATCTGGTTTCTTTGCTTCACAATAGGAATTCGTACTTCAATGAAGATAGCTACATTTTCAATTATTAAAGGACAGTTTAAAAGATGAAAATTCAATTCTTCACTTTTCTTATAATAATTTCAGAGCAATTGTCCAGGAAAGATACTCTAGTGCACGGCCACTTTTCAGTGAGAAGGGCTCTGTTCACCAGAGATGTCCACCTAGTTATTGCTCCAAATTTTCAAAGAAATCCCAATTTAACTAGCAGGTTCAAGTTTCTAGATTTTATATGCATCTTCGGACAGGTGTCTCTCATGAAAAGTCTTGTTTATATTTTTTTAAATCACTTTTTGGTATATGATTTAATTGCAAGAAAATCTCACAGAATTTTGATGTCCAAATAGGGGTGGAGGGATCAATAAAAAGCATAAGATTTTAGATGAAATATAAAGATGTGCAAGGTGAGTCACAAACAGCTTCTTGCTGTTGCTGTGGGACAGCTATTGGTACTTTCACGAATGCTTTTTCCATTTGTGTTCCTACAGCTTTTTCAAGATTTTATGGTAAAAGTCACGTAATGTGCACTGTTCAATTACTGTAGAAGGGTACACAAATTAGTCAAGATATTCACCACCCCAGTCTCCTGCATTGCCAGAACTAAAATTCCTAACCCAACATAACCCGCACATTTAAAAGTGAGATAAATTCAGAAATGTCATTTAGAGTAGAATAACAGCCTCCCTACACCCCTCTCTCTGGGTTTCAGACTTTCTTTTATCATTACCTGTTTCGTTACTTTTTTTTTTTTTATAATTTGAATGTTTTTATTTATTTTTACCAACATATTGGTGCCTAATTTTTGAAAATGATTCTCAATATCCTGCTGTATTTTATAGGCACTTCAGAGAACCAATAAGGTTTTTTGAAGTGCCTATATTGGAGTATACTCTGGAATCCTAATTTATTTTGCTACCCCCCCCCCCAAAAAAAATAATAATAAAAAAAAAATAAATAAAAGGTTTATTCTTCCAGATGGAGATTTTTTTGCTGCTCTAATTTTGCATTTAAAGGTTAAACAAGTTGGAAATTAAATTGTATGCCAAACTTGGCAAATGAGATGCATTCGTACTATAACTAATTTTATAAATATTTAGATCTTGGTGCAATAACTTTTGCACCCTTATGCAAAAATACATGAATACAAAATTTATTATGATTATATATGTTAAATTCAGCCATACAGAAATAACAGGACTCCATCTTTAACAGGACGTAATTACCATGGCAACCTAGAATCATTACCTATCATGGGATATCATCGAATTAATTACATATATATCGGATTTAATAGAATAATCACCATGGCACCTAAAAATAGCTTGGATTGAGTACACTGTATGCATTGCATTCCTTCCTTATCTAATGAGCATAACTTAAAAATAAAAACTATTAAACATAAGATTAAGTAAGATAATCCAACATTTTAAAGATTTTCCTTTGAAAAATTTCAACTTGGCAAAATTATCAGAATATTCTTTTTGGATACCATAAAATCTCAATTGAACCCCCCCCCCCCTCCTCGAAAGTAAGACCCCACCTACTTTTAAGTAGTTTTGATGATCTTTTCCATTCCCAAATATACTCCCCCACCGCCTTTTTCTGGAAAAAATTGATTTAAAAATCAAAGGGAGATAATTTTGAATCTTTTGACATTTTTGATGGATTTCCATATGCTTTTTCATAATCTTAAGGGAAATCTCTCCCCCCCACATGAAATGTTTGCTTTCCTTCTTTGTCCTCCTTCCTCAGCTCAAAAAGGTTAAAATCTTAATTCTTTTGTTGCTTGCTAGTAACAATAAGTAAATAATAGTAAATGTAACAAATTTAGTAACAATAAATAAATGTTTTTTCATTCAGAATTATCTGATTTGCTTCAAATTTGGTATACCAGTTTATTATGTTAAGGAGCTTTCTGATTTCATTTGGATGTTCATTGCAGGGTGTCTACAGAAATTCTAAAAAAAAGTTCCCTGATTTTTCCATGATTTCCCTGACTATTTTTATCAAACTTCCCTGATTTCCATTATTAACAATACACATACAGTATTTTTTCATGTATGCCAATTCTTCGTACAACTCAGGTTATGCTAATGTATCATTTAATTAAAAATGTGTAAATTGCCTTCAATATAAGTGCTATGTACAGAAAATCAGGACATCTGATCACCTTAATTTACGTTAAATATCAAAAACTTATACCATGTGCATCTTTTAAAAAATATTGGGAAAGATTAATCAGCATGTGAAAAAATATGGTACATAAAATAGACGAATAAGTCTCATTGGCAAGGTGAAAATGCAAATATTTTCACAATATAGACAAATTTCCCTGATTTTCCAGTATTTTTACAAAGTTCCTTGATTTTTCCAGAGTGATAACTGATAAACCTCCATGATTCCCTGATTTCCAGATTCTGTAGACACCCTGCATTGGTTAAGTATAAAGGGGGGAAACGGGAACTAATCCCCCTTCGTTTATTTTTTGAGGGGGGATTATTCTTTGAAATAAGAGTATAATATACAGTTAGTGTGAATAGCCCGTGAGCTCAATGCCATCAGTTTAACTGGGCACTTTTATTTTTTTCTCTCTAGAGTGGCACAACCAGGATCTTCACCATCACCCTCACCTGGGAAGGATTTTGAATCTTTATTACTCATAAATTTAGAAAAAAAATCATTGCTTTATATGATTATAAATTAGATTTTAGTAAATTTGTAGCATCTAAAAACCAACGCAATAAAAAGCATAAGCAACCATTGTAAATTTAACATTCAGATGACCAAAGTCGTTTGTTTTAGGTCGATTTTATGCCAGCCATCAGGCTCGGGCTTACTCTTTTTTAAACTGTAAAATTTCATTTACTCTCGCATGAAAAAAGTAAAAGAATATTTCTTTAAATATGAGAAGTGATCACATACTTATTAGTAGCAAATTTATCAAAATATATCAAATAAAATATATCAAAATATATTGTGTTGTTAATGCTTTTTAAACTGTGATTTTAAAACTTGCTTATTGTAATAATAGCAATTTTTCCATTAAAAAGCTCTTAATTTAAAGTTAAACTAATGTATAAATTTAGTGTTCTAGAGAGTTGCAATTTTTTTTTCATTGTGGGAATGAAGGTGCTTTTTAAGTCAGATCTATTAAAATCCCACATCTTTCATCTTGGATTTTTTTTTCTTGGCATGAATTAAAAATTGTTTTTAATTAATAGTTATAATTATTATATTCCAGTTTTATTTCATTATTATATTAATCTTTTAACAATATTTAACCATTGGTGACATTTACTACTTGGCGAAAAAGAAGTTACATGCAAGAAAAAAATCCAAGATGGTGGATGCAGGATTATAATACATCTGTTCCAAAAATTCATTTAAGGATACTTTAATAGGTTTTATTACAAGAAAGAAAAGAAAAAAAGGCCAGCTTTTAAAATGTTTAACATTTCAGTTTCAGAACTTTGAGAGTAGCTTCCCCTTAATTTAACACATGTATTTGTAATATACCATGTTTCAGTTGAAATGATTTTTTAGTTGTATTTTTTAAACTACCAGTACAGCTAATTTGGGATTAATATTAACTCTGATTTGTTTCTTATTGCTACAAAATCAAAAATAGGAGGAAGGGGAAAAGTTTACAAGATTTTAAAGTTTGTATGCTATGGTTTAAAAAAGAGTGGGATAAAATAAAAACTTTGAGAAGGATCAAACACACACATATATATATACACAAAACCACGAGTTAACAAGAAATTATTACTGGTTAATAAACGTTTTATAACACAGAAATTAGTGAAAGTTATTGCTAAAAATTTTAAAGAAAACATTGAGTAAACAATGGGATTTTAAGCAACCTATATTTTATAAATGTTTATACATAAAAAAGTTGAATGTTTTAAAAAATTAGGCTTAAAATAAGTTAAACAAAATTCTTAATACAATTTCAGTTATTTACCTTTGAAAAGCTGAAATTGCTGAGCAACTGTCATTTAAAAAAAGATATAATGAAATAAAACAGCAATACATTATTAAAATTCTTATTTTAAATAAATAAATACAATTTCTTTTTTAATTCTTTAAAATAAATGCTTATAAATCAACTAGCAAATGAGAACATTTTGAAATCTATAAATGTAAACAAACATTGTTTACATAGAGCAGCGCCCTCTGGTGCTATTTTAAACCAAATGATACAAGCGCCATCTATTAGTGAAATAACGAAACATAGTTAGGATAGTTTTAAAATTGGTGTTTTGATGTTATATTACTTAAAAGTTTTACAATTTTTACAGTAAAAGAAATTCGAACTCACAAATACAAAAAATAGACTAACTAGTAAAAACGCATTAGGAAAAAAAAGCTATATACAAAAATATTTTTAACAGCCTTATATTATCTGTATAATAAATATAATATAAAAAGGTAATATATTTCACTATTTTCAAACAAAACACCAAAGATAAAAAATGAGACTATCATTTTAAAAAAATCTCTAAAATATAAATATTATTTATAATACAGTTTTAAAGAGCTTTAAATAAAGTTTGGTTAATATTGCATATCTATGTTCTGTAATATGTAGTCAAATTTCTAAATAGCAGAAACTACAGGATCACTGAATAATGTCTTGTATCAGATTGGGTTGCCCCTAATTTTCTTTTTATTAAGGTTGTGGTGACTGTAATTTTTTTGTTGTGCATCGGGGTCGCTCTAGAATGTTTTTTGCAGATCAGATTCAGCAAGTCAGAATGTTTGGATTTTAACAAATAAATTAATGAAAATAAGCAGAACTATACACCAGATGAATTCAGTTTATAGTATTAAGTTTTTAAAATGTTTGTAACAATTAATTTGTTAATTTTATTCATATATATTACTAGTTACTTTTTAATTGTAAAAAAATGTATTTTCCAATTTTAAACAAATGATTAAGTGGATCTTTTGAAGCATTAATCAAATGGTACTAATATATTTGATTTAAGAAAAAAAATCTTACATGTTTTTTCTAATTATTCCCATTAACAACACATCTTTTCTATGTAATGTTGGGAAAACTTTAAAAATCTACTTTATCTGAAGATTTTATTGATGCTTTTCCATGGGATGTTTGCAAAAAATACACCCTTAAAATAAAGTTTTCAAAACCTTAGACTCTCAGTTGCATAAATTAAATCTGCCAAAAAGACTTCTATAAATTTTTATTAGCATTTTAAGTTTCTGCTTCTTTTTTATACTAAAATTATGCATAATCATTCAATACCTTGGTGGTACTGCAATAAGTCTTTCAATGGGTTGGATAAACCGATTTTACCCCCAAAACAACCTGACCCTCGGTCAAGTGATATTGCAGCGATATTTTCTCATTCCGTGTTGGGTTGAATTTAATTTTTTTCGGTTTCAGGTCAGTTTCAGTTTAAATTCTTGCAGGTGGTGTTCGGTTGAACCTATTTTCAAAAGAAAGACCAAAATATTTTTTCAGGTAAAAAATTTATACGTAATAAAACCTCTATAATGGACATTAACCAATCTGCATTTAGTGAACACTTTTCAATTCTAAACACTCATATCAAGTAACAAATACCTCCAAATAGTAAACTGATTCAATTGTAGAAAGTGTTGCCAAGTGTCGCGGGTAAATCAGGACTCCAAATGCTCTGGATGTCACTAATTACTTACTGTTTATTTAGCTATCTTTAATTGCAGATAATTCTACCATTATATAATATGAAAAATACTTTAAAATTCTGATGTCCAGAGCATTTGGACCCCCGATTTACGCAGGAGACCTAGCAACACTAACTATAGAACACTGTGTGAATGGGTTATATCCAGGTTGAACCAAAAAATATATTTGAATTTAACCTGCACCTGAAAAGAAAAAAACAAAATCTTTTTTTTCAATATGCAACCTGACACAAACATGATGCACATCAACCTTAATCTGAATTTAAATAAAAGTAATAGTTCATTTAAAGATCATTAAAGGAAACTTTTTTTTTAAGTTAAATAAATTAGTAGCAATACTTTAATGCTTCAGCCATTTTGCATAATCTGTCATGTCATTTAGAGTTTTAAAATATCCCCCTTAATAATTAATAAAACATGTACTAATATACGAAGAAAATTAAGGCATTAATTATAGCAAACACAAATTCAAGACAATAAACTCAATTGATTTGAAACATAGTTCTGCTTATTTTAATTTTTTCTTCTTCTGAAAATCCCAATGACTCGACTTGCAAAAACCTAAATCGAACATGCAAGAAACACTCTAGATTGAACCACACTCACAGCAAAAAAAATTAGTCTACCCCCCTCTTCCCATCAAAAAAAGAAATAGGGACAATTCAATCCATGCATGGAATTATTCAACGATCCCATAGTTTCCATTATTCAGAAATCTGACTACATTTAAATATCACTCACCCGCAAGGAAAATAACACACATCGCAAAAATTCATTTTGCATTTTATTCAACTAATAGGCCTGTTATAGCTGCGTCTTGCTACACAAAAAGTTTCATAAGTGTAGTTGTACGGAAAATCACTTTATTACGCTATATGTCCATTTGTGACCACAGAAGAGGGGTGGATTGTGTGGGGAGGTAAAATGACCCAACTCTCCAAACCTCATTCTATGTCTTCATTCTTAAAGATTTTATGCATGTTTTTATTCCTGTACGCAGAGCTAAGTGCTATAATTTGATTTTAGAGTAAAATCATGCAAGTTTTCTCCCCCCCCCCCCCCTTTTGCCTCTCCTGTGAAATTTACTTTTGTCGAGATGTGTCACTTTTCTTCCAGGTGAGCGATATGTCCATTTTTCAATATAAAATTGGTATTAGATATAATTGTAACTACTTTTTATAATTGCATTAACAGATGAATTAATTTCCTTTCATTTGGGGTTCTTCATTTCAGTTTCAGATCATGTTACGGGCATGCGTAAATCATTTTGTCAGGTTCAGATTGGGTTGACTTCAAATGGAATTTTCAGGTTCTGGTCGGGTACAACATGTCATTTCGACGAAATCGCTGATCATTTTCTGTTTGTCAAAACAGCATAGGTTTATTGCAAAAAGCGTGAAAAAAAAACAGGCTGATTGAGAAACAAACAGAATTTGCAATTTTTTGTAATTTCTGTAATTACTAACTAATAATTACTTTATTAATTAAAACATAAATATATAGATTATGTTGGCAATTAGAGATTCTATTGATCAGGGTTCGTACACATTTCTTTAAATAAAAGTCAAGGACTTTTAAGGACCAAAACCAAAAAAATGTAAGGACCTGTAAAATTAAATAAACTAATAAATTGTAATATGCATTTTTTAATGAAGAGTTTCATTTTTGTAAATACAAGTTTCAAACCCTCAAATGGCCAGGAAGGAGTTAATTTCAGCATGTCGCATGGCAATAGAAATTTAGAAAATTTTAAAATAACAAATACAGCAGAAGAAAAAACTAGTCGGATGTGCCAATCTCAAAACTTTCTTCTATTTCTATATTAATACTTCAAAATTCACTATCAGAGTGCAAAAATTAAATGACAATCTATGCCCATCATGAGGATTCTAAAGATATGAAATTCTGTGCATTAGTTCTTGAGATATGACTATTGCTAAATTCGTGTAAATCCTGCAAAGTGCAGCACCACCTGTTGGGAGATTTACACCAAAACCTAATCAGCAACAACTTATGTCAATGTCTAACTGAATCCGAAGTTTGAAGAAAATCTGTGCAATACTTTTACAGATGTCATTGTGAAAATCTTGAAACATTCAGTATAGCAGTGCCACCTGTTGGCAATTTTCAGCAAAACATAATCAGCACCAATATTTATCAAGGTATACCTGAATCTGAAGTTTGAGGAAAATTCATGCATTAGGTCTTAAGGTAAGCGCTATTGCGAAAATCATAAAAAAGGCAGCATAGTAGTGCACCACCTGTCAGGTGATTTACACCAAAATGTAATCAAGCTCTTTTAAGGACTTATTGCAGATTTTGCATGAAAATAAGTACTTTTAAGCACTAAAAATTCTACTTGAAAAATGTAAGCACTTTTAAGGACTTTCAAGGACCGTACGAACCCTGTTGATTTAGAAGCCTAAAATACTTGGTAGTTAACCAGTATTTTAATGTAGGGAAAAAAATCATAAAAATATCATTTAAATTTTAAAATATCTCATTTTTACAAAAAAAAAATCAGGTTTTTTTCACACCTTACGATTCAGAAATAGTGTTAACACAAAAAAGGGATAGTTCGCAGCTATGCATTTTTATGAAAAAATGAATGAAATTTACAGAAATTAATATTTATATGGTGAAGAATGGAACAATGTTTTTCAATTTCCCATTAAAAGATGCATATCTTAAACTATAATCGATTCCTTCTGCATAACATTCTTTTGTGGCAAGTCCCTGAAAATCAGATTAAATTTGACACCATTATTGGAAAGATAGGATGCTTTTATAGAAAAAAGGGAAACACTGCTCTATGGCTTTCTATCAGAATAACAATACATGGCAATTATATCTACTTACAAATAAAAGTGACTTTGTAAATGTGTAGAGAAGAGCCTTAGTGTACATGATACAAAATAAATAGAAAAACAACTAACGTGATTTTTATACTCATACGCAATAGAAGGCAAAAAACCTCAAACAAACAAAACATGAAGCTGATGCTCGTTGGCTTAAAGTAGAAAATATCCTTTTCAGGTTAGATATCTTAAAACAGCCAATTAAAAATTATCCTACTGTCACAAAAGAAAATCGAACTGAAAGCAAATTATTGTTCAGTCTCTTGAGTGGTGCCGACATAAATTTGTAAATAATCACTAGAATAGAAAAACACAGTTTTATTTTCCCTTCATTCTGATCAAAATAGCATGAAAATGATTTGAAATAGAATTGCAATATGTAATTTTGAAGGGGGAAAGTTTTTATATATATATATATATATATAAATAAATGAAATTTTGAATATAAGACAGACAGATTGAGCTCAAGTCAATTCAAGCCCAAAAATTATGTCCGTTTTATCTCCATCTTCTACGTGTGCGACACATAATGTCACATATAAGTATTTATAAAAGAATGCAAAAGCTTGGAGATAGGAAGGAAAGGAAAGGGTAATTTAGGCTTCGGTCTTTCTGAAGTGCTACTGCACTGGGCACCAGGGCCCTGTATTTATGAGCTCCAATGTATTCTAACCAATATTTAAATATTCACCTACTAAAAACAGAGAAGTACCGGAGCTGGACTCCGGCACAAATTAAGCCCTGATCTCAACAAAAGAAAATTTTGCAGAAGAAGAAAAAGAAAATTTGCATGATTTTACTGCAACATGAAGTTACAGCTCTTACTTCTGCATGCAAAAGTAAAACCATGCATATAAGCATAAAACCACTAAGGATGAAGATGTAGATGATGTGCGAAGGATTATGTAATTTTACCTCCGCACACAATCCACCCCCTTCTGCAATCACAAATGGACATTGAGCATAATAAAACGATTTTCTGTAAAACTACAAAGTTTAGTTTTAAAAGGTGTAAATATATGATACCAGTTTTCCATATCTAAACCTCTAAGGGGTTGTTAGAGAATTGAAATAAAAAAAGCACTATACTTAGCATTATAATAAACTTATTTAATTTTGTTAACTATTAATGGAAATATAATACATAAACTATATTATATTTAGATAACTTTTTGTCATAAAATTACTCTAGAAAAAGTAATGCATTATACACCTTATTTATATATAAGAAGTAATTGACGTTTACAATTACACTAGACATTAAAAAAAAGATAATTGGGTTTATTAAAAATATAATGTTTACCTGATCGTTATTCAAGTGAAGTTCCGCGATTTGTTTTTGGATAATCCATAAATGAAATTTTATTGCCAGTTGTTCAAATTGAGTTTGGCCTGCAGGCATACGCTTTTAAAGCAGAAGAATATAATTACACTTCCTGCTTCTAAAAGTAACACCAGCTGGCCGGTTATATCAGAAACTGAATTAGAATAAAATATCCATCTTTATTTTTACTGGCTAGATAAACAATAATTCTATTCCTCTAACACGTAACAGTTACATATTTCAAAATTACAAAACTTTAAATAACTGCACACTGAATGAGGACTCTTCTTTTACTTAGAATATAATAATGGATTTAAAAAGTTTTAATTACAGAATCAAAATATCTAAATAATGGACGACAACAAATAAATTTCAAATTTAAGCAGATAACTCTGCTTCGTCGAGAGAAAGTGTAAACATTGCGGCTCCGCTCCGTAAACATTTTTAGCGCATGCTCAATGAATGAGATTCGCTTAGATTTTTTGATAGAAATGGTCTGTCTTACGGGCCAATCAGAGAAGACTTGCGTTTTGTGGACGGCCAGAGTCTAGTCGCCTGTGTATTTATTGGCGGTGTTTAGCATAGCCACAGATTGGAGTGTTAGTTATTAATGATTGTTTGTTAAAAATACCGCAAAAAAATTCTTTTATGCAGCAGCATATACTTAATATATTATAATCTAAATTCAAAATGTTGTTCTGTATGCGAGAAAATTCCCTAAGTTTTCAAATTTTCAGTTAAAATGTATGCACTCAACCTGGGTGAAGGCTAAAGTCGTCTGCTAGCGGTGTTTGCGCCTGCGCATACTGGTATTCTGCCGGTGCAGTAACTAGAATAACAGATTATCATACCGCCAGCTCTGGCGTCTGACGTCACCTGAATAGAGTCCATTACTAAAATATTCCAAAAAAAAGTTCAGATAATAAAATTTGAATTAATATTGCAAACAAAAAACGGTACTTTTCCGTTATACGGACACCATTGTAAGTTGGAAATTATCGGGAAACGTATTATCAGACTGTACAGTATAAAGTCTAAAGTTCGGACACCCAAAGTTCGGAATTCTCCAAAGTTCGGACTTTCCAGCGGCAGTAGTTATTCAAGAAAGGAGGGGGGGGGGGGATCAAAATTGTTGAAACAAACAAAGAAAAAAAAAGGTCTAAAAGACTCTTTTTTCAGATCAAACAAGCTTTTTTACTGAATCTAAACTCATATCTATGTACACAGAATAAAAGAAAAAATTAATAAAGCAGCGCACATTAACTGAAATGTTCAATAGTTAACCTCTTCGGGAGGAGCGTCTATTACAGGATACTTAATCTTTTATCACCGGTTTTTCAAAACACAAATTTTCGGCTAAAATGCTCAGATTAAATAAAGAAAAATTTGCAATAAAAATTTACTGATGAGAATAATCGCAGATTCTGAGCAGCTTACGCGGGACGTATACGGGTCGCTCTTCCCCAAGGGGCTAAGTAAGTTACAATTTATTCTAAAATTGTATGTTTCCTTAAATAAATGTTTTTGTTTTACTTTTATTTTATTATGATTTATTTAATGAAAATGATTGTTTAAATTAGTATTAATAGCTCTTATATGCATTTTTTAATATATGAACATCATATTTCCCTTTTTAAGTAGTGAAATTATTTTCCTTTTTATTGGAAAAGCAATATTTTTGATGATGATTTTTGTTCGGAAAAATCCAAAGTTCGGACTTGGTGAAGTTCCGAGGATTCCGGACTTCAGACTTTGTACTACAGCGCCTAGAAGATACAGTGTGGAAAACGGCTACAAAATAGTGCTAAAAAATTGAATCCCATAAATGTACAACGATGCTGAATAACAAGATGTCGATCGTAGCGCCATCGTAGTGATTTAAAAACGTTAGTCATTCTAAAAGAGACTCTTTAACCTATTTCACGTCATTCCTTAACTAAATTAGCTTATAACAGACCAAAATATCTTATATTTATAGTTTCCGATATTTACAATCTATAATTTTTGAAAACACAGTGTTTATATTGAAAAGAGTTACGAGATGGCGCTCGTATCAGCATATTGCCACTGAGCATTGTTGGAGATTTATGGGATACAAGTTTTTAGCACTTTTTAAAGCATTATAGGAATAGACGTTGTCCACACTGTATCTTCTAGGCACTGTTATAAGGGAGTCTTGGCAAAATGTTTGCCGACTCAGAAATAGTTCTTGACGATTTCACCAGAGGGCGTATTCAAGTGCTAGAATCGGGAATGGACCATATTCAAGTGACGTCAGACGCCAGAGCTGGCGGTATGTCGATTTGTTATTCTAGCTACTGCACCGCCAGAATGCCAGTATGCGCAGGCACAAACACTGCTAGCAGACGACTTTAGCCTTGACCCAGGCTACATCCATACATTTTAACTGAAAATTTGCAAACTTAGGAAATTTTCTCACAAACAGAACAACATTTTGAATTTATATTACAATATATTAAGAATATGCTACTACAACAAAGAATTGTTTTGCAGCATTTTTAACAAACAAGCATTAATAAATCACACTCCATAGACTGCTATGCTAAACACCGCCAGTAAATACCGCCAGCAGATGAATTTTAGTCTCGACCTCATGTCGCATGCATAAGGTCCATTGGCGAGATTTTTTCAGGCGCCAATTTGGCGAAAACATCAACAGCATAAACAATAACATCCGGGTTACCATATCAAGCAAAATAACGACACTTTGGCGCCCGTTAAGTACCCGTTGCGTATATGACATTGGCGTCAGAAAAAAATCGCGCCCATATGGGGCGTATATGACATCAGTGCCGAAATACTTGTATTAATAATTTTAGAAAATGAAAGGCTTTGTAAACTAAAGAGAATTATACCTAAATAGCTTTTAACTACCGCAGTATGAATCCGGAAAATGCTAAAACTCCAGTATAAAAAAAAGATTAGAAGTTAAATAATAAAAGGTCACTTGTTACATGGATAAAAGTATAAGGGAAAAAAACAAGCAAGATTATTTTTTTTTTACTTTTATTATACTATCACGAATATCTGACTGATCTAACTGTTACACAAATTAATCAAGTATGATTTATGAGAAATCAGGTTCTGCAAATTTTGAAGGAGCCATCTTGAAGAAGTTATTCCTGCTCTTCAGGCGTTTTTGCACTTCGTCTTGATCGTCGTCGCCGAGAAGTAGAACGCTTGGGCTTTCTTCTGCTACTGGAACGCTTGCGTCTTCGGCCACTGCTGGAACGCTTGCGTCTTCGGCCACTGCTGGAACGCTTGCGCCTTCTTCCGCTGCTGGAACGCTTACGTCTTCTGCCACTGCTGGAACGCCGACGTCTCCTACTTCCAGACCGCTTTCTGGATCTGGACCTGGATTTAGGCTTGGCTCTTGAGCGACTTCTACTACGCGATTTCCTGCGCCTTGCAGTTTCATTGACTTTGAACTTTCCATTAGTCAATTTCTTCAGAAGTCCTTTGTCAACAGAATTATTCAACTGGACGATGATTTCCGAATCCGCCATATTCAGGAGTTGCTTGGAGGACAGGATATCGGCTAAAGAAGAACCTCTAGTCTGATCAAGATGGTGGACGGTTTTCAAAATGGCTTTTTCGATATCTGCCGATGTTTTTATCCCTTGCGACATATTTTCAACTTCTTTCCTAAAAACGTTAATAATTTAACAGAAATTCAATAAAACTTTTGCAAAAAATAAAAAATTGCGATATATAAAAAGAGGCAAATTTAAACTCCAGATGAGAGTGAGTGCTTTAAAAACTAAACGAAGTATTTTATTCCAGAAAATTCTACGTTATCATTGCTCAGGGTCACCTGCACAAAAATTAAATTAAGTTCATGGAGTTTTTATGGAAACATTCAAACCGACAGTAATTACCCTAATGATGTAATAACGGGGAAATGATAATTGTTTTTTTTTTTTGTTTTTTTTTTATAAAACATCTTCAGAAAAACTTAGTTCTATAATAATTATCGGTAAAACTTATAAAAATACACGTTATTAACACCAGTAGAAAACTTAACGCGCTCCCAAGGAGGGTATTAAAAAATCACTCAGTCACTCGTCTTATTCTCCCTACTAGTCGCCCTTGGTGACCAGTTTGGTCTCCCTTAAAATTTATGTGTGGGAAAGCATGCTAAGCATTGCATCATGTTACTTTTATTCATAAATTAATTTACTTGGACTCCCTTAAATATAATTAATATAAACCCTTAAGCTATTATTAGTTTTTGTTGCATTAAAATATCTCAATAGACTTCACCCATGTGGCGTCAGCCGCGGGTAAACAAGGAATACTCCAATAGGCGTGAAGAACATTTCAACACTGCTTCCCCTTCGTCCAATAAACAGTCTTTTTCGGAGGGTAATTTCCCGCAGAGGCGTGGTTGTTGCCATTCGTGGGTAAAGTCCATTTGTTGATTTTCTGTAAGCAAGTAAACCCTATTGGTTTACAATGGAAGCCTATGAGAATTTGGCGAAATATTAGAGATATCGCCAAGTTGGCGACAAACTTGGAGGCATTTGGTGGCAGAACAGAGTCCCTCCTATGGTAACCCTCCTTATAGATATGGAGATGCATTAAATGCTGTTCAATAGCCAATGAGATCCGTTTCATTCGAACGTTGCCATTAAACAATTAGCAAATAATCGCGATTTCTGTGCCACGTACGATGTCGTAATATATATATAGATGACTTAATTTTTACTCACTGGAGCATTTCGCATAGCGCCTCAAACTCAGTATCGGCGGATTGAAAAAGTGTAACAGCTTTGAAATGTAACAGCTTTATAAAGGAAAGTGTGTGTTTTTTTAAAGCGTGACGTCATTTTCTGTTCACATTTTTTTTTAAAGTTACTTCCAATAGTAATGAAAAAATGGTATCATAAAAGATTTTATCTACATAAGGAAAGAAGTTTGTGTGTGAGTGGGTGTGTCGATGGTGTTCTGAAGGGACCGCTGCACGTAGAGCTACAAAATTTGGGGGAAAGGTACGTCTATATATGAAATTTTGCACTTCGAAGTCCGATTTTCAATTTTTTGATTAGATTTTTTTAATTTAATTTTCTATGCGATTTTTAGCGCCTTTTTAAGTTTCGAGGCGATTTTTCCACATTAGTGAAAAGAATACGGTTTCTTTCTTTTAACCCAATATAGTAAATTTTGTTCTCTTTTCAAAAAAGTTTATTCGGAATTCGTACAGCGATATTTCAATTTTTAGCGCATTTTTTATGCGATTACTGAACAGCAGTTAATGCGTCTTCATACCTATAAGGGGTGTTACCGTAGGGGGGACACAGTTCTGTCGCCAAATACAGCCAAGTTTGTCGCCAACTTGGCGATATCTCTAATATTTCTCCAAATTCCCATAGACTTCCATTGCAAACCAGTAGTGATTACTTGCTTACAGAAAATCAACAAATTGAGATATTTTAATGCAACAAAAACTAATATTAACTTAAGGGGTTATATTAATTATATTTAAGAGAATCCAGGTAAATTAAATCTATAATAATAAGGAAAGAAGTTTGTGTGTGAGTGTGTCGACGATGTTCTGAAGAGACAGCTGCACGTAGAGCTACAAAATTTGGGGAAAAGGTCCGTCTATGTATGAAGTTTTGCAACTCGAAGCCTGATATTCGATTTTTTTTATTAGATTTTTTTAAATTTAAATTTTTATGCGATTTTTAGAGCTTTTTTAAGTTTCGAGGCGATTTTTCTACATTAGTGAAAAGAATACGGTTTCTTTCTTTTAACCCAATGGACTTTATTCCAAATCTGGGTTCGAGGATGAAAAAAAGGAAAGATCAGCTGACGTCACTGTTGGTTGAATTACTGTTGGTCAGCAAGAAAAACCTGTTCATTCACTATGACTCCTATCTGCACACATGAGCTAGGGAAATTTGATTGGTCCACGTGTAACAGGTCTCTGATATGATTGTCCTACATCGCCAAGACTATTCCTGCAATGATCGTTATGACAAAAATGTAGTTGGTAGATTGGTTGACGGAAGTGTTCGTTTGTAAACATGCCCTTTCCTTATAATAAAACACTCATACTACAATATATATTAAAACACACATACACACATAAATAACGCCTGCATTCAACAGTTAAAGGTATATATAAATATTATACAGACATACATTAAATACAATAAACCCAACTGGAGTGAAAAATTAGCCAGAGCCAGGAATCGAACCCGGGACCACACCCAGATAGCATTTTTTGCTTTTTAAAGCCTTTTTACAACCATGCTACGTAAATGTTTGAATGCTTTTTAAAGGCTTCGCATGAAAAGTTTGTAAATGTTTTGTAAAGGATTGAAAAAGGTTGCTAGTTGACGTTATCTGAGGGAGTTTGTAAGTGTTTCATGATAAGCATGTGAAAAGGAAGAAACGAAAGGGTAGTTAGAGGAGTTACAATCAAAGATTGATGAAAGGCTTTTATTACAAGCGTGTATAAAAAAATGAAAATGAGGTTTTTATAAATCATAAAATCTTATTAGATAGAAAAATGAGATAAATAACTCAACTTAGAATTTTTCTGAGCTGAGCATATTTTTTTGGTTGTTGTTTGTTTGTTGCTGTGGAAAATTAAATTTTAGTCAAATATTATCTATACATTGAAAAAAACTGGTTTTTATTAATCCACATGTTTATCAAATTGCTTATTTTAATTAATATGTTCATTTTTTACCTTGAAAGAAATTCTTACATCCCTGTCCTTTACTATGTATGTATAAAATATATGTTTAATTTTTATCAATTCGCTACATTATTAGATCCTATTTTAATAATAAAAAAAGCTTAATAATGTTAAGAGGATACTTCACTCGCACAGAAACACCTGATTGCTAATGTTAATCCGCTGAAAGATTTTTTTTTAATATCTCGCTTGCTTTTTTTTTTTTTTTTTTTTTTTGCATTGCATACCTGCAGTTTTGATACAAAGGCCATTTTTCGACTTTGTTTTACAAGGTTTTTTTGCTTATTAGGATATATTCAGAACTGCTTTCAAAAGCGAAAATACTCTAGTGAAAAAAAAAAAAAAAACACATTGCAAACAAAACTGAAAACTTAAAAAAAAAAAAAAAAAAAGGTGTTTGTACAGATTGACAAGTAACAAATAATAAAATTTACAATATTGAAATGCAAACGAGATATTTAGAAAAATTCTCCCATAGGATTAACATTAGCATGCAAGTGTCTACGCATGAGGGATGTGTAATCCCATTAAAAAAAATTTCTTAAGGAAAAACACTTTCATTTGAATAAAAACCATTCCAAGTAAAATTTTAATTAATTATCAGCAGTGAAATTACCGAAGATTAAATACGTGAAATTTTTTACATTGCTAACTCGGCGCAAATCAACAGTGCATTGGAGCACTATTTCAAAGATCCGGGTTCAACATTTTTCACTCTGTTTATTTACGCTTAGTTAGCAACTTGAAAAATTTCACGTATTTAATATTAAAAAATCATTCTTATACACATAGGCATAGAGTCTTGAAAATTATTGGTAACTTAAAATTAAAAAAAGCAAAGGGATTTTTTTTTTGTCATTTATCCTTTAACAAAAGAAAAAGGAGAAATTCAATAAAATAAAAAAACTAAAAGCTTTTTTATATTAGAGGGTAAGAAAAAGTATTTAAAATGTTACAGGGACTTGAGAACATACAACTCTATGTCTATGCTTATACATAGTAAATTTAATTATACTTTCAGTTACTTACCTTTTGAATCCAGTTCACTATTCAGGATCAGATAATTTTTTATTGTATACATATATAATGAAATCTTGTGTTTACCTACAATAAATAGCACATCAAATATGTGGAATTCCAATATAGTGTACATTTAATGACTGTAGAAGATTGTATATTTTTTATATTACTACTTCATTAATTTTTTAATTCTTTCATTTATTAAACTTATTTCTTAGAATTTTCAATTATTATTTAGAGAATATTGTCAGATTTATAAAATAAATCCTCCATAGGATTCTGATTGATGACCACAGGAATATATTTAGTCTTTTCTCTGAAAATAGTTTAATGATGCAACATACAAAAGAATTTTTTTACAAATTCATTGATCTTTCCAGCATTTTTACATAAAAATAGTAATTTCTTGCTTGTTTAACAATGTAAATTACATATTACAGTAAGACAAATTTTAAAAATCATCTGCCTTCCCTCCCTTCTCCAATGTTTTTCTTTTACCAGAGAAATATTATCCTATGTACAACAGAGCAAATACTAAACTAACATTATTTTTTTTTAGTTTTTTAAAGTATAATTTAACTCACTTAAATTGTTCTTTTTCTGATTGTAATTATTTTTAATAACTTAAGACTGAAGCAATGAAAAATATTTCTCAGTATCAAGGAAATAGTCTCGAAAACAAATGAAACATCATTCAGTTTATAAAATTCTATTTATTTACATATAAAGAATTAATATAGTAATTTATTTACATATAAAGAATTGATATAATTAACAGGTACTTCATTAAATTTTTCTTCTTGATTCATTCTTTTCTCTCTAGAAAAAAATAAAAAATAAAATTATAAACACACAAATTACATACGTATAGTAAAAGTAAATAAAGTACAGTGTGACCTCGAAAATCCAGCATCAAAGTTCATCTCGCCGCTTTTTTTTTTTTTACACTTCTACCTTATAGGAGAAAGAATAATAATAAATCGTTAAACAATTAAAAATTTCGAGATTGAAAGCAATGGATTGGCTGACTGTGAGATCGCAGATGCTATGCTAAATTGAATCCCTTCTTAGTACAGAAGAAAAGGTATCGGTGGAAAAATGCTTAAATTTGACTGGAAAACTAACATCTGCTTCAGATAAATAAGACTATATTTTCAATATTCTACATTTGTGTAAAATTAAAACTTGTTAAAAAGCTGTTCAAATAATTGAAGCAAATAAAATTGACATCGATGTTTAGGAAATTACACGAGAAGAAATGATATATACTAGATTTTTTTTTTCTGTAACATAGAAAATATGAATAGAAACTTTTAATATTTTTTAAAATATTTAATTTTCTATTTTTCTCACATAACTATTACTTGGGTATGAATTAAATTACGAATAACGGCACCATTAAGACTATTAAAAGTATTTTTGAAGTCAGAAATTCGGCATCGTCATGGTCCTGACAATGCCGGATTTTCGAGGTTATACTGTACACAATAGAGAGTAGAGAGTGACACAGACAGAATCTTCATCTGGGATTGTTACTCATAAAATGAACGTTTTGATTTTGTGATACAAAAAAAAAAAAAAATCCCTACATAATGAAAAGCACAAATAACCATAATAAATCTAGCCTTTATGTGTTTAAAGGTTTCATAAAAGAGCATTTTCTTATATCTTCAGATGATGGGGGAAAAAAAAAAAAAGATTATATTCTATCAGCAGAGGGAGTACTGAAGAGTGTATAGTGTACACTAAAGAGTAAACACTATAGCTACAAACAGGATGGTTCAGTGATATATATAAATGGATACATATCCAATATTTATTTTCAAAATATCATGAAGTTTGATATTTATTTTTAAAATATTGTGTATATTTTCAGTCGAGCAAGAGTAAATGGATTTTTCGACTTTGTCGTTCTGTAGATAAAGAACTTTTGCTCTGGCAATATGACAATTTCAGCACCCCCCC
Organism: Maratus speciosus; assembly: GCA_963932465.1. Taxonomy (NCBI): domain Eukaryota; kingdom Metazoa; phylum Arthropoda; class Arachnida; order Araneae; family Salticidae; genus Maratus; species Maratus speciosus. The sequence goes on along the minus strand of OZ010790.1, from coordinate 6,213,699 downwards.
CCCCCAAAAAAAAAACCCCAGTAAAGTACCAATTATATGTCTTTCAGGAAACCTTTCTAAAACGATGCATAACTGAGAAAGGTGTATAATCGAAATTTTAGTCGGCTAAGGTGCAAAATCTTTGACTGTAGAAATACAATGCTGCAATCGCACAAATTGAATTTTCATACCATTTTTGATTGTTTTAAATACATTATATATTGAAAAAAAGTTAGCCCTTTGCACTCGAGGACTCCGGAGCGGAGCCATTTAAAATTTGTCTTCAAACTTGAGGGCTCCACTACGGAGGCAATAAAAATAATTTTGTGATATCTGTCTAGAAAAGCCAAGATTACATATTGGCAATTGCTTCAAGAGGTATCACACTTTACGATTACAAAATGTAATAATTTTATAATTTTTAGTTTTTTTTTTTATATATCATAAATTTGTATTCGTATTCATAAAGAATTAAAAAAATAATAAGATACAGTAGAAAGCCTCTAATCCGCAAAGCTTTGTTCCAAGGGTTGTGCGGATGAGAGACTTTTTGCGGATTACAGGTCATGTCTATTTAACCTTTGTTTACATTTTTTTTTTAATTCATCTTTTGAACAAATTTAGATTGTTAATTCTTTAAAATAAATAAATTACACATTTTAATGTATAACTACAGTAAAAAACTATTTAATAATAATAATAATTTATTATTTTTTAAACATGGCATCAATAATTGTTTGTTTTAAGATATTTTATTTATATTGTTGAATTTTATCTTGAAGTTTATGTATAGTAATAAGTTCTTGTTGAGTAACAAAGTTGCTTTTTAAAAATCAAATAATTCTGGTCTGATGAAATGAGCAATTACTTTCATAGGATTTTTTTTTTTTAATTCAATTTTCTTTCTAAAATAATATAACTATTGCAGTGTATTATTTTGTTATAATAAATGTATAATTTTAAAGAACTTGAAAAGATAATAAATACAATACCACAAAATTTTATTGTCAATTCTGTCTACAAGACAATTCGTGTAGCAGATGTCTGGTGTCGCCATCTATTATTACCAATGAGTACTAAAAGTTTTAATTTTGGTATTTCCTAAAAAAATAATCCTAATAATATTAGCTTTCAAATTTCTATTCATAATTTTGTAGGGTTGAAGGATAGGAATTTAAATCCTTAGTAAATTTAAGATTAAAGAATCTGGTAACTTTTGTTAACAAGATAATTGGGATTTTTTTTAAATAAAGTCTAAAAAGCAAACATCAGAAATAAGCAAAATAAAAATCAGTAATCATAATAATGTCACGGAGATAGTAAAAAAAAAAAAAATCTTGATTTTATAATTTTAGTTACCATTTAAATACTACTTTCATAATTACTTTTCTCGAAAAAGATCGATATTATAGCATTATTATTATTTAATACATATCTGGTTGCGCCATCTATTGGAGAAAATCAGTAATAGATGTTTAGGATTTTTTACATTGTAATACATCATTAATAAGAGTTCAAATGTAAGAAATGTATTATTTTTTTATGTGTTTTCCTATCTTATAATTACGATTTAATGAAAAAAATAAATAATGAAATACATTGTCTAAGAAAGCATTTTCTATCATTAAAAGTAAATACTTTTTCATAAGAGTTCAAATTGTATTTTTCAAGTATTGCATGAATAAATATAAATAAATAAAATAATATAATAATTAAATGTACTATTAATTTAATTTTTCAAGAAGAATGTTACATAGTATATAATATTAAATACAGAGGCAAGGAAAATGTGAAATTTGGTGTAAAAAAATTTCAAATTTGAAAATTTTGTCATTACTGAAACACTTTACAAGAATTCAATTTCTTTGTTTACATTCATAAATTGCTCGCGGATTACAGGCCTTCGCGGACTACAGGTTCGCGGATTAGCGGCGCTGTACTGTATAACTAAAATCACTTTGAGTTGCTGGTAATACAAATGAAAAAAACCTTTGAGTGCAAAGGGTTAAAATATTAAAAAAAATAAATAATTTCTAAAATTGAAAAATAAAAGTTAGAATTATCAAACCTTTCATATCAGTTGCATACCTTGTTAATTAAACTAATTTTTAATCATCGTTTGACAAGCCGATTTACTTTAAAGACTTAAGCAAAGCATTATTTCAAGAATCAGAAGTAAATTTGCTTCATATACTTTTTATGCTTTCTGTATATTAGTAAAATATAGTAGTATAGGCTTGTTTACGCGTAGATGTAATAGTTTTTCTATTTATTGAACATCATACTGTATATTATTCATAATTTAAACTAGACTAAAAGTAGAACTTTTGTTTATACAAGAAGTTTAACATAAAAGAAGGTAGAGGGAGGAATGGGACATGTTTAATTCTTTCTTTTTAATAAGATGAATGTAAACTGCTAATATGCAAATATTTTTAGAAGGTAATATATTAATTATAACATTATAAATATATTCATTTACTTCAAAACATAAATAAATTGAACTGATGATTTTTTTAATGCTATCTCTGATTGACAATCCTGAATTTTCCTTCCAGTGATGAAGTTACTGAAATTTGATATTGTAGCACAGACATCAACCTACAATCTTTGTTAGACTGTATATATAGCCAACAATAGACTATTTGCCCCTTATCATACATTGTTTTATAGCTGTCCCATACCTCCCTGTTAGTGGGAAGGTATGGGACACATTTTGAAATTTAAAATTTCTTTATAAAATTGTTTCTGCAAATTATGTTTCTACATTGTTCAAGGACATTGGAGAGTGTTTCATTTTGTATTCTATATATCAAAATTTTGTTCATGTGTCAAATAAAGTTGATTTTCTTATTTTTGTAAAAAGCATCACATTCCTCCCCACTCTCCCCTCAAGGTCAAGTAAATAATAATTAATGTATAATTAAATATGCATAATAAAGATGAGATACATTTTCCAGGAATTATTCAATGGAACTTTCCTCATAAAGGTATCATATTAATTCACATCAAAGTCGTAAAGTAAGGAAGTTTTATTTCAGGTTTAGCCAGTCTTAATAATAATAAAAGCTTGATTAATACATAAATATATTTGATAAAAAGATTGTGATTACCAATTATCAGCAATATCTTGATTTTTTTCAGAAATAAATTTAGACGACAATTTGGTTGGATTTAGACAAAAATTACTTTCTTCACGAAAAAACAATGAGTTCAGTCATATATCGAGAATTATATACAGTAGACTCCCTCAAATCCGCACAGCTTGGGACCAGTGGTTGTGCGGAATTTAGAATTTTGCAATCATTACTTTGTTTACATTTTTTAAACAGTAATTTGAATGTAATAATGCATTCAAAATTATACATAATGCTTGCAATATGGTAAAATATTAAAATAATTAAGTAAAGTAATAAACTACAATGATAAAAAGTAAGATAATTTTGAAAATGATAAAAATATTGAAAGTAAAGGTCAAGTAAATGATCAATAATGTATAATTAAATATGCATAATAAAGGTAAGATACATTTTCCTTGAATTATTCAATGAAATTTTACTCATAAAGGTAACCTATTGATTCAAATCAAAATCATAAAGTAAAAAAGTTTTAATTAAAATCTTAAAGTAAAAAGTTTTCAAAAAAATGGGTTGCTCATGGAGGGAGTTCAAATGGGATGGTCTCTGAATGGAGGTAAAATTAGTATTGAGCCTATGGGAATAAATTTCGTTCCATGAAAAAATGATCGGTCAAGGAGGTGGTCGCACAGGGAGGTTTCACTATATATATGTGTGTGTGTGTGTAAATATATGTATATATTTAACACTGGCGTACAGTTACAGAAAAATACAAACTTTCATAGGAAAAAGGAAACATTATTCGTACCATTGAGCATGAACTCACAAAAACAAATTTTGTTAAAATATATAATAACCAACCTGTTAAATTAGAACAACTGTCTGTTCCTCTTCTTGCTGGGCAATTTTAGATTTTGTACCCTCTGTTAGGACTTTGTTCCAACATCATCTGTAATTTTCTCAACATGCTAGCAACCATGACTTCAGCATCTTTACCAGATGATGTCATTAGTTCTTGAAACTAAAAAATAAAACATAAAATAATAACAATGAAGAAAAAACTTTTAAACCCTTCATGACAAGCCTCCCTTGTACCACTATTTTCAAATAGTGACTTTTTCCTTATTTAATAAATTTATATTAAATAAGGTAAAAATGGTACTTTTTAGTTAGCCGGTCGCCAGTGTTATGTATACAAGTATATATACATATATATGTATGTATATCTAACACTGGCGTCCGGCTAACCGAAAAGTACCGTAAAAATTACCATTCCGATATAGTAATAGTTACAAGGACTGTGTACACACTTTATATCACACATATGTTGTCACGAAGGGCTTAACATTACAATACATTTTGTAATGTATTTTTGTACCAATTTATATTTATTATTTATTATCAACTACACCGGTAGCAGAAAGTTAGAGATGGGAGTCGCAGATTTTCTTTTTTCGTTTGCAGGTTATTTTTCTATTGAACCCTTATTTCGCTTTATATTATGTTTGGCTCTTTCTTACTTAATACAAAAACTTAAGATTATTATTAGTAAAATTAATAAAATGCATAATAACATTTTTTAAAAAAGGTGATCGTTTGATTAACACTTCGATTGTAAAACTTGCAACCTGTCAAACCTGTTTTACCTGCAGATTATTTTCTGCCTCTGAAGTATCTGTTGCAAACACTTGGAGGATTTTCTGCTATTGGGTCAACTACTAAAAGTACACTTATTAAAAGTATGTACTAACTTTATTTGGTGAAATTGGTTGTCGGGATAATCAGGTAGTACCAAAAGAAGTAGTAGTATGAATTTCCTGCCCTGTCAGTTTTCACACTGATCACACTGCCAGTACAGATAAAATTATGGGGGGAAGGGACAAGAAGGGTAAGGTAATTTCATATTTATTAATTAAACAACAATAATAATAAACCAAGTTTTAATTTGTATGAATTTACAAAACATTTAATTTTTAAATAATTCTTATTTTGATTTCATTTTTTCCAATTTACTATTAATAACTAAAAGTATTGATGGGCAATTTTAAAATTAACAAGCTAACTGATAAGCATTTAAGGCTCATGATTTTATAGGCTGTGCTTAATATAACGGTATCACTTCAGGGAGGTGGAGTTTGGCACTTGATATCTTAAGATATCTCTAGGGTGAGGGAGAAGATTCATTTTCGATATTGTTACCATTTTTGATCCAACCAAAATATTCATTTTTCTATTTGTAACTGTTTCTTTACATCAAAATATTCAGTTATCTATTTTTATGAAAATACTAAGTTATTATTAAAATCATTAAATGATTATATATACAATTATTTCATTCTGAAATGTGGAATACCTCAACGTTTGGCTTTCCTATTTTTTTTTATATATATTTGCATATAATCCGCTGTTGGAGAAACCAGACAGTACGTTTGAAGTGATACTTGTGCTTATTAGTAAAATAAAGAGGAAGAATGTTGTCTATCTGTTTTGTTGATAAGAGCGGCAAGAAACAATATATCTGTTGAATACATTATGTAACAAAGAGCTATTTTTAAATACTTTTAAAAAATTTTATTGATATAAACTTATTTTATATTTAATATAGTGATATTTTACATACTCTTTCTTCTTTATTAGAAAATTTTATAAATAACAGATATATAACAATATGTTTACATATAACTGAAAATATGTAAAAATAAAATGAAAGGAAAAAAAAAGAACTTTGAGACACTGATAATAATATGATTAGTGATGGAAGGGTGGGACATAATCCAGGAATGATAATGTAAGATATTGTAAAGGCCGGAAAGATTACAAAATTACTATAAAGTTGGTAACGTTATATATGTACAGCCTCTTAATATTAAAAGCTTTGCCGATTCTCAATCAGCTGGCAAAATGACATACGAAAATTAATTTCTACTGTAAATATATGTTTATTTTTAATAAATAATTTTTTTATTCTTCACTACACATAGCAAATTTATTTTTTGAGATGTATACATGCACATGATTTAGTGGGAGTTTTTTGCAGAAAAACTTTTAAATAATTACTTGTGTTTGAAGACAGTTTTTAAATTTTACATATAGCAGCTACTATAAATATAGGAATAGCGAAAAGGGTGTTTGTGCAATAAGGATAAGATATTCTCAAATAAATTTAATGAAGGACATTAAAATTATACAATTATTGGCACAGATGTCATATTCGCATATAATTGAAAAAAAAAAAAAAGATTTCTGTTTGGATGTTATTTTTAAATTACAACAGAAAATCATCTGTAAATATATATATAGACGCTAAAAGGGATAACAAACAATATACCTACATTTTGATAAATACATTTAAATGAAATGATCTACATGTTTTATACGCTATGCACAGCATATAGGGTAGATGTGCCAGTAATGGACACCCCTTGATGTTTTTGGTTCATAAAAAAATAACTAATAAATATTTAGCTTTAATTATTTTTTTTATAATTCCCCCTTGTATGTTTTATAAAACTGGGTTATTGTTGACACTTTTAATCAAACCAATCAGGAAGCAGAAAATAATGTTTCAAAGTTTCGCTGTTTTTCTGTGAAAATCTTAATGAAGAGGCTAAGAGTTGGCTTCGTTTAATCAATTTATATATTATTTATTTTCTTACAAAATTTGAATGTTTTTGTTTGAGTAGCAATCGAAAACTTTGAATTTTATATACCAATGGCCATTTACAAAATTTCATTTATTTTTAAGATTTTAAGAGGGGTGTCCATTACTGGGATGGTTAATTAGTCATTTTCCAGTAATGGACACCCCATGTAGACATTGCTAAAAATGCAATTTTAGTGATGTTTATAGTGCATAAAATACTTTGGCTTAACTGCAAACCTAAATAATCAAATTTAATTTTTAAATTATACTTGCCAAAATGTAATAACACCAAAACTTTTATAAATAGCTGCTTTTAAGTTATTTTATGAGATTTCAATATTTTATTTTATTTATTATTATTTTTTTTATGTAGTACATATACCTTGCATATTTTATAATCCGGCAATCAAACCAGCCAGGAAGCAAAAAATATTGTTTACGAACACAGTCAAAGAGGGGTTCATAGGGCTTAATCCCTCTCCGTTTAAATAAAAGCAATTAAGTTACAGAAGCTATTAAAAATCTATTTTCTGTCTTAAATGTTTCCTTATTTTTTAAAAAAATGTAATACTATTAATGAAAGTTACAGGTAATATTCATGAAACTATAGTAAATCTGCAGATCATTGGCCTCAAACATCAGTACTACAGTTTTATTTTGAAATTAATTTAAATACTAAATAAATTTTTATTTAGTATTTAAAATATTCAACTCACAATATCACTTCTTTCATATTTGTAATATTAATTATTATAAATGATATATCAAGTAGAGTCTGGAAGATTGTTAAAAATAGGGACACAAAACTAAACATTTAAAAATAGTGGCACAAAACTAAACATTAATAGTATTCCAAAACTTTTTTTTAATTACCCTTTAAATCCACCACTGTTACAATAATTTGATAGCTGTAATTGCCTGATATTTAGTATTTTAATCTATCCATCTAAAATAATTAAAACTATCGATCTTCTGATAATTTCAATAATTGATACAAACAATAAATGATTATCACAAATACTTTATTAATTACTGGTATCCTAAATGTTAAATTTATTTGAAAATAACTATTTTGTTTCATTAGTATGTATTCATTAAATTCTGGCTCTAAATAGTCATAAAAACAATTATATTTATTACTTTTTAGGGGGTGTCCATTACTGGAACAGAGGGTGTCCACTACTGGGCCAGAGGGTGTCCATTACTGGGCTTTTGGGTGTTTTGATATATTTCTGTTATTTAAAATTAAATTTCTATTCATATTGGGAAATGAGGCTATAACAATGGTTAAATATTGTCGATAGATTAATATAATATTGAAAAAACTGGAATATAATAATTTTAACTATTAATAAAAAAATAATTTTTAAAGAAATTCCTTAAGGGTGTCCATTACTGGCACATCTACCCTATATTTTCAAATGAATGTAATTTGTTGAAGGTCAAAGTCTGTTTTGATTTGTAAATCAGTCCACAGCAAGGGGGTGGTGGTGATTTTAAAACTTTAAGTATACATTCCTTATTTTTTGAAGACTTTAAGAAAAAAAGATAAAATTTATTTTTACAAGTTTAAAATAATTAAACATAAAAACAAAATTGTGTTTAAGACTTAAGTGTTTTTAATTATAAAAACACTAGTTAGCCTCGATCATAATTAAAAATGTTTTATTATAATAAAATATGTTCCTAAACACTCACTCCTACAAAAAACTCCTTACACTTTCTCGATTTCGTATTTTATGGTTCATTTACATTACCATTACGTCAATCCTATGTGTTAAAAGTATATATAACGGAACTGCAGTTATGTTATCAAAATACATTTGAAAATTCGCGATGGTTACGAAACGTGAAACGATACGTTATAACATGTTTTAAGTAAATCATGTTTATAGAAGTTAGTTTAATTTAAAGATGTAGCATGCTGTATAACATAATTAAACAAAATAGCGTTGAATCAAATATCATCTTTTCCTCATGGGTAACTTACACAGAAATCTTAAATATAAGACAGTACAGAAGAAAAAAAGACTACAGTAAGAACGATTTAAACAATAATGATATATACTAATAAGTAAAAGTAATGGCAAACTTACCGCATTTTCTGTAAATGTTAGAAACTTGACACAACGAAAGCTTTCAAAACAGACGCCATTGGGAGACGCTACACCTACGCAGGTCGGGAAAAGAAATAAGTTGCGCATGCGCAAAAATCGTACGGATCATAATGATTTCCGAACATGGGTTGGCTACACGATTATCACGAAAACCTTTGCAGGATAGTTAGAAAGTAAAGCAAAAACGACCCTTTTCGGAAACCTTACATGCTATCTGGGCAGTATACAAGACTGCTGCTCTAACCACTGAGCTACTCCGGCCGATGCCTGAGTCTGCAATTTCTCACTAATAAACCATGTTGGGGAAGTCACCAGCCATCTATCGACAGCCTTGGATGACAGGACAACGATGAATAGATTTTACTATTACATCGATCTACGATAATTATAATAAAACACTCATACTACAATATATATTAAAAGACACATACACACATAAATAACGCCTGCATTCAACAGTTAAAGGTAGTACATTCAACCTTTAACTGTTGAATGCAGGCGTTATTTATGTGTGTATGTGTGTTTTAATATATATTAAAGGTAATGGCAAAGGTAGTAGCATTCAACAGTTAAAGGTTAAGTGCATTCAACCTTTAACTGTTGAATGCAGGCGTTATTTATGTGTGTATGTGTGTTTTAATATATATTGTAGTATGAGTGTTTTATTATAATTATCGTAGATCGATGTAATAGTAAAATCTATTCATCGTTGTCCGGTCATCCAAGGCTGTCGTATAGATGGCTGGTGACTTCCCCAACATGGTTTATTAGTGAGAAATTGCAGACTCAAGCATCGGCCGGAGTAGCTCAGTGGTTAGAGCAGCAGTCTTGTATACTGTGGTCCCGGGTTCGATTCCTGGCTCTGGCTAATTTTTCACTCCAGTTGGGTTTATTGTATTTAATGTATGTCTGTATAATATTTATATATACCTTTAAATGCCCTTTCCTTATTTACCCAAATAACTTCTAACTGATAAGAAGGGAGGCTGCTTGCTACTGCTTTCCGCTGGCTGGCGAGGGTTTTTCATTACGTCTACGGAACCTTCCCTTCTTTACGCTAGAAGTTTTTACCTTGACCACGTGATCAAAACGTAGATGGAATATCCTCCATATAGTAAATTTTGTTCTCTTTTAAAAAAGTTTATTCGGAATTCGTACAGCGATTTTTGAATTTTTAGCGAAATTTTTATGCGATTATTGAACAACATTTAAATCATCTTCATACCTATAAGAGGGTTACCGTAGGGGGGGGGGGGGACAGTTCTGTCGCTGAATGCTGCCAGGTTTGTCGCCAAAAGTGACGCAACTTGGCGATATCTTTAATATTTCGCCAAATTCTCATGGACTTCCATTGTAAACCAATAGGGATTACTTGCTTACAGAAAATGAACAAATTGAGATATTTTATTGCAACAAAAACTAATATTAACTTAAAGGGTTATATTAATTTAAGTATTGCGCTGAAGCGCAATACTTATTTATTTCCAGTGTCATTTCTCAATGTTAATTTAACATAGAAAAGCCTATGGAGATCATAACTTTTTCATTTTTTCTTCCCACCTTTTTGTCCTTGATGCCACTCATTTTTAATTCTTTGTTAATTCTAATAATATTATAAATTCAAAGTGTAAAAACATTTGCCTGATGTCAGGGTCAAAACGGATCACAAAATGCCTTTGCATATAGGTGGATTATAATCTAGAGAGTAACATGGGCTAATTTTTATTTACATTATTCAAATATTTTTCTTAATAATTCAAAATTTCGCTTTTTTCATTGAGAATCAACGGACATTTTCTAATAAACATTTTTCCTTCATTATTGTAAATAATTCAAAAGCCGTAATAATAATTTGCCTATTTTTAGTTGAATGATTTTCACGTGAAACATGAAACTGGAGGAGTTTTTTTTTTTAAGAATTAAAAAGAAGATGAATATGGCATCAGAGTGGAAATAAAAATTACATTTTCAAGCAGACTTTTTAAGTTCAGATTGTAATTTTTTGACCAAACTACAGCAATCCGCATTACAGCACTGGTGAAACATTTTGAATTATACATAGGTAAACATCACAAATTTTGATGCGATATCGCACAAATCAAAGCCTGATGACGATACCCTCCATTAATTTTGAAATGTGTTCGTCTGAATGGAGTAGTTATTAACAGTGGTGTAGTCGTAAAAAAAGCAGAGAGCACACGTTCTAAGCAGAGGGTATACGCTCAAGGCAGAAGGTATACCCTACAGTGTATATACTATATCTTTTATGAGAAACAGAGGGTATACGGTGCTCCTTAAAAAAATCCAGAATGTATACGGCGTATACCACCGTATACCCTCCACTACACCCCTGGTTATTAAAAAACTTGACATATTAAGCAAAAACCTAATTTGCAGAACAAAAAAAAAAAAAAAAAAAAAAAATTCCTAAATTGTTTAAGCCTGAGAAGGGGCAGATATTGAGATATTTCATTCAATTCGTTCTACATTTAATGTTAAATTTTTGTAACAAATAAGTTAAACCAATTGAACATAAAAAAATTAAAATGAAATTCATACAATATAATACTTTAAACACCTATATACTTAGATTCCGTTCAAATGAAATAGAAATAAATCTTAGACTTTTTCCATTTTTAAGTTGTAAATATTTGTACCGCAGATTTTGCATTATGTTTATGACGGTTGTACATAATATGATAAGATACATGCGAAATACAAAACTTAAAAAAAAGTCTAAGATTTATTTCGATTTCATTTGATCGGAATCTAAGTATATATGTGTTTAAAGTATTATATTGTATGAATTTCATTTTTATTTTTTAATGTTCAGTTGGTTTAACTTATTTGTTACAAAAATTTAACATTAAATATAGAACGAATTGAATGAAATATCTCAATATCTGCCCCTTTCTCAGGCTTAAACAATTTAGGAAAGAAATTTTATTTTTTTTAATTTGTTCTGCAAATTAGGTTTTTGTTTAATGATATTTAAGGGAATGCAAGTAAATTAAATTATGAATAAAAGTAACATGATACAATGCTTAGCATGCTTTCCCAAACACAAATTTTAAGATAGCCCGCAGGTCAAAGGAATTAGATTTGAAACTTTTATTACAGTAAATTTTGACTTTCGTGATTTTTGAACTTTTTGTGATTTTTAATTCGATTTCTACGTTTTTTCGCGATCTGCTGCAATTTTTTGACATTCCATTTTTGTTCTATAATACTGAAGTAATTTCTGACCTCATTTCAATAAAGTTTATTCGAATTTCGTATAACAATTTTCGAATTTTTCGGGGATTTTGTATATGATTTTTAGCGTATTTTAGCGATTTCCTACCATTTTTCCACATTAGTGAAAGGAATCAACTTTCAGTCTTCGAACACAAATTATAATTTTTTTTCTCTTTTCGAAATTTGTGCAGCAGTTTAAAATTCTTTCGTGATATCTTATTGTGATTTTCAGAGCTTTTTCGCAATTCGAGCTGTTTTTTGACGTACCCGGGCAAGTTAGCTAGTAAATTAATAAACCCATTATTTTTTTTGGAACAATGGAAGTAATCTGATTGCGACCATTTTGAAGAAATTTCATAAAGAAAGTTTAAAATTAAATTTAAATTATAAAAATAGGAATTTTTTAAAAATTAGCTTAGTGAGTGCATATCTGCAAATAATCAGCTTTCATTAAAAAAAAAAAAAAAAAAAAAAAAAAAAAAAAAAAAAAAAATAGTTCGGTAGAAAGCTGACGGCAGATGACTATAAAGAGGCCTTGTTTTTTAAATACATAGATGTAAACAATCGCGATGCTATCTCTATGGGAAAAGTTTGAGCCGACATTTCAGGCCGCCAGGGTTGACGAATATTTTTTATTTTGAATACACAACAAGATTTTGGCACTACCGACGCCCATTTTTTTTTTTTTTTTTTTTGTGTGTGTGTGTGTGTGTCGATGCGACAAATATTTTGGACGCTATCGTGTTCACAAAAGTGTAATTTTTGCAGGGAAGTCGGAGCTGTGCTCCGACAATAATTTCGTATTTAAACTTAGGTGAGATTTTAGAACTGTGTAAATATAGTAACATTTACTTAATAATTTGATCGGATAGAACAGAAAATTAAAATACAAACCTGGGCCTTAACCAATATTCAGTAACCCAATACGAAATATACTAAAATACCAATATACCATACAATACAAAAACTGAAGGTGCAAAAGGTAAGTCTTGCTCTTGCTCTTTGAAAACTGCGAGGGCATATGCCCCCCCCCCCCCTTGCCCCCGCCAGATTACGCCAATGATTGTGAAATTTGTTAATTTTTGAAATTCAATATTTGAAAAAATGGCATAATCATTAGATTCGAAATTTATATCAGGAAAAATACAATTTTTTACCTTTCTAACGCAGTTTGTCTAACAATTTTCTCACAAATACTTTTCGAGCAATTAATTTTTTCAGTAACTTCAAATGTTTCATTTTCTGAGATTAATCTGTGGCAACGATTAGCGAAAAAGCCAGTCGTCAGCAACGCGTAGCTTTTTATTAAGGAGGATTGGAGAATTCCATGTGAAATACTCTTTAAATAATTATGTATTATTAGAGAATTCCATGTGAAATACTCTTTAAATAATTATGTATTATTGGGGAATTCCATGTGAAATACTCTTTATATAATTATGTATTATTGGAGAATTCCATGTGAAATACTCTTTAAATAATTATGTATTATTGGGGAATTCCATGTGAAATACTCTTTATATAATTATGTATTATTAGAGAATTCCATGTGAAATACTCTTTAAATAATTATGTATTATTGGGGAATTCCATGTGAAATACTCTTTAAATAAATATGTATTATTGGAGAATTCCATGTGAAATACTCTTTAAATAATTATGTATTATTGGGGAATTCCATGTGAAATACTCTTTATATAATTATGTATTATTGGAGAATTCCATGTTAAATACTCTTTAAATAATTATGTATTATTGGGGAATTCCATGTGAAATACTCTTTAAATAATTATGTATTATTGGAGAATTCCATGTGAAATACCCTTTAAATAATTATGTATTATTGGAGAAGTCCATGTGAAATACTCTTTAAATAATTATTATTATTGGAAAATTCCATGTGAAATACTCTTTAATTAATTATGTATTATTGGGGAATTCCATGTGAAATACTCTTTAAATAATAACAAGCAGGTGTTTTTATGAGCTGAAGAAGTAAATTGGGTGTCATTTTCAGCAACAACTTACTCAGAGGTATTGCATATGACGCATTGCATTACTTTTAACTGACTTCCAACGAAGGAATAATTTAAACAATCCGTCTGGGTTTTTTTCTTTTCAACACTTTTCAATGTCAGTTGAAAAATACTTATGAATTCGGTCTGTCTGTGTTCCAACTCTCGTAAATATATACCCAGATTGTCACATAATTTTTATATGTTATTGAGATTTCTAATGGATGTTCGGTGTTGAAAATGAAGTGTATAGCAATTATAAATCGTTTGCAGAGACACATAAAAGAATACCACAACTTTATAATCTATGGGGAAAGTCGGTTGCGGTGCATTTCATGGATGTTATGACGTTTTAAACATAATGAAATTAATTTGCATCGCTGAGATTGACTACAAGATGCTTTCTCAGGAATATACTATCAATAGCATTCATAGTTCGTATACAAGGCCGCACAAAATAATTTCTTTATATTATGATCTACGGGGAAAAAATGTTTGCGGTGCTTTTTAATGATGTTACGATACTTCAAACATCATGAAATCACTGAAGTGCTCTACAAAAAGGTTTTCTATCAATTATGGAGGGTGCAGAAAAAACACTACGAATTAAAATAAAATGAGAGACTTCGCTGGAATTGACGAAAGCGACGTAGATACGTTTCATTGTTTTACTTGTATATAACACAATATTTCCACTAAATACATACAGCTAAATATAAAGCGCATAATATTTACATATTTACATTTAAAAATAATTTCCTTTCGAAACATTCATTCTGAGTATCTTATATATCAAAATAAAAGCATTTGCTTTCGCGATCCATTGTTACGACTCATAATCGTCGAACAACATTCTATATCAGGGTTGGCGAACCTATGGCACGCGTGCTAGAGTTGGCACGTAAGACAATTTCTCTGGCACGCAAAAAAATAAATTTTATAATTATTATACAGATGAAATTTAATTTCTATTATAATGAATAAAATTTTGTTTCATACGGACAGACTATCACAAATAAGGCAATTATTTTTGCATGAAAAGAATTTTCTTTTCTTGCGATGTTATGCAGCGTTTGCGACATGTATTTTGCCCTTCTGTATGATTTTTATAATGCTGTATTTTTCAAATTAATTTTTTTAGACAGTCCCTTCAGTACGATGGCAAATGGATCCAATTTATAAAACTATCAAAATATGAATCAGGTATAAAGCATTCTCCATCGAACATACAACAGTAAAAATCTCATCAATAATTTATTGATACAATGCTTAATGCAACTTAGATAATCATAACTAGATGCATAAATAATAAGGTCAAAAATTTCTAAAATAAAATTTCATATTTTTATTTCCTTATCATAGTGAAAATTATTACATAAATGAATCATATTTACGAATTAAAATTTTAATTTAATGGTTTATTCAAATATGCAGAGAAATAGCATCTGATTTTTTAACTAGTGTTTTGTATAAACATCGTACTTTGCAAAATTATTTTATGTCAAAATGTGGCACGTTACACCATTGATAGATATTGTTGGTGAATTTTTGGCACGCGCACGTAAAAAGGTTCGCCGATCCTGTTCTATATCAACAAACCTGCCGTTGCCATTCGCAACAAAGTAAAAGTAGCTTCTGTGGGTTTCTTCTTCTCGCGACAGAGGACATAGCATTTATCATTCATTTACAGAGAAACACAAAAGAATTCGATTACTTGACTGAATAAAATCGATAATTGCTTGGAAGTGCGCTTTCTGCTGTGTTATGTATTTTTAACTACTTCAACGGCAACCCCAAGATAAGTGGGGGAGGGTAACAACACTGTTTTCCTATCTCTGCTACCAGTGAAGCGGCACTTATCTAGCTTTGAGTGTACCAGCCGGTGTGTATAAATTCTATAGATATGAGATACCATAGAATTCGCACACAATACCAGATATGGACAACAATTGCTGAAAATAGATTTTTACTGAGTTATGTGTTTTTCAAAGTTGTTCATATAGATATCTCACCTCATTCTACAAAAAAAAAAAAATGAAAATTTTCAATAATATTATGTTAGTGTTGGAACTTGCTTCATAACCTATGCCTGATGCATCATTTTTCGTTGTTGTTCAAACTGTCTATGGAACTTTTAGTTTTGAGAGAACATTTAGAAAATAGGATTCTCGTAGTAAAAGGACTCTCGTAGAAAATTTCAGCAAAACCATCGTAACGGGCACTCCGGGATAGTGGACACCTCTATTTTGCGGACACTTTTTTGATCTCTAACATCTATATATTTATACATTTTTTTTCTGAACAGCGAAGACCACCGAAGAGAGGGTAAAATCTGCGCTTCCGAAGTGACCTTTAATCAGAGGTTTTGCTGTATTTAGTTTCTAAAAGAAATTAATATATGTTCTTTTCTATATTAAAAAATGTAAAAAGGTGTGGAAAAAAGAGTTTTAAAGGGTACTTTTCGGTTAGCCGGGCGCCAGTGTTATATATACATATTTATATACATACATATATGTATATATACATACATATTTACATATATACATATGTGTGTATATATACACACATATGTATATATGTATATATATGTATATTTACATATATGTATGTATATAAATATGTATATATAACACTGGCGCCCGGCTAACCGAAAAGTACCTTTTAAAGTTAATTTTTAAAAATCCAATCTAATATAAGACTAATTGATTAAAATTTTAAATATTCTGTGTGATTTATACTAAGGGGTTATATCTATTACTGTTAAATCTTCAAAAATGTCGACTAAAAAAATACATCAAATTTTAAACGTGGTTAAAATATGAAAAATATAACTAAATATATATATATATATTTCATGTATTAATATATATATATATATATTTAAAAAAATAATAAATCTGGAAATAAATGTATAAATAAATATACATTTTAAACGAGAAATTAGCATGAAGTATTTATATATAAAATAAATAAATTAAACCTTTGTGTCTCAGTCCACTTTATTAAAATTAAACAATTATTTAAAAATATCAACATTTTTAACTAAAAATTATTTACTTTATATTTCCTGTAAGAATGAGGACAATACAAATAATAAAATTAGTTCATTTTTTGTGTTTATATTTTTAGATTTATTTAACTTAAAGAAATATACGAAAATGGAAAAGTTTGTTGCATGTGAGCATTTTTGTATAATTGTTTCGAACAACTTGCAACAGATGACGCCACTACAAAGTTGCAAATAGGAAATGGCCGGAGCTGGGAGGATCCAGTAATTCTATTTTAATGTGAGATTCATACTAAGCGAGAATATATTATTTTTAAAACTGGCAGAATAAATGCAATTTAGATAAAAATTGAAAGATTATGGCACATCAATTTCATTTCTGGATTATTGTATTTACAAGATCAAAACAAAACAAAAAAATTGTGGTAGTAATCTTTTAATTCTTCAAAATTCATAAAATGTAAAAGCTTTCTAGAATTCAAGCACCCACTCTCATAAGTAGTTATATATTTTTATTGACATGCATTTGAACTGAAAATAAAATGTGGTTCCAAAAACTCCAAATATAAACATATTTATATAACATAGAGCAATTGTTTTTAAAATAAATATTTGGGCAACATTGTCTGTGTCCTCGGTAGTATAGTGGTCAGTATCCCCGCCTGTCACGCGGGAGACCGGGGTTCGATTCCCCGCCGGGGAGAGTTTTTTTTATTTCTTTAAATTACACTATTTTTCAGTTCTCTTTCTTTCCTTGCCTCTTTTTTATGTATTATTCTTTTTGATTCTATACAAAATAAAAAGCTTAAATACAGTAGCCTTCCTCTTAACCGGAACTCCGCTTTAACCGGCCGACTTTTTTCTCAACATCAAGCAAAATTCAGAAAGGAAAATTTCGGTTCTCATTTCTTTATGATCCCAATCGCGCCCGTCGGCCTAATCGTTCGGAGTTTTCGTGGTTTTCTTCGAACCTTGGATTTCCAAGCGTTAATACGGGTTAGGTTCCTTTAGAAAGACCCCCACGAAGGGCACCCCCCCCCCCCCCCTCTGGGCCCATATCCCTCGTGCAGATAATTGGCCGTCATACATACAACCAACCATTTCTTTATGGTTAATTAATTTAAATTTATATAATGTACAATAATTTCAACTTCGTATAAAGGTATGTGACAAGATTTTTAACAATTTAATTTGCATTAAATATTGTTCATTATTTGTTATTAGTGATAATTTTCATTTCAATTCAGTTAATTACAACTAGTATTCATTTCATAAAATATAGAAAATATGTGCTTTTTTAAAACTAACAAATTAAAAACTAAATGGATCCCACACATTTAATTAATTAAATATGCAGTTACTTATTTAAATTTTTTTACTTCTCCGGTTTAACCAGCAAACACTCGGTCCCGTTTAGGTCGGTTAAGCGGGAGGCTACTGTATATGATTATTATTGACATGAATTGAATACTAGAATTTCCTTATGATAAAAGATAAGTATTTAGATTTATTTATTTTTTGTGAATTTGCGTTTGTTTTCATTGGCGTATTTTTGTAGACATCTTTTTCTTTTAGAAACAGAGTGATTATTGTTTCAAATACTGGAAAAATGCCGTTAGATTGATGATAAAAGTAGTTATTATTCTTCAATTATTACTTTCGCATATTCATAGTTATAAAAAACTATAGGAATACGTTTGTGGAATTTAAGTGTATATTTTTTAAGTCTTATTTGTATCGTGAGTTTTTAAAATAATAATTGTCTGAGCGAAGCGAAGGCTAATACATATCGCAATATTACTTTCCGGGCATATACAGCTACGATGGATATTAAAACCTTTCGTCAAGCATAACTCAAAAAATATTTGTCGTATTTCGTTTCTGATTGTACCAGAAGGTATGTAACCTACTGAATGCCCCTACTATAAAAAATAAGTTCCAAACCGTTTAAAAATTATATTTAAAAAATTGATAAAAAAAGCACAATTTATCTACATACGTCACGGAAATTTAAAGTACGTCATTTTCAGCGGAAACTATTCATAGACATCAAGTTTAGAGCACATGCAGCAAAAATATTGTGCACGTTAACTTTATTCAAATGAAAAGTAAATCATTTTTTTTTTCTCTTAGAAAAAAAATTAAGTAACTTATTTTTATCTAGTAATATTACAGATGTGATTATTTTTAAGGAATTTTTTCAAGATGAGTTTCAAGGGATTTTTAGCGACTTCTGACATGCTTTATTAGTAAGTTTATGATATTCTTCATCAGATTTTTTTTTTTTTTTTTTTCGAGCCTTATACTATATATCCTTATATAAAAGATCGAGAAAAAGCGATAATTTTATGTTAGCCGGCAGCAGGCGATAATTCGCCCAATATTAATCTTCCCATTTAACATCCGGGCCATTCATATTGCAACTAGTATTAAAAAATGCTCTGACGAGCACCAAAAAAGGCTAATATGTTTTTAAGTATGAAAAAGGGTTTGACAAGTGCTTCTAATTGAGCATGAAAAAGGACAAGGGGTCCCTTCTTGGCTGCAGCTCACTGTCAATGCCAACTTTGAAAAAATGATATTTGCGCTTTTTCTATATAAAATAAATTCACGGTACTTTAGTAAAACTTTCCGTCGCGCTTTACACGTTAACTGCACTGTTGCACTGCGCATGCGTCTGCAATGCAACTTTGTACAGTGCACTGTGTACCATTATTTCTCTATAAATTATACTACACTGTACATTCCTATTATGCTTTTAATTTTTGAACTTCAGCGCACACTCACACTGGGCTTTTGTACTTCCGTATTAAAGGTGTATGCGTCTAATGTTCGTTTATAATTTACATATGCACTGTTGTACTGCATAGTACATTGTACAGCCACAGCCACTTTCATATAATTTCAACAATCAATGAATCCATTATACTGTTATGCGTGCACATGTAGAATTGTTCCTGTGCAGAGTGCTGCAACAGTCTGCATTGCACTACAAATCAGTTTTCTGTACAGTTCTACACTGCGGGCGTGCTTGGTGGCACTGCATGAGTGTGATATGCTGCGGGAACTAAGATTTTTGGTACTAAGTCACCTTACGTTCATATTTAATCAGGCTGCGTCTTTACTGGCTGTGTCTTTACACTACACATTTTTATCGTAACTGTGGCTGATTTTTTTTATATGGAAAAAGCGCAAATATGATTTTTTCAAAGTTGGCATTGACAGTGAGCTGCAGCCAAGAAGGGACCCCTTGTCCTTTTTCATGCTCAATTAGAAGCACTTGTCAAACCCTTTTTCATACTTAAAAACATATTAGCCTTTTTTGGTGCTCGTCAGAGCATTTTTTAATACTAGTCATTTAAATTTTTTGATAATTATATATTGAATATAAATAAACCTGAGTTGCTTTTAAATATTCCCAATACTTTTTTCTTATTTCGCGCAATAATCACTATTTAACCAAGTAATGCACACTGTTTTAAGAGGTTCAAGGTTTTTAAATCAAATTCACGTTATTTTTATTCATAATTTAATTTACTTGGGCTCCCTTAAATATAATTAATTTAATTCCTTAAACTGATATTAGTTTTTGTTGCATCAAAATATCTGAATTTGTTGATTCTCTCTAAACAAGTAAACCCTATTGGTTTACAATGGATGTCTATAGGAATTTGGCGATATATTTACAAGTTGATGACAAACTTGTATTTGGCGGTATTTGGCGACAGAACAGGGTCCTGCCTATGGTAACCCCCCTTATAGGTATGGAGATGCATTAAATGCTGTTCTATAGCCAATGAGATGCGTTTCATTCGAGCGATTATTAACAACTAATCGTAATTTCTGTGACACAGACGATAGCGTAATATATATATAGATTATCGAGGAAATCGAAGGTTTAGGCCACATCGTATTGTTTAGCTAGACCGGTTATACTAATATCGTTCTCATGTTTTGCTACAATTCCTTTTATCGAACAGTAATTCGCTTAAGCTTCTTACTACTGCTATCACTAAGCACTTTTTCATTCTTAGAAGCTATAATGAGAGCTAAAATTAGCGCAAGCCTGACTAAAAGTAAAACAAAAAGTTAATTTTTTACAGTAATAAAGGTACACAAAGCTCTCTGATATGCACACCTTACTTCAAACTTGACTAATAACAACAGTTATGTGAGGGTTGCCAACTGAACTATTCGGCAGCCTTGGTCGTGAACCGAGATATTGTACGCCCACCGAGTCAAATTTTAATAATCGAAGTTGGACATAAACCGAACTGGTCATAAACAGAGGTGGTTGTGAACCGAGGTTCCCCTTATATTTTGACCTATAAGTTTGCAAATATGGCATTATTTATATATTCGATGGCGATGATCATTAAGCATCTTGGCGATTTTGGCGATGAAACTCACCGATTTCAAAGTAACGTTCCGAAGTGTTACTTGAATCGCCACAGACGTCATATGAACATCCACCTTGACGCGATTTTTTTCTGACGCCAATATCATATACGCACAGTGGTACTTACTATCGCCAAAGTTTTATTATTTTGCTTGATATGGTAACCCAAATGTTGTTGTTTATTTATTAATAAATTGTTTATTTACTTTTATTTTCTTTTATAAATTTATATAAATTGTTTTGTTCTATTGTTATTAATTAAACTTTTTAAAATTTATTGTTAATTCCTTTTAAAAAAAATATATGTAACTGGTATTCGAAAACGAGGTTTTCGCCGAATTGGCGTCAGAAAAAATATCGCGCGAACGTGGTAAGTATATGACATCTGTACCATACTTGTTACAATTTGATTATCCTGTCGACCAAAAAATTATCGCCAAACTATAAGATTAAATGACAATAATGGATCATAGCAAATGTTACATTCACTTG
This sequence comes from Maratus speciosus, assembly GCA_963932465.1. Taxonomy (NCBI): domain Eukaryota; kingdom Metazoa; phylum Arthropoda; class Arachnida; order Araneae; family Salticidae; genus Maratus; species Maratus speciosus. The sequence continues at coordinate 6,191,733 of OZ010790.1, read as the reverse complement.
ACATTAAACACGATACACGTGTTTGTTACGTCATCAAGTGATTTTTAATTCAAGTTTTGGTACAGATATCATATACGCCCCATATTGGCGCGATTTTTTTGACGCCGCCAATGTCATATATGCACTAGGTACTTAACTGGCGCCAAAGTGTTGTTATTTTACTAAATATGGTAACCCGGATATAGATGATATATGAACGATGTTTTCGCCATATTGGCGTCGGAAAAAATCGTGCCAATATGGAGCGTATATGACATCTGTGCCCAAGTTTTTATTAGTATTTTTATTAATGTTTTACTAATTTGTTTATTCTTCCGTTATTTAAAATAAAAATTATGTCAGTTTGTATCATTTGACGAATAGTTTGGCGAAACTGGTCGACGGGATAATAAAGTAGTACCGTATCTTTTTGCTGTACATTTTCGACAATATATCAAGCAAAAGTACCTAAAGTTAAACGAAACCCTAATTATTTAAGGCACAGATGTCATATACACAACGGGTTTGGAGCGGGGTTTTTTTCTGACGCCAATTTAACGAAAACCTCGTTTTCGAATAGCAGTTACGGATATATTTTTAAATTACTTTCTATTCTTTTAAAAAGAAATAACTATAAGTAATGAAAAGTTTAATTACTAACTATAGAAACAAACAATTTATATACTTTTAATAAATAAAATAAAAGTAAATAAAAAAATAATTGATAAATAAATAACAATAGCTCAGTTACCGTACCAGGCAAAATAATGCATTATCGCGCCAGTTATGTACTCTGGTGCGTATATGACATCTCTTCCTTATTTAAAATAGATGGAATGGTATTTTTTAAGGTAGGCTTAGTATGTGAAGTATTTATATTACTGCATACCTATGGCTTGTGTAAGTCAGGATGTTATGATGATAATTAAAAAAAAAACTTACATTTAGCTTCTGAACAGAAGCTTGGGATTTACCCCCCCCCCTTTTTTCCCCCTATCAACTCGTTTGTGCTCCATTGTGTCTATTACTCCAGTTCAAAATATTAATCAAGAACGTTTATATATATATTTATGAAAATTATGCATTATCTGCTTAGGTTGACGTCGGTTTCAAAAATACAAAAATCTGTCAGTTGAATTTCAATTTTTATTGACTTATGAAAACAAAAGTACACGTGTTATCCTTTTTTTTAAAATTATTGTATTCCTTTTTAGGGAGTGGCAACACGAAATAAGTTATTGAATTAGAAAATTAGAAAATGAAAAGGAGATATTTCTATAATTTTATGGAGACATTATAAAAGACAAATTCGATTTTCTCAGCGACCGTCAAACATACAAAGATGAAAAAAAAAACCTATTCTAAGTTTTAACAAGAGGATCAAAATAAAACAAAAACGAAGTTAATCCACCCACTGGAACGTTAGCTACACTTTGTTGAATTTTGTGTCTTCATTTTTTCGTTTAAGGTTAAATAAAAAACTACTGAAAGCTACAGTAATTTTTTAAATACTATCAGTTTATTCGTCTCGTCGAGTTCTATCTTTCAAAAGAAAAATCATTGTCGTGCGTCAACTGGTTCGCCAGAAATTTAAGAAAGTCGTTTGCATTTTCTATTTCTTAATCATATTATAGCTTAACGCTACTGCGTTTGCTATGATAATTTCGATTAAAATATAACTGTTATATCTTATTTTATTTAAAATGCATAACTTTCAGTTAAAATACAGACATTTCAAATACATGCATTTCACGCATTTCCTTTAAAATACATAATAATAATAATAATAACAATGAATAATAATAAATAATATCCTAAACTAAATCATTTTATTTCATATTTAAAACACTGTTTTTAATTTTCACACACAAAACATAAAAACTGCTATAAGAAAAAAAAAAAAAAAAAAAAAAGGGTCCTATGTCATTTCCCACGTGACATCGGGACTAACATCTCTTACACGAATGTTATTCAGTTTGCACTATTTAAAGGGGAAAAAATAAATAAATAAAGCAATTTATCAAATTACAACGACCATTTGGAAAGTGATTTTTTCGAAGACTAAAATTTAAGACATAAAAAATCGCACGGAGTTGATCATACATTACGTACGCCATGAATTAAACATTAACATTCCTGGACCCATCATGAACAAATTTTAAAAGAAATTTCAGTTTTACAATTTTCGGTACTATAAATTTTTAAACTTCTACGGAGCTGGTCATACATTACGCACGCCATGGATTAAACATTAATATTCCTGGACCAATTTTAAGTGAAATTTCATACATTACGTACGCCATGGATTACAATTTTCGGTACCGTAAATTTTTAAACTTCTACGGAGCTGGTCATACATTACGTACGCCATGGATTACAATTTTCGGTACCGTAAATTTTTAAACTTCTACGGAGTTGGTCATACATTACGTACGCCATGGTTTAAACATTAATATTCCTGGACCCATTTTAAATGAAATTTCATTTTTAAACTTCTAAACATCGCACAATATTACTTTTTACACCGTCGTATAGAGAAAAAAATGCACTTTTAAATACAATTTGTTTGAAAGCTGTATCTCAATATGTTTCTGAGTTATTAATTTATTTTTTTATTTTTATTTTTTTGTAGTTTTTATTTAGTTTTTAGTTACTTTTTTGTCATAGTGGCAACAGAAGTATCCATCTCTGTTGAAAGCAAAGGGAAAATACAGATTACTGTATAGACCAATCAGAAAACGAATAAAATGCGGATTCAACTAATAAAACGCTTCAGATATGTTTTTGATTTCCTACCCTGACAGAGGACAATAACCATTTTTCCAAATGGTTAATAAAAAGATGCTATTAGCCAGATTGGTAACCGGTTAACATAGAAATGACGAAATATCTGGATACTTACGCATTATCCGGGCCATGAGATAGATAGCCAAAAGTGGTTGCCAATTGCCCACCTTGTTTATCGTTGCCAATCATGTTTAAAACACTAATTTAACATTATTTAATACATAACATTGTTAACTAGTCGGATATACCAATCCCAAAACTTTCTTCTATCTCATACATGTTAATACTTCAAAATTCGCTATCATAGTGCCAAAATTAAAGGGCAAATTCCGTGCATTAGTTCTTCAGATATGACTATCGCTGAAATCGTCTAAATCCGGCAAAATGCTGCCTAGCAGCGCCACCTATTGGGTGATTTATACCAAATCCTAATCAACAACAATTTATGTCAACGTCTGACTGAATCTGAAGTTTGGAGAAAATCCGTGCATTAGTTTTTGAGATAGAGCTATAGCGAAAATCGTGAAAATTCCTGCATAGCAGCGCCACCTATTGGGTGATTAACACCAAAACCTAATTAACAACAACTTGTGTCAACATACAACTAAATCTGAAGTTAGATGAAAATTCGTGCATTAGGTTTTGAGATAGAGCTATTGAGGCAATCGTGAAAAAGTCAGCACAGAAGCGCCACCTGTTGGGCGATTTACACCAACACATAATCAGTAGCAAGACATGTCAGGGACTAATTGTATCTGAAGTTTGGTGAAAATCCGTGCGTTAGTTCTTAAAATAGAGCTATTGGGGAAATCGTGTAAATCCTGCAAAATTCATCATAACAGCGCCACCTGTTGGGCGATTTACACCAAAACGTAACCAGCACCAATTCATATCAAGGACTAATAAAATCTGAAGTTTGATCAAAATCCGTGCAATAGTTCGTGAGATAGAGCTATTGCGAAAATCGTGAAAAATGCAGCATAGCAGCGCCACCTGTTGAGCGATTTACACCAAAAACTAATCAGCATCAATTTGTGTTAGGGACTCACTGAATATAATTTTTTATTAAATTCCGTGCATTAGTTTTTGAGATAGAGCGCCCACAAAATTTGTGTCACATACACACAGACAGACAGACAGACAGACAGACTCACAGAGTCACAGACAGACATTTTGTAAAAACATGTTTTTTGGAATCTCTGACCCCTAAAACGGGTAAATCCGTCGAAAACCGGAATTCGAAAATTTTCATGAATCCAATACTTTCTTCTTGTAAAGATAGAAGAAAGTAAAAATGGTAAACAATGTCAAATAAATAAAATATATTAAATACATTTAAAAAACTATAAACCGTAATAAATAAATAAACTATAAAGTACAAAAATAAAAAAGCAATTTATCAAATTACAACGACCATTTGGAAAATGATTTTTTCGAAGACTAAAATTTAAGACATAAAAGATCGCACGGAGTTGATCTTACATTACGTACGCCATGAATCCACCTGGAACTTAAGTATTATCCAAGCATTTCATTGGCTGTTCGGGAAAAAGCTTTTCCATCGCCAGATTTCTTGGAAATCTGACGGCCCATTTTAAATGAAATTTCATTCTTAAACTTCTAAACATCCCACACTATTACTTTTTACACCGTCGTATAGAGAAAAAAATGTACTTTTAAATGCAATTTGTTTGAAAGCTGTATCTCAATTTGTGTCTGAGTTATCAATTTTTTTTTGTAGTTTTTATTTATTTTTTGTCATAGTGGCAACAGAAGGTATCCATCTCTGTTGAAAGAAAAGGGAAATGCAGATTACTGTATAGACCCATCAGAAAACGAATAAAATGCGGATTAAACCAATAATAACCTTCAGATATGCTTTTGATTTCCCATCCTGACGAGAATAATAACCATTTTTCCAAATGGTTAATAAATTATATTACGTATCATTATATTATTGCTCTAATTACGTGTGATATGCTATAAAGTTGTTTAACAAAAGAGGGGTTGCCGCAATTAGTATAATTGGCACCATGCTTGGCGCAATTGTATCTGGCATGACCCGAATAATACGTAACTACCAATATTCGTTAGGATTAACTTTGGGACACATATTTTTTTTTTTTTTTAGGTAGCTTTCATTACAAAAAGCTACCTATTGCAGCCGTTCGGAGGAAAGCGATTTCAAAAAATTTTGGTATATTTTCATCGATCATGACCCCCAGACCCCGAAACCACCCTCCGTTCAAAATTGATATATATATATATACACGATAAAAGGCGTATTTATGAACTGATTTGGATGTAACTTCGTTTATACATAGTACATACCAATGTCTCGACCGAGTTCGTTGGCCAGCTTCATCCGCCATTTTGTTTCAAAATGGCGGCCATTTAAATTTTTAAAAAAAAATTAAAATTTGAAATGTGGTACCAAAAAATTGAAAATGGAAAAATATTTTTTTCTTATGTATTTGACCTTTATACAAAGATTTCGGAGCAGTTTTTGTTTCGTCTATATCTTAAAAAATGGCTGAGTTGCAGCATTTTGAATTTCTAGCGTGGCTGACATTTTGAAACGTCCTGAAATTTGTCACGCGATAAAAGGCGTATTTATGAACCAATTTGGATATAACTTCGTTTATACATAGTACATACCAATGTCTAGACCGGGTTCGTTGGTCAGCTTCATCCGCCATCTTGTTTAAAAATGGCGGCCATTTAAATTTTTAAGAAAAATTTAAAATTGAAATGTGGTACCAAAAAATTGAAAATTGAAAAAATATTTTCTTCTTATGTGTTTGACCTTGATAAAAAGATTCGGCAGCAGTTTTTGTTTCGTCTATATCTTAAGAAATGGCTGAGTTATAGCATTTTGATTTTCTAGCGTAGCTGACATTTTGAAACGTCCTGATTTTTGTCACGTAATAACAGGCGTATTTATGAACCGATTTGGATGTACCTTGGTGTGTACATAGTACATACAAATATCTCGACCGAGTTCATTGGCCAGATTCATCCGCCATCTTGTTTCAAAATGGCGGTCATTTAAAAAAAATTTAAAAAATTAAAAAATTAAAAAATTAAAATGAGATACCAAATTTGGAAAATGAAAAAGATTTTTTTCTTATGTGTTTGACCTTAAGACAAAGATTCCGGAACAGTTTTTGTTTCGTCTATATCTAAAAAAATGGCTGAGTAATAGCATTTTGAATTTCTATTGTGGCTGACATTTTAAAACGACCTGATTTTTGTCACGCGATAACAGGCGTATTTATGAACCGATTTGGCTGTAACTTGGTCTGTACATAGTACATACCAATGTCTCGACCGAGTTCGTTGGCCAGCTTCATTCACCATCTTGTTTCAAAAGGGTTGCCATTAAAAAAAAAAAATAATTTAAAATTTAAAATGAGGTATTAAAAAATTGGAAAAAGAAAAAGATTTTTTTTATGTGTTTGGCCTTGATACAAAGATTCCGGAGCAGTTTTTGTTTCTAAAAATTTGTTCTTTTGTTTATATCTTAAAAAATGGTTGAATTATAGCACTTTGAATTTCTAGCATGGCTAACATTTTGAAACGATCTTGTATTTGTCACGCGATAACACACGTATTCGCCTATTTCGATGTAAGAAGGCATGTGGATAGTGTACATTAATACCTCGACCAAATTCACTGGATAGATTCATCAGCCATCTTGTTTCAAAATGGCGGCCATTAAATTAAAAAATATATATATATTTAAAGTGAGGTGCAAAAAAATTAGAAATTGAAAAAGGTTTCTTTCTTAAGTATTTGACCTTGATATAAGGATTCAGGAGCATTTTTTGTTTGCCTTTACCTTAAAAAATGGCTCAGATATAGCAGTTTCAATTTCTATTGTGGGTGACATTTTGAAAAATCTGATTTTTTGTATGCGACAGCACTCGTATATATATACCGATTCCGATGTGAGTGAGCATGTGCACAGCAATTACTAAGGTCTCGACCAAGTTCACTGGTTAGCCTCATCCATCATGTTGTCTTAAAATGGCACGCACTTTAAGAAATCGAAATATAAGTTACTTTTAAAGAAAAGCAGCTTGGATAAAGCTGACTAATTTCTCGAAATTCTCATTCATTATACTGATAAAAATTAGTATTGAATCTCCTATATTCGGTTTCCACTAAATTGAGCTTCGTGTGTTTGAATGATACAAGTTGGCTTTTTTAAAATAAGGAATATGAAAGCTACCTCTTCCTCCCGGCACTGGCCGGAAGGACTTTTTTTTTCAATTTAGCCGACTTTAAGATTTAACGCAAAATCTATTTTTACAATAGTAAAGTAGTATTTTCAATATACATTTATTAAATTAGACTATACTTCCTCAATCGGGTTTGCAGTCATTGTTGGCGTCAAACATAAACATGTTAGCAGGTTTTTTAAGTGTGTGACTTTATATAAATAGTTAGGCGAAGTTTTAGGAAAGAGTATCCTGTACCTTTTTATTTTTTTTTTATTTATTTTTTTTTATAGCCCCCGGTATGCTATTTCTTTCTCCCAGCTTATTTTGTGTCGTCTCCAAAAAATAACGTTAGGTTGTATAAGCCATCCGTAAAACAAAGTAGATGTATCATTGTACGATTAAATACTCTACAGCAATTTTTTTAACTTCTAAGCATCGCACATTTTCAATTTTTAGACCGTCGTATTGGGGAAAAAAAGTACTTTTAAATGCAATTTGTTTGAAAACTGCATCTCCATTTATTTTTGAAACATTAATTTTTTTTTGTAGTTTTTAGAGCCATTTGCTTAATATTGGCAATGGAAGTACTCCATTTCTGTAGAAAGTAAAGGAAAAATATTTGTAAAATAGTAATAATATCTTTTTGTTGCCATTTCTCATAACAGCCGAAAGAAAATGTAATTAAAATACGTGCTATTTTGAAAAAATGCTCACCAAACGTGGCAAATGAGGTGCGCTCGTACTATAACTAGTTTTATAAATATTTTTTACACCGCATAGTGTACTGAATGTATATTTCAGTGCACTTTATAGGTGTCTATCCATTTCATTCTGTTCGAAAGGCTGTCACATCATTAAAATGCACTTGCAATATTTTTTTCCCATTGGCCGTCCTGTAACGGAACACTTTTGACTGTCCATGTCATTAAACTATACATCCGATTTTCATAAAAATTGAAATGACTCAACAAAATTTTGGAACAATTCTATATTTAAAATTTCAGACCATTCGGTGAGGTCGTTTTTGCTCTGTTATAAGCGAGCGGACGGACTGAACGACGAGTATAGGTGCTACGTAATTTATATAATTACGAACGCACCTACAAAGGATTAAACAAAAACGTAATTTGAAGAACAAATTAAAAAAAACAAAATTTATTTCCTACATTGTTTAAGCCTGAGAAGGGACAGATATTAAGTTATTTCATTCAATTAGTTCTACATTTAATGTTAAATTTTTGTAACAAATTAGTTAAGCCAATTGAAGATTAAAAAATAAAAATAAAATTCATAGAATATGATACTTAAAACATCCTAAAAAACTTAGATTCCGTTCAAATGAAATCGAAATAAATCTTAGACTTCTTCCATTTTGAATTGAAAATATTTGTATTGCAGATTTAGTATTATGTTTATGAAAATTGTGCATAAAATGATAAGATGCATGCAAAATACAAAACTTTAAAAAAAGTCTAAGATTTATTTCGATTTCATTTGAACGGAATTTAAATTTTTAGGATGTTTTAAGTATCATATTGTATGAATTTTATTTTTATTTTTTAATCTTCAATTGGCTTAACTAATTTGTTACAAAAATTTAACATTAAATGTAGAACTAATTGAATGAAATAACTTAATATCTGTCCCTTCTCAGGCTTAAACAATGTAGGAAATAAATTTTGTTTTTTTTAATTTGTTCTTCAAATTACGTTTTTGTTTAATATGTCAAGTTTTTTAATGACTACAGCACTCAGACGAACGCATTTCAAAATTAATACAGAGTATCATCATCAGGCTTTGATGTATGCGGTATTGCATCACAATGTGGATGCAGTTTACCAATGTGCAATTCAAAATGTTTCACCACTGTAGTAATGCAGGTTGCGGTAGTTTGGACAAAAACTTCCAATCTGAACGTAAAAAATCTATAATCAAAACATAAAAAATTAACTTCACTTAAATTTAGATACCCTATTTCCCACTCAGGAACGCTATGAATGTAAATGTAAATTCTGTTGAATCCTTACTGCTAATATTTAACAATATTATAGCTGTGATACAGTAAAAAATAAAAAAATAAAAGTTTTACTTGAATTTTTAAACCTTATTTGCTCCCAAAGGGTGATGTAAACACATCAGAAAATTATTACCTAAGTTTAACTTGGGGTATAAATAGTTCTCATCGCGAAAGAAAAATACATTTTAAAATTTAAGTTATGTAATTCCCCACTAAGTTCGCTACATGCGTAAAAATAGCTATCCATTAGAAACTTTTTACTAAAATATAAACTTGATCAAAGCAAAAACGTATTCTGAAAATATCCTTTTTATTTCCACTATGACGCCATATTCACCTTTTTAATTTTTTGAAAAAAAAAAAAAAAACTATTTCAATTAAAATTTTTCACGCGGGAATCTTTCTACTAAAACCAAATAAATTATTATTACGGCTTTTGAAATTTTTGCAACAGTGAAGAAAAAATGTTACATTTTCTATTAAAAATGGCCGTTGATTCTCAATGAAAAAAGTGAAATTTGGAATTATTAAGAAAAATATTTGAATAATATACAAAAAAATTGTCCCTTTTTCTCTCTGGGTTATAATTCACCCATATGCAAAAGTATTTTGCCATTCGTTTTGACCCTGACGTCAGGCAAACGTTTTTAAACTTTAAATTTATAATATAATTAGAATTAGTAAAGAATAAAAAATGAGTGGCATCAGGGGCAAAAAGGCGGGAAGAAAAAATGAAAAATTATCATCTCCATAGGCTTTTCTATGTTAAATTAACATTGAGAAGTGACACTGGAAATAAATAAGTATTGCGCTGCCGCGCAATACTTAAATATGATTAAAAGTTTTTATTTAGGGTTGAAAATGTCGTGGCGCATTGAATACTCCATTCATATTTTTATGTTACTACAAATCGCCCGCGTCTTTAAAACTTAAAAAAAAAAAAAAATTATATCTGTTCTCAAATTATCAGCTTAATTTCATTGACGAAGCAATGTGAATGATATCGGATTCCAGACAAAAGTCATGATGAATCTAAGCATTCAGAATGTAATCTATCTATTACATATACTAGGGGATCGTACCCGGGCTTCCCTGGTTAAAGAATATAGGAGAAAACATTTTTTTTTTAAATTGAAATCTAATATTTCTTTTATATGCAATATTTTTTTTAGATTGCCCACTTACATTAAAAAAGCATTTTTCATACCGAAAATACGAATTATACAATCAAATACATTTTTGAAATTTATCAAAAGCTATATTTTCTTATTAGCCGCATGCTAAGAGTTATTTGCGAAGGTTTTGCTGCTTATGGCATCCTTTTATATTCTAATAATTTCAGAGCTTATATATGTCTGGTAAATCTGTGTTTTATTTATATTATTTTATTTATTTATTCATAGGGAAGTATTTTTTTAACAGATATTAGCTGTAAGAAAATGATGAACTCTTTATTTTGTTTTAAGGGCAAACGGATTAATCTTTCGTAATCGAGCTCCGCGCGATATAGATAAATTACAAACTATTTTATGTTTTAAAATTGTTTTTAAAACCATAGACAGTCAGTAAACTGAGATGAATTTTTCAAACAAATTCCATTTGAAAAAAAAAATCCTATTTGGTGATCTAAAAATTTAAATTGTACGATTATAAATATGTTAGATTTGTTATTTTCAATATTATTCTTTTATTTGTTTATAAAAGAAGTAATAATTTCGTTAATTTGTCTTTCACAAATATGTTAGATTGGTGGTTTTTTTAATATTATTCTTTTATTTGTTTATAAAGGAAGTATTAATTTCGTTATGCAAAAATAATCAGAAACAAATGCTGAAAAATGTTTGTTGCTTTATGTGCAAAAAGTTTATTATTATTATGTATTGAAACCGGCACGTGATAAGATAAACTTAAAAAAAGTCATGCTTAAAAATTATTTTAGAAAATATAATACATCAGTCAATGAATACAGTTTTTAAACAAATTGCATTTGAAAGTAATTTTTTTTCTCATTGTACGACGATAATTGAAACTGTACGATGGTCAGAAGATTAAAAAATTGCAGTAGCGAAAATTTTAAGACCGAAATTTGATCGTGAAGTGTTGCCATTCGCAAAATGACGTCAGCGTTACGCACAGATAAGTTTGTTCTTTATAATATAGATACTTAATCAGTAAAATATAATAAAGATCAATTATTAGGATGTGGTTATCAATTGAGGCTCTTATGCTTGGATTTCCGGAATGAAAACAGCAATTCCCACCTTCTCAAAATTTGCATACGCACTTCTCATATCCAAATTCATAATTTTTTTTAAATGTATTTTGTTTGATCATTTAAAAATCATTTTAACTCAAAACTTGAAGTCACGATCGTCACCAACATCTTTTATGTGAACAGACGCGCTCTTTACTTCAGATTCTAATCTAAATTCCGGAGAGTAAAAATTTCCGCAATTTATGTTTTTAGACGCATTTTTGTTAAAATGTGTGGTTTTATCTAAGAAAATTATCGTTTTCTTTTAAATATGACTTAATTTTCACTCAAATAAGCATTTCGCCTAGTGTCTGAAACTTAGTATCAGTACACATGCAGAAGGATAAACAATATAGAAAATTTATGAGGAAAAATGCGTGTTTTCAAAAGCAGTATGTCATTTTTCGTTATTATGCCCCTAATATAATATTCTGCTCCTAATGGAATTTTGCGCCACTAAACCGTATACAACAATTTTTATCAACAATTTTGATTTTTTATCAGAAAATAGCATGAATAAAGTTAAAAATACATAATTATTTCTCTCTTGTCTGCAATAATGAAAGCTATCTAACTTTCATCATTTTGAAGAAATGTCATAAAATGCTTTTAAAATTAAAATATAAACGTGGGAATATTAAAAAAAAAAAAACAGATAGTGCGTTCACATCTACAAAGGAAGAGCGTCCAGTTAAAAAAAAAAAACATTAGTAAAATTGGTTCAGCAGAAAGATCAGGGCAGATGACTAAAAAACACACTTGTGTTTTAAATATATAGATTATATAAAATGAGGAAAAATTAAATTAAGCAAATTATGTTATTTTGGTAAAATTATAGTGGAATGTCCTAAAGAATAGCATTAAAATTTTATTATTCGAGAGAATTTTCGACAAAAATTTCAGGAACACGATATTATTTTAAACCACGAATTATTTGTTTGCTTGTCTAACTCGGCGAAGCAAATCCATCCAGCTGAGAATCATAAATTTTTGTAATATAAATCGCTATTATTTGCTTGTCACCCCTTTTTTATAAAGACACTCTAAATTTTTGTAAAACATTGCGTTTTATCAGTGTGTGATTTCGATTACATTATTTTCAAAAGTGAAGCATTTTCACCTGTGAAGAATTTCAAAACAGCTGAGCTGTGAAAATGACGCACTTCTACAATACATAATTCAGGTTTAAGAATTAAAATACACGCTTTTTTATAAAATGACGTCATTTGCATCCGCTAAAACAATCCACTTTTACAATCTAGTCTTAAACTTCGTCTATAGAAAAGTGTGCATATGATGTCATTATCACGGAATAACAGACAATATTCTTGACATAGCCCATACTTTAATTTCAACTTTTTTTCAGGTTTTATGAGAAAATGGCAACAAAAAGATACAGTAGTAGTATCTCCTATTTTCGACTATTTTCCGTTTACTTTGAATGACTTTCAATAGAAATGAGGTACTTTTGTTGCCACAATAAGAAAAATTGTATTAAAAACTACAAAAAAAATAATATCTCAAAAATAAATTGAGATACAGCTTTCAAACAAATTGCATTTAAAAGAGCATTTCTTTCCTTATACGACGGTGTAAAAATTTAAAATGTGCGATGTTTAGAAATTTAAAAATTTGCAGTAGAGAAAATTGCAAAACCAAAATTTTATTTCAAAATTCAAAGTGTTGCCATTCGCAAAATGACGTATGCGTTACGCACAGATATGTTTGTCTTTTATAATATAGATAGATATTTAAATACTTATTTATTTCCAGTGTCACTTCTCAATGTTAATTTAACATGGAAACCCTATGGAGATCATAACTTTTTTCATTTTTTCTTCCCACCTTTTTGTCCCTGACGCCACTCATTTTTTATTCTTTACTAATTTTAATGATATTATAAATTTAAAGTGTAAAAACGATTGCCTGACGTCAGGGTCAAAACGAATGGTAAAATGCCTTTGCATATGGGTGAATTATAACCCAGAGAGAAACATGGGCCAATTTATTTTTACATTATTCAAATGTTTTTCTTAATAATTCCAATTTTCGCTTTTTTCATTGAAAATCAACGGACATTTTTCATAGAAAATGTAACATTTTCACTTGATTGTTGCAAAAATTTCAAAAGCCGTAATAATAATTTATTTCTTTTTAGTTGAAAGATTTTCACGTGAAATATTAAATTGAGCTAGTTTTTTTTTTTTTTTTCAAAAATTAAAAAGGTGAATATGGCGTCATAGTGGAAATAAAAAGGATATTTTCAGAATAAGTTTTTGCTTTGGTCAAGTTTATATTTTAGTAAAAAGTTTCTAATGGATAGCTATTTTTACGCAAGGTAGCGAACTTAGTGGGGAATTACATAACTTAAATTTTAAAATGTATTTTTTTTCCGAGATGAGAACTATTTATACCCCCAAGTTAAACTTAGGTAATAATTTTCTGATGTGTTTACATCACCCCTTGGGAGAGAATAAGGTTTAAAAATTCAAGTAAAACTTTTATTTTTTTATTTTTTACTGTATCACAGCTATAATATTGTTAAATATTAGCAGTAAGGATTCAACAGAATTTACATTTACATTCATAGCGTTCCTGAGTGGGAAATAGGGTATCTAAATTTAAGTGAAGTTAATTTTTTATGTTTTGATTATAGATTTTTTACGTTCAGATTGGAAGTTTTTGTCCAAACTACCGCAACCTGCATTACTACAGTGGTGAAACATTTTGAATTGCACATTGGTAAACTGCATCCACATTGTGATGCAATACCGCATACATCAAAGCCTGATGATGATACTCTCCATTAATTTTAAAATGCGTTCGTATGAGTGCAGTAGTTATTAAAAGATTTGACATATTAAACAAAAGCATAATTTGAAGAACAAATTAAAAAAACAAAATTTATTTCCTACATTGTTTAAGCCCGAGAAGGGGCAGATATTAAGATATTTCATTCAATTAGTTTTACATTTAATGTTAAATTTTTATAACAAATTAGTTAAGCCAATTGAAGATTAAAAAATAAAAATAAAATTCATACAATATGATACTTAAAACACCCAAAAAAATTAGATTCCGTTAAAATGAAATCGAAATAAATCTTAGACTTTTTTTTTAAAGTTTTGTATTTTGCATGTATCTTATCATTTTATGCACAATTGTCATAAACATAATGCAAAATCTGCAATACAAATATTTTCAATTAAAAATGGAAGAAGTCTAAGATTTATTTCGATTTCATTTGAACTGATTTAATTTTTTAGGGTGTTTTAAGTATCATATTGTATGAATGTTTTTTTTATTTTTTAATCTTCAATTGGCTTATACTAATTTGTTACCAAAATTGAACTTTAAATGTAAAACTAATTGAATGAAATATCGTAATATCTGCCCCTTCTCGAGCTTAAACAATGTAGGAAATAAATTTTGTTTTTTTAATTTGTTCTTCAAATTATGTTTTTGTTTAATATATAAGTCAATTGTGTGTGGATAAAGAAAGACTTTTCTCCATGAACACCTACTGCCACCCACACGCGGTTGATGTGGTTAGATAGCCCTTTGTTTCCTGCTGTTAGTAAGGCAGTTTGGTCGCGGTGGGTGGAAGTGGGGGATTACAGGGACACTCAAAAGAATTCCATTACATTACGGCCTATGGGGAAAAATCGTTTGAGATAGATTTTAATCTTTATCTCCATATATAAAAGACCCAGCCCAAACTACTGAACCTAGAAGCATGAAAATTGGTGGAAAAACAGAACTAAGGGCGGATTTTTGAAAATTCTCCCTCCCCAAAGGGGTTAAAAGGGGGGGGGGGTCGAAAATTTTAGAGCATGTGGCCATATCTCAGCAGTTGTTTTAGTTAGGAGCGTGAAATTCCAGAAAATAAATCTACTAAAAAAATAATTAATCACGTATTTCAGCGATTTTAGAAATCCCCCCCCCCCCCAAAAAAAAGGTGGTTAAAAGGGGGGTCGAAAGTTTCAGAAAATTTGACGTATCTCACCAGCCGTTTGAGGTAGGAGCGTGAAATTCCAGAAAATAAATCTACTAAAAAAATAATTAAACATGTGTTTTAGCGTTTTTAGAAATTCACCCTTAACGGAGTTAAAAGGGGGTGTTGAAACTTTTAGAACATTTGGCCATATCTCAGGAGCCGTTTTAGGTAGAAGCGTGAAATTCCAGAAAATAAATCTACTAAAAAATAATTGAAAACAAGTTTCAGCGATTGTACAAATTCCCCACCCTAAGGGATTTAAACGGAGGGGGTGGGGTCGAAAATTTTAGAACATTTGGCATATCTCAGCAGCCATTTTAGGTAGAAGTGTGAAATTCAAGATAACAAACATACTAAAAAAAATAGGTAAACACATTTCATCTTTGCTAGATATATTTCGTTTGATTCAGGGTTCTTTTAGAGAAACCGACCAGCGAAGCGGGCGAAGTCCGTTAGCTTACTAAATAAAATCTTTAGTGAGGAATTTAGAAAAACTAATTTTAGTTTTGAAAGTATCCATCTTAATTTCACCAAAGAAGGAATATCAATAATATCTAATTCTCGAGGTTCTTGTCACAAAGGTATAACGAATTTGGAAAACGTTTCTTTTCCTTAATAAAGAAGAGAAAGAAACACATTTTTAATCCGTTTGTATCATTATTCTGTCAATTACAATCAGCTTACATGTGCTAATGAGTTTAATCTTATAAACAAAAAGTTAAATGCTTATCGCAGATTTAGCATTCACTGCCAATTCCACAAAGGAAATATTGGATCAAATAAAAGAGATTATTGCAAAATTTTTATTAAGCATATCATTCATTATCTGGAGATTACTTTCTGTTCTGTGAGAAAGCACCGTGAAAGATTCTGGAGAAAACAACTTAAGTTTAAGTGTAATGATGGTGCAGATGGAAGTGTTTGTTATGGTAAACAAATTAAGTCTTCACACAATTAAATGTAGATATTTTGCGCTTTTAAAACACAACACAATTTTCCTCGACATTCCATAAAAAGAAAAAAAATTCCATAAAAAGAAAAAAAAAATCAAATAACGTCTGATACACTGTTATAGCAAACAACATGCTTAAAATAGACTGGGCGTTTTCTAAAATCTACTTACAGTAAACATCCTCTAATCCGGCATCCTACGGTCCGGAACGCTGGATAATCCGGCACGACTTAAAAAAAAAACAAACAGTATTTCTTGTTCAATCTCACCTGGTGTTTATAATAATCTGGTGGAACTGGGTTGAGAAAAAAACATTTCTGTGGATAATTTGCGAAACTGCTGAAATGAAAAATAAATTTTTATCATCTGAATTAAATACTTTTCCCATTTCAGAAAAGATTCCTCAACTAGAAACGGAAATTGATATCAGTCATAAAATAATAAATAATGAATGTGGATCATTAGATTCAAATATTTTATTTTTGCGAAAGATAAAAAAAAAATAATTTTGATAAATTTTCGGAGAACATACAAATTTAAAACGAACAAAACCTCGGAATGCGCGATTGATAGACATCGTACCGGACATAGTATATCAGCATGTGTGTAGGGTCACCACCTGTTACTCCACATCATACGAAATTACTTCCTAAAAAAAAGAGAGAAGACTACTACAAAACAACCTGATATTCGAGGTTTGTTTAAGATGGCTTCTACAAGTACGCCTACGTGTGTAGACCTATAGTACACGTTTTCGTTTTATAGTTATGTACGTATGTTGATGTTGTACTTTACATTATTGAGTAATTTTTTTTATCCTGTTCAAGCTATTTACGGAATTAAAAACATGTTTTACCGTAATTTTTTGTTTAATTATAACTTCCACACATTTTTCTCAACATTCATTCTGTAATCCGGCATGCTTCAAGTCCCGAACGTGCCGGATTAGAGGATGTTTACTGTATATAAAATCAAGTGTAGGTAACCATTCCGAGGCGAGTCGTACCATATCTATATACTATTTAAAATGTAAGGCTGTTTTTTTTTTATTTTTATTCTGTTTTGAGCTTCTTGACCGAACCTATTTTGTTAATTACTTTTTAAATGAAAGCTGTTCATTTATGGATGTGCCCGCAACTACCTATTTTTTAAAATATTCCCATTTTTATATTTTAATTTAAAATATTTTTATGAAATTTCTTCAAAATGGTGGCAATCGGATATCTTCCATTGTTTTAGATAAAAGAGAAATGATGAAAAATGTTCAGACACGGGTTTTTTTTTTTTTTTTTTTTGACTTATTTTTTCATTTGCAAGTCATTTTCGGTAAAAAAATCATTACGTTTACTTTATTATTATAAATGAATAAAAATTCATATTTATTGCGACATCACGAGAATATTGTCTATTGGGTTTATTTTATCTTTACGCATTTGACTTTTTCAGTTTTTTTTTTATTACAATTAAAGAGAAAATATATTTTTATTTGAATATATTGTAATTAAGCATAAAAGTACGTATTAAAGTATGCTTGAAAAGTTTGTTCCGATGACGTTATTCTTAGCTTGAAAAATTTTTTACATTAATAAAACTAAGGGGAAAAATTGATAGGATTGTGTCAGCATGACGTAATTTTACCTGATTTTTAATTTCTTAATTCTAAAGGTTAGAATAGGAGCCTTTATTAATCGTTGAACTATTTCAGAAATTGAATATTGAGTAACAAAAATATCCTAGTCAATTGTATTTGTAGAAAACATTGTCATTTTTAACCCTTTGCACTCCGTTGTCGCCGCTGCGGCTATATTGTAAGGTAAGTGAAAAACTCCGTTGTTGCCGCTGCAGCGACATCATCTTGCCTTGAAAATTTTGTTTTTGGCACCAGTAATAAAAGAAAAAAAATTGTCTTATTTAATCAGAGTATTTTTTAAATTGTATACTTTTTCTTCTTTTAAATAAGTGGTGCCGATCGAATAAAATATTTGTGTAACGACGCGGAGTTGCTGATAGCCCACAGTCAAAATAACAAATATTAACAAAATTTACATTCCTTATAAAATTTATAAGGAAAAATTTTATAAGGAATGTAAATTAAGTCACACTGTTATTGCCAACAAATTTAATGCATACACCAAAAAGGCTAGAAAGATGTATTCATATAATTTTGCTATTAATAATCATCATACTTTTCCATTTTTGTTTTTGACTCCAAAATTTCACAAAACACCTATTAATTTCAGATTCATATGTTGTAATTCAAGAGGCATTGGTAAAAGTTTAAATGTTAAGTTACAGGAGTTTTTGAAGGGCATTTATGGTTTTTTGAAGTTTAAGTATTGAAATACTAGTTATTTTTGGTGTATAGACAATAGTAACGAGGTTTTAAATAAAATTAAAAAAACGCCCACTAATTTGTATACCTTTGATTTTGAAAATCTTTTTTCTAATATACCTATTAGTACAGGCAATAGGGAATTTTACCTAGCAAAATTAATGGTAGTTCTGGAAATCGGCTTACTTTATGGTTTTTGGGACGCTGAATCCGAGTTTTTAACTTCCCACCAAAATTTCATCCGGCAACCCTTCCAAATTTTGTTAAAATGACCCCAAAAAAGGTTTTTATTAAAAAAATCAACTTTTTTATTGTTTTAGGGGAAAGGTATCTAGAAATTCAGAAAGTAGACAAAATTTGCAACAAATTAGATATATGACATTATGACTTAGGATGAAGGGGAAGGGGGGATCTGCCTCGGAACATGCGCGCGGTGCTGCATGGACTAAGTTGCGCAATTCCACTTAACCACTCACACGTTTACATTCACCCCCCCCCCCCCCATCTCCCCTCCGAACTTTCCTTATAAGATTTACGTTAAGTTTTTGGGTCGCTGAATCAGAATTTTTAACTTACCCCCAAAATTTCCAACCCCAACCCCCCCCCCCCCCAAAAAAAAAAAAAAAAAAAAAAAGTTGTTATTAACTTAAATTTCTTATTGTTTTAGGGCAAAAGCATTACGAAATTCAGAAACTAGACAAAATTCCCAACAAATAGGATATATGACATTATGACGTAGGATAAACGGGGAGAGAAGGGGCTTCCTCGGAACATTCCCGGCTTGCTTTTCTCAAAAACCAAATTTTTTCAAAAAATCAATTTTTTGGGGGTTGCCGGGTGAAATTTTGGGGGGAAGTTACAAATTCCGATTCAGCGACCAAAAAACATAAAGTGAGTCGAAATCCAGAACTAGTATTAATTTTTCCAGGTAAAATCCCCTATTGCCTGGACTTCATAACTTAGTGCACGTAGCGCCGCAGTGCATGTTCAGAGGCAGCCCTCCCTCTCCCCGTTCATCCTACGTCATAATGTCATATATCCTATTTGTTGCAAATTTTGTCTAGTTTCTGAATTTCGTAATGCTTTTACCCTAAAACAATATGAAATTTAAGTTAAAAAGAACTATTTGGGGGGGGGGGAAATTTTGGGGAGGAAGTTAAAAATTCGGATTCAGCGACCCAAAAAACTTAAAGTAAACCTTATAGAGAAAGTTCGGAGGGGAGATGGGAGGGCGAATGTAACCGTGTGAGTGGTTAACTGGAATTGCGCAACTTAGTTCACGCAACACCGCGCGCATATTCCGAGGCAGATCCCCCCTTCCCCTTCATCCTAAGTCTATCTAATTTGTTGCAAATTTTGCCTACATTCTGAATTTCTAGATACTTTTCCCCTAAAACAATAAAAAAATTGATTTTTTTAATAAAAACCTTTTTTGGGGTCATTTTACAAAAATTTGGAAGGGTTGACGGGGGAAATTTTGGTGGGAAGTTAAAAATTCGGATTCAGCGTCCCAAAAAACATAAAGTAAGCCTTTTTCCAGAACTACCATAAATTTTCCTAGGTTGAGCCCCTATACGGTCTTTATTGCCTGGACTATATAGTTTTACTTTATGATACATTAAAAAATATATTTGATGTGTTTTGCATTGAGTAGGAGCTTGGAATTAACAGAGATTTTTTCTTAAGTTTATGTAATTTCTGTTTTCGTAATAATTTTATTTCATTCAATAGCTCGCTTTTTTACCAGGTATGTGGCATTGGGATGGGTACTAATTTTTCGAGTTATGCTGCTAATCTGTTTCTTTTTTATTATGAATCTTACTATGTTTTAAACAATAATAAGAGTTTTGCAGTTTTAAGGTATATCGATGATTTAATAATATTCGATGACAAACTTTTGCTATCGATTAATGATATCTATCATCCACGTTTATAATTAAATAAGGCTTCTGTTGATAGTTTGCATGTTAATTTTTTGGATTTAGACATTTTAATTAAAGACAATAATATATTAGTTAAGCTTTTTGATAAACGGGATTTTTTTAATTTTGATACTCAATCAATGCCACATTGGTTTTCAAATTTAAGTAAAAGGGTTTTGATCAACATTATTTTGGGACAAGTTAATAGATTTTATAGAATTTGTAGTAATAGAGAATTTTTGAGTTCACAGATTTTTAAATTTACTGCTAATCTTTTTTACAATAATTTATTTCCATATCAGTTTATTTTTCATTATGTAAATCGGATTGAAAAAAGTTTTTTGAAGTGGCAACAGCTAAGCGGCCAAACACCGTAATGGATGCCGATAGAACTACTTGAATATATGAAAGGTGTGGGTTAAAGTCTTCTTAACAACGTCTACATGTTGATGAACTTCAAGTAGGAACTGAGGTGATATGGAATGAAGTCTATGATTATGAAGATAACGGAAAGACAAGTCTGGATGACGCTGGTCTAACTTGGATTATGGCCTTGCTTGCAACTCCTGCTGTTGGAGAGATGTGGAGCGTAGTGGATATTTTAAAGGTAGCAAGTTTTTTCAAGTCTTCACGGGTCAAGGTGGGGGTATGGCCTTCTCACATGTTCAATGTTTTTAATTGCTTAATGATTTAGTTATATAAGAATTTTTATTTACGTTTTATAAGTTAAAATTAGTTCTTTTGATTTTGAATTGGTTCGTTGTTTAGGTTTTTAAAGCAGTTTTGTTTCGTTAAGTTTTTGAAAGTTTAAGTTTATTTGCTGATTTTTACACTTTTGGAGTATGTGGGTTGGCCATATCTTGCGAAACCTGTGAGGATTCAATTTCTTTTTCTGGTACCTGTTTTTTTACTCCCCCCACTTTCCGAAGAGCAAGGAGTGGTTTGTTTATTGTTTTTTAGTTATAAATTTTCATTGATTTTTATTGTTGTTTTGCACCCTCTTTTTCATGGTTTTCATAAATCATTTACTTTTGATAGAGCTATATATATATATATATATATATATATAGATAAAGTTTTTTACTGAGGGTGGTTTTGGGTTCTAGGAGTCATGATCGGTGTAGATCTGCAAAAACTTTTCAGAAATTCCAACATACGGGAGAATGTAATAGGTAGTATTTCATACGAAATCTACCTAATAAGGATCAGGGTCCATAACCCGCGTTTTTGGACCTTGAAATAGACTAAAATTCGATTCTGTTATACTGACTTAATTATTTTACTTTTTAATATTAGAAGGTATAAGGTTAGTTGGGGGAACTGGACCCACGAGGTAACTGGGCCATAGGCTATTTTATAAAAAAGTGTTGATGTTTTTTTTAAGTTTTAGCTTTTGTGAACAATGCACCGTAATCTCTACTTCCTAAAACAACGTGTGTCAACTCAATCATAACTCTCACTTTGCTGTGATAGGTTGTCAAAAATTTACGTTTCTATTTTTGAAAACAACGTCAATATGTAAAAATAGCAAATAAAGCCTTTGTGCAACAATATTAAAAAGCCGAAAAACCAACGTTTAAAATGCACAAATAATAAATGAAAAGCAACAAACAGCTGTTTCGAATCTACTAGCGAGATTCTTCTTCAGTGCAAGATAGGGAAAAAGGAACAGCGTGCAGTTGGCTCAGCCTTGCTTTTTCTATCACGCTGTTCCGTTTTCCCTATCTTGCACTCAAGAAGAATCTCGCTAATAGATTCGAAACAGCTGTTTGCTGTTTTTCATTTATTATTTGTGCATTTTAAACGTTGGTTTTTCGGCTTTTTAACGTCAATATGGTTGAACCTCCTAGGCGTTTTATTAAAATACTGTAAGTACTTTTATTAAACAAGATATATTTTTTAAGATTAGGCATATAACTACAATAATATCATTAGGTATCTATACATATTTACTTCATGTTTCAAATGTAAGCCCGATGTCCCAGTTACCCCATAAATTTTTCAAGAATGGGGTAACTGGGACATGTATCCGGGGTAACTGGACCATGCTGGATACAGTAGCAGCTGGATCCCAATAGTTATAAATAATTTTTTTGAGTTTCTCTTACTTCGAGAAATAAATTTCTACACTGTTTTTTGCTCACAATAAAGGGAATTATAGAATACCTTACTAAAATTATGTAATAAAATTGTAAAAAAGCATATTGGGTGGTATCAAACAAAATTTCTTGACCCCTTGTGAGGCCGTGATGCCGTTATGGCATCACATAATTTTAATCCCTAGTTGCCACATTGGCTCTGGAATTTTATAATGAAACTTTCACCTTTATTAAGTACGCAAAAATATACTTTTACTTGTTTACAAATAGATTCTCTTGTAAATACTGGTGTCAATAAATTATTTCAACATTTTACGAATGCAAGTACCTTGCCTCTGAAAGCGATATAGCCAAACCTTGAAATTGTACGATAACAGATAAAGTACTTAAGTACTTACGTAGCTGTTTGCTCATAGATTTACTTTCCTATATTTTTCCTTAAAATACCCATGTGACTTTTATACTTATTACATATACTAAAGTACATAAGTACTTAATTTTCATGTTTTTGGTATAAATAAATCTAATATTTGCACTTTTAGTGCTTTTTTTTAGACACATTGACAACAAAGGTTTCCCTTACAGTTGATATATAATTTACATTATATGCCTGATTTAATTTTTTTCAAGTTGTTTACACTTTTTCAAACAGGACCTGATATCCCATATGCAAAAAAATAAACGCGTGTAGAACACAGACCCTCCTGGTCCACTTACTTCATTTTTATGGGGCAACTGGACCCATGAGGAAAGAAAGATGAAATATGCATATTTTTATTTTATTAAATATTAAAATGTAATTTTGAGCATTTCTGTCTAATAGAGGAAAGTTAACTGAACTCATTTACAGAAGTTTAGACTTTAATTCAAATGAACATTAGCTTTTTGAAGCTGAATTGTCAGAAGCTCCAGAGTCACATTGTAAAATCATGGCCCAGTTGCCCCAACTAACCTTATATTGTAGGATTTTAACAATAGCTTTTCGTATTTTGTTCGGATTTATATTACTTACATAAGCTCAAAATTCGTATAATACGTAGTTTTCCTGAAAAATACGCAATTTCTGCTATTTTTACCTCAGTTTTTCTCTCTATTTTTAATATTTTACTATGAGCGCAGCTTTGCAACCCTTTTATTTTAACATATTTTATATATTTTGGTATGTTTTATAATATATGTCAAGAAGAAAGTGTTGCACGATTGCGCTCATATAAATAAATGAGGTAAAAATAGCAGAAATTGCGTATTTTTCATCAAAACTACGAATTATGCGAACTTTGAGCTTGTGTAAGCCATATAAATTTGAACAAAATACAAAACCTATTGTTAAAATCCTACAATATGTACCTTCTAATATTAAAAAGTGAACGAATTAAGTCCGTATAACAGAATCCAATTGTAGTCTATTTCATGGGCCAAAAACACAGTTCATGGTTCCTGATCCTTTAGAAGCGGAATTTAGGAAAAGCGAAAAATTATTTTCGTAAGAATTCTGAAAAAATTATAATTCTCCATTCATATATTTTCCAACTCAGAACGTTCCTGGTACGTTAGAATGTAAGTTAATATTTTTGCAGGCACGTGAAAAATAGTTCGTTATGGGTTAAATGGTTAAATAATTTTCAAGAGTAACAGCCGTAGGTTAACGGCGAAAACTAGCTATCAGCAATTTGTTAAATACAAAAGATTCAAACTTATTCATATTCAATGGTTGGAGTAGCACAGTTGAGATTTTTCCAACAGAGCGAAAAATGTCCAGATCAGGAATCGAACCTGGATACTTGGCTTGCAGTGCCAATGCTTTACTTGTTAAGTTATCTGGACGATACCTGTCTGGCATAATTCACTCTTGTTTGTTGGACATGGCTGCGAACTGCAGCGCTAGCTTCATTCATCCGAGCTATAACTGTAGCATTTACATGATGAAAGTGTGTTACAACATGGAAACTCCTGTATACCACGTAATTAAGTCATAATGAAGAGAACGAAATTTTTTAAACTGGATAAATCATATTCAATGGTTGGAGTAGCGCAGTTGAGATTTTTCCAACAGAGCGAAAAATGTCCAGACCAGGAATCGAACCTGGATACTTGTCTTTACTTTTTTGTCTGGACATTTTTCGCTCTGTTGGGAAAATCTCAACTGTGCTACTCCAACCACTGAATATGATTTATCCAGTTTAAAAAATTTCGTTCTCTTCATTATGATTCAAACCTATTTTGAAAATAAGTTACCTAACAGCAGTAATGTGTAATTAAAGTGGTGTAGCAGAGAGTCACTTGTCACATTTGTCCTTCGAGAACTAGATTAACGGAGGGAAATAGCCAAGATATTTTATATTGGGAGGAAATAAGTCTGCTCATTAACGAAATTCTGGATGGTGCCAGCCTCTTAGGGAATGTTTGACACTAAAGCTACCGCGAGGGGTGAAATGACCCTTTGTGAATTTGTCTTAGTACAGTCAATCAGGGTAACTTTGAACCACGGGGTGTAACTTTGCACCACCTCCTATTTTTCAATATTTTTGACTCTAAAAGACTAAATAAACACCAGAACTGTGCTCTGTTGGCAAGGTTCTAAACTGGGGGTTTCTACTCTTTATTTTAGAAAATAAATTAGTAACATTATGCGCAATTAATTGCATCATCTTACTATTTTTGTAAAGTACTGTTTTCAAGTTAATTTTGAATGCTGCAAAGTTACCCTAAATGGCTGGGTAACTTTGAACCAGGCTAAAAATCCATTTTTATTGCTTTTATCCTTATTATTTCTTAATTTTTGATAGTCAAACAATACTTTAGGATAATTTCTTCTTTTTTATGCCCCTAGTTGCGACAATATTCTTCAAATAAGAGTATGGCATATGAAAATTGAGAAAATGCGGATCAAAGTTATCCTGAATGACTGTAATTTCTTAAACTAAAACATTACGAAATTTCTTTATATTTCACGGCTTTTATTAAAATGTGTGATCATATTATTACTTCAAAGTGCCTCATCTCCGAACTACTTTTTTTGCCTAGAAAAAAATATTTTAGGCTTAACTACCGCAAGGGGTCATTTGACCCCTGAATAAATTTATGTGAAATCATAAACATATAAATGTTTTAGTTTGTAAGAGCATTAGTAAATTGCGTATTTTTGCTATTACATCATTTATTCTACTGTATTGCATCATATTTGTTAACCCTTTCCGGCGCGGAGTAATTCTGTTTATGAACTGATGAAATAATGGACTGACACCAGAATTTATAAACGAATTTGTTAGAAAATACGAACTTGCTTATTTTCACGTGCGTGATAAAAGTAAAATTTTAATTAAATATTCTTGGTGTCGATTGTAAATTTTGGGATTAAAATTAGGTGTCCTTTTTTAAGGTCACCGCCCTCTAATGGGTTAATGTGTGATGGTTTAATTAGAAATTGACTTTACTCCGAGTGAGATCCTAGTTTGAACATTTCAGGTTATATCGAGAACGAAATAATCTTAAAAACATGTGGTGAACATAAAACAAATTTGTACAATATTTGTTTATTAAATTTTCGAATTGCTTGAAATGATTAATTTTTTTTAATTTTTGCTTAATTGTAATTTTTTTTTAACTTTAATAAATGAACAATTTGTAATAATTATTTGATTTTTTTTTTATACATTCACGAAAGTGTATCAACTGTTATATTTTTCGCAAAACATTGTAAAATAGATAACTTTTTATATAGGGGTCATCTGACCCCTTCCGGTAGGAATAGGTATAAAAAAATATCGGAACGTTTAGTGTTAATTCTAATTTAGAATTCGGATTT
Source organism: Maratus speciosus (assembly GCA_963932465.1). Lineage (NCBI taxonomy): Eukaryota > Metazoa > Arthropoda > Arachnida > Araneae > Salticidae > Maratus > Maratus speciosus. The sequence goes on along the minus strand of OZ010790.1, from coordinate 6,165,363 downwards.
CTAATCGTCTGGGGCAATTATGTAGCAAGATTTTTTTCAACTTGTATGCAGGGATGTCATGATAAAAGTTATTAGTTTTATAATTACACATATTTCTTTATTATTTTTTCGGCATAAATATTTAAAAAAAATCAGTAAGGAAATATATATATAATACAGTGGTGGCCAAAATTGAGGACATTTTTTGAAATTTTCATGTTTTATAATTTTGTGTTCTTATAAAATATATTAATTTTCCCTTAAATACAAATTTTTATGTATCAAATTCAAGGATATTTAATGTAGAATCCTTCTATATATATAAAAAAAGTTTTGATTTGGAAATGGGCCAATGAAAATCTGCGTAGATCATCCGGGTATACTCCTACTAGATCAGCATCCATATTTTTTATGACCGGGGGTCTTTCTTCGTTAATATTAAGAAAACTGTTTCATACAAAAATATGAAAATCGGTGGTATTATAGAGACATGTTTGATAAACACGCTGATGCAGAGAGTTTTTAAATCGAATAATTATTTTATGTGATATTTAATGTTAAAGATAGTCAAAATCGTTCCATCAAAAAAGTTTTATAGGAGAAAAACTATACATGGAAACTTAAACATTTTTAGATCATTTTATGCATTGGAAGTTCCAGATGTGCAGATTGCAATTATCTTTTTAATTTGACTCATTATTTGAGGATTTATTTCCATTTTAAATTCAAATTTTCAGCATTTCGAGAGATATTTTTTACACATTTTAGAAAAGGGCAATTATTTTAAACTGTTGCCAATTTTAAAAACAGCGCAAAGAATAATATTTCCTTCATATAAAAAATTTATTTACACGTGGCTATTATAAACTGAAAAAAACTTTCAAATTAGAATTAAGTGATTATTTGTTAAAAATCAGGAAAATATTGAAAATTGTATCATAAAAACTACAGTTACACGTGAATTTTAAAAGGGAAAGAAAATGTTTAAATACTAAATTCATTAATATGCGTTAAAAGTCACAAATGAAGGAAATTACGCCATATTTAAAAAGGCCAAATAAATAAAAGTTGGCAAAACACTTTAAATTAAAAAATATATTTGCACTAGACGTTTATTTCATATTTTGAGATATTCTTTTCAACTATTTTCGTGAATTCTAAGACAGCGCAAATAATATTTTCTTTCTAACAACAAAAGAATTTTCATGTGAATATTAAAAAGAGAAAGGAAACTTTGTACGTCAGATTTAAAACGATACGTTTAAAAGAACTTTCTCATAGCGGTGTTAAACATTACCGAGAGACAAAGACTCTGTGTACTTAATTCATTTTACATTAGCTTACTTTCAAATTTTTAATTAATTTTTAACACTTTCCAACAAAGTTGAAAAGTGTTATTGATTTCGGTTTGTCTGTTCGCTCTCTAACTCTCGTAAATATACTCGGATCGCACTGAAATTTTTGGTTATTGACGTTTAGCCTAGCACGAACCCTATTTCAAATGAAGTTTGTAGCATGTTTAGTTCATTTACAGGGACAGTCAAAAGTTTTCCGTTACGTTACGGCCAATGGGAAAAAATCATTTCAAATGAATTTTAAAGATGTTACACCCTTTCAAACATAATAAAAATATATGCATTTACGAAGTGCACTAAAACATGCAGAATATTCTGTAGCATATGCGGTGCAACGAAAAGTTACTATTCATTTGCAGGGCTACACAAAAGAATTCCATTACAAACGGTATAGGGGAAAATTGTTTGCGGCGTATTTTAATTACACAAATTCATATATAATAAAATTGATATACGTCGGTGAGGCTTACTTAAGTTATTTCATGTATAATACTAAGTGCATAGCATTTACAGGAACATACAAAACATTTCAGACAAGTATTTTCTATCCGAAATACTGTATATTAGCTGCGATGGCAGGGAATGCATTTTTAATTATGATATGCGCTTTTAAGTTTCACTATATTTATGCATACTATATGGTGTGTGTAAATAGTTGATATATAGGGCTACGCAAAAGAATTCGTAAAGGTTACTGAGTATGGCCATAAATTGCTGAAAGGTGGGTTTAAATTGTGTTATGCTGAACTGCATGTAGTTTTCTATGAAATGTTTGTAGAATATAGATAAAATGATATACAGGGCCACGCAAAGAATTGGATACATGACCGCCTATAGATGATAAATTCTGTAAATGCGATTTCAGTAGTTTTAAGAGGGATTTAGTTTGAATTAAAGTTTAGCTAAATAGTGGCGTGTAATAAAGGTACTAGGTAAACAACAGGGCTGTACAAAAGTATTGAAGTATGTTTCCATCTATTAGTCTAAATTGCTGAAAGAGAAATTTCAACCTGTTATGCGTTTTCTTGATAAACTAAATTTTCTATTATATAATATATATATCAGCCTACAAATCAAATACATGGCTGTTCGGAAGAATTGGAATAAATATTTGGCTATGGATGGTAACTGCTGAAATCAGTTTTTTAAATATTTACTTAGTTATCTTATTTACCTTATTTCCCTAAATAACGAAGTTTTGTTAAAGCTTTCAGGGAGTATTGGAAAGTGTTTCATAATCTATGCCGTACGCATGATTTTTCTTTCTTGTTTTTAATCAAAGACGAAAACAGCCATTGTATCTCTTAGCAGCGGCTGATTTTGTCTTAAAAATCTCCAATCAAAGGAAAATGAATGAAAACTCGTTTATAGGGAGACCGTCACTGTTTTTTTTTTTTTTTTTAATTATAATTCAAACTTTTTAAGGCCAATGAAATTAGCATTCTTTTAGAATCTGGGATGTCTGAACGGGGGTTGGCGAGCGTAGCTCGTAGGGGGCAGAGCCCCCTAGTTTAATAATAGTAATAAAAAAAACAAAACAGAATTAAAATATTTGCATTATAAAAGCAGTTACGCTTACTTTAGTCTAAAATACAAACACAATTAGTCATGAATGCTGGAGTGTATTTTAATAAAAGCTTCCTAGCCAATCATAATGACTGTTCTGAGAACCAATCAAATGTCAGTAACTAAACTCTAGTATATTTTGATTTGTAAAAGTGGTATTTTGCAGAAGGGTGAATACTAGCGTAACTAAATAGAATGTTTTTTAAAAATATTTCTATTTTTTTCTTAATGTAAATATTTTAAAACAATGTCATCAACAACAAGACTGATTGGAGACCTACAAAACGAAGCAGAATTGTCATATTGAGAGAAAATGGTCTCTCTTATGCTGAAGTTGCAAGGCAGGTTGGTGCAGCAGTCACTTTATCTGGCGTACGAAAGTTGTGCTTACATTATGAAGAAACTAAATCAGTGATAAATAAGGCAAGATCAGGCCGAAAAAAATGCACAAGTGCTTCTGACGATAGAAAGATAAAATGGATATCCTCAAAGATAGATGAATTTCATCAGATGCTGTTAGATGTGAAAAGAATGTAATGGGTATTTCAGTTAGTTCAAGAACAATAAGGAGAAGATTAGCAGGTTTTAGACTGAAAGGTAGAATTCCGAGGGAAAAAACAACAACAACAAAAAATTTTTAATCTTTAGCAACGCAAGAAATGAGTTCAGTGTGCAAAAGAACACATTAATGGGTCAGAAAATCAATGGAAGCAAATAATCTGGAGCGATGAGAGTCAAATATCGCTCTTTGATGGGCGAAAATATGTGAGACATAGAGTAGGGGAAGAGTTGCATCCTGATTGCATTGAAGCAACTGCAAAAAGCCCAACAAATGTCATGATTTGGGCCTGTATGTCTGCAGATGGTGTGGGCCGCATTCAAATGATTGATAGCATTCTGAATGCAAAAAAATACATCAAAACTGTACTGGAACCAAAACTGATGCCTTCCATCAGGGATCTCTTCACCAATAAAGCACCATTTATCTTTCAGCAGGATTGAGCTCCATGCTATACGGCAAAAATATGTAAAGAATGGTTTAAACGTAAAAGCATACAATTATTACCCTGGCCAGGGAACAGTCCTGATCTGAATCTCTCTATTCTAAAAAAAAAAAGAAACTAACACTGTCACCGCCGCCGCCGGTTTTGAATTTTTTGTGAACGGAGGTCTTTCTTCTTTAATATTAAGAAAAATATTGCATACAAAAATATGAAAATCGGTGGTATTATAGAGAAATGTTTGATAAACACGCTGGTGCAGACGGTTTTCAAATCGAAGAATTATTTAGAGAGATATTTAATGTTAAAGTTCGTCAAAATCGTTCCATTAAAAAAGTTTTATATGAGCAGAAACTATACATCGCAATTCAATTTTTAGATCATTTTATACATTAGAAGTTCCCAGTGTGCAAACTGTATTTATTTTTTTTTTATTTGACTCATTTTTTGAGGTTTTATTTCTATTTAAATTTCGATTTTCACCATTTCGAGAGATATTTGTTACAGCTAGGGGGCTCTGCCCCCTACGAGCTACGCTCGCCAACCCCCGTTCAGACACTGCAAACTCCAAAAGCACGCTACTTTGATAGGCTTAAAATTTTTTTCGGAAGAATGAATTATAATTGAAAAAACAGTGGCGATCTCCCTGTTAACGGGTTGTTTTCATCTTTGATTAAATCAGATCAGTGAAAAATGTGAAAATAATTAAGTAAACAGAGTCTTTCTCTCCCGGTATTTTTTAACAACGCTTAAGAAAGTTTTTTTTAATGCCAAGAAGTAGCATAATGAATGACATTGACAACATGACAACATGTGACAGCATGAGTTTGCTAAAATGGCGGTCATAATACAAAATAAATAGAAAAATCACTAACGTGATTTTTACACTCGTACGCAATAGAAGACAAAAAACCTCAAGCTGATACTCGTTTGCTAAAAACAGAAAATGTTCCTTTCAGGTTAGATATGTAAATAATAATAATAATAAAAAAGCAACCAATTAAAAATTATCCTACTGTACAAAAGAAAATCGAACTGAACGCAAATTCATTGTTCAGTCTCTTGAGTGGCGCGGTATCAATGCGTCGCCGACATAAATTTGCAAATATCACTAGAATAGAAAAACACGATTTCTGATTTTCCTTCATTCTGATAGCATTCTTCATAGCCTTAAAATGGTTTGAAATAGAATATAATACATAATTTTGAAGGAGGATTTTTTTTCCTATACATGAATAAATAAAATTTTGAATATAAGACAGATTGAGCTAGCTTGAGTCAGTCCAAGCCCAAAAACTGATATAAAAATTGAGTCTGTTTTATCTCCATCTCCTATGTGTGCGACACATTACGTAAGTGTTTTGATAAAAAAGAATGCAAAAACTTGGAGATGGGAAGGAAAGGAAAGGGTAGTTTTAGTAATTTAGGTTTCGGTTTTTTGGAAGCGCTATTGCACTGGGCTCTGGAGTCCTGTATTTATGATCTCCAGTGAATTCCGATCAATATTTGAATATTTACTAAAAACAGAGAAATTATGGAGCTGGGCTCCGGTGCAAATTAAGGCCTGATTCAAGGCCATCGTGAGGAAGCTCTGACTTACTCCACCTACGGGTGTTATTTTTACGTAAATTGCATGTTACATTCTTTCTCAAAAAGATATACAATATTCATGCTTGTACAGTAAATGTGCTGTGCATATAAATAAATACTTTAGAAATAGTATTTTTATTATATGGGGCGTTTAGAATCAAAGGAAATCAAGTCCATAAAACGTTATCAATAGATATTTGGAGTCAAACTAAAAGAACTTTTATAGAATCTCTAAAAATCATTAGGGGACTAGTGTCATTTGTCGCTCGCATTTTCAAAAAAGGATTTAGTTTTTCACGGCATACAAAACAATTTTTTATATGTAGCGCAGAAATTAATCTCAAACTTGATGGGACAAAAAAGAAAAAGTATTTTATATAAAATGACGCCATTTGCGTCCGCTGAAGAATTACACATTTACGATCCAGCTTTAAACAATATCAATAGAAAAGTATGCATAGGACGTCACTATTGCGGAATAATACACAAACCTGGCAAAAAGCGGTGTCATCACGCAAGGACCTCGATAAAATAAATCGGGTATCTAATGATTCATAAGCCTTCATTTATTTGTAACATTAATATGGATACTTAAATATAGTTTATAATAGTTCCATGTTTTATTAGATATCTTCCATTTATATTTTTTTCAAAATTCGGAAAATGTTATGACACATCGATTAATAAAATTGCATTCTTTCAGCTTTTTGATAGGAAGCTGGTAATGCGGAGTAAATGCGGAGAAAAAAGTCACTCATTACATTTTTAAATGGATTTTTATAGCAGACAATATTCTTGGCATAGCACGAATTTTAATTACAATTATTTTTTCAGTTGTTATGAGAAAATGGCAGCAAACAGATAACAATCTACTATTTTCCCTCATGGAGGAAAGAGATATATGAAGATGCAGTAAGGTGGCTGGGGGTGACGCCAAAAAAGTAACCCTAAAATCAGCTACAGTCGGCCCAAACACAACCACGTTCTTTCACGGAAAAAAAAAAAAAAAAAAAAAAAAAAAAATCTTTCAGTAATACAGTTTTTGATTCGTAACACAATGGCATGTTGCTTTAGAATGCTTAAAAATAAGCAGATCACTTTCATTTGGAGAAAAAAAATGCACCGGTGATGTCAAAGAATTCGGTCCCTGTTCCAGGCGCCTGTGTTGTTTGGGCCGAGTGAGAGCATTTAAATTTGAGCGATAACGCGCATCATATTGCATATTATGGCATACTGCATCTCCATCTATCTCTTTCCTCCACGATTTTCCCTTTACTTTCTACAGAAATGGAATACTTCATTGCCATCATTACAGAAATGGTTTTAAAAAGTGAAAAAAAAATATATATATCAAAAATAAATTGAGATGCATTTTTCAAACAAATTGCAGTTAAAAGTACTTTTTTCCCCCCTATACGATGGTGTAAGAATTAAAAATGTGCGATGATTAGAAGTTTTAAAAATTGCAGTAGAGATTATCAGTATTTAACTGTACAATGATACATCTGCTTCTTTTTACGGCTTGCTTATGTAAAGTTATTTTTCAGTGACGACATTTTAATTGTTGCCCGAAAGAAATACCATATCGGGAGCTAAAAATTGCGTATGGGACAAATGGATGAGGATAATAAAATTATTCTTGTTGGTCATTCTTTTTATTACGTAGTTTGCGAAATGTTTTGTCCCAAAAATCCGAATTTCGCTTTGTTTATAGGTAACTAAGACCGATGCAGAGGAATGAATGCCATAAGAATGAACTTGAAGACGCGTGTGGAACGTGCTTGCATTTTAAATATTTTATTATGGAATTCTCGCAAGGACATTGTGTAATGACAATAAAAGTAAGTCTTTCCTTTCTTTTCTGAGGTTGATATATTTTTTTATATTTTTTGCGTGGGAATTTTTCTAACTATCTGTAATGAAGACATGAACTTCCTGGAATTACATAAACAGTGTTCACAGATGTCTTAATACATTCGGCCCCGGGGATATGCATGCTTGCATGTAATAACTTTTAAAAATCGCAGCAGATAGAATAACCCTTTTCTTCAACAAACGAAAGTAATAGGTTAAAAAGCAGTAAACCAACGTTTAAAATGCACAAATAATGCGTGACAGGCAGCAAGCAGCTGTTTCGAATCTACAGCGAGATTCTTCTTCAGTGCAAGATAGGGAAAAAAAAGAACAGCGTGCTAGAAAAAGCAAGGCTGAGCAAAATCGCTGTAGATTCGAAACAGCTGTTTGCTGCTTTTCACGCATTATTTGTGCATTTTAAACGTTGGTTTACTGCTTTTTAATATTCCTGCACGAAGGCTTTAATTGCTATTTTAATGAAAGTAATAGGATTTTTAATAAACCTGATTTAATTAAAACTTAGGCTACTAATACAAAGACACTCGAAAGCTAATGTTAAAGCAACGACATCGTTCTTTTCAAATTTCTCGTTTGCATTTCAATATTTTTACCCGACTGCCAAGGAGGGTTATATGTTTCACGCGTATCTAGGTATGTGGATTTCTTTATACCCTCGAAAAATCCCAACGGCTGGATGGATTTTATGAATGACGTCTCTATCGATTCTCTTAAAGGCTAGGTTTTGTTTTCATAAATTCAAAATGGTGGCCGTAAAATACAAAATGGCTGTAGAGACGAAAAATATTTTTACGCACCATATTGAGTGGGATATCGTCTTTCAAAATGAAGACGATGTTTCATTGACTATTTTACAGTCAGAAGCTCCGTTTAAATATTGCATAACCTGGAAGTTATGTAGGTAGAATCTCTACACTGTTAAAAATTTGCAGCATTCTGGCAGGTCATTTGACCGTTTTTACCGAAAACGGTTACACAACCGTAATTTTAACACTATTCTGACCATATTATTGGCCATTTTATGGTCAGAATATAGTTAAATTATGGTTATGAAATCGTTTTTTTCAAAAAACGGTCGAATGACCTGCCAGAATGCTGCAAAATTTTTAACAGTGTGGCTTTACTGCATCTCTAGCCTTGATAGAGATCTATAGGCTTCATCAAAACAATGTTTATAGATAGGAATTAACAATTAATCACAACTTAAAAGTCATCAATACAAGTAAATAAAAAGAAATAGGTAAGTAATATAGAAAAAATAGTTTCAGATTGATGAGAAATAATTAATTAATTCGCTTTTTACGCAGTCGGATTTTTTGATTTTTAAAATATAATTTAGGAGGTGAGCTACATATAAAAATTGTGACAAATTTTAAAATTTTCAGTACCTACGATTAATTTTCATATTTATATATTTTTTAAATGATATCTTTCTCTTTTTTTTGAGGGGGGGGGGGGGGGAAGAATAGGAAGTCCAAAGTCGATGTACTTTTGTACCTTTTCAATTTTTATTACAGCATTTTATTTATTTATTTATTAGCCCCCGGTTCGCTATTTCTTTCTCTCAGCAAATAAAATGTCGTCTCCAAAAAAATAACGTTCCGTTGTATAAGCCAGCCGTAAAACAAAGCAGATGTATCACTGTAGGGAATAAGCTCTACTGAAATTTTTTAAACTTCTAAGCATCGCACATTTTCAATTTTTATTCTGTCGTATTGGGGAAAAAAGTAGTTTTAAATGCATTTTGTTTGAAATCTGCATCCCCATTTATTTTTGAGATATTAATTTTTTTGTAGTTTTTAGCACCATTTGTTTAATGTTGGCAACTCAAGTACTCCATTTCTGTAGAAAGCAAAGCAAAAATAGTTGGAAAATAGCAATTATATCTTTTTGTTACCATTTGCCCATAAAAACTGAAAAAAAAAATGACTTAAAATATGTGCTATTTTGAAAAAAATATATAAATGAATGATTTCTGATAAAACATAGAGCTATTATAAACTAAATTTAATTTTAAGTATCTATATTAATATTACAAACAAATGAAGGCCTATGAATCATTAGATAGCCGATTTTTTGTGTCGAGTTTCTTGGAAGACGACATCTCTTTTTTTGGATTTGTGTATTATTCAGCGATAGTGACGTCCTATGTGTACTCGTACTTTACTGTAGATGTTAAATACTGGATCGCAAATGAGGAATTATTCAGCGGATGCAGATGACGTCATTTTACATAAAATGAAAACGTGTGTTTTAAGTCTTAAAACTGAAATGTGTTTTATACTATGTATATATAATATATATACATAGTATAAAACACATTAAAAAAATATATATATGTATATATATATATTATATATATATACATATATATGTTTTTTTCATTGTGGGTAACACTAAATTCTGAAAAAGCAGAATTCCTGTTTTCTATTTTTTATCTTTTCTGAGACCAGTTTCAGTTTCGAAACCGATTTCGAATCATGTTTAATTTTTAGAGACCTCAATTTATTATTATTATTATTATTATTATTATTATTATTATTATTATTATTATTATTATTTACTTTTCAAATATAATTTCTTATACAGCTAAATTATTTTAGTTTGAATCAAACAGTATTTTACTTACAAGATCATTGTTATAGTGTGTAAAAATACAAGTATATTTCAAATGAAAATCAAATTTCAAATTATTTCCTTAAAATCCCAAAGGTAAACCTAGTGAAGAGAATTCCATGCCGGGACTCGAACCCGGCCATCAGTATAGCGCACTGATATGCTACCGACTAAACAACATGGAACGATACCCAGCCTGGAACCTCTCAATATTACAAGTTGGCAAGGCTACAAACGCAGCACAAGATGGAATATTTTTCCGTGAGCCACCGACATGGGGCAAACACGAAACTTAATTAAACCCAGCATCGATTGAAACTATATCAATACTTGGAAATTTCTTTAAAATTAATTTGAAATTTGATTTCCATTTGAAATATTGTATGCAAGGCAAATGTTTCTCTCTATAAAAATTTCCAAAAGAAATTTCCAACTATTAATATAGTTTCAATCGATGCTGGGTTTAATTAAGTGTCTGTGTTTGTCCCATGTCGGTGGCTCACGGAAAAATATTCCATCTTGTGCTGCGTTTGTAGCCTTGCCAACCTGTATTAGTGAGAAGTTCCAGTCTTGTTATCGTTCTATGTTGTTTAGTCGGTAGAATGTCAGTGCGCTATACTGATGGCCCGGGTTCGAGTCCTGGCATGGAATCTTTTTCACTAGGTTGGCCTTTGCGCCTTTTAAGCAAATAATTTGAAATTTGATTTTAATTTGAAATATTGTAGGGGAGACTAGGGAGGGTTGACCATACGGGAGGCTTGAGCCACCAATAAGTTTTCATATTTAAAAGAATTTCAGAGTTTTATCAATAGGTGTCTACCAAAGCTACTGAAATGCTCAAACAACAGTCTTTGTTTCATAGAGATTATCGAAATAGGTGCGGAAAAGATCTATTGTGAGGCGTTTTCAACCTAAAAGTTGTGATTTTTAGAAATATTTTGTAAGCTTTTTTCAGATAAAATATACCATAGAAATTTAAGTAAGTAGGTTTTAAGTAATGCCGAAATATCAAGCTTTCATTCCAGGCAAAAAGATTGTACAGTAAGTTAGGCTTAACATAACAATGTGCTATTCTTTAGAAAAGGGATATGTGGGGAGGCTTGACCCAGTCAATGTGAGGGAGGGTTGAGCAGATGAAATCCTTTTATTATACACTATGCATAATGAAAGGTTAATGGTTATATATAAAAATGAATGTAAATTTATTCTGTAAAGTCACAGTAAAATAGGGTGATGGAAAAGAAAATATTTAGATTAAAAAAAAGATGTGAAAAATTGCTATAGTATACACTGCAAGAAAAAATTTAATGAAATATAAATGGGTAAGTTGATAGGAACTTTTTCCATTTAAATATTACTACAATAGGTAAATAGAAGGAGTGTAAAAGACTAGAAAGTACTAGAAATTATGAAAGCAACAGTCTTAACACTTTCAGGGGAAGCTTTGTGCTTATGAAAGCACTTAATTTTAATTCCCATAAGCCACACTGACACCATAATTTTGCTAAAATCTTTTCCATTCAATATGTATGGGAAATATACTCTTTTTCTTATTTCCAAATAAATTTGTTCGTAAATTCCGGTGCCAGTCATTTTTTTCAACATTTTAGATCTGAAAGTACTTTGCCACTGAAAGGGATAAAGAAGATAATGATCAGTTAAGAGCACATGTGGCTGCAAAAGAAAATAGCATTGATCGAAAAACTTTTGGAAGGTATGTAGACAACTTTCACCAGCATGAATACAGTGAGATGAAGCCAAACTATGTGACAATTAGAGTTTTCAGATCGAGTGTCACAAAAATAGGAAAAGGAGACAAAAAAAAAGGGGGGGGGAAGTGGCCATAAATTCCGGGCATAATAATGAAACCCTATGAAAACGGAACCTATCTCTCACGGAATACTGCCTTAAATATTAAAATTTCATTTTCCCAGCTGTACAATTATACCTGCTCAGACAAAATTCTGTAACAAAAATTTTCTCCTCTGACTTGCGATTGCGTCTAAACAGGTTTGTTTAAGCATCATATTTTCAAAAATGTTTTTTATAATAATTAAAACATGTAGCATAAAGTTACATTGCCTTTTTTAAACAGATTTAATTTATCTTCACAAATATTTCAATATAAAACGAAGTGGGTCAAGCCTCCCATACAGTGGGTCAACCCTCCCATACGTGGGGAGCCATGACTCATTATTTTCTCATGGTTAAAATCGATCATTTTTCAAATTTCTTATATATTACACTTATGTAGCAATTTTATTTTGATAACTGATTGTATATCGAATAAAATGATATATAAAACTTTATTCTACGGTCAAAATTAAAAAAATTAAAAATCATTTTGTAAAAAGTGGGTCAACCCTCCCTAGTCTCCCCTATACAAGGCGAATGTCTCTCTCTGGAAAAATTTCCTAATATTAAAATACAAGTATATTTTTAAAAAATTTCTTTTATAGGAATCTCTTACATTTAATTTTTTTTTCAATGGAACAAAGAGCGTCATTATAGCGAAAGCTGACTGGATAAGAAGTTGGAAATGTGTATATGAATTACATTACTAAAAATCGTTAAAATTACTATAAATTCTATTATTATAATTTCACAATTAAGATTGTATGATCTTTTCCTCCCACTACCTCGTTTGTTATTTTTCACGTTTATAATTTACTCGTTTTGTAACGAATTTTCAATAAAGCACGCAATACGGTGTAGTAACCAAATGTTACCTTTTTAAGTGAAAAAATACGACAACAACAACAAAAAAAAAAAACAACGGAAACGACTGTTTAAGATTTCGACTGAGATTTGATTACGGAGGCGCAAGTCTCGTTCTACTTCTTGCGGAAACTCCAGTTTCACTTTTGTAGTGCAAAGATACACACTAAAATCAAAACCTTGGTAGAGGAAGAAAAAGTACTACAACTAGAAAACAGGAATTCTGCTTTTTGAGAATTTAGTGTCGTCCCCCGATGAAAAAAATGTATATATGTGTATATAAATATAGATAATACAAATCATATTTCAGTTTTAAGACTTAAACACGCTTTTATTTTATATAAAATGATGTCATTCGCATCCTCTGAAGAATTCCTCATTTACGATCTAGTCTTAAACAACATCAACAGTAAAGTATGCCCAGGACGTCACTATTGCTGAACAATACACAAATAAAAAAAAACAAAAAAAAAAAAAACAAACAAACAAACAGATGTCACTCAAGAAACTGGACAAAAAAAAAAAAAAAAAAAAAAAAAAAAATCGGCTGTCTCAAGATTCATATGCCTTCATTTGTTTGTAATATAGATAATTAAATTAAATATAGTTTATAATAGCTCCCTGTTTTATTAGAAATCATTCATTTATATTTTTCCAAATTAGCACATACTTTCATTACATTTATTTTTCAGTAGTTATGGGGAAAATGGCAACAAAAATATATAATTATTATTTTCCAAATATTTTTTCTTTACTTTCTACAGAAATGGAGTATTTGAGTTGCCAAAATGAAACAAATGGCGCTAAAAATTACAAAAAAAATTAATATTTTAAAAATAAATGGAGATGCAGCTTTCAAACAAATTGCGTTTAAAAGTATTTTTTTCCCCATACGACGGTATAAAAATAGAAAATGTGCGATGCTTAGAAGTTAAGAAAATTACAGCAGAGTATTTAACAGTACAATGATACATCTGCTTTGTTTTATGGCTGGCTTATACAACGGAACGTTATTTTTTAGAGACGACACTTTAATAGCTGGGAGAAAGAAACAGCATACCGCGGACTAACAAGTCTGAAATCGTACGTCAAACGTGGCAAATGAGGTGCGTTCATACTTAACTAGTTTTATAAATATTTGGATGTTGGGGCAATAGCTGTTGCACTCTTATGCAAAAATGCATGAATACGAAATTTATTACGATTATATACATATTACATTCAGTAATACGGAAATAATAGAACTCCTTCTTAAATAGGACGTCATCACCATGGCGACCTAGAATCATGACTAATCACAGGATATCATTGAATTAATGACGTAGGATAGGATTTAATAGAATGAAGGAAACAATAATGAATATCTTTTTAAGTTTTGATTCGATTTTCCTAAAATTTGAAATGACTCGATAAAATTCTGCAACCATTCTATCATTATCGAATTTCAAACCATTCGGTTGGCTAGCTTTTGCGCTGTTCTATGAGGAGAGACGGACGAACCAGACGACGGCTATAGGTGCGACGCATTAACATAATTAAGAACGCACCTAAAAATGACCAATTCTGTGAGCTACATTCTGAATTACGGAGCCTACATACAAACTTATTTGGCCGTGAATAATGTCCATTTATTATCATGAAGGGAATAGTTTTATCGTAGATGACACGACCTTCTTCTAGCTGTCGAAAAAAATAAGCAACTCAATAGTATATTTGAGGGCATCAAAAGCCAAGGGGTACAAGTGACAAAATTTCGATTTGGAGTAAATTGAGTTCAAAGATAATTGACGTTAAAGTTGAACATCAATAATAATTGACTGAATTGAAATAGGAAACTGCTGCTTGTTTCACCGTGGTCTTTGAACTCTTATTTCAATAACTGTGAAAAAAGTAGAATGAAATTTTCTTTAAATTTATAATTAATCAATATTGATCATTATTCGGCAAAAGTGGTTGATCTCTAAAACGCAACACATAATTAGAAAATCACTCATATTTCTTTACCTGAAAAGAAAAAAAAGCATATTTCCAGGTCGTCTGTGCACTTAGTTCATTTTTTTTTCAATTTTGTCACTTATACCCCTTGACTTCTGGGGTCCTCATTTTTACTAGTGCACCGGAATGGTTAGGCTACCTGTTTGTCTTGTATATATTTTTATGAAAATACAAAGCTATAATTAAAGCCATTAAATGTTTATAAAATTATTTCATTCCAAAATGTGCATTACCCCAACGTTTGAAACTCCCGTTCTTCTGACATGCGAGCGCATATAATTCGCTGTTAGCGAAACCAGGAGCATAACTAGAAAACAGGAATTCTGCTTTTTCAGAATTTAGTGTCGCCCCGATGAAAAAAAATATATGTATATATAAATAGTACAAAACCTATTTCAATTTTAAGACTTAAAGCACACACTTTTATTTTATGTAAAATGACGTCATTCGCATCCGCTTAAGAATTCCACATTGACGATCCACTCTTAAACATCTACAGTAAAGCATGCATAAGGATGAAACTATCGTAAAATAATACACAAATGCAGCAAAAAGATGCCGTCATTAAAGAAACTCGATAAAAAAAGGCTATCTAGTGATTCATAGGCATTCATTTGTTTGTAACAATAATATAGACGATTTCAGTCGTAACATCAGTCATGACGTTTTGGTTGGAAACTGACTCCAAACAAACGGTTGCTATGTTGTATTTTCTATTTTGTTCGTGTGTTGCAGCTATATCTTATATCTATATCTCACATCTAAATGTTTTAATACTTGATATGTACTGGTAACATTTTCCACAATTTATATTTAAAAAGAAATGACGCATAGCAACCGTTTGTTTGGAGTCAGTTTCCAACCAAAACGTCATGACTGAGGTCACACTGAAAGCGTCTACAAATACTTAAAATTAAATACTATAGTTTATAATAGCTCCAGGTTTTAACAGAAATTATTCGTTTATATTTTCCCAAAATCGCACGTATTTTAATTACATTTTCTTTCGGTTGTTATGAGAAAATGGCAAAAAAAAAAGATATAATTGCTATTTTTCAATTATTTTCCCTTTACTTTGTATATAAATGGAACACTTGAGTTGCCAAAATTAAACAAATGGTGCTAAAAATTACAAAAAAATTAATATTTAAAAAATAAATGGAGATACTGTTTTCAAACAAATTGCATTTAAAAATACTTTTTTTTCCAATACGACGGTATAAAAATTTAAAATGTGCGATGCTTAGAAATTAAAAAAATTGCTCTAGAGCATTTAATCGTACAGTGATACATCTTCTTTGTTTATTGCTGCCTTCTGTAAGCTAACGTTATTTTTTGGAGACAAAATAAGCTGGGAGAAAGAAATAGCATACCGTTCCGGGGGCTAATAAAGTTGGAAACGATACTCGTGTTTACCAATAAAGAAAGAGAAATAATGTTATCCACTTTTTTGAATTCCTATAATTAGTTCACACTCTCCCTATATTTATTGTTGATACGTTCCGCTTTTACCCTTCCCGGGCGTGGGGCAAATGCAAGAAAATAATATTACTGATGATTGCATTATGTAAGAATAAGCTATTATTAAGTACTTTTAAATAGTAACTAACTCTTTTAGATGTTATTTGATATTAATGTGTTACATGTATATTTATATTTTATTGACTTCTTGAATCCGTAAACTATGCGACTAAAAAATGAATAATCATATGTGTATATTACTGCAAACGTATAAAAAGAATTTTTAGACATTGACAACAATATCATCGGGCATAGGAGAGGGGGGGGGGGGGGGGGGTCGACGAATAATGATAACGTATGATATCGTACGAGGGGGAGGGGGTACAAAATTTGCAAAATGTTGATAATGTTATAGCCCCTACGATGGAGTTCTATTATTACTGAATTTAATATATACAATCGTAATACATTTTGCATTCATGCATTTTTTGCACCAAGAACTGATTATTTATAAAACTGGTTATAGTACTAGTTATAGTCATTTGTCACGTTTGAAGTACAATTTCCGATTTTTTTTTTTTTTTTTTTTTTTTTTGTAAATCTGAAAGACATAAGCAATTGTTGCTCGAATGCCATGAATTGTGTTATTTTTTCACAATTAACATTCAAAATCGAGTAAAATCGAAATGATTACTTTTCCATTACCGCATTTTGTTATTTTTTACATCTGCAAACGACAAGTTTTGTAACGAACGGTGTAGTAGGTGAAATGTTACATTTTTAATGAAAAAAAAGGAAACAACCCTTTAAGATTTCGTCTGGGATTTGATTATGGAGGCGTAAGTCTCGTTCTACTTCTTGTGGAAAGTCCAATTTCACTTTTGTAGTGCAATGATCCACGCAGAAAAGCAAAAGTCAAAACCTTGATAGAGGAAGAAAAGTACTACAAAGATGGCCATGAAGCCATACAATATAGGACAGCTTAAAGAAGCGAATAACCCAAGCTCGTATATAATTTTTTTCCTCTTTAAAAATGAATTCGATACCGCATTTTGTTTATTGTTTTAGCAGAAAATTATTGTTTTTTCCAGATGATCAAATTTTAGAAAAGAATTACCCTTTTGTAATCTTCTTCCCCGCAGGTGTTCGTGAAGTGAAAACGCTTTTGTAACTTAACACGTATTAGATCAATCATCCTACTAAATCCGCTATGTTAAATACACCGATTTTTTTACGCACTAAATGCTTTATTTGATGGGAATTCTAATACCTGCCATATTAGAAGTAATTAATACTGATTGAAATTTCTGGTTTTATTTTCATTTTTTAATTCATAAAATAATAATTGAATAATAAACCATAAAAATTTGATAATAATTAGTAACTTGATTTAAAATTTTTGAATTTAACTTTTGTTAAACAAAGACTTTTTTGTAAAACTTATTTTTACTTTCTTCTATCTTTACAAGAAGAATGTATTGGATTCGTGAAAAATTTCGACTTCCGGTTTTCAACGGATTTATACGTTTTAGAATGCCCAGAACACGATTTGATGGTTTTTAGAAAATGTCTGTCTGTGAGTCTGTCTGTCACTCTGTCACTCCGTCACTCTGTCACTCTGTCTGTGAGTCTGTATGTGACAAAAATTTTGTGGGCGCTCTATCTCAAGAAATAATGCACGGAATTTCACAAAACTTCATATTTAGTTAGACCTTGATATAAACTGGACCTGATTAGTTTTTGGTGAAAATCGCCCAACAGGTGGCGCTGCTATGCGGCATTTTTCAGGATTTCTGCAATAGCTATATCTCAAGAACTACTGCACGGATTTTGATAAAACTTCAGATTCAGTTAGTCCAAGATATAGTTTGGTGCTGATTACTTTTTTGTGAAAATCGCCCAACAGGTGGCGCTGGTATGCTGCATTGTTCATGATTATCGCAATAGCTCTAACTCAAGAAAAAATGCACGAATTTTCATCAAACTTCAGATTCAGTTAGTCCCTGATATAAATTAGTGCTGTTTAATTTTTTGTGTAAACCGCCCAATAGGTGGCGCTGCTTTGCTGCATTTTTCACGATTTCCACAAGAGCTGTATCTCAAGAACTATTGCACGGATTTTCATCAAACTTCAGATTTAGTTAGTCCTTGACATGAATTGACGTATATATTAGTGCTGTTTAATTTTTGGTGTAAATCGCTCCACAGGTGGCGCTGCTATGCTGTATTTTTTGCGATTTCCGCAATAGCTTTTTCTCAAGAACTAATGCTTGGATTTTCAACAAACTTCAGATTCAGGTATACCTCAGTATAGTTTAGTGCTGTTTACTTTTAGTGTAAATCGCTCAACAGGTGGCGCTGCTATGCTACATTTTTTCAGAATTTCCGCTATAGCTCTATCTCAAGAACTAATGCACGAATTTTCATCCAACTTCAAATTCAGATATACTTTGATATGAATTGGTGCTAAATCGTTGTTATTTCTTGTACTATTTAAAGGATTTAATTGATGTGATTTATATAGAAGAAAGTTTTGTGATGACCACAACATACTAGTTTTATTTTATAATTAAAAAATATTAATTTATTAATAATAAATAATAATCTAATGAATATTTGTTTATTACTTTCTTCTATCTTTACAAGAAGTATTGGATTCATGAAAATTTTCGACGGATTTACACGTTTTAAGGGTCAGAGAACCCGAAAAACATGTTTTTAGAAAATGTCTGTCTATGAGTCTGTGAGTCTGTTTGTCTGTGTGTGACACAAATTTTGTGGGTGCTCTAGCTCAAGAACTAATGCACGGAATTTAATAAAAAATTATATTCAAGTAGTCCCTGATATAAATTGGTGCTGATTAGTTTTTGGTGTAAATCGCCCAACAGGTGGCGCTACTATGCTGCATTTTGCAGGATTTACACGATTTCTGCAATAGCTGTACCCCAAGAACTAATGGACACATTTTCATCAAACTTCAGATTCAGTTACTCTTTGATATGAAACGATGCTGACTACGTGTTGGTGTAAATCGCCCAGTAGGTGGTGTTGCTGTGCTGCCTTTTGCACTATTTCCTCAATAGATCTATCTCAAGAACTAATGCACGAATTTTCATCAAACTTCAGATTTAAGTATAACTTGATTAATATTGCTGCTGATTATGTGTTGGTGTAAATCGCTCAACAGGTGGCGCTGCTATGCTGCATTTGTCATGATTTGCGCAATAGCTCTATCTCAAGCACGAATTTCCCTCAAACTTCATATTCAGTTAGACGTTGACATAAGTTGATGATAATTAGGTTCGGGTGTAAATAACCCAATAGGTGGCGCTGCAATGCTGCATTTTGCTGGATTTACACGATTTCAGCGACAGTCGTACCTCGAGAACTAATGCATGGGATTTCATCTTTTTAGAATTCTCATGATGAGCACAGATTGCCATTTAATTTGGCACTGTGATAGCGAATTTTGAAGTATTGACATGTATGAGATAGAAGAAAGTTTTGTGATGGCCACAACATACTAGTTTTTTAAATTTAGTTTAGAATATTGTTTGAAACGTCCGAGTTTATTTTTAATTAAAAACATGTAATTCAATTTAATAAAAATAACAATCTAATTTAATAAAAATAACAATCCAATTGAAAAATTCATTTAAGTTTAGAAAAGAATTACCATTTTGTAATCTTCTTCCCCGCAGGCGTTCGTGAAGTGAAAATGCTTTTGTAACTTAACACGTATTAGATCCATCATCCTACTAAATCCGCTATGTTAAATACGCCGATTTTTTTACGCACTAAATGCTTTATTGGATGGGAATTCTAATACCTGCCATATTAGAAGTAATTAATACTGATTGAAATTTCTAGTTTTAGTTTTATTTTTTAATTCATAAAATAATAATTGAATCAATGTCGGCATCATATATTGGCCCTTGGGGCGTAAGCCCACCAATAATTTGATCTCTTCGCTCACCTAATTTCTATTGATTTAATTCGTAATTTATATTTTTTAAATTATTTAATCGCTGAAATGAAATTTGGTTTTATTAAAGTTCTCAAAATAGTTTTGTTCCAAAAATAGTAAGGACATAAATTAGATGTACAGTCGTGGAAAAAAAAAAGTAAACACCCCCTACTAACTTCTCAACAAATTATCGTAGAAGAAAATTACTGGTACCGAACGATTATAAATAAAGTCTACTTTTAAGTGATGCATTTAAAATTTGTTTAAGGGGCCATCTACATATTAAAACGAACCCTAACTTTGTTTTTTTCAATAGCAGTACACAATTCTGACAGCATAAATGAACTCTACACCTTTCAATTAGCCTATAAACAAATTTTTATGCAATTCGTGCCATAAGTTTCCGAGAAATTAATTATTTTAAAATGAGCGTATTTTAAGGGCTGTATCCAAATTGAAGTTCGGAACTCGAATGTTACCCGAGAGCCGCCTTCTTCATCAAGGCACGTTTAAGCGTCAATGAAACCTGTGAATGCAGTCTGCACACCGGGAAATTCTAACGTATAAAATGATCAAAAAATAAATTAATTACCGTATATAGTTTTTGCTCCTATAAAACTTTTTTAATGGTACGATTTTGTCCAACTTTAGCATTAAATATCTGTTAAAATAATTATTCGATTGGAAAACCATTGATGAGATGTCCGCTTTTTTGCACACCAGTATTTTGTTAGAGAAAATGTTATTTTATTTAATCGGAACATTTTTGCGATTTAAGAGAACAGCATTTTCTCTAACAAAATACTGGTGTGCAAAAAAGCGGAAATCACATCCTTGGAAAACTGTCTGCATCAGCGTGTTTATCAAACATTTCTCTATAATACCACCAATTTTCATATTTTTGTATGCAATATTTTTCTTAATATTAACGGAGAAAGACCTCCGGTCACAAAAAATTCAAAACCGGCGGCGGCGGTGACAGCGTAAGTTACTTTTTTTTAGAATAGAGAGAAACATGAAAGTTGCTGACGTGATTTTTTGAAGAGATTTATAAGCGACCTGTGTAATTTATTTTTCGTTCAATTATTTAGAACTGGATTTATAAACAATTATTTTCTCAGTGCGACCATTTTTTTCGTTCCCAGCTCTCTCGCTTCGGGAAATTCGGTTCAAAACGGCAACTTTCACAGTATTTTTTGCAATATTTTCTGCATTTATGAAAAAATCGTCAAACTTGGCACCTTAGATAGCTTCCAAATAAGAGAACTTGCCAGTTGGATGCGTTTGAGAGCAAAAATGAGTGAGAAAATAAGTAGATTGGATTTGAGTGCACCCTTAACAAATTTTTAGCCCTAGTTTAAGGTGATGAGAGTGAAAGAGGGAAATTTGACACAATATAAAGAAATGCCATCTTTTGCAGTCACAACTAGTGCAAGGTTGGAGAACAGAAAATAATTCTGGGAAAATAAAATTTGAGTCCACTATAAACGAACTACCAAATTCTTATCTGTCCACTATAACCGTATAAAATAACATTAGTTAAATGTGAGTTCGGACGGGACCACCAAAAAAGTTCACTGTATCCAATTGTTCACTATATCCCGGGTTCACTATAGCAAGATTCGACTGTATATGGGGCATTCTCACAATCTTTTGACTTTCAGGTCCCTGAATAATAATTTTTATTTTAATACACTTTTTTGTGTTTTTTTTTTTAATTTCATATACTGGGGAACATCCCATTGCATGATTGCACAACAATATTAACGAGATAAATAAGTTTTGGACGATGTTGGGGGCCTAAACAACTGGAAAACGCCTATACCGTCCCGTGTCCCTGATGCTGATTTTTAAGTTTGGAGCTGCCTGGATAAAATTGTTTCAATAAAAATAATTCGATGTAATTTTTTTCTGAAACTAGAACTATTGTTTTATATAACTATGTAGCTAAAAATTAACCTGCGCACATTTTTAGGGTTGTTATTATTTTTTTAAACTCTGTCCCTGGGTTTTAGATTCCTTACCATCCCTCTTCTAAAATTATACAGAAAATCATTTCAGATGGTGCCATAGAATTTTTTTCAAGTTTTTTCTCATGCAGAAATATGCTAGAGAAATAACGTCTAAAATTCTTTGGCAGGAAATTTACTATATTTCAAATGAAAATCAAATTTCAAAGTACAAAGTAATTGCTTAAAAGGCGCAAAGGCCAACATAGTGAAAAAGATTCCAAGCCGGGACTCAAACCCGGGCCATCAGTATAGCGCACTGACGTTCTACCGACTAAACCACTTGGAACGATACCCAGCACGGAAAATTTCTCACTATTATATGTTGGCAAGGCTACAAACGCAGCACAAGATGGAATATTCAACGTGAGTCACCGAACTGGGGAAACACGGAACATAATTAAATCCAGCATCGATAGAAACTATATTAATACATGGAAATTAATCCAGAGGGAAACATTCGCCTTGCGTACAATATTTAAAATGAAAATCAAATTTCAAAGTATAAAGTAATTGCTTAAAAGGCGCAAAGGCCAACATAGTGAAAAAGATTCCAAGCTGGGACTCGAACCCGGGCCATCAGTATAGTGCACTGACGTTCTACCGACTGAACCACTTGGAACGATACCCAGCACGGAAAATTTCTCACTATTATATGTTGGCAAGGCTACAAACGCAGCACAAGATGGAATATTCTTTGTGCCTTTTAAGCAATTACTTTGTACTTTGAAATTTGATTTTCATTTGAAATATTGTACGCAAGGCGAATGTTTCCCTCTAGAATAATTTCCATGTATTAATATAGTTTCTATCGATGCTGGATTTAATTATGTTCCGTGTTTGCCCCAGTTCGGTGGCTCACGTTGAATATTCCATCTTGTGCTGCGTTTGTAGCCTTGCCACCATATAATAGTGAGAAATTTTCCGTGCTGGGTATCGTTCCAAGTGGTTTAGTCGGTAGAACGTCAGTGCGCTATACTGATGGCCCGGGTTCGAGTCCCGGCTTGGAATCTTTTTCACTATGTTGGCCTTTGCGCCTTTTAAGCAATTACTTTGTACTTGGAAATTTGATTTTCATTTGAAATATTGTACGCAAGGCGAATGTTTCCCTTTGGAATAATTTCCATGTATTAATATAGTTTCTATCGATGCTGGATTTAATTATGTTCCGTGTTTGCCCCAGTTCGGTGGCTCACGTTGAATATTCCATCTTGTGCTGCGTTTGTAGCCTTGCCAACATATAATAGTGAGAAATTTTCCGTGCTGGGTATCGTTCCAAGTGGTTTAGTCGGTAGAACGTCAGTGCGCTATACTGATGGCCCGGGTTCGAGTCCCGGCTTGGAATCTTTTTCACTATGTTGGCCTTTGCGCCTTTTAAGCAATTACTTTGTACTTGGAAATTTGATTTTCATTTGAAATATTGTACGCAAGGCGAATGTTTCCCTTTGGAATAATTTCCATGTATTAATATAGTTTCTATCGATGCTGGATTTAATTATGTTCCGTGTTTGCCCCAGTTCGGTGGCTCACGTTGAATATTCCATCTTGTGCTGCGTTTGTAGCCTTGCCAACATATAATAGTGAGAAATTTTCCGTGCTGGGTATCGTTCCAAGTGGTTTAGTCGGTAGAACGTCAGTGCGCTATAGTGATGGCCCGTGTTCGAGTCCCGGCTTGGAATCTTTTTCACTATGTTGGCCTTTGCGCCTTTTAAGCAATTACTGATGGATATAAATCAAGCTAATAAGCCGTGATAAGGATAATTTCCTCAGTTACATAAACAATGTGTCATTTCAACTCAGCCATAAATCTTTTCAAACGTGAAAAATGTATTTAACCTTGAAAACCTTGATAAAGATAATGACTTGTTGAGTGACTCATAGACATTAAACTGATTTATTATTGTTATTATGATATTGCTATTACAATTATTATTACTGATTTATTATCTTATAATGTAAATATTTTTTCATTCTGAAAATGTAGTTGTTCAAGAGAAGAGTGATGAAAAATGCTCTCTCTTTTTCACAATTTAAACAATGTGAATTAAATAGTTTGAAGTGTTACCACTGCTTATTCATTTGAGATAACAAATCGTCTACAATATCTTAATTTGAGGGAGGCATGAAAAGCAATTAGAGGATACAATCTTCAACTAATTAAACTATCGTCAACTAATGCATATTGTATTCAAATAAATTGTGGATTTACACCGAAATGGATAAGTATCCTGAAGAAGGGTAAGTCTCAATTTTATATAACTTACTCACGCCTTTTTCATTGGGATTCAAATACTAACAAGATTATGATTACTGATCACTGAATAAAAATAAATAAATTAAATAGCCTCCACTGAAATCTGAAATATCAGATATTTGATAAATAAACTTTTAAACTTTCAAACAGAAAAGTTGGAAGAACTTTTTACGGTAACACGTAAGTAATCAAAAGTTAAGAAAATGGCAGCTTCTAAAGATAATTTAGCAATTGAAAAACTTACAGCTACAAACTACTCAATTTGGAAATTCAAGGCCGAAATGATGTTAACTAAAGAAGACTTATTTCATGTAATTACGGAAGAACCGCCTAATCCAATTACGGACGCTTGGTCCAAAAGTGATAAGAAAGCCCGTGCTCTAATTAATCTAACAATTGATGATAGTCAGATTACTCATGTTAAAAATTTACAGACAGCCAGACAAACTTGGCAAGCTTTGCGTGAAATCCATGAGCGACATAATTTGTCTAGGAAACTTTATCTCTTAAGAAAACTTTACGGGATTAAATTAGCGGAAGGTGGCAACGTTATTAATCATATTACAAAAATAATGGAATTAGTAGATAAATTAGCGGCCATAGGAGAAGTTATAAATGATAACCACATTTCTGCACTGTTATTATGCTCCCTACCCCAATCTTATGATACTCTTATTACTGCCCTTGAATCAAGAGAAGAAAATCAACTCACACCATCATTTATTAAGTCTAAACTTATTGACGAATATAACCGACGATATGATAATAATGAGAGAACAGAAAATCCTGCCAGAGCATTTAAAGCACAGAAAAATTACAACAACAAAACAAGTAATAAATACTGCTCCAATTGTCGGATGAGAAACCATTATACCCAGGAATGTTGGCATAATAAAGCAAAAACACAAAATACACCACAAAATCAACCCATTAGACCAAACAAAAAACATTACTCTACATCACTAGTTTTTCAAAAGAGTGAAAACAATTTTAGAAGTGAACAAACACCAGAATCAAACCGTAGGTACAGTCACTCTGAAAATGAAAACAATACATGGAGGGCGAGCGAAAATAAAAATTACGCCTTTATAACACTAGTATGTTGTGGCCATCACAAAACTTTCTTCTATATAAATCACGTCAATTAAATCATTTAAATAGTAAAATAAATTACATCAATTTATTCATATAAAAGTGTACCTGAATTTGAAATTTGATGAAAATTCGTGCATTAGTTATTGAAATAGAGCTGTAGGAGAAATTTTGAAAAATGTAGCATAGCAGTGCCACCTGTTGAGCGATTTGCACCAAAACACAAACAATACTAATTCATATACCGGAATCGTAAACCGGAATCGCCAAAACACAAACAGTACTAATTCGTATACCGGAATCTGAAGTTGGATGAAAATCCGTGTATTAGTTCTGGAGCTAAAGCTACTGTGGAAATCACAAAAAATGCTGCACAGCAGCGCCACCTGTTGAGCGATTTACACCAAAAGGTACAAAACATCAATTCATGTCAAGAACTAACTGAATCTGAAATTTGATGAAAATCCGTGCATTAGTTCTGGACATTGAGCTATTGTGGAAGTCGAGAAAAACGCTGCATAGCAGCGCCACCTGTTGAGCGATTTACAGCAAAATATAAACAGCACTAATTCATATCCAGGTATACCTGAATCTGAAGTTTGTTGAAAACCCGAGCATAAGTTCTTGAGATAGAGCTATCGCGGAAATCACAAAAAATGCAGCATAGCAGCGCCACCTGTTGAGAGATTTACACCACAAGATGCAAAACGTCAACTCATGTCAAGCACTAACAGAATCTGAAGTTTGATGAAAATCCGTGCATTATTTCTTGAGATAGAGCTATTACGAAAATCGTGTAAATGCTGCAAAATGCAGCATAGCAGCGCCATCTGTTGGACGATTTGCACCAAAACGTTACCAGCACAAATTCATATCAAGGATTAACTAAATCTGAAGTTTGATGAAAATCCGTGAATTAGTTCTTGAGATAGAGCTAGTGCAGAAATCGCGGGAAATGCAGCATAGCAGCGCCACCTGTTGAGCGATTTACACCAAAAACTAATCAGCATCAATTTGTATTAGGGACTAACTTAATATAAATTTTTATTAAATTCCGTGCATTAGTTCTTGAGATAGAGCGCCCACAAAATTTGTGTCACATACACACAGACAGACAGACAGACAGACAGACAGACTCACAGAGTCACAGACAGACATTTTGTAAAAACATGTTTTTTGGAATCTCTGACCCCTAAAACGTGTAAATCCGTCGAAAACCGAAAGTCGAAAATTTTCATGAATCCAATACTTTCTTCTTGTAAAGATAGAAGAAAGTAAGAAGGAATAGAAAACAAAACATTTATAGTAGACAGTGGCAGCTCAAGCCATATTGTGTGTTCAGAATCAATGTTTACAGAAATAAAATCACGCGAAAAAACAAATGTAACCATCGCAAACGGAAAAAAACTTATCAGTTACGGGTCAGGTGACGTAAATATAAACACGCGAACATCAGACAACAAAGTTCATGAAATAACACTTAAAAATGTATTACTAGTACCTGAAATCGAAACAAATTTATTATCGGTTAGCAAAGCGACGCAAAATGGATGTGAAATTATATTCAGAAATGATAGATGTATGTTCAAACTTAACGGAGAAATATGCTTAGAAGCGCGAAAAGTAAATAACCTATACGAAGTTCAGTTGGCATTCCAAAGCTATGCAAACATAGCACAAAGCTGCAACAACAAAAATTGCCTAGAATTATGGCATCGTAGGTTAGGACATAGAAATCTAACATCAATTAAAGAAATTACGCAAAAGGAATTAGCTACAGGAATCCAAATAAACAACTGTAAGCATAACATAGATTGCGAACCGTGCATTAAGGCAAAATTAACTGATGAACCCTATCCAAAAATTGCAGAGTATAGAGCAACTAAAAGGCTCCAACTCATTCACTCCGACGTGTGCGGATCTTTTCAAACACCGACAATAGGGGGGAAATCATACTTTTTGACTTTTATTGATGACTACTCACGATTTACGATCGTATACCTATTGTCTAGAAAAAGTGAAGTTTACGAAAAACTTAAAGAATTCATCGCGTTAATTAGCAACAAATTTGGAGAAAAACCGAAAGCAATTAGAACAGATAACGGAGGGGAATTCACATCAGATGAAATAGAAAATTACCTCAGGGCTAATGGGATAAAACATCAACACACAGTTCCATATTGCGCAAGCCAGAACGGTGTGGCAGAGAGGTAAAACAGATCGTTAGTTGAAATGGCAAGGACAATGTTAAGTGAATCAAATTTACCATTAAAGTTCTGGGGGGAAGCAATATGCACAGCAAATCATTTGCAAAACAGACTACCGACAAAAGCAAATGAAAAGACGCCATACGAGTTATGGACAAACAGACAGCCAAACTTAAGTTACGTTAGGGTATTTGGCTGCAAAGCCTTCGCATATATCAGTAAAGCCAGAAGACAAAAATTAGACGATAAAGCTATAGAGGGAATTTTCGTCGGATATGATAATGAATCCAAAGGATATAGAATATATGTAGGAGGAAATGAAATAAAGATCGCGAGAACCGTTAAATTTCTCGAAAACAAATTTAAATATAGAAACGAGAAAGTAGAAAACAAACCAAAACAAGATGAAAATCGGGTTAACGAAAATTTTGTAGAAATATAAATTTCAAATAGCAATGAGACACCATCCACGTCCAATCAACCAGTAGCAGAACTTAGACGATCAGAAAGAATTAATAAAGGTGTACCTCCTGATAGGTTAATATACATGGTTAAGAACGAAAACGCTATTGAACCAAAAAATTATGAGGAAATCGAAAACATGGAAAATTTTAAGGATAAACAAAATTGGATAGATGCAATGAAAAGCGAAATGAACTCCCTTATGAAAAACAAAACTTGGTCAATTGTAGAACCTCCACCAAATAGGAGAATAATAGGTTGCAAATGGACCTACAAACTAAAGCGCGACAACACAGGAAAAATCCAAAAATATAAAGCGCGTTTAGTTGCAAAAGGATATTCACAAAAATTCGGGGAGGATTATGATGAAACTTATGCACCAGTCGTGTCATATACAACAATAAGAGCATTATTAATAACAGCATTGCATCAAAATTTAAATGTAAAACATATCGATATTAACACCGCGTTCTTACATGGAGAGCTTGAGGAGGAGATATATATGTCACAACCAGAAGGTTTTGCTAAACCAAATGAGGAAAATAAAGTATGTAGGCTAAACAAAGCCATATACGGACTTAAACAAGCCGCGAGAGCGTGGCATACTAAAATCACAGAAACACTAAAAAAGATGAATTTCAGTCAGAGCAAATTTGACGGATGTCTTTTTACGCGAAAAAGGGGCAATAACACAACATACATAATAACATACGTAGACGACATTTTAATTGCTGGAAAAGACGAAATAATAGAGGAAGTAATCGCGAGCTTAAATAAAGAATACGAGCTAAAAGATGTAGGTGACATCAGTAACTACCTATCTATGAACATTAAAAAAGTAAATAAAAGCTACATGATAAATCAAACTCAGAAAATAGAAGAATTAATCAATAAATTTAATTTGCAAGACGCAAAACCGTGTAGCACACCCATGGAAACAAATTACACACGCTTTAATGATGAGGATAACATTTTACCAAACAACACATATTACAGACAAGCCATAGGAGCACTTCTATATCTAGCAACTATAAGCAGACCTGACATCTGTGCAGCAGTAAACATTCTTAGCAGAAGAAATGAATCACCAAGAATGAAAGACTGGAATGCAGTAAAAAGAGTGATAAGATATTTAAAGACTACAAAAAATTATAGTCTAGTTCTGAGCGGAGAAAAGAAACCGATACTTGAAGTTTATGCGGATGCAGATTGGGGAGGAGATGTAGATTCACGAAAATCAACGAGTGGGAACCTATACATGTTAGGAAGAAACCCCATACAATGGTCGACCAAGAAACAATCCTGCATTGCATTATCATCGGCAGAGGCCGAGTATGTGTCAGCAGCAAATGCAGCAATTGAAATAAAGTGGCTAGTCAATCTACTGGAAGAATTAAACCTAAAGCAAACCTTACCTATAGGCCTATATGAAGACAACCAGTCCACGATCAAGATGATAGAATTAGAAAAGCACTCAAGTAAGACTAAACATATTGAAATTAGGTTCCACCTGATAAAACAACTAAAGCAAGAAGGGACTATCAACCTAAAGTACTGCCCAAGCAAATTGATGATAGCAGACCTGTTTACGAAACCAGTTCCCAAACCTGTTTTTCAAACCCATAGAAGGAACTTAAATTTGTGTGAGAATGAAACTTCAGAAATTAAGGAGGAGTTGATGGATATAAATCAAGCTAATTAGCCGTGATAAGGATAATTTCCTCAGTTACATAAACAATGTGTCATTTCAACTCAGCCATAAATCTTTTCAAACGTGAAAAATGTATTTAACCTTGAAAACCTTGATAAAGATAATGACTTGTTGAGTGACTCATAGACATTAAACTGATTTATTATTGTTATTATGATATTGCTATTACAATTATTATTACTGATTTATTATCTTATAATGTAAATATTTTTTCATTCTGAAAATGTAGTTGTTCAAGAGAAGAGGGATGAAAAATGCTCTCTCTTTTTCACAATTTAAACAATGTGAATTAAATAGTTTAAAGTGTTACCACTGCTTATTCATTTGAGATAACAAATCGTCTACAATATCTTAATTTGAGGGAGGCATGAAAAGCAATTAGAGGATACAATCTTCAACTAATTAAACTATCGTCAACTAATGCATATTGTATTCAAATAAATTGTGGATTTACACCGAAATGGATAAGTATCCTGAAGAAGGGTAAGTCTCAATCTATACTCCTATTATAAAGAGGAAAAAATTGTTTATTTGTAGGAGGTAAGCTCTGGAACTACCGAACCGATTCCAAAAGTAATGGTATCAAAATGATGGTGTTAGTCCAACTTAGAACATAGGCTATATCTTATGTCGATGCCCCTACCACAAAGGGGGTGTAGGAGCAAAAAACTTTCTAAAAATGCGATTTTAGCGTTACTGAAGGGCCTAGAAATATGAATTTTTGAATATTAGTTACTTATAAGATATAAATGATGTCGAAGAACAGTTCTTAAACAATTCGAATTTTAAAAGGGGTGAAAATGCACAAAAAGCGTTCTAAAAAACGTTCTAAATGGTGGTTTCTACACAATCTCAGGAAATACCAAACCGATTTAAAAAATATTGGTGTCAAAATGATGGTGACAACGCTTGCTCCAAGATAGGCTATGTTTTATGTCGGGGCCACTACCCAAAAGGGGGTGTAGGAGCAAAAAACGTTCTAAAAATACGATTTTGGCGTTACTGAAAGGCCTAGAAATATGAAATTTTGAATATTAGTTACTTATCAGATATAAATGAAGTCTAAGAACAGTTCTTAAACAATTCGAAATTTAAAAGGGGTGAAAATGCGCGAAAATCGTTCTAAAAAACGTTCTAAATGGTGTTTTCCACACAATCTCAGGAAATACCAAATCGATTTAAAAAATAATGGTGTCAAAATAAGGGTGTCAAAGAGACGGTGACAACCCTTGCTCCAACATAGGCTATGATTTATGTCGGTGCCACTACCCGAAAGGGGGTGCAGGAGCAAAAAACGTTCTAAAAATGCGATTTTTGCGTTACCGAAGGGCCTAGAAATATGAAATTTGAAATATTAGCTACTTATTAGATATAAAGGATTTCTAAGAACAGTTCTTAAGCAATTCGAAATTTGAAAGGGGTGAAAATGCGCGAAAATCGTTCTAAAAAACGTTCTAAATGGTGGTTTCTACACAATCTCAGGAAATACCAAACCGATTTAAAAAATAATGGTGTCAAAATGACGGTGACAACCCTTGCTCCAACATAGGCGATGTTTTAGGTCGGTGCCACTACCCCAATGGGGGTGCAGGAGAAAAACGTTCTAAATTGCGGCTTTTGCGTTACGGAAGGGCCTAGAATCGTGAAATTTGGAATGGTAGTTAGTTATAAGATATCAATGATCTCTACGGACATTTCTTTAAAAAATCAAAATTTAAAAGGGGGTCAAAGTGCGCAAAAAACGTTGTAAGAAACGTTCTAAATTCCGATTTCTATGCAATCCCAGGAAGTACTGAACCGATTTCAAATATAATGGTGTAAAAATGATGGTGACAGATCTTGCTCCAAGATAGGCTATATTTTATATCTGTTTCCAGTACCCCAGAGGAGATGCAGGAGCAAAATGCGCGAAAAGCGTTCTAAAAACGTTCTAAACGCCGATTTGTCGGCAATATCTCAGGAAGAATGAATCTGTTTTCAAACGTAATGGTAGGAAATTGATGCTGACAGCCTCTGCTCTAACATAGACGTATTTTATGTCGGTATTAATATCACCAAGACGTTGCAGGAGCAGAAAAGCGTTCTAAATTTCGATTTCTGTGATCGGTATGGGCTAGAAACTTAAAATTAGGCAAGGTACATATTTATTAGATATAAATGATCTTTAAGAACAGTTTCAAAAATATTGGAAATTTAAAAAGGGGTGAAAATGCGCGAAAGTGTCCTAAAAATGTTCTAAATTGCGATTTCTACTCAATCTAAGGAAATACCAAAGCTATTTCAAAAGTAATGGTTGCAAATAAATGGTGGCAGTCCCTGCTATAACATAGGTTATATTTTTTGTTGCTGTCACTACCATCTGAGGGTTGCAAAAGCAAAATATGTTCTAATTTGCGTTTTTTGCACAACTGAGGGGTCTAACACTTTGAAGTATGGCATGGTATTTACTTACAAGATGCAACTGCTTTCTAAGAACATTCGGAAGAAAATTCCAAATTTACAAAAATGAAGTGAATGAAAAGCGTTATAAATTACAATTTTTAATCAAACTTATAAATTACCAAACCGATTAAAAAAATAATGATCACAAATTTTGGTGATAGAACCTGCTCAAACATAAGGTATATTTTGTCTGTTCCACTACCACCAGAGGGTGCCGGAGCTAAAAACATTCTAAATGGCGATTTCTGCGATTCTGAAAAGGCTAGAAACTTTAAATATGACATGGTAGTTACTTATAAAATATAAAAGCCCTCGAAGGAACTTCGAAAATAAATTCGAATTAAAAAGGGGTGAAGCGAAGGGGAGGTGAGAAAAGCATTCTAAAAAAGTCCTAAATTACGATTTCTATGCAATTTCAGGGAATATAAACCGATTATAAAAATAATAGTTGCGAATCAATGGTAACAGTCTCTGATCCTACACAGGCTATATTTTATGCCGGTGATTCTACCACCTGGGGTTCACAGGAACAACAAACTTTCTAAAAAAGGGCTTCAAAAGCTTTTTAAATTACGTTTCTGTGGAATATTAGGAAATAACAAACCGATTTCAAAATTAATGTTGGCAAATTAATGGTGACAGTTCCTGCTTCAACATAGCCCTTTATGTTCAGAGAGGTGGTAGGACTTGGAATTTGACATGATAATTAATTTTAAGATGTAAGAAAATGGTTTCTAAAAAATTCAAACCTTCAAACGAATACTGAAATGAGCGTATTAATTGAGCATAAACGTTTCTAAATATTTTCTAAATTATTATTTATTTAGTTTTATTTCGTTTTATTAATTTAAGTCTCATTTCTGCCTAATGCAGTGTAATAATGATGTTTAATCAAACAGTATTTTAAATAGTAATTTTTGAATTATTCTTAAAAGTAATAAGTACCTTTTAATAAAAAAACTTGTTAATAAAATAAAATATTACCTTTTAATAAAATAAAATATTACCTTTTAATAAAATAAAAATTTAGTTAGTACCTTTTAATAAAAATTAGACATATAAATATCACTTGGCATATTTCAAATATTACGCGAGCAAAGCCGCGGGGTTTGCTAGTTTTATATAACTTACTCACGCCTTTTTCATTGTGATTCAAATACTAACAATTACTTTGTACTTTGAAATTTGATTTTCATTTGAAATATTGTACGCAAGGCGAATGTTTCCCTCTGGAATAATTTCCATGTATTAATATAGGAAATTTACTGTAGATCATCAGCCTTTAAATATCAATTTCAAGCATCGTGGCTTTATAGGTAGTCTCACCGCCCCCAAGGTTTATTCCTGCACTTTTCGAGGTAAATAATAATAAAAAAAAAAATTAATCCAATGTTAACAACTGTTTATAAAAATCAATGAACCTTGTGGCTATCACTTAGCCTTAACATGATTTTCCTAAAAATAGGTGGTAATTTTCCTTACCGTTCCATCCTTACCGTCCCTTTTTTTACCATTTCGTCCCTTTTTTCCAATACCATCCCCTTTTTTTACCTTACCGCCCTTTGTTTAACACTCCTTTAAGACAATGTTATACAAAAATTCTGTATTAAAAGTACTACATTGTTATTATTTCTTATTTGAATGTCCTGTGGGTACTATTGAAATTCATTATAAGTAAAAATTTAGAAGAAAATAAAAAGTTATAGGGGTAAAATGGTAAGGAAAATTAAACTCGTAAGTTTAACTTAAACCTCATTAAATAAAACATTTTTCGCTGCTGACCCTTTTTTCTTTATTTTGAATCATTAAGGCATTCGTCTATCAGATTAAAATGTTATTTTAGCAAGTTTAATTTTGTCAGATTTTTTCCCCAATAAAGTCAAAAGATTGTGAGAATGCCCTATATATATATTTAATTTTGAATATATTCTTTTTAGTCTAAAACATTAGTTACAAATTTGAAATTGTCCCCTAAAAGGTCAAATCGCCCCACGTTGGAAACCACTGTCCTAGATTAAAAAACATTTGTCTTTTTTCATTTTTTTGTTTCTAAAGAAGAAAGTATTGTAATCGAATTTTTTTTCGACTTATGGGGCATTCCACATCAAATCAGGCAGTAAAATACCAATATGTAACGCACCATCACAGATTTTAATGAAACTGCGTGTGTTTGTTCTTACTATTAAGATATGATCAGCAGTAATTTTTTCTGCTCCTTGGTGAAATAGTTATAGAGAAAAAAATTGTCAAAATTTTGAAAAACTGGCGTCAGTTGGCATTTTTGACTGCTCGGTTTTCAAATGTAGCATGTCATATATATAATCATATTTCAATATCTACTCTACAAATCATCTTCAAATAATTTATGCATAATATTTAGGGCACGTTATGAAAAAAAAAATATTTGTTACGCTTATAACATTTTAAGTGGGTCTAAAAAAATGTTTAAACTTTGAAGTCGTAAATTTTTTATGAAAAATAATGCATTAACAAAAAAAGCATTATCAACAAAAGGCAGTATTTTTATTAAATTTATTTTTTATGGGAGATATACTTAAAGGTGTCCTTTACCTGATTCTGAAATAAAAATAGTGGGATTTTAGGTGTTTTTAGTAGTATTTTCTAATTAAAAATATTTTGAGGTGCATTTCAAATCAAATCAAGCAGAGTCATTCCATGTCAGTTCCCCTAAGCCATTTAATCACTGTCACAAATTTCAATGAAACTGGGTTTGTTTATAGCTAATTTTAAGACGTAATCACCTTCAATTTTCTTGATCCTAAGTAAAATATTTTTTAAGATAAAAAAAAAATCAAAAATTTGAAAAATTGTTTAAAAATCTTTTAATGACAGTTCTATATTCAAAGACTGCATTAAAAAAACAGTCATTTCAATATAAAATCACTAAATAGGTTTCAAATAATGTATATGCGACAAATAATGTTGGCAGATTATTATTTCTTGTTTCTTGTCATGTTTAAACACTAAGAGTGTGTATCTTGTTGAGAGTGTTTTATCTTGTGAATTTTTTAAATCAAGAATTTTGTCAAAAATAATGTGTTAATCAAAAATTTATTATCAACCGAAGGAAGGGTGTTATTGCTTTTTTACGTAAAAATATCTTTTAAATGGTTATAAAATAAAAATAGTGAAAATTGAGAAAAAATTATCAAAGTTTTGGAAGATTGCCACGAGTTGCCATTAATGATTGTTCAATTTTCAAAGGCCTCATTTTGTATATAAAATCATATTTCAATAACTAATAAAGAAATCTTCTTGGAATAATTTAAGAAAGGTAAATAAAGTATGTAGATTATGAAAAAAATATTGCTGTAATGTTAAAAAATATTTAAATGTGTCTAAAAAATTGTATAATCTTTGAAATCAAAAATATTTTACAAAAAATAATGAAATTATTAAAAAAGCTTTATCAATCAGAGGCGGAGTTCCTATGACTAATTTTTTAATTTTAAGTTGTACATAATACTACATTGTAACTGGATCTGAAATAAAAATAGTGGGATTTTGGTTGGTTTTAGTAGTATTTAAATCATATTTAAAATTATCAATATTTTCAGATGTAAAATCTATCCAATGTATCATCCCTGGAAATATTTTTATTTATACCATAATTTCGGGTGTATAGCCCGCAGATCAAACAATTCAGTTTGGACCCAGAAATTTTATTCAGTATTTGAAGACCAATATTTACCGTCTTCTAAAAAGTTACATTTTATTTAAAAAAATTTTCTGTGTCGAAACACAATTGTTTGATCCGCGGGCTATACACCGGAAATTACGGTACATTTAATTTATTTTTCAAATTATCTTTTATGTTCGTTTCTTAAGGAAAAAAATAAACAATATTGTTTTTTAGTATAACTTTTAGGGCGAAGAGCAATTATCCCTTTCCAAAAAAGAGAAAAATCTCTAGCTCCTCACCGCCCAATAGAAATTTTCAAAATGACACTCCTAATCTTTAAACTCATATTTGGCTGCTAATATTGAAAATTTAGTATTGAGCTGCTAATATTGAAATAAATACCAAATTTCACTCCTTTGAAGAAAATTTTGACGTACTGTGCTTTAAATATATGCAAGAAATGCATAATCCGAATTTATATCTTTCAAATAACTATATCTAAAAAGTTATTTAACACTTAATGAGTTGCACTTTTGTAACTTTATTCAGTTTCTTATGGTATGTAATTTGATACATCACAATATTGCTGAAAGATGGATTTTCAACATATATTGTATGTATATACATGTGTGTGTGTATATATATCCCTGTTCTCAAACAAATTATTTAAAAATTATTCATTTATGTTTAATAAAGCATATAGTATATTGTTTATACACTTATAGAAAATACATATGGTAAATTTTGTGATAGTATGTCAGTAATATCTAAAAGTAAAGAACTTATCTAATAGTATGTAACGAAAAATTTAACATCTGGTGTAATGACAACAAAATTTTATAATTGTTTTACTTAATTTGGATGAATGAAAAAGCGTACATGTTTATATTTTATTGAAGTACAGGTGAAAATGTCACAAAGACACTCCTATCTCAACAACAACTGAGTATGTCACATTCACACTACAGCTGATTTTTTCTTTTTGATCTTTCGGGCTTGATTTCAAATGGTAATGAATTAATTAGTTTTGTTAAAGTGTCATTGCAGTCAGCATATTAGGCTCACTATTTTTTTTTATAATTTATTTTAATTGACTCGATGAACAGCAACATTTAAAGCGACCATTTCATGAATTTTCAATTAAAAGCTGATTTATAAATTCATTATGTTGTTTAGTTATTCGTCTTAAGATAATTAGTTGGTATTAAGATTTTTAAATTTAGTTTATTTATTATTTGAACAGTTGAAAGTATTTTTCAATAAGAGTGGGCTGTTGAGCAGTGTAGTGTTGGTAAAGGAACTGGTACTATTTAATTTAATTTTTATTGCTGTAAATAATATTTGTTATTTTATT
The DNA here is from genome assembly GCA_963932465.1 of Maratus speciosus. Classification (NCBI taxonomy): domain Eukaryota; kingdom Metazoa; phylum Arthropoda; class Arachnida; order Araneae; family Salticidae; genus Maratus; species Maratus speciosus. Next base: position 6,128,069 of record OZ010790.1, on the reverse strand, counting down.
ATTGTATGTATTATATTTAAGCAAGAGTAGCAATACACGATATCGTAGTCATTATAGTACATCTTAGCATAAACAGCTTCAATATTTATCATTAAACATTCACATTTTATGAAAATTTTGTTAAAATTGCTCATATTTTCACTATTTTTATTTTATAACTATTGAAAAGATATTTTTACACACAATTAAAAAAAGTAATAACAGCCTGCCTTCGGTTAATAATAAATTTTTGATTAACACATTTCTTTTCATAAAATTCTTGATTTTAAAAATTCACAAGATTAAACACACTCTTAGTGTTTAAACATGACAAACTACAATAAATAATAATCTGTCTACGTTATTTGTCACATATACATTATTTGAAAGTTATTTAGTGATTTTATATTGAAATGATTTTTTTTTATGCAGTCTTTAAACACAGATCCGTCATTATAAACATTTTTTTAAAAAAATTTCAATATTTAGATATTTTTTTATCTTAAAAATATTTGACTTAGGATCAAGGTGATTACGTCTTAAAATGAGCTAGAAACATACCCAGTTTCATTGAAATTTGTGACAGTGAATTAAATGTCTTAGGCGAACTGACATGGAATGACTCTGCTTGATGTGATTTGAAATACGCCTCAAAATATTTTTAAATAGGAAATACTACTAAAAACACCTAAAATCCCACTATTTTTATTTCAGAGTCAGGTAAAGGACACCTTTAAGTATATCCCTCACAAAAAATAAATTTAATAAAAATACCGCCTTTTGTTGATAATGCTTTTTTAGTTGATGCATTATTTTTCATAAAAAATTCATGACTTCAAAGTTTAAACATTTTTTTAGACACACTTAAAATGTTATAAGTGTAACAGTATTTTTTTTTCGTGAACTGCGTACCCTATATATTATGCATAAATTATTTGAAGATGATTTGTAGAGTAGATATAGAAATATGATCATATTTATGTCATGCTACATTTGAAAACCGAGCAGTCAAGAATGCCAACTGACGGCAGTTCTTCAAAATTTTGACAATTTTTTCCTCAGAAACTATTTGACCAAGGAGTGAAAAAAAATACTGGTGATCATATCTCATTAATAGGAACAAACGCACGCAGTTTCATCAAAATCTGTGATGGTGGGTTACATGCCTGCCTGAACTGACATGGAATGATCCTTATGTCTTTCGATGGATTTACACGTTTTAGGTGTTAGAGATCCCAAAAACATGTTTATATAAAATGTCTGTCTGTCCGTGTGTGTATATGTCCTCTTTGTAACATCGAAAAGTACAAGAAGTTATGCATAGAATTAAACTAAATTATATATATATATGTTTTTGGATGCAGTCAGCAGGTTCCACGTGAATTTGGGAGCAAGTCGCTGGAAGGGGTAATTACAATTTTTGCTCCATTTTCAACATTGTATCTTCGAAAAGTACATATGAAGTTATGCATTGGAATGGAACCAAATTTCATATATATGTTTCTGGCTATGGAAGTCATGTCCCAGTTGAAAATGGGGATTTTCCCTCGGAAGAAAGCGCTGCGATAGCAATATTTCTCAATTTTTCGTAGTTCTGTTGTACATCTTCAGTTCATGCAGCGACTGGCAATTCGTATCTCGCTAACCCGGCGATACTGAAACAGCTGGCGTACATCAGACTAACGAAAAATATGATTTTCTTAAATATTATGATCGATATTAACTCTTTTTTACTCCGATTAGAGAAATGAAGCAGAAATTTAAGATGAAATGAAAGTTGGTATAGTATTGACGCAATGACACTGGAATATTAATATGTGTAACAATGTTTTGAAATATTAACATGTACGAAAAAAAAAGAAAGTTTTAGGATTGGCACATCCGACTTAGTTTCCATTGTGTCTCCTGTTCTAATTCATAACAATTAAATGGGCTACATGAAGCATTTATGATTTTTTAATAATTTGAAAAATAAAAATCAGATCAAAAACGCAAATCACTGAATATATAACCTTATGAGATTGGAAATGGGAAACGCATCTTGAGTAACGCAAACCTATTTTCTGTTTATGGAGTTATACTCCAGTGATTTTGGAGGCTATTTCGGATGCGGTTTGATTGTAAAAATGTCCGTTTATATAGCTACGATTTGTTTGCGGGGATCGTTTTCGAGTGTTTCATTTTTAGAAAGAATGCGTTTTCCGAATGCGTTTTTTTCCTTATTTAACGATAGCGTGACTAGAGTTGTTTTTAGACGTTCAAGTCATAAGCACGCAAAATGTGCAAAATGAGCCGTGAAAACGAACACTCCATGAGATTATGAGATTCGTGATGCAAATAAACGAATAGTACTATAAACATATCCTCAACATTTTTTTTCTTCTTTTAATAAAACACTATTAAAACTAGTATGTTGTGGCCATCACAAAACTTTCTTCTATATAAATCACGTCAATTAAATCATTTAAATAGTACAAGAAATAACAACAATTTAGCACCAATTCATATCAAAGTATATCTGAATTTGAGGTTGGATGAAAATTCGTACCTTAGTTCTTGAGATAGAGCTATAGCGGAAATCCTGAAAAATGTAGCATAGCAGCGCCACCTGTTGAGCGAGTTCCACCAAAAATAAATAGCACTAAATGATATCAAGGTATACCTGAATCTGAAGTTTGTTGAGAATCCAAGCATTAGTTCTTGAGATAAAGCTATTGCGGAAATCGCAAAAAATACAGCATAGCAGCGCCCCCTGTTGAGTGATTTGCACCAAAAATTAAACAGCACTAATTTATACGTCAATTCATGTCAAGGACTAACTAAATCTAAAGTTTGATGAAAATCCGTGCAATAGTTCTTGAGATACAGCTATTGCAGAAATCCTGAAAAATGCAGCACAGCAGCGCCACCTGTTGGGCGATTTACACCAAAAATTAAGCAGCACTAATTTATATCAGGAACTAGCTGAATCTGAAGTTTGATGAAAATTCGTGCATTTTTTCTCGAGTTAGAACTATTGCGATAATTATGTTAATGCAGCATAGCAGCGCCACCTGTTGGGCGATTTTCACAAAAAAGTAATCAGCACCAAACTATATCCTGGACTAACAAAATTTGAAGTTTTATGAAAATCCGTGCAGTAGTTCTTGAGATATAGCTATTGCAGAAATCCTGAAAAATGCCGCATAGCAGCGCCACCTGTTGGGCGATTTTCACCAAAAACTAATCAGGTCTAGTTTATATCAAGGTCTAACTAAATGTAAAGTTTTGTGAAATTCCGTGCATTAGTTCTTGAGATAGAGCGCCCACAAAATTTTTGTCACATACAGACTCACAGACAGAGTGACAGAGTGACAAGACAGACATTTTCTAAAAACCATCAAATCGTGTTCTGGGCATTCTGAAACGTATAAATCCGTCAAAAACCGGAAGTCGAAAATTTTCACGAATCTAATACTTTCTTGTAAAGATAGAAGAAAGTAAAAAGACAAATGTTTCTCAATAGATGGAAAGAAAATATGACCACTAACAAAAATCTATATAGTCGTAAAACGTTATACGTGGCGACGAAAAAGCGGTTATTTCTTTTTTGCCGATAGCAAACAGTGATTTGTTTAGAAAATCCAGCCTGCTAAACCTAACTTTAGCCGGCTTCGTTATTTGTTGTGGTGTGAAATGTTTTGCCTATGTCTCATAAAAAATGTGTTACTTATGACGACAATATTATGATTTATTTTTGTGTGAAATATTTTGCATATTTCTCACAAAAAATGAGTTACTTATGATAACAATATTTTGACTTGTTTTCGTGTGAAATATTATGCATATTTCTCACAAAAAATGAGTTACTTATGAAGACAATATTTTGATTTGTTGTGATGTGAAATATTTTGCATATTTCTCACAAAAAATGAATTACTTATAAAGACAATATTTTGATTTGTTGTGATGTGAAATATTTTGCATATTTCTCACAAAAAATGAGTTACTTATGATAACAATATTATGATTTGTTTTTGTGTGAAATATTTTGCATATTTCTCACAAAAAATGAGTTACTTATGATAACAATATTTTGACTTGTTTTCGTGTGAAATATTATGCATATTTCTCACAAAAAATGAGTTACTTATGAAGACAATATTTTGATTTGTTGTGATGTGAAATATTTTGCATATTTCTCACAAAAAATGAATTACTTATAAAGACAATATTTTGATTTGTTGTGATGTGAAATATTTTGCATATTTCTCACAAAAAATGAGTTACTTATGATAACAATATTTTGACTTGTTTTCGTGTGAAATATTATGCATATTTCTCACAAAAAATGAGTTACTTATGAAGACAATATTTTGATTTGTTGTGATGTGAAATATTTTGCATATTTCTCACAAAAAATGAATTACTTATAAAGACAATATTTTGATTTGTTGTGATGTGAAATATTTTGCATATTTCTCACAAAAAATGAGTTACTTATGATAACAATATTTTGACTTGTTTTCGTGTGAAATATTATGCATATTTCTCACAAAAAATGAGTTACTTATGAAGACAATATTTTGATTTGTTGTGATGTGAAATATTTTGCATATTTCTCACAAAAAATGAATTACTTATAAAGACAATATTTTGATTTGTTGTGATGTGAAATATTTTGCATATTTCTCACAAAAAATGAGTTACTTATGATAACAATATTTTGATTTGTTATCGTGTGAAATATTTTGCATATTTTTCGCAAAAAATGAGTTACTTATTATTACCATATTTTCATATACGACAAACCGCTAAGGTAAATGGTGGGGAAAAGCGGTTATTTCCCTTTTGCGTATGGCAACGAGTGGTTTGTTTAGAAAATCAAACCTGCTAAACGTAACTTTTGCCGTCTTCGTTATTCGTTGTGGTATTCCCTGCAAACAATGAGTTACTTATTATTACAATATTTTGATACGACAAAACGCTAAGGTACGTGGTGGGGAAAAAAAAAAGGTTTTTTCTCTTTTGTCTATGGCAACGAGTGGTTTGTTTAGAAAATCAAAACTACTAAATCTAACTTCAGCCGTCTTAGTTATTTGTTCTGGTATTTATCGCAGAAAAGGAGTTACTTATGATTATAATATTTTGACACGATGATTTTTTTGACAATGCTACAATTTCTTGTTGATGCAACACCATGACGTAATGCGACATTTCATTCATTGATCGAAGGAGGGGACACGTTGAGGTGCAAAAAATCGCTAACTTTTCGCTAATCTTTTACTTTTCTTTTTAGCCCCCGGTAAGGTATGCTACTTCTTTCTCCCAGCTTATTTTGCTTCAAAAAATAACGTTACCTTATAGAAGCCAGCAATAAACGAAGCAGATGTATCATTGTACGATTAAATGCTCTATTGAAATTTTTTTTATTTCTAAGCATCGCACATTTTCAATTTTTATACCGTCGTATTGGGAAAATAAAAGTACTTTTAAATGCAATTTGTTTGAAAACTGTATCTCCATTTATTTTTGAAGTATTAATTTTTTTGTAGTTTTTAGCACCATTTGTTTAATTTTGGAAACTCAAGTACTCCATTTATGTAGAAAGTAAATGGAAAATAGTTGAAAAATAGCAATTATATCTTTTTGTTGCCATTTTCTCATAACAACCGAAAGAAAATGGAATTAAAAAAGTCCTTCCGGCCAGTGCCGGGAGGAAGAGGTAGCTTTCATAATCCTTATTTTAAAAAAGCCAACTTATATCATGCAAACACACGAAGCTCAATTTAGTGGAAACCGAATATAGGAGATTCAATACTAATTTTTATCAATATAATGAATGAGAATTTCGTGAAATTAGTCAGCTTTATCCAAGCTGCTTTTCTTTAAAGTAACTTATATTTGGCTGCCAAATTCGGCAATTTCTTAAAGTGCCTGTCATTTTAAGACAACATGGTGGATGAGGCTAAGAAGTGAACTTGGTCGAGACCTTAGTAATTGCTGTGCACATGCTCACTCACATCGGAATCGGTTAATATATAGGAGTGCTGTCGCATGCAAAAAATCAGATTTTTCAAAATGTCACCCACAATAGAAATTGAAACTGCTATATCTGAGCCATTTTTTAAGGTAAAGACAAACAAAAAATGCTCCTGAATCCTTATATCAAGATCAAATACTTAAGAAAGAAACCTTTTTCAATTTCTAATTTTTTTGCACCTCACTTTAAATATATATATATTTTTTAATTTAATGGCCGCCATTTTGAAACAAGATGGCTGATGAATCTGGCCAGCGAACTTGGTCGAGGTGTTGATGTATACTATCCACATGCCTTCTTACATCGAAATAGGCGAATATGTGTGTTATCGCGTGACAAATACAAGATCGTTTCAAAATGTTAGCCATGCTAGAAATTCAAAGTGCTATAAATCAACCATTTTTTAAGATATCAACAAAAGAACAAATTTTCAGAAACAAAAACTGCTCCGGAATCTTTGTATCAAGGCAAAACACATAAAAAAAATCTTTTTCATTTTCCAATTTTTTAATACCTCATTTTGAATTTTAAATTTAATTTTTTTTAATGGCAACCCTTTTGAAACAAGATGGCGAATGAAGCTGGCCAACGAACTCGGTCGAGACAGTGGTATGTACTATGTACAGACCAAGATACATCCAAATAGGTTCATAAATACGCCTGTTATCGCGTGACAAAAATCAGGTCGTTTTAAAATGTCAGCCACAAGAGAAATTCAAAATGCTATTACTCAGCCATTTTTTTTTAGATATAGACGAAAGAAAAACTGTTCCGGAATCTTTGTATTAAGGTCAAACACATACAAAAAAAATCTTTTTCATTTTCCAATTTTTTGGTATCTCATTTAAGTTTTTTTATTTTTTTATTTTTTTAAATGGCCGCCATTTTGAAACAAGATGGCGGATGAAGCTGGCCAACGAACCCGGTCGAGACATTGGTATGTACTATGTATAAACGAAGTTACATCCAAATCGGTTCATAAATACGCCTTTTATCGCGTGACAAAATTCAGGACGTTTCAAAATGTCAGCCACGCTAGAAATTCAAAATGCTATAACTCAGCCATTTTTTAAGATATAGCCGAAACAAAAACTGCTCCGAAATCTTTGTATAAAGGCCAAATACATAAGAAAAAAATATTTTTCCATTTTCAATTTTTTGGTACCACATTTCAAATTTTAAATTTTTTAAAAAATTTTAAATGGCCGCCATTTTGAAACAAAATGGCGGATGAAGCTGGCCAACGAACTCGGTCGAGAGATTGGTATGTACTATGTACACACCGAATTACATCCAAATCGGTTCATAAATACGCCTTTTATCGCGTGACAAAATTCAGGACGTTTCAAAATGTCAGCCACGCTAGAAATTCAAAATGCTATAACTCAGCCATTTTTTAAGATATAGACGAAACAAAAACTGCTCCGAAATCTTTGTATAAAGGTCAAATACATAAGAAAAAAATATTTTTCCATTTTTAATTTTTTGGTACCACATTTCAAGTTTTAAATTTTTTTAAAAATTTTAAATGGCCGCCATTTTGAAACAAAACGGCGGATGAAGCTGGCCAACGAACTCGGTCGAGACATTGGTATGTACTATGTACACACCGAATTACATCGAAATCGGTTCATAATTACGGGAGTTACAGTGTGACATAGGTCAGATATATATATATATATATATATATATATATATATATAAATTTTGAACGGAGGGTGGTTTCGGGGTCTGGGGGTCATGATCGATGAAAATATACCAAAATTTTTTGAAATCGCTTTCCTCCGAACGGCTGCAATAGGTAGCTTTTTTGTAAAGAAAGCTACCTAATACGTGCTATTTTGAAAAAATATAAACGATTAATTTCTGTTAAAACATGGAGCTATTATAAACTATATTTAATTTTAAGTATCTATAGATGCTTTCCGGGGCTAACGAAAAAGACGGGCTACCGTGCTTCTCCGATTTCGAGTAGTCACGTGACGCTCGCGGTCTCAGCTGAACTGAGCAGATGCGTGTGACAAAATAAATTATCGTCTAGGCTTTAGATATACTATCATATTAAAATCATTCTTTTATTTGATAGAATTCATTACTTTACAGTATCATGAAAACATTAAAACGTTGTTTTTATTTCACAACATTACATTAAATAAAAAGTAAACTGCATAATGTATATTCTGTATAGTTTTCTTTTAGTTCTAATTCTTTTCTATCTAGGGAAAATCTTATATATGTTTTGATTTTTAAACCCTCCTTAAACAGTAAACCTTCCTTATATCACTCATTTGGATAAATCGATGCTTTGTGAATCTTTCTTCGATTAATAAACAAAAGATATCCTTACATTAAGAGCATTTTTTCGGCCTTTCATTTAACTCAACCTGGTTTTTGTATGTAAAAAATGCAATTTATTTGTAATCCATTTTTAATCCATTTACTACTATGCTAGAATTATACAAATTATGCGCAAAAGTATAATTCGGATGACAATAAAGCATTTTAATATTTTTACAACTTAATTTTAAATTAATAAATCAATTTTACGGTATTTTTCAACTATTTCGCCACTGGTGATAAATCGCAAAATATTCTCTGTAACTCGTATAATTGTATGGGAGTTAAAACAATAATGGATTCAATTATGCGCCAATAAAGGTTTTCCAAAATATGCCAAAACACTATGAAATTGCAACGATAGAACATTTTAAAGACTAAAAACTAGAACATAAATTATAAATACAAAATGAAGACTATAATATTACAAAATATGCCCATTTATCTATCAAACGTTAAATATTAATTTACAATTATACGTTCATAAATTAACTTAGAAATCCTAAAAAGATAGTTTAAATTATGTTTCAGTTTTTCTTTTCTGTTATCTTTCTTAAAAAATAAACAGAGCAAATATTCTATAATTTTTAGTAAATTCATTTGTTTGAGCTTTCTATCAAGTGTAAAAAAAGCAGTGCAGTTTTCATAATCGAGTTCATTAACAACGCCAAACGGGAATTTCAAGACGAATATCAGAAATTCATTGAAACTATTAATCAGTATAAATGCGATATAGAGCAAACATTCATAAATTAAAAATATTACTTTATGACCCCTTATGTATAAATACATTTTTATAACGGAGATGCATAACATTTGCTAATTTAATGTAAATACACCAAGAAATGCAATAGTGTTTCTGAAATTTATATAAATGCAAAGAAGCTTTAAGAAAATATTGTCATGTTTGGCATTTTAAGACAATTTTAAAGATATGATACACCGTAAAAAAGGACAGATGTTTCTTAATTTACGAAAATATACTATAATCACGAACGAACATATTAACCTCTTCCCCAAGATTCCGAAAAATGTTCCTTTATCTTTAGAAACCTCACAAAAGAATTTAACTTTGAAATTTAAAGAAGAATTTATAAAAATAATTTTTTATTAGCTGCCCGTAGTTTTCAAAATCGTTTCAGAGTTTCTTTTACAGTGCATTAAACCCAGAAAACAGGTTTTTCGAATGCTATGAGGACTCTAGTAAATATTTTCATGTTCATCAAACATATTTAACTGTGAAACATGTAGAATTAACAGCATTAACATTAAAATAACCATTTTTCTGTTACAATTGCATGTACAATTTCAGTTATGCAGCGGAAAATAATTAGATGAGGTCTGATAACATCTCAAAAACCGATTTTCCGGGTAGAGATAGCTGATTAATGCAATGCAAAAGCTGCCCGAAAACGTTTCCGAAAAATACGGCCAGCTAATAAAAATTTATTTTAATAAATTCTTCTTTAAATTTAAAAAATAAATTGTTTTCTAAGGTTTCTAAAGATAAAGAAACGCTTTTCGGAATATTGGGTGATTTGGAGGCGGTTATCGAATATTTTCGTTCGTGATTGTAGTAAATTTTCGTAGTTTAAGAAACACCAGTCTTATTTTACAGTATAGTCAGTGAAAGGCGATCATCGGAGAATAGACATTTAAAAAATGCACATTTCCTATTTTACAGCCTGAAAGTTCCACTTCCTTCAGATAAAAAGGATTTCATGAATTTTTGAAATAGATGTGCATTATATTGAGCCATGAAAATTTAAAATGTGAGAACCTCCTTAACATAAAAACTATAGAATGCAAAAAATTGTCAAACATTTAAAAATAGTATTTTTTTTAAATACATGTTTAAAGGGCCTTTGTCGGTTTCTTAAACCTGACACCTGGTGTCTCATTCATAGCTTCATTGTGCAGGGGTTTAGATTTTCCAGGTGCCGGCCCTTCCCTGCACTAGGCTAAGAATTCCTCGACAGTTTTCAACAAAACTAATTTTTGTATTAATTGGAATAATTCTGTTAAAATTAATCAAATTAGATTATAGTCTCGGCTTTAGATTACGAACACATCCAAATCAATTTTTAATTTGATGCAAATCGTAGCTTTACAAGCAACGGAATCATTATTGTACAATCTTCTAAAATTTTTAAATTACTGGCATAACCATAAGTATAATAAATAAAATAATTTGTATGTACAATGTTGTCAAAAGTGGAAAAAAAATCAACTCAGCTCTTTATGCCCTGGAAATAATCGTTTTAAATACACCAAAATTTAAAACAGATTACTTATGAATAATTTATTTCTCATGTAAAAATTGTTAAGGAAAAGCATAATGTTAAGTTATTGGAAAAAAATATCATTATCGAATAAAAGAGAGAGAAAGCAAACTTTTTCTTAAATCTTTAAACATTACTATTTTTCCACGGAAATTATACACGACATATTCATTTAATATATATTGTAAAGTTATAGTACATATATAAATAAATAGTTTTAAAGATGTGCTCAGTATTTACCTGTGAATATTAAGAAAAAACCAAAATAAAACAATATTGGCACACAGAATATATACAAATTGATATTTTGTAATCAAAAATTTTCACAAGCAGCAGAATCATGACTAAAAAATCCTATGAAAAGTTCAAAACCATTAGCATCTTGAATTATGTTAAAATAATTTTTAAAAGGTCATGAAGTTCTGAAAAGTAAAAAAAATATATATATATTAATAAAAACTGAGTTTTTTATATAAAACACTAAAATTAATAGTTGTAAATATGCACCAAAATTTAAAACACACTACTTAAGAATGATTTATTTAGCAAATAAAATCTTTAGCCCTTTATACCTTAAATATCAGTATTTCTGCACGAAATTTATACATTGTCATGAAATAAGTTTTTTTTTTTTAAATACATAAAATTTGAAAGCTTTAGTGCAAAATTAAGTATTTACAGAAATTAAATGTGCTCAATGTTAACCTCTGAACATATGAGTTAAAAACCAAAATAAAATAATTTAAGAACACAAAATATCTAAAAATCCGTATTTTTTTACTCTGAGCAAACATAATTATTATTGCAAAATCTTGTATAAAGTTGGAAATCACTGGCATTATTTTAATTATATTAAATAAAATAATTTATATCCATCAGGTATGATGTCATCAAAAGGGGAAAAAAAGTTCTTTGTATACTAGAATCATGGTAAATACATCAACATTTAATAAAGATTTCTTAAGAATGATTATTTCAATACATAATATTAATACGCATTAGTATCACAGATATAGTTTTATGAATATTGAACCTTAAAAAATAAACTGAACTTTGAAAAAAAATCTGATTTGTTACAATAAATGGTGGCCGAAAGGGCAATTTTATTTAAAATAAATGATATTTGCGTATATTTAAAGAATACAAAACATAAACAATCTTATTAATGTATAGGTATCGCAAAAATTACTCTAAAACGGAAATGGTTAATACTTACATTCAATTGATCAATTCAATGGTTTGTCATTATTTAATCCGTAAGAATTACGGAACACTGTCACTTTTATATAAAAATATGCATTCGCAATGGCAATTGCGTTTGTTTTTATATTATTAAATTATTAATATAAGTTATTATAAACACACAACACTCGAAACCGAACTAATCAAATTCCTCTGAATCTGATCGAATTCCCGCGTCAAAGTGCGTTCTGGGTAAGACCGCCACTGTCACGTGACTTTTCACCGCGGGAGCCCAGTACGTTAGCCCCGATGCTTTCAGTGTGACGTCAGTCATGACGTTTTGGTTGGAAACTGACTCCAAACAAACGGTTGCTATGCGTCATTTCTTTTTAAATATAAATCGTTGAAAATGTTACCAGTACATATCAATTATTAAAACACTTAGATGTGAGATATAGATATAAGATATAGCTCCAACACACAAAGAAAATAGAAAATACAACATAGCAACCATTTGTTTGGAGTCAGTTTCCAACCAAAACGTAATGACTGACGTCACTACTGAAATCGTCTATACTAATGTCACAAACAAATGAAGGCCTATGAATCATTAGATAGCTTTTTTTGACGAGTTTCTTTAATGACGGCATCTTTTTGCTGCATTTGTGTATTATTTTGCGATAGTGGCATCCTATGCATGCTTTACTGTAGATGTTTAAGAGTGGATCGTAAATGTGGAATTATTAAGCGGATGCGAATGACGTCATTTTACACAAAATAAAAGTGTGTGCTTTAAGTCTTAAAATTGAAATATCTTTTGTACTATTTATATATACATATATTTTTTTTTCATCGGGGGCAATACCAAATTCTGGAAAAGCAGAATTCCTGTTTTCTAGTTTGTTCTTTCGTTATCTTTTCTTTCTTTCTTTTATTTTTCTTTAAAAAAATGAGTTTTGAGCGTAATGTTTATAATTTACGCAAAAGACAACGCGTGCCGCTAAAACTGTTGACGAAATGATTGAAAAAATATCCATTCAAAATGAAGCTGATAGGCTTACGTGAATCACAGAACGTTCCCATCAACAGCAAAATAGATATAGATCCAGCGAAGGTGAAACTGTGTGAATTGACAATTTGAAGTGAACATTCCGAAGCATAGCTGTGGAATTATGACTAGGATGTACGGTTTTTAGCGCAGATGCTCTGCGTCTGCGCGGGATCAACTAATATACAATAACCTCTTCCGAGATACCCACGATTTCGAAGAGTGTTCTTTATCTTTAGAAATATCAAAAACCAACATATTTTCAAGATTTAAAGAAGTATTTACAAAAATAAAGTTTCTCTTGTTGCCACTGATCTTCGGAAACGTTGCTCTCCGGGGGACATGAATGATGTCCACAAAAATTTAGAAAAGTGCTCCCCGGAGGGAAAATTTGGGGGAAGGGGCTCGGGAGGTGCATAGCATGAATAAGTGGTCACAGGACTTTCCAACAATATATCACATGTGGATGTGGGAGTCGGCAAAAGTTAGAAAGGTGACCCCCTTCGCAGTGTACTATCGTAGAGGTCTGCACGGGACGACATTTCCAGGCCCGGGCCCGGCCCGACTCTTAGAGAAAAAAAATCGGCCCGCCCCGATACAAAAATTAAAAGTTCGGCCCAGTCCCGACCCGGCCCGTAGAAAAAATAATATTGGCCCGGCCCTATAAAAAAATTAAAAGTTCGGCCCGGCCCGGCCCGGCCCGGCTAGAGTGAACTTCTACAAAACATTGATTTTTACTTCGAATTGGTTAAAAATTTGTCTCGTACGAGGAGTTCTGACCAAAAATATTTATCTTAACATTTTTTTCATGTTTATAATCTTTATTTTTATAGACGTGCAGCAGGCTGCGATATTTATTTTTTTAATGAATCTCTATTTCTTGTATGTAAATGTTTCAGTTATCATTAATATTGTTAATCCATATTCCATGTATAGAAGTGTTAAAAATCGGAAAAATGCTATACAGTAAAATCTTCTAAGGTGGAATTGCATAGAAAAGAAAAAAAAAATGTGTTATAGACAAGTTCCCTTCTTAGCAAGTGTAAATGTATTATATATTCTTTTCTTACTTATTAGCATATTAATTTTGCATGGATCAACACGTTTTTCAGTTTAAAACAAGATTCCGTCATAGGCAGGTTCCATTTCACACATTTTACTGTATTTTAATTTAGTTATATTTTAATATGCGTAGAAATCTACTATTCTTTAAAAATAATAAATTTTAATGTTTAAGTGTAGAATAATGGCGATTCAAAAATGTATGCATTTTTTGCAAAAACTTTTGGGCCAGGCTTAATTTAACTGACATTTAAATGGACCAGGCCACGCTGAGACAATGATTTTCATACGGGATGGCTCAAAACTAGGACTGAAAATTTTGGGCCATGAAGACTAGGAATGGAACCAGGCTCGGCTCCGTACAGAAAAATTAAGTTAGGCTCGGCCCGGCCCGATCCTTCAGAAAAAAGTATGGCCCGAGCCCGGCCCGGCCCGAGTGCCGTGAATGAAAATCGGCCCGAGCCCGGCCGCGCGGACCGGGCTCGGGCTTCGGGCCACGAGCCGGCCCGTGCAGATCTCTATACTACCGCATCTCCTGGAATACATCCTTCCCCTCTCTTTGAAATACCTGTTGCGCAAATGTGTTACTGTGCATACTGACTATATAGAAAAGGACTCATAAAATGTAGCAATTTCATAAATTTCTCTCGATTATTTTTATATGAGGGCAAAAACTTATTGTACACTCTCGTATATTAAATTTCAAACAATTCGTTTGGGTAGTTTTTGCGCTGTTATAGGCGGACAGACAGACAAACAGACGGACTAGACGACGAATATAAATGCTGTATTTATATAATTACGAACGCATCTAAAAACATGCTTTTAACCAGAAAATTTATATATTAAAATGTGCGTGTCGTTTCAACTTGGCACTTATTTGATTTCATTTATTAAGTTCTATGTCAGCTTAAAAATAAGTCATTTTCATTAAAAAAAAAAAAAAAAAAGAAAAAAAAAAAAAACCTGAATGTTGGTAGTTATATACCCTTCTAATTTTTTTCAAGTAAACACGAAAACAAAACTTGCTTTGAACCAGAAAATTCATATACTAAAATGTGTGTTGTTTCAACTCGGTAGTTATTTGATTTCATTTATGAGGTTTAATATCTGGTTAAAAGTAAGTAATTTTTATTTAAAAAAAAAACAGGAAGGTTGGTAGTTATATACCCATGTTTTTGTCATTAATAAATAGATAGCGAATTTTGTTTTGTATACGAAAATTGTTTACATTATCATGAATTATTATTCCTTACAATCCTGGTCATCCATTCAAATACACCAGAACTGCTGATTTAGCAATTAACGAGGCCTCATCTCTACCAATAGAATATTCAGTTTTGTTTTGACTATAATTTTCTTTTTGGCAACTTGATGTAATGTTTTTCTGCTTGTTGAACTTTAACACCCTAGGACAGGGACGGCGAACCTTTTCACATCCACATGCCAAATTTTTCCAAAAATATATGTTGCGTGATCATGAAGTGCCACTAATAAAAAATTTAATGGATCAAATAATGACAAATCAAAATTATATAAAATTTTGTTTTCAGCATTAAAAACATATAGGTAATATTTGATGTCATAATTTAGAAATTTATTTAAAAGTATTATTTCTGTTGTCTTAACTTAGATGCCAAATAATTTATATCAGCTTAGTACTTGTAATAATTTTTAAGAGAATGCAAACTGAATTAGACTCATTTGACAAGATGTTTTTACTTGAATTTTTCCTATTTATTTCCGGAAAGAATGTCTCGCAGAAAAAATCATCAAAACAGCAAGCGCCAGAATCTACCGCTTTTTGTGTCTGAAATGGAATTCCTGGTTGTTATAATTTTACCGTCTACAATTTTGCCTATAATACCATGTAATCTTTCATTTGAGATAATTCCCTAATTTTCTCTTATTTTTAAAATTTAGATTGGGATACATTAAGTTATATTTTAGTTTCTTCAATCTCTATGACATTGTCAACCAACCGAATTAATCCAATTCAGATAAAAATTTTGACCATCTAGATTACAACATCTACATTAATTAATGCATTTTGTGAAGTTCTACTATATTTTGATGTAGAACCTGAATCTAAACCGTGCCAAAAAATAAGATGCGGCGTGCCAATTATGGCACGCGTGCCACAGGTTCGCCATCCCTGCCCTAGGATGACTTTCACGCTAGGAATTAGCTGATGGGGGGGGGGGGGGATTCAGAATGAATCCGGAACGTCCTTTTAAATTGTGTTTTGTGTTTTTATCTTTTTAATGTAGTGTAGTGTAATGCCTGTTATTTTGAAAAAAAATTATAATTATGAATGCATTCAGAAGTAGTCCTTTTGTTTATATCACAGTGTTTATATCACCCATGTATATATTTAAAAATTATATGAGTACATGCTTTTTTTTTTTCTCGAAAATTGAGACTGAAATCCTCGGAACTGTAAGCCAAGAAAATACTCAAAATATGGAAATTATATTTTGCTTATTTCCAAGTACTCAATTTGGAACAGTGCAAAATATCAGATAGTCTACTTTCATCTATTACCTACCAATCGCCCTGAGTGTATATTCAATATAATTCCATTGGGAAAATAAACAATAGGTAATATTATCCGATACATCGGTTTGGCTTCAGATAATTCATAAGAAAGAGGTAAATCTGTCACAAAAGGTTTTTTTTTTGTTATTTTATTATCTATCTTTATATTTTGTTACAGATCTTGAAGATATTGTTTCGGCAATCATAATCAGAGTCTGGCTCTGATAGGTTTTCAATTGTTTTTCCTTGTCATGCTAACCCAAAAACAATTTAATGCATTAAGAATGCATAAATGTCCGAATTATAAAGGAAATTTAAAATGTCTTTCTGCGAACTATGCTGAATATTCCATATTTAAACAAATTATATATATGTTCCCATACTTTTTTCTTTATTTACTTCCATCTATCTTATATATGTATGCATTACTGCGCTCTACCAAACCAAAGGTTTAAGTGTTGTTGTTTTTATTAAACTAAATGCTAAATATTTCCTTTTATTATACTAGGGGGCTCGGCCCCCTACGAGCTACGCTCGCCAACCCCCGTCCAGACACCGCAGACTCTAAATGCACGCTAATGTGATCGGCTTTAAAAAGATTTCGAAAGATTGAATTATAATTTAAAAAACAGTGGCGATCTCCCTATAAACGGATTTCTATTCATTTCTCTTTGATTGGGGAAATTTTAATGCCAAATCCGTTGCAGTACTACTTGATTATCCCATCGACTAATTTCGCCAAATTATATAAATCGCCAAACCACTCACCAAATTATACAAATCGACATAATTTTTATTTTAAATAACGAAAGAACAAATAAATTAGTACAACATTAAAAAAATACAAATAAAACGTCGAAATAAAAATAACTTGATGACGTAGACACGTGTAACAACATTTCAAAATAAGCTAATATAAAAGGAATTAAGTAAACAGAATCTTTGTCTCTCGGTATTTTTTAACAAAGCGAAAAGAAAGTTCTTTTAAATGAGACATTTTAAATTAATCGTTTTTAATCTGACGTAATTTCCACCAAACTATTCTTTCTCTTTTTAATATTCACGTGAAAATACTTGTGTTATAAATAAAATATTATTTGCGCTTTCCTAAGAAAAATAGTTGAAAAGTATCCTCTCAAAACAAATAAATGTCTAGCGCAATTTGTAAATTTAAACCGTTTTGCAATATTATTTTGTGTTCATTTTATTTACTAACTGTAATGTGACGTAAATATGACGTAATTTCTCCTATTTAAGACTTCTAACGCATGTTAATAAATTTATTATTTTACAAAATCCTTTCTCTCTTAAAATTCACGTGTAATTATAGTTTTTATGACGTAATTTTTAATAAGTTCCTGCTTTTTGTACATAATTATTTAATTCTAATTCCAAATGTTTTTTTTCTGTTTATAATAGTCACGTGTAAATAAATTTTTAATTTATTACACGTATAAATATATATATATATTTTTTTTAAGCAAACATTATTGTTTCCGCTGTTTATACAGTTGGCAACAGTTTAAATTAATATCACTTTCTAAAATCTGTAAAAAATATCTCTAGAAATGCTGAAAATTTGAATTTGAAATAGAAATAAAACCTCAAAAAATTAGTCAAATTAAAAAAAGAAAAACAGTCTGCACACCGGGAACTTCAAACGCATAAAATGATCTAAAAATGATTAAATTCCCATGAATAGTTTTTGCTCCTATAAAACTTTTTTAGTGGAACGATTTTGTTCAAATTTAGCATTAAATATCTCTTAAAATAATTCTTCTATTTGAAAACTGTCTGCATCAGCGTGTTTATCAAACATTTCTGTATCATACTACCGATTTTCATATTTTTGTATGCATTATTTTTCTTAATATTAACGAAGAAAGACCTCCTGTCACAAAAAATTCAAAACCGGCGGCGGCGGCGGCGGCGGTGACAGCGGTAGTTACTTTTTTTTAGAATAGAAAGATAAAAAATTCTTTTTTTCCCTGATGTAAGGCCTTACTAGCTATGGAGCCCTGTGCGACCGCGCATACTCATAAGGATACTCTAACTAAGATACAGAACGTTACTTTACACAATAAACAAATACATCAAAATATATCGTTAGAAAACTACGGAATGTACGATAAAAACATTTCTGAAAATTTAGGTATGTAATTAGGTCTGTATTTGTAGATATGTAATTCTTATATTTTACGTACTTCTGAAAATATTAAATTAAAACATGAATTCATTAAATGATTCACAGCTTTTATTACTAAAATAGGTTGTTCTATTCTTTTCTACTTAATCTAAATATTCTTTTCAAATCAAATCTAGCATATGTGGGTTCAGTGTATCTAATTCTACAAATAATCAACATTCTTTTCGGCACAAACAAACATTTAATAACGAAAACGGAACATAAAAATCTATTAAGAGACATTCGACACATTACCACCTAAAGCATTCTAAGATCAACAACAGATTAGTTCATTTCAATTCAGAAGTGGACAGTTCAAACAAAGTATGCGCTGGCTAACTAGCTGTTTAGAGAATTAGCCGGAACATCCCGCCCGGCGTTGGACGGCTGTCCAACATCATCCTAAAATGGCAAAGGTACTCCTCTGGTAATATTTCTACGTAACATATTTGTAGAGGTCTTAAGATCGATTATACGGACATGTCCATCACCTTTAAAAGTTTTCATAAATCTAACAAGTTTCCAATCTATAAACTTGTCATTTCCTTCTTTCAATAATACAAGTTGACCAACTTGAAGGTTTTGCGAGGACCTTTTCCATTTACTGCGGACTTTTTGCTCATTTAAGTATTCTCGGCTCCAGCTTTGCCAAAACTGTATTTTTAATCTTTGAACTAGTGTCCACCTAGAAGAGAAAGGTAAAGAATCTAAAATAGCATTATTTTCAGGAACATTCAAAAGAGGATCTCCAATGAGGAAGTGACCAGGTGTCAGTGGTTGTAGATCATTAACATCTGCAGACAAGGGGGTCAACGGACGTGAATTCATAATTGCCTCAATTTGCGCCACAAGTGTTGACAGCTCTTCAAAATTTAAGATAGAGGATTTAGTTATCTTCAAGAGGATTCGCTTCATGATTTTTATATTTGATTTCCATAATCCACCGAAATGTGGAGATGCAGGGGGTATGAAATTCCATTGAATTCGTTCTTCAGAACTAAATCGCAAAATTTCTTCCGAAGCACAAATCAGATAGAAGGATTTCAAAAGAGCACAAGTACCCTTAAAATTTGTGGCATTATCACTCCATATGACACAGGGTTTAGATCGTCGAGCAACGAATATTCTCAAACAGGCTAAAAATGCTTCCGTGGTCAAGTCTGAAATAACTTCTAGATGAACGGCTTTGGTAGAAAATCAAATAAATATAGCAATGTATGATTTTAGTGTTATCTTTGATCGTTTTAAGTTAGGTTTTGTTATAATAGGACCTGCTAGATCGATGCCTGTTTTCTCAAACGGTCTAGATGGATCAATTCTATCACGGGGCAAGTTTCTCATCAATTGTTGGAGAGTTTGATGTTTTGCTCGGAGACAAGTCACACACCTATTTATAATTTTCTTTACTTGACTTTGACAAGATGGCATCCAATAAAATTGTCTTAATAAAGATAGAATTGTCTGAGTAGGAATGTAGGAATTTTTTATGATAATATTCAATTAAGAGTTAAGTGAAACAGTAAGTAAAAGTATTTGGTGTTTCTGCGATTCTGATAAATTAGAAAATTTCAGTCTTCCACGGACCCGTAACAGTTCATCAGTATCTAGAAATACATTTAAGCTTAAGATCTTACTATTGTTTGGGAGAGGACGTTTTTCCTTTAAACATCGAATTTCAGTTTGAAATGCGGAATTTTGAGCAATCGTTATCAGCTTCTTGGTCGCATTCTGTAACTCAGAAGTATCTAAATGATCATATTTTCTAATTCCTGATTTCAATTTACAGTTTTTCTGTAATCTTAAACACCATGCAGTAATTCTTATTAATTTTATAAAAGAAGAATATCGATTAATCAAACCAATGTTTAACTGATTTTCATTTACAATAGTCGATTTTACAACAGTGTTTTTCTTTAGTTCTAACTGATTTTTAACTTCAGAAATATCTATTTTATCATATGCATTATCTAATTTTGGCCAAAGAGCATCTGTCTTGCTTTAACCACTGGGGACCTTCCCATCAAAGATGGTTATTTTTCATCTCTGAAACTATCAAACCTCTAGTAACTAGATCGGCGGGATTCTCTTTTTCAGGACAGTGAAATTAATTAAATGAATCGCTAAGATTTCTGATTTCCTTTAGCCGGTTTCTGACAAACATTTTAAATATTTTTAACTCTCCTCTAATCCAAAAGAAAGTAATAGTAGAGTCAGTCCAAAAGTAGCAAGTTGCAGGAAACGCTAATTCTTTAGCAATTTTATTGCAAAGTCTAGCAGACAAATGGGTTCTTAAAAGTTCAAGCCGAGGTATAGAGACAGTTTTTAAAGGGACGACTCGACTTTTTGCTGCCACAAAACTGGTAACAATGTTCTTATTCTTTAACACTGCTCTAAGGTACTCTACCGTACCGTATGCCTTCTTTGAAGCATCTGAAAAACTATGTAACTCAAAATAATCAACTTCATCAAGAGCAATATCAGCCAAATAATATCTGGGAATGTTAATACAATTTAGTTCTTTTATTTCCTCAAACCATTTATTCCATAAATTGTCTAGATGTTTGGGTAGGTTTTCATCCCAATCAAGTCCTAAACACCAAATTTCTTGAATTAAACATTTAATTCAAACGAGTTGAAACCCGTCGAAATTCGACGTACTAAAATGTTTGAAAGGAACTGCCCGATCGAATTTATAATAAACCTACAAAAATAATTACAATGAAAAAATCGCCTTACATTGATTGTCTAACTCTTAAAACAAATAATATTTTTAACCTAAAATTACCAAAATATTATTTCTATAAACTTCAACTGCTTAAATTATTGAAAAATTAAACTGTATTTGATTACGTAATCAAGATGAGTAATTATGATGAAGTTATCGATGGAGGCTCTTATGTTTGTTTTTACGGGATGAAAGATCAGTAAAAAGGATTTCGCTTTATCACACATAAAATTTTCCCCCATAAAATCTAAAATGTACGTTATTTTCACATTCTCGTAATTTACAGACGCACCACTCAAATTCACAATTTGAAAGTATTTTAATGCGCAATAGATCATTAATGAATGTATTTCCAAACTTAAAGTCACGTTTGTCCGATACAACTTTTCATGTGAACATTCGCACTAATTTAAGTTCTAATCTTAGTATCCGCGATAAAAAAAAAAATTCCGAAATTTGCCTTTAGTTGTCATAGTAATGGCCATTTATAGTATTGGTCAAATATTTAGTTTTATCAAAAAAAAAAAAAAAATGATCGTTTTGTTTTAAATACATCCTTTTTACACACTGAATCATTTTACCGAGCGCCTCAAACTCATTTATCAGCGTAATGTAAAAGCATTAAAATGTAGCTGATTTATGAAGAAGAATGCGTGTTTTTTTTTTCAATGTCTGGCATCATTTCCTGTTCAAAAATTATAAAAAAGTTACTTTTATTTGTAATGTGAAAATGGCATCAATAAGGATATAATGAATAAAAATAATAAACCATGAATATTTTCCTTTTACTTTCAATATAAATGGAGTACTTCAGTTGCCACCATTACAAAATTTGTTTTAAAAACTACAAAAAAATTAATACCTCAAAAACAAATTGAGATACAGATTTCAAACAAATTGCATTTAAAAGCAAATTTTTTTCCCTGAACGAAGGTATAAAAATTGAAAATGTACGATGTTTAGAAGTTTAAAAATTTGCAGTAGCGAAAATTGCAAAACCGAAATTTCATTTCAAACTTCAAAGTGCTGCCATTCGCAAAATGACGTATGCGTTACGCACAGATATGTTTGTCCTTTATAATATAGAAAAAATTGAAAATGTACGATGTTTAGAAGTTTAAAAATTTGCAGTAGCGAAAATTGCAAAACCGAAATTTCATTTCAAACTTCAAAGTGCTGCCATTCGCAAAATGACGTATGCGTTACGCACAGATATGTTTGTCCTTTATAATATAGATAGTATAAGGACTTATAAAACCAATTGGGTCAATAATGCGACCAAGAGTTTGCAGTAAATAACGTTTAGTACTAAGTTTATCCGAAAGGAAATTTTCTAAATTTTGAGTCATAAATGAAAACATGTCATTATTTGGGTCCCAAGCAACCCCTAAAACCTTTGAAGGTATTAAATTCTGATTAGTGAGATTTAAGTTATCAGAAATTTCATCAACACGTAAACCATATTCTTTCCATTTCTCACGTAATTCATGCGAGTTGGTTTTCTATTTTCTAAAAGTGATACTAGCTTCTTGAAATATTTCATAGGCCTCCCTACTAATTTTAAATGCGTAATCAACATTTGGTTGACTTGTAATAAAATCATCAACATATAATGATGAATTTAAAACTTCAAAAGATTCACGAAATGTTTCCACATACCTTTGTATGTGATGCTTGATAGTAGCAGCCGGGAGAATTGATTTTACCCCGAAAAGAACTCTCTTTAGTCTGAATATTTTAAATTTCTTACCTGGATCATCAATCCATGGTTCATCATCCCAGAAAAATATTGTGAAGTCCCTATCTGGTTCATCAATCTCGATCTGCAAAAACGCTTCTTGAATGTCTGCAGTAATTACTATGGGGAAGTTTCTGAATTTGATTAAAAGTTTGAACAATTCGGGGATGAGATTCAATCCGGTACGTAAACAATCATTAAGTGACAGTTCACCCTTAGCATGGGCCGTCGAAGACAATGCGAACTTTAGTGGTAGACTTATCTTCACGAATTGCTGCTCTGTGGGGTAAGTAAAATGTGTTTACATCAGATGTGTTGTCAACAGGTTCGACAATATTCTCAGCTAAATAACTATCTAAAATAGCTTTATATTCTGAGAATAACAAAGGGTCATTTATAAAGCTTGTTATCAATTTCAAAAATCTTCTTTATGCCACTTCGCGATTGTATTAAGAGACATTTTGAAATTCGCCTTCCATGGAAATTTTACTTTATACAGGTTATCCTTCAAAACAACGCTAGACTGAAAATCAGCCATAATGTCGTCGTCCACATTACTAACATTTTGAGTTTCGGCTTCAATTCCTGAACTTTCTAACTGCCACAAATTTCTGATTTGATCGGGTTGGGTTGATTGTTGACGGCCGATTATCTACTCGAGGGATATATAAGCCCTAGGGGGATTGCCCTTCGTGGGGGGTCTTTCTAAGGGAACCTAACCCGTATTTACGCATGGAAAATCCAAGGCTTCGAAGAAAACCACGAAAACTCCGAAACAGTTAGGCCGACGGGCGCGATTGGGTTCGAACCCAGCACCTCCCGTCTGATTTGATCGGATATAGCCTTTTCTTCAACTATAATTTTCATGCTGAACAGTTCATTGGCTGACGCCGTATAACCCTGCAAGCACAAGCCAAAAAGGGTTTCAGTAACTACGAGATTATTCTTTAGTCTTTTGATTCTACCAGTTGCAGTATTATAATAATTATCAGTGCCGATAAAAACTGCAATTAGTTTACTAGTATATTCATAACTATCAGCTAGTTGTAAACATTTTAATTTACTGTGTGTTTTCCTAATATATTTATCAGGAGTGGGTAAGCCAGCAGCGGAAATTTTATCTGTTTCCAGAGCTTCAACTTTAATGCGTAAAGAGGGATGTTCTCTATTTACAAGCTTTACATTTACTACATTTAGTCCTGGCAATAGGGAATTTTACTAGCAAAATTAATGGTAGTTCTGGAACTCCGCTTACTTTATGTTTTTTGGGTCGCTGAATCCGAATTTGTAACTTCCCACCAAAATTTTCCCCGGCAACCCCCCCTCCCAACTTTTGGTAAAAAGCCCCCAAAAAGGTTTTTATTAAAAAAATCAATTTTTTTATTGTTTTAGGGGGAAAATATCTAGAAATTCAGAAAGTAGATAAAGTTTGTAACAAATTAGATATATGACATTATGACTTAGGATGAAGGGGAAGGGGGATCTGCCTCGGAACATGCGCGCGGTGCTGCGTGGACTAAGTTGCGCAATTCCATTTAACCACTCACACGTTTACATTCGCCCTCCCATCTTCCCTCCGAACTTTCCTTATAAGGTTTACTTTAAGTTTTTTGGATCGCTGAATCAGAATTTTTAACTTACCCCCAAAATTTCCCCCTCCGAATGCCCCCCCCCCAAAATAGTTGTTATTAACTTAAATTTCTTATTGCTTTAGGGGAAAAGCATTACTAAATTCAGAAACTAGACAAAATTTGCAACAAATAGGATACATGACATTATGACGTAGGATAAATGGGGAGAGAGGGGGCTGACTCGGAACATTCCCTGCGCGCTTTTCTCAAAGACCAAATTTTTCAAAAAATCAATTTTTGGGGGGGTTGTCGGGTGAAATTTTGGTGGGAAGTTAACCTTATAGAGAAAGTTCGGAGGGGAGATGGGAGGGCGAATGTAATGTGTGAGTGGTTAAGTGGAATTGCGCAACTTAGTTCACGCAGCACCGCGCATGTTCCGAGGCAGATCCCCCCTTCCCCTTCATCCTAAGTCATAATTTCATGTATCTAATTTGTTGAAAAATTTGTCTACTTTCTGAATTTTTAGATACATTTCCCCTAAAACAATAAAAAATTTGATTTTTTTAATAAAAATCTTTTTTGGGGGGCTTTTTACCAAAATTTGGGGGGTTGCCGGGAGAAATTTTGGTGGGAAGTTACAAATTCGGATTCAGCGACACAAAAAACATAAAGTAAGCCGATTTCCAGAACTACCATGAATTTTGCTAGGTCGAGCCCCTATACGGTCTCTATTGCCTGGACTAATTATACGTTTACTCAATTACCTTTCGGGCTCCAAAAGCATAAATAGATAAAGTTTCTTTTCTAATAACCGGCAATTTTAACTTTTGTGAAATGTCACGAATTAATGTTAAACCCTTCGTGATGAGCGTTACGTATACGTGAGGCATAAAGTACTCAGATTCTTTGCTTATTCCTACCAATAATTTTTAACTGAAAATTTTGTGTTATTTAATCAAAGCATAATTAAATTACGCAAAAATTTCTGTCTTAAAAGACAGTGATGAAAGATAAAAAAATATCTGTAAAGGACGCCTATGCTCGAAGGGATCAAAGTTACATTTTTTAGGTGCGTTCGTAATGGTATGAATACGTAGCACCTATAATTGTCGTCTGGTGCGTCCATCTGCCTGTCCGCATATACAAGCTCAAAAACTACCGAACCGAAAATTTAATGTATAGAAACGTTGCAGAATTTTGTTGACTTATTTCAAATTTTATGAAAATCGGACCAAAACTTAAAAAGATATTAATAAAAGTTTTCTTCATTCTGTTAAATCCTATCAAGCGTAATGAATTCAATGGTATCATCCGATAGGTCATGATCCTAGGTTGCCATCGTGATGACGTCCTATTATTTCCGTATGACTTAATGTAATCTGTATAATCGTAATAAATTTTGTATTCGTGCATTTTTGCATAAGAGTGCAACAGCTATTGCACCAAGATCTGAATAGTTGTAAAACTAGTTATTGTACGAACA
Source organism: Maratus speciosus (assembly GCA_963932465.1). Classification (NCBI taxonomy): domain Eukaryota; kingdom Metazoa; phylum Arthropoda; class Arachnida; order Araneae; family Salticidae; genus Maratus; species Maratus speciosus. The sequence continues at coordinate 6,101,917 of OZ010790.1, read as the reverse complement.
CACTTCAGTTTGACGTACAATTTCCGACTCGTTTGCATCTATCCTCTACTCTATAACAAAATCTCCGCAGTTCTGGCTTTTCTTTTTCTTCTTTCAATTCAATTATCCTTTTATCCGTTAAAATATGCGATAATTAAAATAAATAAATCAATGAACAAAAGATTTTCCTTTTAGAAGTCCGTAGAAAAAATGTGCATTTCAACTGCATATAAATCATCATTTTAGCACTTCCTTGTATCGGCATGTCTTTTATTACTTTTTTTTTTTTTTTTTTTTTTTTTTTTTACGTACCAAAGATCTTTAGCAACGAGTTCTCGTAAATCGCTAATTCTTCCTCTTATGGACTTGTTATCCATCTTTCTTAGCGATCAGTTCAATGTCATCCTCCCTATCACTTTCAACAAAACACGAGATAACAATCAAACGTTTTCAGGCACACGAGTGATCGATCTCTAATATGCCTCAATAACTGCAATCGTACCCCAAAGCGCATCATGTTAATGATTTATGCAATCCACAAAATTGGAACAGAAGGAAAGTGAAATGCATTTTTATGCAAGCAGTTTGGGTGAATTAGTATTCTGCAGGGATTCACTTGAGGAGAAAGTCTACAAAAATGAAAAAGAAAAGTTAAAAGTCTATTAGCCCCCGGTATGCTATTTATTTCTCCCAGCTTATTTTGTTTCCAATAAATAACGTTACATTGTATACGCCAGCCGTAAAACAAAAGCCGATGTTTCATTGTGCAATTAAATACTCTACAGCATTTTTTTAAACTTCTAAGCATCGCACTTTTTCAATGTTTATACCGTCGTATTGGAAAAAAAAAGTACTTTTTAATACAATTTGTTTCAAAACTGCATCTCCATTTGTTTTTGAAATATTCATTTTTTTTGTAGTTTTTAGCCACATTTGTTTCATTTTGGCAACTCAAGTACTCCATTTCTGTAGAAAGTAAAGAAAAAAATTGGTGAAAAATAGCAATTATATCTTTTTGTTGCCATTTTCTCATAAAAATTGAAAAAAAAATTATTAAAATACGTGCTATTTTGAGAAAATATAAATGAAGGATTTAGGATAAAACATGGAGCTATTATAAACTATATTTAATTTTAAGTATCTATATTAATGCAAATGACGTCATTTTACATAAAATAAAAGAGTGTGCTTTAAGTCTTAAAATTGAAATATGTTTTGCAGTAGAGTCCCGATTATCCGAGTCCCGCTTAACCTAGTTATTTTCTTCTGGTGGACTGGTGACTTCTATTATTATGAAACAACCATTATAAATGAAGCGTTATGTGAAGATGAAAGGGCAGCCGTAAAAAGTTAGAACTCTGATTTTCTGGTCAGAATGGAAAAAAAATAGCCATAATTTTTTTTTCAAAAAAAAAATTATGGCCATTTTTTTTACATGTGAAAGATGAATACATCATGAAATTTTTAAAAAAAGAAATAGTGATGTGAATAGAATATAAAAGTAGTCGCAGTGGCAGCCCTGATTATATAACCATAAGATATATAATTAAAGAGGTGTTTGGAAAAAGGGTCTATATGGTACAAGTTTAAAATTTCGAGAAATGAGGGAAAAACTATTGATTTCATTGATGAACAATGTCCTGAGCATCTAGTGCAACATACGCCCTTCTTCCGATCTTAATAGATTCTCTCATCTGTTAAATAATTCCGATTTAGACCGCTTTTGTCTTCGTGCTGGGCATTGACGAGTAATTATAATTATCAGTAATTATCACAATCATCATTAAAATACACCGCAAACGATCCCCCCCCCCCCCATAAACCGTAATGTAACGGAATTTTTTTGAGTGGCCCTGTAAAGGAGTTATAAATGCTACAAACTTCATTTTCAATACCGAACATGCCACAGTGCACCTTATATTAATTTCGTGGCAATCTGAGCATTTTTACGCAAGTTTGAGAACGGAAAGACAGACAAACCGAATTCATAATCATTTTTCAACTATATTGGAAAGTTTAAAAAATAAATGCCAGCTTATAGAATTTTGATTTAAGATTTTTGAATTTTAATTGCCTTGATTGGTACTTAACCCCTTGAGGGGCGGTAGGATATATTATATCACACCTAATTTAACTACGATTTGCACCAGAAAATTTAAATAAAGTTTAGTTTTATAAATTTGATTTAAAAAAAAAAAGTTGAAAAATTGCTTTTGCTTATTTTGAAATAATTTTTTTCAAAATTTCCGGTTGGAATTCAACATTACAGAAACACAGTTTGCTTGCCCCTCAAAAGGTTAAAGGCGTATTTATAGTCATCCTGGCGAAAATTTATGAGGGGAATCAAACATTGATCCCCCTCATTGACTACGACCTTTTTTGGAACTGAAACTTTAAAAATACGACTAGGCGCTCAAGATAAATACATTTCAAGAAACATGTTAAAACTTTTGCACTAAGTCATGCTGTTTCAAAATACACGTTTGTCGAAGGAATGACGCTTTCTGTCACTAACTGCGTTCAAAAATAAAGCAAAAAGGAACACAATAAGTCGTTTTCACTTACTTTTTCCGAGAACGCACTGCTAATCATGCATCCTAATTAGAAGGCAGAGTGCTAATTCACTTCGTCCATGGAAAAAAAGAACTTATTATTTCTTTTAACTTTCCAATTCATTTACGAACGACTTAAGACTGATAGGATCGAGACATTAAAAAGCTTCCGTCATTCTTCCGGTTACAGTTTAATTGTATTAGTTCGGAATTAAGTTACCGTAAAAAAGATTTTGAATATTTTAAATTTCTTTTTGCTTTATTCTATACAGAGTTTTCCTAAAAAAAATGAAACGAGCTTTAATTTTTTAGCTGCCGGAGATACATAGGCAATGTAAGTTGCAAAAGTGCTCAAAATAATGTGGAATTTCATATTATATTGATGAAATAGAGCAGTCATTAATTTAAAAAAGTGATACTTTTAAGGTGCGTTCGTAATTATATAAATACTAGCAAACCCCGCCGCTTTACTCGCGTAATAGTTGAAATATGCGAAGTGATATTTGCATGACTATTTTTTATTAGAACACTTTTTGGAATAATTCAAAAATTACAAATTAAGCCACAGTTTGACTAAACTTCATTATAAAAGTGCAATAGACAGAAATGAGATTTTAATTAGTAAGAAGAACTAAAACTAATTCCAAATAAATGATAATTTAAAAAGCATTTTCAGACTTTTATGCTCATTTCAGTATTCATTTGAAGTTTTGAATTTTTTAGAAACCATCTTAACACATTTACATGTAAAAATTAACCATCATGTCAAAATCCAAGCTTCTTGTCTAACAGTCTACCACCTCTCTGGTGTTAGTGGCACCAACACAAAATGCCAAAACAGAGTTGAAATTTCTCGAAAAAATGTCTCGAAATATGTTGAAACAGAGACTGTCTCCATTAATTTGCACACATTAACCTAGAAATCGGTTGGTATTTCCTAATATTCTATAGAAAACGGAATTTAGATGTTTTTAAAGGCACTCTTGTTGTTCCTTCCAACCAGGTGGTAGTGACACCGGCATAAAATATAGCCCGTTTAGGATCAGGGACCATCCCTCTTGATTTGCAACCAATAACTTCTGTAATCGGTTTATTATTTCCTCAGATTCCATAGAAATCGTAATTTAGGATACTTCTAGAATGCTTTTCGCTCCTTCCTTTCGCTGTACCCCTTTATAATTTTGAATTTATTTTCGACTGTACTTAGAGTACATTTATATTTTATAAGTAACTACCGTGCTATATTTAAAGTTTCTAGCCTCTTCAGTACCTCAGAATTAGCAATTTAGAAAGTTTTTTGCTCCTGCAACCCTCTAGCTGTTGTGGCACTGACATAAAATATAGCTTATGTTTGAGCAGGTTCTATCACCATCAATTTGCAGCCATTATGTTTGAAATCGGTTTCGTATTTCATACGATTGCATAAAAATCGCAATTTAGAACGCTTTTCGGTCACTTCATCTTTTTAAATTTGGAATTTTCTTTCGATAATTCTTAGAATGCATTTGCATCTTTGAAGTAATTAGCACTCCATATTTAAATTGTCAGACCCCCTCAGTAACACAAAAAACGCAATTTAGAACATTTTTTTATCCTGTAACCCGCAGGTGGTAGTGACAACAACGTAAAATATAGGCTATGTTGGAACAGGGACTGTCACCATCAATTTGAAACCATTACTTCTGAAATCAGTTTATATTTCCTGAGAGTGCGTAGAAATTGCTATTTAGAACGTTTTTAGAACGCTTTTCTCTCATTTTCATCCGTTTAAATTTCGATTTTTTTAGGGAATGTTCTTAGAGATCCTTTGTATCTTATAAATAACTGCCCTGCCTAATTTCAGGATTCTAGGCCCTTCAGTAACACAAAAATCGTAATTTAGAACGTTTTTTGCTTCTGCAACCCCTAGGTGGTAGTGACAACAACGTAAAATATAGGCTATGTTGGAGCAGGGACTGTCACCATCAATTTGAAACCATTACTTCTGAAATCGGTTTATATTTCCTGAGAGTGCGTAGAAATCGCTATTTAGAATGTTTTTAGAACGCTTTTCTCTCATTTTCATCCGTTTAAATTTCGATTTTTTTAGGGAATGTTCTTAGAGATCCTTTGTATCTTATAAATAACTGCCCTGCCTAATTTCAGGATTCTAGGCCCTTCAGTAACACAAAAATCGCAATTTAGAACGTTTTTTGCTTCTGCAACCCTCACGTGGTAGTGATAACAACGTAAAATATAGGCTATGTTAGAGCAGGGACTGTCACCATCAATTTGAAACCATTACTTCTGAAATCGGTTTATATTTCCTGAGAGTGCGTAGAAATCGCTATTTAGAACGCTTTTAGAACGCTTTTCTCTCATTTTCACCTGTTTAAATTTCTATTTTTTTAGGGAATGTTCTTAGAGATCCTTTGTATGTTATAAATAACTGCCTTGCCTAATTTCAGGATTCTAGGCCCTTCAGTAACGCAAAAATCGCAATTTAGAACGTTTTTTGCTTCTGCAACCCCTAGGTGGTAGTGACACAGACATTAAATAGAGCCAATGTTTGAGCAAGGGCTGTCATCATCAATTTCCAACCATTACGTTTGAAATAGGTTGGGTACTTTCTGAGATTGCGTAGAAATTGCCATTTAGAACGTTTTTTAGAACTCTTTTCGCACATTTTCACCCCTTTTAAATTTCGAATTTTTTAAGGAAAGTTCTTAGTGATCATTTATATCTTAGAAGTAACTACGATTCCAAATTTCATGTTTCTAGGCCCTTCAGTAACACAAAAATCGCATTTTCGAACTTTTGTTTTGCTCCTGCACCCCCTTTGAAATAGTTGCACCTATATAAAATGAAGCCTATGTTGGATCAAGGGTTGTCACCATCATTTTGACATCATTATTTTTGAAATCGGTTTGGTACTTCTTGAGATTGCGTAAAATTAGCCATTTAGAACGTTTTTTAGAACGCTTTTTGCGCATTTTCACCCCTTTTAAATTTCGAATTTTTTAAGAAATGTTTATAGAGATCATTTATATCTAATAAGTAACTACCATGCCAAATTCCATGTATCTGGGCCGTTCAGTAACACAAAAATCGCAATTTCGAACGTTTTTTTTTTGCTCCTGCGCACCCCTGTAGGGGTAGTGGCACCGACATAAAATTTAGCTTATGTTGGAGTAAGGGTTGTCACCATCATTTTGACAACATTATTTTGGAAATCGGTTTGGTACTTCTCGAGATTACGTAAAAATCGCTATTTAGAACGTTTTTTAGAACGTTGTTTGCTCGTTTTCATCCCTTTTAAATTTCGAATTTTTTAAGAAATGTTCTTAGAGATCATTTATATCTAATAAGTAACTGCCATTCCAAATTTCATGTTTCTAGGCCCTTCAGTCACGCAAAAATCGCATTTTTAGAACGTCTTTTGCTCCTGCACCCCCTTTTGGCCAGTGGCACGGACATAAGCTATAGCCTATGTTCTAAATTGGACTAATACAATCATTTTGATACCATTATTTTTGGAATCGGTTCGGTAGTTCCAGAGCTTACCTCCTACAAACAAACAATTTTTACCTCTTTATAATATTAGTATAGATAAGTATAGGCTACGTAGCACCTATACTCGTCCTCTGGTCCGTCCGTCTGTTCGCATATCACAGCGCAAAAAGTACCCCACCGAATGGTTTGAAATTTAATCTATAATCGTTGCAGAATTTTGTCAAGGCATTTTTAAATTTCAGGAAAATCGAATCAAAACTTGAAACGATATTCATAAAAGTTTTCTTCATTCTACTAAATCCCATCCTACGTAATGAATTTTTTGATACCCCATGATAGGTTATGACTCTATGTTGCCATGGTGATGACGTCCTATTTAAGATGGAGTCCTATAATTTTCGTATTACCGAATTTAATATACAAAATCATGATAAATTTTGTATTCATGCATTTTAGACAGTGTAACGTAAGAGTGGAACAGCTATTGCAGCAAGATCTGACTATTTATAAAACTAGTTATAGTATTAACGCACCTCACTTGGCACGTTTGACACACAATTTCCGCCTTGTTAAATTTTATATGGTTCCTGAGCTATATCTAGAAAAATATTCTCCACCATCTGACGAGTAAAACAATTAAAATTTCATTCTTCTACAACCAAAATATGCCAAGTTGTGATACTTTAAATTTTAAGAAATGTCAGAGATTTCCGGCATTAAGAACAGATAAAAGCGTTTTTAGTGCAGGAAATCTCCGAAATTTTATGAAACTCAGAGTACCATAACTCGGTGATTTTGAGTCGTAGAAAAATGGAATTTTATTGTTTGACTCGACAAAGAGAAATGATGGTATCCCGACATGGATAAAATGTTTCTTAATATAAATAATTTATGGAATCGTTTAAAAGTTTAAAGTATGTACCCTTTTGAAAATGAGCACCAGAACTATTTCACCAACCAAATCTTAATTCCTACCTTATTTTAAACACTTTTGCAGCTAACATTGCCTATGTAAAGCTAGCAGGTAAAAAAAGTAGAGCGCGTTTCAATCTTTTGGGGACATCCTGTATTTATAACAAGTGGGTAAGTGTGATCACAGATCGCACAGAGGGTTTCGTTTAATATTCCTTTCAAAACACTTTATCCTTTTACAAAATCTGTTAGTTCCACATTTCGCAACCGGGGGACGCACTCTATTCCACACAAACCTCTATCCGAAAGAAACTCCGTTTTAAAAACTATCCATAGATATATTAGTCGAGGGGATCGGCACGTAGCACCTGAGATAGGTAGGCACCCCCCTGTCGGAAAAAATTAGAACTAGAATATGTACGACTATAGTGCATGGTATGAAAGAGTGGTCAAAGGAGTGTCGGCAAAAATTAGAAAAGTGCACCCCCGGGTGAAAAGTGTGAAGGTTAGAAAAATTGCTAAAAATAGAGAAGATAGAGCCCGGAGAGGTAAATAAAATAAGACTTTTTGAAAATTTTATGATTTTTCGTGTGATCGCAAGTGTTCTGCTATAAGCATACAAAATTTCAAATCTCCAACTTAATTAGATGTTCAGTTAGAAATAAAAGCTTAAAATACACAAATTAGAGCCCAGCGGGGTAAATATAAGACTTTTTCAAAATTTTATGATTTGTTGTTTGATGTGAGGCGTTCAGCTATAAGTATCTAAAATTTCAAGTCTCCAATATATATAGTTTCTGAGAACGGGCCCTATGATAGACAGACAGACAGAGGAGTGAGACGAATAGGGTTTCGTCAGATGAACAAAACCCTAAAAACAAAATATTGGTTTCGTGTATAATACAAAATCTGAGTTGCTCTAACTAAACAGCTAATAATACAAGAAATTTCCTGAAACTTTAAATTTGTTAGATACTTACTTAAATGGGTGTTGATTAGATTTTGTTACATACCACTCAATAGGAGGTGCTTCTACGACGTGCGAGATACCTGTATTCTATGTTTATGGAATAGAATTGCACCAAATTTAATATTTAGGGTCAGATTATATGCAATTAGATATATGCATCTGCATTTCCATTGTGGCTATTGTGCATTTCTGTAAATGCACAATATTTGCCCTTAGTACTAAACAATTTAAACTATTAATTTAGTTAATTATTACTATTTTAAAACTATTTAATACTGACATGAAATATCAGAAGAAAAAAGAGGGGAAAGCAAAGTCCACTTCTGTTCAGTAGAATGTTCTGTATATTTTTACATGATTTACTTTTAAATGACTAAGAATTATATATTAATATAATGCGTAATAATATATAATGAGTAATACACAAGACTTAAAATAACTACAAAATATAATTTTTATAATGACTAAGATTATTTAATTACAACAAACACCATTCAAAATTTCTTACTCAAGGTAAACTACTAGGTGTGAAGGTTACTAATTCTGATTTTTTTCATTAAAAAAACGCCTGGCTACATAGTCCGGGTGCTACGGTTGAGAAAACTGCAAATCGTGATAAGAATATACCGATTGGTGAGTATCTACTTTACACTAATACAATGTATTTCAGAGGGGGAGGCATCGCGTAAAGTCGTGGGAATTCAAGATGGCGGCTGTTATTCAAAATGGCGTCATTTTCTGATTTTTCTTACTTTCCATCTAGTCCAGGCAATAGGGAATTTTACCTAGCAAAATTAATGGTAGTTCTGGAAATTGGCTTACTTTATGTTTTCTAGGTCGCTGAATCCGAATTTGTAACTTCCCCCCAAAATTTCCCCCGGAACCCCCCCCCCCCCAAATTTTGGTTAAAAAAACCCAAAAAAGGTTTTTACTAAAAAAAATCAATTTTTTTATTGTTTTAGGGGAAACGTATCTAGAAATTCAGAAAGTAGACAAAATTTGCAACAAATTAGATATATGACATTATAACTTAGGATGAAGGGGAAGGGGGATCTGCCTCGGAATATGCGCGCGGTGCTGCGTGGACTAAGTTGCGCAATTCCACTTAACCACTCACACGTTTACATTCGCCCTCCCATCTCCTCTTCGAACTTTCCTTATAAGGTTTACTTTAAGTTTTTTGGGTCGCTGAATCAGAATTTTTAACTTACCCCCAAAATTTCCCCCCCCCGAACCCCCCCCCCCCCCCGCCAAAATAGTTGTTATTAACTTAAATTTCTTATTGTTTTAGGGGAAAAGCATTACTAAATTCAGAAACTAGACAAAATTTGCAACAAATAGGATATATGACATTGTGACGTAGGATAAATGGGGAGAGAGGGGGCTGCCTCGGAACATTCCCGCGCGCTTTTCTCAAAAACCAAATTTTTTCAAAAAATCAATTTTTTGGGGGGTTGTCGGGTGAAATTTTGGTGGGAAGTTACAAATTCGGATTCAGCGACCCAAAAAACATAAAGTGAGTCGAAATCCAGAACTAGTATTAATTTTTCCCTGGACTTCATAACATGCACGTAGCGCCGAAGTGCATGTTCAGAGGCAGCCCTCCCCCTCATCGTTCATCCTACGTGATAATGTCATGTACCCTATTTGTTGCAAATTTTGTCTAGTTTCTGAATTTCGTAATGCTTTTCCCCTAAAACAATAAGAAATTTATGTTAAAAACAGCTATTGTGTGTGTGTGGGGGGGGGGGGGGTGGATTTTTGAGGGAAGTTAAAAATTCGGATTCAGCGACCCAAAAAACTTAAAGTAAGCCTTATAGAGAAAGTTCGGAGGGGAGATGGGAGGGTGAATGTAAACGTGTGAGTGGTTAAGTGGAACTGCGCAACTTAGTTCACGCAGCACCGCGCGCATGTTCCGAGGCAGATCCCCCTTTCCCCTTCATCGTAAGTCATAATGTCATATATCTAATTTGTTGCAAATTTTGCCTACTTTCTGAATTTGTAGATACTTTTCCCCTTAAAACAATAAAAAAATTGATTTTTTTAATAAAAACCTTTTTTGGGGTCATTTTACCAAAATTTGGAAGGGTTGCCGGGGGAAATTTTGGTGGGAAGTTGAAAATTCGGATTCAGCGACCTAAAAAACATATAGTAAGCCTTTTTCCAGAACTACCATGAATTTTGCTAGGTAGAGCCCCTATACTCTCTATTGCCTGGACTAATCATATAAATATGTGTTTGAGGTCGATTTCGATGTTTTTAACGTCAAAAATTTCATTTTTAATACTTTCAGCCATAGTTGAATGAGTTTATGAATTCAGTTTGTCTGTCTGTCTGCTTGCCATTTTTACTCGCTTAAATTCACTCGGATTGTCATGTAATTTATATATGTTATTGAAGTTTACAATAACATGTTCCAAATAAAAATTAAGTGTATAGGTTTTATAGTCCGTTTACAGGGCCCTCAAAAGAATTCCATTACGTTATTGTCTATTAATCCGTGTGCTACGGTTGAGAAAACTGCAAATCGTGAGAAGAATATACCGGTTGGTGAGTATCTACTTTATACTGATACAATCCTTATGAGAGGGGGAGGCATCACTTAAAGTCGTAGGAATTCAAGATGGCGGCTGTTATTCAAATTGGCGTCATTTTCGCAATTTTCTTACTATCTATCATATAAATGTGTGTTGTCAGGTCGATTTCAATGTTTTTAACGTCAAAAATTTCGTTTTTAATACTTCCCGCCATAATTTAATGAGTTTATGAATTCAGTTTGTCTATTTGTTTGTCTGTTTGTCTGCTTGCCATTCCATGCTCTAACTCGCTTAAATATCGCTACTCACTTAAATTCACTCAGATTGCCATGTAATTTATATATGTTACTGAAGCTTACAATAAAATGTTCTTAATAAAAATTCAATATGTATAGGTTTTATAGTCCGTTTACAGGGCCCTCAAAAGAATTCCATTATATTATTGTCTATGGGGAGGGGGGGGGGGAATCGTTTGCAATGTGTTTTAATCATGTTATACTCTCTGAAACAGATTCAAATTAGCACGCATCCGTGAGGTGTACTACGCGATACTTACAGTAGAATACGGTGTGCATAGTATTTATCGTTTATTTACAGTGACACACCAAAAAAAATAATACGTGCGTTTGTAACTCGTGTATAAATTGTATAAAGATCATCAGTTAAATCAACTATTATTAGTGGAGCTGCTAGGTATGAAAAAACTGCATTTTGTGATAAAGATATCTCGAATGATCAGTATCGACTTCATGTTAATACAATGCATATAAGAAGTTGAGGCATCTTGCAAATTCATAGGAATTCAAGATGGCGGCTGTTATTCAAAATTGTTTGCATTTTTTAGGTGTCAACGATTTAAATCAGTTGAATTAAATCAGCGATTTAAATCATGATTTTAATCAAGTGATTTAAAAAAAAAATCCTTGATTAAAATCAAAAATTTTTTAAATGTTTAAAATGACATAAAAAAGTATTTAAATCTAAGATGAACATAATTTAGAAAGTTTCTACAGTATTGTGACTTATGAATATACAAAACAAAGCTTTAAATAATTGTTTCGAAGCGTAATTCCTGAGTATTGTGAAAAATTTAAGTACAGTAAGTTTGTAAAAAGCATGGTTTTTTATCTAACAAACATAAAAAGCATTTAATTTTAAAATGATATTTAAATCTAATATAACTTACAATGTCATCATTTCCTTTATAATAATCAAGCTACTCATTCTTTTATATACAATAAACATAGCAATAGAGTGTCAATGATTTTAATCAATTGATTTAAATCAGATGATAAAATCACATATTTTCTGATTTTTTAAAATAGTGTAAAAAGGCATTATAATCAGTAATGGAAATTATCACTAAATCACTTGTAAAAAAATGTAATATTTGTTATTGTTAATTATAACAAAATTAAACTGTGTAAAAAAAAAAAGTATTACACATTTAAAAAGCATCTAACTAAATGTTAAATAATTTCAAAACATTATAATATTTAGCAGCTATTCAAATATTTTAATGTTGTGAGGGAAAAAAATCTGATTTAAATTTCAAAAATACAATATTTGTAATCTATTTATAAATTATGTGTGAGTTTGCTGAATACATTGCTACAATTTTTGATCAATTTGATATACACACGCTTTAGAACCTCTGTAAAATTACTGGCTGCTTTATGAATTTATCAAACTATTATTTATCACCTTTTTTCAACCACTTTTTCAAAAATGTAGATTGTGTTCTTAATTAAACAGTTAATTGTTCAATAATTACAAAATTTAATCTGTATCATCAATTTGAAAATAAGTGCAATTTATCAATAACTTTAAAATATGAGCAGTATTTAATATTGGTTTACATAATTATTACAAAATATTAATACACATAATTTTGTATGTTACTAAAGAAATTTTTAATTTGCAGTTTTTTGTAATTTCTATAATTACATAATTAAAATTTGATTAATTAAAGCAAAAAAAAAAACATAGATTATGTTAGTAATTAGAGGGTTATTCATTTTTGAAATGCTTAATTCTTGATAGATGTTTAATATTTTAACACAGGGAAAAAAATTAAAAAAATCCGATTTAAATAAAAAAAAATCCGATTTTTTGATTTTTTTACACTTTAGCATTTTTATACCTATACATCATATAAAAGTGTCTAAAATGTCAATTTCGATATTTTAAACTGCAAAAATTCCCTTTTTAACATTAGAAATACGCTTAAAATGAAAATAGGACAATTATTAAAGTGTTTTTCTATTTTATAGTGAGGAAAATGAAAGGAATAAATAAATTTTAAAAAATATATTTTTATTAATACCTTAATTATACAAGATATTAAAAATATTGCATGTTACATTTAAAGATAGAGAATATAAAAACTTCACTTTGTATCGTTATATTTGTCTCATTCGTTTTTGAAGTTGCACAATAATCTGCAAGAAAGTCTAACCTTTCTACAGCTACACTTATTTTTACAGATTTGGCACATACATTTTACATCAAACACACTTTTATACGATGAATAGTATGAAAATTACAAGAATTCCAGAAAATGACGCCATTTTGAATAACAGCCGCCATCTTGAATTCCTACGACTTGACGCGATCCCTCCCCCTCTTATATGGATTCTATTAATATAAAGTAGATACTCACCAATCAGTATATTCTCACGATTTGCAGTTTCCTCAACCGTAGAACCCGCACTAATAGACAATAAAGTAATGGAAAACTTTTGAGGGTCCTGTAAACGGACTATAAAAGCTATACACTTCAATTTTTATTCGGAACATGTTATTGTAAACTTCAATAACATATATAAACTACATGATAATCTGAGTGAATTTAAGCGAGTTAGAGCATGGAATGGTAAGCAGACAGACAGACAAACAAACAGACATAAATGAATTCATAAACTCGTTCAACTATGGCGGAAAGTATTAAAAACGAAATTTTTGACGTTAAAAACATCGAAATCGACCTGAAGTACACATTTTTATGATGGATAGTAAGAAAATTCAGAAAATGACGCCATTTTGAATAACAGCCACCATCTTGAATTCCTATGACTTTACGTGATTCCTCCCCCTCTCATATGGATTCTATTAATATAAAGTAGATACTCACCAATCGGTATATTCTTCTCACGATTTGCAGTTTTCTCAACCGTAGCACCCGGATTAATAGACAATAACGTAATGGAATTCTTTTGAGGGGCCTGTAAACGGGCTATAAAACCTATACACTTCATTTTTATTTTCTGAACATGTTATTGTAAACTTCAATAACATATATAAATTACATGACAATCCGAGTAAATTTAAGCGAATATGACGGATATGACGGATGTATGACGGATATTAAGAAAAATAAAAAATGACGCCATTTTGAATAACAGCCGCCATCTTGAATTCCCACAACTTTACGCGGTGCCTCCCCCTCTGAAATGCATTGTATTAATATAGAGTAAGATACTGACCAATCGGTATATTCTTATCACGATTTGCAGTTTTCATCTTATTTTGGTCGTGTAGCACTCGGACTAACACACTTTCCCATCTCTTTGGCTAGTTGTGAATGCCTCCCAGAAAAACCGTACATCTTTTGAGGTAATCCAGTCATCAAGCCATTTTTTGACATCTCCGTAATTTTTGAAGTTTTGAATTGTTTTGTTGAATTGTTGAATTGTTTCATGGAGAGTGCGTGAGATTTCGATGAAAACATGTGGTAGTCGGAAGGGACCAAGTTGGGTGAGTACTGTGGATGAGCAAGATTTCCGAGCCAAGTATAACAAGTTGGCAATTGCTCGTCAAACGTGGCAAATGAGGTGCGTTCATAATATAACTAGTTTTATAAATGTTTTTTGCACCGCATAGTGTACTGAATGTATATTTTAGTGCACTTCATAACTGCCTATCCATTTCATTCTGTTCGAAAGGCTGTAACATCATTAAAATGCACTTGAAATATTTTTTCCCATTGGTCGTCATGGAACGAAAAACTTTTGACTGTCCCTGTCATTAAACTATACATCCGATTTTCATAAAATTTGAAACGAATCGGCAAAATTTTGCAACAATTATATAGTTAAAATTTCAGACCATTCGGAAAGCTGTAACATCATTAAAATGCACTTGCAATAATTTTTTCCCATTGGCCGTAATGTAACGGAAAACACGACTATAGGTGCTACGTATTTATATAATTACGAATGCACCTAAAAATGGTGTCTATAGCCGTTTTCGCTGCGTATGTGGGAGGGGGGAGGGGTGGGCGTGTGTCGTGCAGCAAATTCACTTTTTCGCGTCTTGTAGCATCTTTTGTTCGCTTTTGGATCATTGCATGGTTGAAATTGACCATTCGTTGAGGATAGGGAACGATATTAACTGTTTCACCTGATTTTAAAAGCTCGTGGTACACTACACTCTTCTGAACCCACAAAATGCACAGCATTGTCGTCTTTCCAGAGCGATTCGGTTTGGAATGTGATGTCGATGGTTGTCCTGGGTCGACCTTAATCTTGCGTTGGGACATTGTCACTGTAAGTTTCCACAAGTATATGACGACTTTCACTCGCGTTTTTCTTTTGATTGAAAACAACAACAAAAAAAAAAAAACTTTACGTGCCGCAAATGCTTTTTATTTAGGCCGGAAACTTGACATGTTTATCAAACGAAAAAAATGGGACGCTAACTCGAAAACTCTTAAACATCAATGGCATTTGGAAAAGTATTGTCATAGCTACAACATGGCATAAAAAATTTGACTGTGAACCAAGCCTTTTTTCCTAGGGCCATCTCTTGAAAAAAAAAAATAAATAAGAATTATTAACCACCACACCTGGTATACCTTATGGTAAGGTAATTATGCCATACATGAAACGAACGTGCTTTATTAAAAAGTTCCAGTTTTATCGAATGCATATAGTTACAGTTGTATTGCAAAAAAAAATTATAAAATGTCCTTTCATCGATTCAAGCTTTTTCATTAGGCTAAACACTGACAGTTAAAGAAAGAGCAATTAATTTCACATGTCCGGTCGACTGAAAGGTTCTATCACACTTTACACAAGAAACTAATAAATGCACGACAATCAATGAAAAGCATATATACAGGGTATCTTATAAGTCCGTTCGCATTTCGTCAATCCATAAAAAAAAATAATAACAAATTGTCCTACCGGAGTAAGGTTTATACAGTATCACTTTTTAAAATGTATGTGGCAGAAGAAAAATAGTTTAAAAAGTTTTAACTAATTTTTATTACAAGAATTCCGAATATATACCAAATCTTAGGACCCAAACCGCACCCAGATACCCCAGTTTGCTGAATTTCATGGATTTTTGAAATGTGAACGGACGTGATTTTTTGAACTATTATTTTTATTGCCTCGAAATATTCCACTTTTTGACAAGCCTTATGATTTAAACGAATTTTTGAACCATGAATTTACTTTTACTCTTTGAACATTTATTTTTCCATTGCCACAAAAATGTCCTTGACAAATATTTAGTGCAAGTTGCATCCCAATACGACAATTTATTATTTTTTATGATTTTTAAAAATTTGAACGGACACCCTTTAATTTCTTCTGTATTCACATCTTGTAAAAGAAACAGATATTGAAAACACGTACCGGAAATAATATAGCAGCAAATATAAATTATTAATTAAAACTTTTATAAGTATAGGCCTGTAAATTTTACTTCAGCCATCCAGTTTCCTAACTGCGTCTTTGGGCCAGTTAGAGAGGCTTACATTTTGTAGCTGAAATTTGGCCGAAATTTCCAGGCTCGGGCCCGGCCCGGAAAAAATTTTAAATTTCGGCCCGAGTAAGTTTCTACAAAACATTGATTTTTACGTCGATTTGGTTAAAAGTTTGTCTCGTACGAGGATGTATGCATTGTTTGCAAAAATTTTTGGGTCAGATCTATTTTAACTGATTTTTGAATGGACCAGGCCATGCTGAGACAATGATTTTCATACCGGCTGGGTCAAAACTAGGACTGAAAATTTTGGGCCGTGACGACTAGGAATGAAACCAGTCCCGGCTCTATACAGAAAAAATAATTTAGGTTTGGCCCGGTTCGAGCCTTCAGAAAAAAGTATAGCCCGGGCTCAGGCTGAGGGCCACAGGCCGGCCCGTGCAGATCTCTATCTCAGACTGCCATTGGACTTTAAATTGAAATTATGCCTAGAATGTAAGAAGTAATATGCCTTTTATTTTTATTATTGATTTTTTTTTTCAAAAAAAAAAAAAAAAAAAATGGCCATTTTTTTTTTCTTCTGACCAGAAAATCAGAGTTCTAACTTTTTACGACTGCTCTTTCATCTTCACCTGACACTTCATTTATAATGGCTATTTCATAATAACAGAAGCCACCAATCCAACAGAAGAAAATAACTCGGTTACAGTGGAAATTCCGTTAAGCGGGACTCTATTGTACCTAAAATTATCGTCAGAGTATAAAGCGTTAAGCATAATTTAAAAACTACATGGTGGATTGGACTGTAATTTTAGATTCCCATATCCGAAGTTTCTAGAAATTGATTTCTGTAAAAATTTTCACATGTTGCAATTCCTATTTCTTTCTTTTTTTTTTTCTTTTTTGAAAATTATTTTCAAAACTAGAGAACAGGAATTCTACTTTTTCAGAATTTAGTGTCGCCCCCGACATTTCCATTACTTCATTTTCTTCTGGTGGACCATTGGTTTCTATTATTATGAAACAGCCGTTATAAATGAAGCGTTAGGTAAAGATGAAAGAGCAGTCGTAAAAAGTTAGAACTCTGATTTTCTGGTCAGAATGAGAAAAAAAAAAATGACCATAAAAATTATGGCCATTTTTTATTTTATTTTTTTATTTATTTTTTTTTTTTTTGTCATTCTGACCAGAAAATCAGAATTCTAACTTTTTACGACTGCTATTTCATCTTCACCTGACACTTCATTTATAATGGCTATTTCATAATAATAGAAGCCATCAGTCCATCAGAAGAAAATAACTCGGTTAAAGCGGAGATTCGGTTAAGCGGGACTCGGATAATCGGGACTCTATTGTACTTAAAATTATCGTCAGAGTATAAAGCGTTAAGCATAATTTAAAAACTACATGGTGGATTGGACTGTAATTTTAGATTCCCATATTCGAAGTTTCTTAGAAATTGATTTCTGTTAAAAATTTCACATGTTGCAATTCCTATTTCTTTTTTTTCTTTTTTTTTTTTTTTTTTTCGAAAATTATTTTCAGAACTAGAGAACAGGAATTCTGCTTTTTCAGAATTTAGTGTCGCCCCCGACATTTCCATTACTTCATTTTCTTCTGGTGGACTGGTATTTTCTATTATTATGAAACAGCCGTTATAAATGAAGCGTTAGGTAAAGATGAAAGAGCAGTCGTAAAAAGTTAGAACTCTGATTTTCTGTTCAGAATGAGAAAAAAAAAAATGACCATAAAAATTATGGCTTTTCTTTTTTTTTTTTTTTTTTTTTTGTCATTCTGACCAGAAAATCAGAGTTCTAACTTTTTACGACTGCTCTTTCATCTTCACCTAACGCTTCATTTATAACGGCTGTTTCATAATAATAGAAACCACCAGTCCACAAGAAGAAAATAACTCGGTTAAGCAGGACTCGGATAATCGGGACTCTAACTGTAATGCAAAACATATTTCAATTTTAAGACTTAAAGCACACGCTTTAATTTTATGTAAATTGACGTCATTTGCATTAATATAGATACTTAAAATTAAATATAGTTTATAATAGCCGCATGTTTTATCATAAATAATTCATTTACATTTTTCTCAAAATAGCACGTATTTTAATTACATTTTTTCAGTTTTTATGGAAAAATGGCAACAGGAAGATATAATTGCTATTTTTCAACTACTTTTTTCTTTACTTTCTACAGAAATGGAGTACTTGAGTTGCCAAAATGAAACAAATGTCGCTAAAAACTACAAAAAAAATTAATATTTCAAAAATAAATGGAGATACAGTTTTCAAACAAATTGCATTAAAAAGTACTTTTTTTTCCAATATGACGGTATAAACATTGAAAATGTGCGATCGTTAGAAGTTCTAAAAGATGCTGTAGAGTATTTAATCGCACAATGAAACATCGGCTTTTGTTTTACGGCTGGCTTATACAAGATAACGTTATTTATTGGATACAAAATAAGCTGGGAGAAAGAAATAGGATACCGGGGGCTAATATAGTTGCTTTCGAACTTTATTGAAAAAAAAAAATGTAAATTCTAATCTATTAATTTTTTAACAGAAATCCATTTCTAGATGCTGCAAAAAGGACTGCTCATTCTGTCTTTGAGTTATGCTTAAAAACATCCCCCATAGCAATCTGTTTTGCAATGACTAAAACTGAACTTAACAATAGGAGTTCCAAACACTTTAAACCTTCCTATTACTAAATTACTGGACCGAATGGCTTCCCACTTGATATCCTAAGATTGCAATTTATCGAAGAATCCAAATATGAGGTCAAAATTGGGTTGTATTTAAAATTTAAAAGCTTAGTGCAATTTCAGTATGAAGATGACCCTAAAAGCAAACTTTATGTTTAACATTAATTAGTAGATGCTGTGACGTTTCATCTGAGCTCATGCAAAACCCAGATGACCACGTAAAGTATTAAACACTTTTAATTGGGTCCTCCAGATGCCTAAACTATAAATTCACGTGTCAATGCCTTCACGAAATCCAGATGTAAAGTTGTAAACTGATTTTAATGATGTAAATAAATTGAGAGGTGCTGACTGGCACTTGAAGCCCTAAACTTTTTAATAAGATGAATCAGAATACCACGTGGTTGCCAATTAAGATAGACTGAACTCTCGAAGAGAGGTCCGTGGAGATGAGATCCGTTTTTGTAGCGACCGAGGACGGTCGTTTTCGTTTGGACCAGCGAGGAGTGAGCCAGCTCCGTCAGAATTTAAAGTTTAAGTTTTTATATGTCCTATGATTGTATGTGTGCTGTCCGTATTGTCTAATAAATGTGTAGAAAATGGACTCAAAGTTCTCCTTAATTCGTTTTAAGATTAGTTCTTTAAGTTAATTTATTAACGGTACAATACTATTACTAATCTACTGGTATCTGTTTATACTATGATTTGCAGCAACCTTGGTGGAGGGATTAGTTTCTTTTCCTGATTTTTTTTTTTTTTTACTATGTTATTCTTTGTGTGAAAAATCCATTTTGAAGGCCTTTTTTTTTTTTTTTTTAACTATTATATTCCTTGTGTGCAAGATGTCCTTTCCGAACTACGAGTACATATAAATATTTAAATATTTTCGATCCCATTTCTTAGAGTTCCTTTGAATTTAACTTGAGCTCCTGTAAGCTGCGGAGTGGAACGGTGAAAACGAACAAATTAGCAATTTTGAAGCTTTTGAATGTTTTGCGAAAGGTTTGGCATGGCTGAAGGAGCAGAAAGACTGTGATACTGGTGAACTATTAATATGAAGAAACTCTGTTATAAAGCTTCAAAGCAAGGGCAATCGAAACTGCGACAAACAAAACATTTTTTTCAAACCCTTATGATGTATGTAAAATGTGCTTAATTTCAAAATTAAAATTCAGGTAATTTATTCTTATTTCTATTTTGCTATCGCTTTATTTTTATTAAGAACTAGTTAACATAATAAGAAATATTGCATCGATTTCTTCTCCGAAAATTTCGATTTTCCGAAAGAGGGTCGCTCCCAACTACTTCGGACAGTCGAGGTTCTACTGTACGTTCTTTTTTACTCAAAAGAAAATTCTGAAAATGCGTACTGCAAAAAATATAGCAGAAATTAATAAACAACAACAACAACAACAACAAATAAATAAATTACTTGCAAACCGTAAACTTCAGCTATTGTAACAACAATCGAGTATCCTAATAGCGTCTTTGAGCCAGTTAAAAAGACTAAAATATAATAGTACAATAGAACCTCTTTTATCCGAAACTCTTTTAACCGAGGCTCTCGATTAACCGAAATCCATTTTTAAAGTTTTTTATTTATTTATTTATTTATTACTATCACATTCCTTGTGTGCAAAAGCATTTTGAAAGCTTTTTTAAAACTATTATATTCCTCGTTTGCAAGCGGTCCTTTCCGAACTACGAGTAGCCCCACCAGTGGCCGAGAGGTTCTGCTCGCAAAAGTTGGTACACGGGAGGTGCTGGGTTCGAACCCAATCGCGTCCGTGACCTAATCGTTCAGAGTTTTCTGTGGTTTTCTTCGAACCTTGGATTTCCTTGCGTAAATACGGGTTAGGTTTCCTTAGAAAGACACCAACGGGGGGGGGGGCATCCTCGCCCCTTTGGCCCCATATCCCTCGTGTAGATAATTGGCCATCATAAATCACACCACACCACCACCACCTAACCACGAGTACATATAAATATTTTCGATCCCCTTTCTTAGAACTGCTTTGAATTTAACTTGAGCTTCCGTAAGCTGCGAAGTGGAACGAACGAAGAAAATGAATAAATTAGCGATTCTGAAACTTTTGAATGTTTTACAAAAGGTTTGGCATGGCTGGAGCAGCGGAAAGACTGTGATACTGGCGAACTAATAATAGATAAAAACTTCGTGATAGAGCTTTAAAGCAGAAACAATCGAAACTACGTCAAACGAAACATTATTTCAAACCCATGTGAAATATGTAAAAGGTACTTAATTTCAAAATTAAAGCTCAGGTAATTTATTCTTGTTTCTATTTTGCTATTGCTTTATTGATTAAGCACTTGTTACCATAATAAGAAATAGCGCATATATTTCTCCTTAATCTTAAAATTGAAGCATTCTCGATTATCCGAAAATTTCGATTTTCCGAAAGAGGGTCGGTCCCAATTACTTCGGATAATCGACGTTCTACTATACATGTCCATTTCATGTCATTCAATAACTTCCAGAATTTTAATTAGCGTCGTAACCTAAGTGCCTCGCACGCCTTTGCATTAGTCAGGCTCTGAAACCTGTAAAAACGAAATCGCGACAGACTTGAAAAATAGGCAGTTTCTGTCTGAGCTTGTAGACTCCTTTCGGTAGGAGCGTTTAAGTATACAGATTAGAAATATTTTGTTTAACGAAAAAGAAAAAAATCTTTTAAGAAGAATATATAGAAAAAATAAGTTAAAAAATTTAATTTTCTGATAAGAAATTTGAAAAATCCAAATCTAATTCCATGTCCACAGGATTAACATTGGAAAGGTGTATTATTTCAGGTCTGACTGAGCCTTAACGCATAGCTGTCACAAGATTTTTTTCCTAGTCTCATTATTTATCTATTTTCTTTCTTCTATTTTCGCTGAAAAGTCTACACGATAAAACGTTCCTCATTGCAAGTAAATATTCAAAGCTTTTTCATGTTTCCTCTTCGACTCGGATAAAGGAAGTGCAGAGAGGAAAGATGATGTATGGAAACTGTACAAATACTAGATTATGTTCGATTTATAGAAATCTGAGGATAATTTCTACCCGATCCTAGTCGTAAACCGAGAAGTTGTGAGTTTTATACTGCATGCTTCGTTGACCCATGGTTGCCTGTAAAGCGGATAAGCGTTGATCGCGTGCTATGGAGAATTCCCTTGTGATTTAAGATATAAGATCATCCTACAATTCTAAAGCATGAAATTTATCATCAATGTATTTTTGTGCGCTTTTTTCTTTCTTTTCTTTTTTTTTTACTTACCCATCATACGTAGTATATGGTAAGTCTTTTAATCGTTTTAAAAATCGAAAATTTTTTTTTGACTGATTTACACGTTTCAGACACTGGAGATTCCGAAAAACATATTTTTAGAAAAAAAATTGTCCGTCCGTATGTATGTCTGTGTGTCTGTAATCGCTCTATCTCCCGAACAAATTAAGATAGAGACTTGACATTTGGTGTGTACTTAGGGAGTAATAATTGGAAGAAGCCTATTGAATATCAGTAACCTCGATTAACCGGAACTATTTTTTTTTCGGACTCTTGAAATATTCGTTCTGATAAAAGGTATACAAAAATTTTCGAAATTGTTTATTTGAAGGAGTGAATATAAAAGACAATAAAAAAGCCATAAATTTTGAATCATGAATGAACTCGATAATTGGTTGCCGAGATATGTGTAATTTTTCACACTCTTCGATTTTTCAGGACCCTCTATTTCATTCAAATTTCAATTCAAAGATATATTTTAATTGGAAATGAGACACTTAATCCGACGCAGTAAACTGTTAGTTAATAGGATTATAATTTTTCGAATTATAAGGATGTTTCTTTTACGCAATCCGGTACTACTCGATTATCGCGCCGACCCAAAAACTATCGCCAAACTATAAGATTAAATGCCAATAATGGCTTATCGTAAATGTCAAGCCTTTAATGCATCTCCATACCTATAAGGGGTGTTACCATAGGAGGCACCCTGTTCTGTCGCCAAATGCCGCCAAGTTTGTCGCCAACTTGGCGGTATATTGTCAAATTTGGCGGCAAAATGAGCCGCCAAAAATGACGTCAAATTAGCGGTATCTCTAATATTTCGCCAAATTCCCATAGACTTCCATTGTGAACCAATAGCGTTTACTTGCTTACAGAAAATCAACAAATTGAGATATTTTAATGCAACAAAAAGTAATATCAGCTTAAGGTGTTATATCTACCCTATATATATAAAATCCTAATGAAACGGATATTATGAAACGACTGAATTGAAATGAATTTATGTAATGATTCTATGAAATGACTGATTAAACAACTGATTATGTTTCACGGCGATTTCTCCTAAAATATAGAATACTTTGCGATGAAATTAACACCAAAAATCCGTATTGATCCACAGATCTCAAAACTGGTATTAGAATTTTTAAATTCGAATTAGTTTTCGAAGTATTATTTTTTTTTCTAATTTTAAATACTTTTTTCTAATGATGGCAACTCAAATTTCAATCATAAGAGATTTTTTTTTTTCAGAAAAGGTTATTATTTTAAATTAATTTGGCGACCAGTTTGACCTCCCTTAAATGTCTGCTAAGAAATTTATCATGTTACTTTTATTCATAATTCAATAAGCTTGAACAGTCTTTCGCCAAATCGAAAGATTCTGATAGAGAAATCAAGAACTCGGTATTTTTATGTTAGCGGGACGCAGGTGATACATCACCAAACATTTTCCCCGTCGCATGTTTTTATATTTCATTAATTTCATTTAAAATATAATCCTTTCAATCATTTTATTTAAAATACAAAATTTCCATTTAAAACTGAACCACTTAAAATTAATGGCTTTCACTTCTTTCTTTTTTTAAAACAAAACGAAAAGAAAAATATTAGGCATAGATGTCATATACGCACCGGGGTACCTAATTGGCATCAAAATGGCATTATTTTGATTGACATGGTAACCCGGCTATTGTTGTTTATTTAATAATAAATGTTTATTTACTTTTATTTCTTTTTTTAAATTATATAAATTATTTTGTTCTATAGTTATCAATTATTTTTTTTTATTATTTCCTTTTGAAAATAATCGAAAATAATTAAAAAATACGGTACTACTAGTTATTCCGTTGACCAATTTTGCCAAATTATATAAATTGCCAAAACACTCTCCAAATTATACAAATTGATTTAATTTTTATTTTAAATAACGAAAGAACAAATAGATTAGTATAACATTAATAAATATACAAATAAAACGTCGAAATAAAAATCACTTGATGACGTAAACACGTGTAACTTGCTTAAAGTCAAGTGAATGTGACATTTACGATCAACCATTATTGGCATTTAACTTATAGTTTGGCGATAGATTTTTGGTCGACGGGATAACTAAGTATAATACCAAAAATACATTTGTAACTGGTATTCGAAAACGAGGTTTTCGCTAAATTTTCGTAAAAAAAAAAAAAAAAAAAAAAAAAAAAAATTCACGCCAAACCTGCGGTGCGTATATTTCAACTTCAAATCAATGTTTTAATTTACCACTTGAAAAATAAAAAAAATGCTAACTGGCGAACGACTGGCGAAAAGCTATTGGCGAGATTTGCATCCGGCTAGCGTAACGGTACCAAAAATTCTTTGCGACCATGGCAAATTTTATGTAATTTTATTCGAAAAAAAAAATAATTTTTTAATCAAAATGGAAATTTTCGGTACAGATGTCATATATGGCCCCCTATTGGCGCGATTTTTTTCTGACTTCAATGTCATATGCGCAACGGGTGATTATTAACTGGTACCGAAGTATCGTTATTTTGCTTGATAAGGTAAGCCGGATGTTGTTGTT
Source organism: Maratus speciosus (assembly GCA_963932465.1). Classification (NCBI taxonomy): domain Eukaryota; kingdom Metazoa; phylum Arthropoda; class Arachnida; order Araneae; family Salticidae; genus Maratus; species Maratus speciosus. Next base: position 6,077,188 of record OZ010790.1, on the reverse strand, counting down.
TATGCTGTTGATGCTTTCCCTAAATTGGCGTCGGAAGAAATCGTGCCAATATATGACATCTTTGCCAAACTTTCATATGAAAGGCGAAGGGATCAGACCATATTTGTTTATGGCAGTTGATGACTTGAACTATTATAATATAGATGAAATGATGGCGATAGAATAATATTTGGCGACTTAACACCTGTGCCTGGCTAACATTAAAGTACCAAAATCTCAGCTTGAATATAAAAAGCGAAGTGGTCCGCCCGGAACTGTTGATGACTTAGGCAATTGTTATAGAGATTGTTTTAAAATATCGGGAGACAAAGACTGTATAATTAATTCATTTTATTTTAGCTTCTTTTCAAATATTTAATTGATCCTCTTTAATCAAAAACGAAAACAACCTTTGGATGTCATAACAGCAACTGATTCGCCCTTAAATTTTTGCAATCAAAGGGAATTGAATGCAAACCCGCTTATAGGGAGATCTGCACAGCTTTTTTCAGTATAATTCAATCTTATCTAATATTTTTAAAACCCGTCAGATTAGCGTATTTTTAGATTCTTCAGTGTCTGAACGGGGGTTGGTGAGCGTAGCTTGCAGGGGCAGAGCCCCCTAGTTACTTATATTTAAGGAAGTCCAAATAAATTAAATTATGAACAAAAGTAACATGGTACAATGCTTAGCAAATATCACATGTTTTATTTTCATATTTTATATTATCTATATCCATGATGGGTAAGTATTACGGTGGCCCCCAACGACTAGTTTTATCGTGTATTATGCCTCAGCTACTTTAAATTTTAAAATATGACATCCAGACTCGCGATTTTTTGATACAATTCCCTTGTGATTTAAAATATAAGACTATCCTGAAATTTGAAATGCTTATTTATTTTTTATCGTGTATTATTCCTCCGCTACTTTAAATTTTAAAACATAACATCCAAACTCGCCAGTTTCTGATACAATTCCCTTGTGTTTAAGATATAAGACGATCTTGCAATGCTGAGGCATAAAATGTATCATCGATGTGTTTTTGTACGTTTTTTTCCGTGTTTTATTCCACAGCTACTTTAAATTAAAAACAGGTAATATAAAAATTTTGTTTTTAAAGTCAATTCCTACTTAGGTCATCAAAGAAAAATTTAATATAATCCCTTAAGCTAATATTAGTTTTTGTTGCATTAAAATATCTCAATTTGTTGATTTTCTATAAGCAAGTAGGTTTACAATGGAAGTCTATGGGAATTTGGTGAAATATTAGAGATATCGCCAAGTTGGCGTCACTTTTGGCGACTCATTTTCGCCGCCAAATTTGGCGATGGCGCCAAGTTGGAGACAAACTTGGCGGTATTTGGCGACAGAAAAGGGTCCCCCCTATGGTAACCCCTTATTGAAAATACTTTCATTGATCTTCAATAACCAATGGCCGCCATTTTGTTTCCCATGCAAAACTAAAATTAATTAATTAAAATTTAAATAATTTAAGTATTGCGCGGCAGCGCAATGCTTATTTATTTCCAGTGTCACTTCTTAATGTTAATTTAACATGGAAAATTCTATGGAGATCATAACTTTTTCATTTTTTCTTCCCACCTTTTCGTCCCTGATGCCACTCATTTTTTATTCGTTACTAATTTTAATGATAATTTAAATTTAAAGTGTAAAAACGTTTGCCTGACGTCAGGGTCAAAACGAATGGTAAAATGCCTTTGCATATGGGTGAATTATAACCCAGAGAGAAACATGGGCCATTTTTTTTTTTTTTTTTTTTTTTTTTTTTTTTTTTTTGCATTATTCAAAACATTTTTCTTAATAATTCCAATTTTCGCTTTTTTCATTGAAAATCAACGGACATTTTTCACAGAAAATGTGACATTTTTAATTCATTGTTTCAAAAATTTCAAAATCTGTAATAATAATTTATTTCTTTTTAGTTGAAATATTTTCACGTGAAATATTAAATTGAGCTAGTTTTTTTTTTTTTTTTTTTCCAAAATTAGAAAGGCGAATATGCCGTCATAGTGGAAATATAAAGGATAATTTCAGAATAAGTTTTTGCTTTGGTCAAGCTTATATTTTTGTAAAAAGTTTCTAATGAATAGCTATTTTTACGCAGGTACCGAACTTAGTGGGGAATTACATAATTTAAATTTTAAAATGTATTTTTTTTTCGAGATGAGAACTATTTATACCCCAAGTTAAACTTAGGTAATAATTTTCTGATGTGTTTACATCACGCCTTGGGAGAGAATAAGGTTTAAAAATTTAAGTAAAACATGTATGTTTTATTTTTTACTGTATCTCAGCTATAATATTGTTAAATATTAGCAGTAAGGATTCAAAACAATTTACATTTACATTCATAGCGTTCCTGAGTGGGAAATAGGGTATCTAAATTTAAGTGAAGTTAATTTTTTATGTTTTGATTATAGATTTTTTACGTTCAGATTGGAAGTTTTTGTCCAAACTACCGCAACCTGCATTACTACATTGGTGAAACATTTTGAATTACACATTGGTAAACTGCATCCCACATTGTGATGCAACACCGCATACATCCAAGCCTGATGATGATACTTTGTATTAATTTTGAAATGCGTTCGTCTGAGTGCTGTAGTTATTAAAAAACTTGACATATTAAACAAAAACATAATTTGAAGAACAAATTATAAAAGCAAAATTTATTTCTACATTGTTTAAGGCCGAGAAGGGACATATATTAAGTTATTTCATTCAATTAGTTCTACATTTAATGTTAAATTTTTGTAACAAATTAGTTAAGCCAATTGAAGATTAAAAAATAAAAATAAAATTCATACAATATGATACTTAAAACACCCTATAAAATTAGATTCCGTTCAAATGAAATCGAAATAAATCTTAGACTTTTTTTTAAGTTTTGTATTGTGCATACATCTTATCATTTTATGCGCAATTGTCATAAACATAATACAAAATCTTCAATACAAATATTTTCAATTAAAAAAGGAAGAAATCTAAGATTTATTTCGATTTGATTTGAACGGAATCTAATTTTTAGGGTGTTTTAAGTATCATATTGTATGAATTTTATTTTTATTTTTTAATCTTCAATTGGCTTAACTAATTTCTTACAAAAATTTAACATTAAATGTAGAACTAATTGAATGAAATAACTTAATATATGTCCCTTCTCGGCCTTAAACAATGTAGGAAATAAATTTTGTTTTTTTAATTTGTTCTTCAAATTATGTTTTTGTTTAGTTAATTAATATTTGAAAAAACTGTATTAACATCAATTGTCATCCAGTACAAGGTTAAAAAAATTTATTTCAACTTGATAGGATAAATAATGAGTATTTTATGAACGATTGAAAATTTGAACAATACAAACTCGCTATTTTTTTTTTTTATAAATTTCTCTTGGGATTTAAAATAAAAGATGGTCTTGCACAATAGAGATGAAATTTATCATCAGTGTATTTCCCCCCCCCCCCCCCCTTTTATTTCCTTTTTTTACTGTAGTTATTTATTCCTTAGGTATGAATTTCAAATTGGGACATCCAAACTCGCTACTTTATGATTTAAGATATAATATCATCCAATGCGTGAACTATTAAATCATCGATATATTTTTGTTCTTTTTCATTTTTTATCGTGTTTTATTTCGCTGATACTTTAACTTTTAAGGGGTCTGAAAACTCTTAAAATTGAAAAAAAAAAAAAAAGAAAAAAAAAGAGACTATATTCAACATTTAATATCTTAAAATGTATTTGATTTTAAGGCACAATTTTTATTGTAATTGAAAGATATAAGTAATTTTCTTTCATTTCATTTATTTAAAAAATTGCAAGATGCATAATTAGCATTTGTAGGGGGCTCCAAACTGTCAGACATTTGACGAGCCGAAAATTGGCATAACAGATTACGCGCAGGATTACAAAATAAATTTTGAAACTAGAATGAAAATTTTAGTGCCTACTTATACCTCAGATTATAATAACTACCCTGAACGTAAATAATTTTATATTTAAAGCATTTTTATACTTTTAATGCAAAGTTGTATTTAGCTAATGCAAAATTTAGAAACTTTCAACAGTATAATCACCTAAAAAAATATTTTTTTGAACAATAAAAAGGAAATTGTAGGTTCAATTTATACAGACTAACATGAAACCTATGTTTTGAAAATTTCATGAAAAAATATTCAGAAGTTTTTGAGATATCGTGCGCCTTATGGCCAAAAACGTCAGTTGGAGAAAAATGACTTCAAAGTTTCGGAAACGCCGCGCCGCTTCAACTATTGAGCTAGTATAATTAATTACACTGGTTTCCAAAAATTAAGGAAAAACAACAAAAGTAGTGATTACTCAAAATGTTACAAGTAGATTTTAATAAAATTGAGCCACAATGTACAACACACAGTAAGGTATAAAATAGTATTAAAAGAAATTACCAGACGATTGTGGTGTTTCAGAAATTAACACAACTATAAAATAAACAAAAAAAGAGTCAGTTTGGTGAAGCAAAAGTACCTTTAATATGGAGTATGATCATCCCTAAAAGCAATACAACACATACAGCGATGTGTAATACTGCCAATTATGCGATCGATAAGTTCGCTTGGAAGTGCGAGCCATTACTCTTGTAAAGCAGTTGTAAGCGTGGCAAGGGTCTGAGGAGGGGTATTGAGATCAGCGACACATTTTCCTAAAGCTTTCCAAACATGCTCGATGGGATTCAAGTCCAATGATCGAGCTGGCCATTCCATGCGCAGAATTGTTTGGTGCTGAAGATAATCTTCTACGATATGAGTCCTGTGCGGTCTAGCATTATCGTCCTGTAACAGGAAATCATTACCTATTGCACCGGTATAAGAGCATACATAAGCATCAAGAATGTCATCATCTATAGACGTGAGCATTCACAGTTCCACGTGGAAAGACATGGAGGCCAGTACGTCCGCCCAAAGAGATACCATCCCAAACATAGACACTGTCTCTTCCATACGAATCTCTTTTACGAATGTTTGATAGGAGATATTGAGTTCCCTGTTCTCTCCAAATCAAACAATCCCTACTATCGCTTTGAAGGCTAAACAGGAACTCATCCGTGAAGGGACCACGCCTCTATTGATCAGCCATCCGGTGGACATGTTGACGGGCCCAACATAAAATTTCCCTCCGGTGACATGAGGTGAGCGGCACACAAAAGTCTGGCCGCATCGCTTAAAGACCACTTTCATGAAGCCTTCTATGCACTGCACAGTAGACGTTGATACCAACCTTCCAGTGGCTGCAACAAGGGAGGCTCTAAGATGTGAGGGGGTTGCTGTTCTATTCCTTCGTACACATAATCGAAATATCGATCATCGGTGCTTGTCGTAGCTGTTGCCCGTCCTTGGCTAAATCTTCTCGAGGCCGAACCAGTGGTTTGAAGTTGTTTCCGAAGCCTATGAACAACAGAAAAACTCAGATTTAGCCATCTGGCCACCTCTGTCTGACTTTGGCCTACCTCCAATCTTCCAATAGCTGTATATCGCAGTTACGCGGGCAAATGATATCTCGAGATCAAACTAATGAATTGGCTATCTCAGTTTTCTTATCTCATAATCACAGCGACACCAGCAGCCGTACTCTCTAGCATGCATTTTTATGCTCCTCACAGATGACGCAATCCGATTGTAACGCCACTAATTTGCATTTTGTAATGTTATTCAGCATCTTTTAGTTAGAAACATATGCAAATTTCATACGGATAGGTTAATTTTTGAACAAGTTATCGCTCTTTTTGTGTTTTTCCTTAATTTTTGGAAATAATAAATCAGTGTAATTAGTCAAAAATATTACAATGTGTGATTGTATTTTTAACATCTTGATCGCAAAAATGTACGTAAAATGTGACGTATAAAAATCTTTAATTAGTTAATATTAATTTTATTTGCATTTCGTCAAATCTTTTTATAGGAATGGATTAGCGAACAATAGTGCAATTCAATTTTAAAAACTGTTTACTTTGGTAGAATATTTGCAGCTTCATAAAATTTTGTATTTTGGTGTAAAATCATGTCATATTGAGCTGCTTAATGGGATCTTCCTCCCCCCCCCCCCTTATACGTTTTATTGTAATTATAATAAATAATTGTTATTTTATTTTAAAAAGAATGCAAAACATATATAAATATAGCCATGTATCTAATACCGACTAAATGAAGCTCGAAGATTTTTTTTGTTTAAAAAATTTATTTAGATCAGAGCTGTCCAACATCTGCCGCGCAATTCGGCAGAGAATCTATTTTTTTTTTTTTTTTTAATATTGTGATTTTAATGTTTTATTTTCTTCATAAAAGTTCTGTTTCATATTACAATTATTGAAACTATTGATACAAGATTATACGAGTACGTATTTATTGAATGCGTTCAGTTCTCTTATTTACTCTTATAAGACAAAATGCTGTAACAACACAATATTATAAGATTGATGAGCATAATATTACGTGACTACCGATAGTGTTAAACTAAAACATTTCAAAAATACGATAAATCAAAGATTATTTTCTATGAAAAATTTGTATTTGTATCGTGTTAGGTATTTACATTTTTGCTTAACACTTACCGTTATAGTCCGATCGCCAAATGAGAAAATAGGCTTGGGCCTCGAATTAAGGTCTAACTATTGTTTTATGATTGATCCTAGTACTATTTGATATACTGAATCATAATATGTGGAGTGCCAAAGTGGCACCCTTGGGCAACTTTAAATATTAAAGGTTAAAGTTCACTAAGTGCAAAAAACAGAACTCGCCCATTTTATTGCGAATGAAAGGGAGTCGGCAGACCAAAATCAAATATTTTTAGTTTAATAAATGCTTATTATGTAAATACTATGTAATATAACGGTATATTATACTTTTGCAACATTATAAGATAGAGTTTCAACGTAAAATATATTTTGAAACGGGTAAAAAATGTAATAAATAGGAAGTATGTAGTTTTCTTTAAGTTTATTTAAAAATTAAAAAATATTTTACAACGATACACAATGCATATCAGATTACAGGATACCTATTCAGATTCTGAAATGGACATTTCACTGTCACTTTCATCAAATTTAGCTTTATGAGTCTTAAAATTGCCACACAATTGGCCGCCTTCGCACACGCAGAATTCATTACAAGACATACCTACATGTACACAACTACACCTTGCTGTTGAACATGGTTTCTCACTTGAACATCTACATCTTAAACTTTTTAGCAATTCTAGTGGTGCCAACTCTTTATTACTTGGAAGTTGAATGGGTACCAAGGAGTGTGTTGTTTCAATCTTTGCCCATCCATAATCAGTTGGATTTAAAGGTGGGGGAAATGAAGATGGTGCTGCGTTCCAAGTGCAAGCTTGCAAATGGCATCGTTTTATATGGAGTTCAAATGCCTCTGTTGTCGAAGGGAGGTTCTTAAGTTTAAAAGGAATTTTCTTAGATAACCACACTTTGTATCGAACATCTGACATGTTGTGAACTTCCTTCTTGTAGCCGTAGCAATGTGCAATGAAGTTTGTGCACTGTGCTATACATTGTTGTATTGAAGATTCTAGACAACCTAAATGCGTAACTTTAATACCAGATCTCAGAACTTGTACAGCTTTAGACTTTCCAATGCCAAAACATTGTGAAGCGGTATCACAGCCAGTGAGACAATGTACTGCTAACAACGAGTCTGCTTGGATTCCTAGATTATGAACTGTTGCTGCTATATCTGAGAGCTTGACTTTGTCAACAGACTCCATCCACAAACTGCATTTAAGATTTAGCTTTCTGTAAAAGTGTACAAGCAGAACAAAAACGTCGGTGTCATCAGATAAAATCTTGATATTATTTGTTGCACACCTTGACAGACAAATAGCCTGCTGTACAATTATAACATCTGCTTATTCATGGTGTGTTTCCAAATCTGGGCGAGGAATTACAATGCCAGGAGTTTGTAATTCAATTGGGATTGTATCAGTACCAGTAACGACCAACTTGTGTGGAAGAAACTCATTATGTTGTAATAGTTGCGTACAAATCATGGTTGTTAGTTGTACTTTATTGCGTGATGGGTCAATATACTGTTGCGACTTGGGAGAGGTGTGTCTGCTCTTAATTGCATGAAAGTACTGTTAACTCCTCTTTTTGATCGCGTTGCACTCTTCGGACTATACTCGAAGTACCTATCAAATACAAGGAATGTGTTCTGTTCTGCAACATGCTTCATGATCACCGCAATTACATTATGAATGTAAGTTTGTATTGTGCCAACCTTTGGCCAATGAACGTGCCACAAAAGAGCACTAGCATCTATAATTAATGCATTTACATATTTCCCCCTCGACGAGACCTGCACTCTTAATTGACTCATTACTTGTGATTTCTGGGAGGCGGGATTCATGTCCCCAAATTCATCAAATAGTGCTGACGGGATTGGTGACAATTCGTAACCAAACAAAGTTGGCAGGCTGCATATTTCGGCATTACGTGTCATCAGTTGTAGGGCACGGGCGTAAATAGTCTTTGTATTATAAACACTCGTTTGTTGTACCAACATATATTTCTTGTTATTTGACAAAGTGACAACTTCCTTTTTCAAAGGAACATAAAATCCTTTTGGCAGTGATTCCTCAAATTTTTGTCGTTGCTTTTCTCCGAGGCATACGGTATCATCCACATTTACTTTTGTGTTTCCAATACGGCCACTATGTATACTAACAATACCATCAGGGTGATCTTCAATGACCAAAGGGTTCATACACGTTTGAAGTTTTTGTCTTATTTTCTGCCTATCTTCTTCATCACATTCAATTCTTGCTGCACTTTCCTCTTTGTGAAACGTATGCACCTTCTTTGATTCTTCGCCATCTATCATATCTTGTACATCTTTAGATAGTTGACCACAAACATGCAATGATAGTGCCCACTTCTTCACCATGTTTGGTTGCAAAGTTATCCCTTTTATTCCACCACGACTTTTACCAAAGCGCATAAATGTTGTTTCAATTAGCATGTCGGTCCATATGCCATTCCATATCCCGGGACTATGACGGGCCACATGCTCACCCTTTAGGAGCTTTTCACGAAGAACGAGGTCTAGTTGTTCCATGCTTCGCAGATAATATATTGCATAACGAGCGTAGTTCCAATGCCCTGCAGCAAAAAAATAAGGTATCATTGCTTGAAGTGCCCGCAAATGCAAAGGCGAGTCACCTTCGCGTTCTGCGCGTATGAACATTAACATGATGAACACTGGCTTTATTAGACAATCTATCCAATGTTTTGATGTTCTACTCTTACTTGCTATATATATATGTATATTTTCCAGTTAAATCATTAAAGAATCAGTCATTTATGTCTTCGTTAGAGAACAAAGGTCAAAGTAGTTCTTCCACAGTCATACGTAATGCTCGAATATTGTGTGGAAACTTCTTTCCTGCCAACATAGCTTTAACACCAGCAAACGCAACTTGCAGTACATCTTCCAGGCCAGAACATGACATTAATGTCCCAACGCATCCAACAAATGACATGTATGTCGTCATTGTATGTCGGGTAGTTTGAGAGCAATTGTTTCGGCCTTTTTCAACCGTTTAATGGTAACAGCAGATTCTACTTTATCACTATCCTTAGACTGTTGTGATGCTATCATAGCAAGGGAGTGTGTTGATCTCTGTCCATTTTCTGAGGAGATCTGTATATCAAAATTGTCTACTACCGTTTGAATCAGACAGTTGGATTTCAATCTGTTTACCCCATGTAGTTCGAAGTTTCTAGATTGCATGTTACGGCAAACTGTAGTTGCTACTGATGATTTGTACCTCATTACTTCGTCGTAGCTGCAACAAATTCCAAAGCTACACAGCAAGTCAATAAGTTGTCTTGATGAATAAGCGTGATGAAGTGTTACACCAAGAGACACTTGTAGAGGAGTATAGGTTTTTGACACAATTCCAGTTACAATGTTTCCAATAAGACATGGAGCCAGATGTTCTTTTGGCATTAGCTGCATCAGAAGTCTTATCAATGTTTGACTTGCCGCTTTCATCGCATCTTCTGTGCAAATTCTCGTAGTGTAATCCTTCGTTTGTTCAACAGAAACTTCTTTAATTTCAGACTTAATTGTAGAAACCATTCTGATCATGTTTAAGTCATCATCCTCAGAATTCTCAAAATTAAGAATGTGTGCTGCTTCTTTACGGAAGCAAATGATACTAGCTATTCTTGGTGAACTGAGAGTCACAAGATCATTATCAAAGTAGTCTAAAAGATCATAAATTGAAGTTTTACGGCTTCTTGTACCACCATTGCTCATGTATGTAGCATACAGCTCTACAGAATTCCACATACGACTACGATTACTTGATCATAGTAGAGATAACGACAGTAAAACCTTCATCCCCTTTACTTGAAACACTAATTTTGTTCAGTGCGCTCTTAACACTTCGAGCGGCCATAAAGTTTGTGTAGCAATAAAGATGGTACCGTCCTTCTGCTGCATGTAGATCACTCATTGCTCCCATAACACGTACGCGAACCTCATCTCCCCATTCGTCACCGCGATTTTGACAAACTTGAATAATGTTCTTTTTAAATAAGTCAACATTTTTTCTATCCAATGTTCTGCATTCTCTGAAAGTCTTCCACCGTGGTGTTTAGGATCAAGTGGCAAACATTCCTGCCCACAAAAAAAAAACAGTGCACAGAAAACTGAAAACGCTCATAGGATCGTCTGATACGCTTGGGTTCACTGCTGCTAGTTGTTTGAAACTGTTGTTCACTTTTCTTTTTCACTGCACGTTTAATATGGTCCTTGGATGTATAACTGCTTACACAAACCTTGTGAAATTGCAAATTCTTTAAACTCCCATCTTGTAAACCATGTTCAATTTGTCTATGAATGTGAGCAATTTTCTTTAGTCGATTTATTCGACCAGTCACTAGTGAATCAGTACGATCGCAATTAAAACAAGTGGGAAATTGCTCGTCAAACGAGGCAAATGAGGTGCGTTCGTACTATAACTAGTTTTATAATTATGTTTTGCACCCCATATTGTACTGAATGTATATTTTTCTGCGCTTCATAAGTGCATAGTCTGTAACATCATTAAAATGCACTTACAATAATTTTTTCCCCATTCCCCGTAATGTAACGGAAAACTTTTGACTGTTCCTGTAATTAAACTATACATTCGATTTTCATAAAATTTGAAATGGCTCGACAAAATTTTGCAGCAATTATATATTTAGAATTTCAGACCATTCGGAAGGCTGTAACATCATTAAAATGCATTTGCAATAATTTTTTCCCATTGGCCATAATGTAACGGAAAACTTTTGGGTGTCCCTGTAATTAAACTATACATCCGATTTTCATAAAATTGGAAATGACTCAACAAAATTTTGCAGCAATTATATATTAAAAATTTCAGACCATTCGGAAGGCTGTAAAATCATTAAAATGCATTTGCTATAATTTTTTCCCATTGGCCGTAATGTAACGGAAAACTTTTGGGTGTCCCTGTAATTAAACTATACATCCGATTTTCATAAAATTGGAAATGGCTCGACAAAATTTTGCAGCAATTATATATTAAAAATTTCAGACCATTCGGAAGTCTGTAACATCATTAAAATTCACTTGCAATAATTTTCCCCATTGGCCGTAATGTAAAGAAAAACTTTTGACTGTCCCTGTAATTAAACTATACATCCGATTTTCATAAAATTGGAAATGGCTCGACAAAATTTTGCAGCAATTATATATTAAAAATTTCAGATCATTCGGTCGGGTAGTTTTTGCTCTGTTATATGCGGACGGACAGACAGACGGACGGACAGACGGACGGACAGACGGACAGACAGACGGACTGAACGACGACTATAGGTGCTACGTATTTATATAATTACGAACGCACCTAAAAACAGCGCTTGGTGTCTTCAGACATGTTTAATCTGTAAAAGATAAACAAATAAATAAAATAAAACATAATAAACATTTCATAAACTACAAAACATTTTACAAATGACATTAAGATTGGGGCTTTTTTGTGGCATCTAGCAACTTTTTTCCTCCAACAGCTTTATTTTTTGCGGACATGTTTCGGAGGTCCACAGCCCTCCCTCTTCAACGCCACATCTACAATTCCAAACAATTTTACAGTTAATGTTACATTTTTTTATATGAAAGCTTATCTAACAACATAATTTTTAAAAACATTTTTATTCAAACTTACATTCTATCGTTAATACTAATTTTTTTTTATATTATACACCTAACAATACTAAAACACGTAAAAAAATGTAAAAAAAACACAATCCTAAACAATTTTTATATACTTATAACCACCAGTTTTAAATAAGCACTTTTTCCTTTTTTGTAAATGATTTTTCTTACTTACAATTTCCTTTTCCTTCCTTCTCCTACTTCCTACTGCATCTCCTCTGCGTTCCCTCTACCTCCTGCTGCTTCCCTCTTCTGAACTGTTCTGTTTTTGGAAGATAGTATTACTACTAATCCCTTACACACCCTCCTTAATCGACTTTCCGTTTCAACCTGGTTTTTACACTCACCTCATTGGTTTCCTTTTCCCTAGCACCAGTCCTCTTTTTCCCTCCACCCCCTGTCCGGTATAACCCAGACTCCGGGGGATTCTAGTATTTTTTGCCTCTTGTGCCTACACCTCGTGTTTTTTCCTGGAAATGGTCCGTTGTGGTTTTTAACCCTACAGTGCCCACGTCGTCTCGGTCTCCTCCCTAGCGCAGTCTGTGGTTCCTACCGGAAGCTTCCAGTCCATGATGCGGTTCGCCTTGTCGCCTTATTTAAAATGAATATTTAATAAGTTCATGTAGCTGTCGTCAATTTTTTCATGAGTTTGCTGTATATTGAGGTTAATACTATTTGTTTTTTGAATGCGTATTTTTTCCAATTGTTTCTCTTTTATTTTGATTTTTTTCCCTAAATACAATTTTTAGTTTTTTGAAATCAGGTGTAAGTTTGGTTTGCAAACAATGTTCGGACAAACCCGTGCATGGGTTTTTGCTTTTAATGTTGTATCGACGAAAAAATTGACGATAGCTACATGAACTTATTAAATCAGAACTTAGAAAATGGCATTAAAGATCCTAGTGTTTCTAGAGCTAACGCAAAGCGGCACTGATGATGGAGGTAGTCTTCCGAAACCGGTCTGTCGATAGCGTTAGCTCTGGCGACACTTGGATCTTGATTTCTTTTGTTATTTTTTACAAAATATTTAATTTTGGTAAGCCGACTTCCTCTCATTCGCAATAAAATGGGTGAGTTCTGTTTTTTTATCTCCGTGAACTTTGACCTTCAATATTTAAAGTTGCCCAAGGTTGTCATTCTGGCACCCCACATATTTTTACTCAATATATCAAGTAATACTAGAATCAATCATAAAATATTAGTTGGACCCTATTTCAAGGTCACATGGCTCGGCGACCGGACTATTACTAATAGCAAAGTGGTGCATGTGAAAGAACGTTGCGTTTAAATGCGGCCCGAGAAAGAACATTTTTTCTTCTCAAATGTGTCCAGAGGAAGCACAAAGGTTGGATGAGTAGGCAGACCCTTGGTTTAGATTTAAAATTTTTTAACTTTGAAGGAATTTTAGTACTGAATAGTAATTCCATTCCATACAGTCGGGGATAACTTGTATGCATAGGATGGACTTGACTAATCGCAAAGGCAAATGGGACAGTTCTTCCGGGTTCGCAAAGCTAAAGGACGCTTCAAAGCAAAAAAAATATTAAAGCCCCTCCCCCCTCTTCAAATGTGTACAAACTGCGACTTCAAAAATCTTAAGATTTTTTATTTTGTTTTATTTTTTCTCTTTTTTTAATAATTGGAAGAGCCATTTTTTAATGAAAATAAATGTTGCTTAATTAGTAGCACAGGCTGTTCTTCAAATCTTACAAGACTGAAGTCATGTGTAAAGTTTAGCTACGATTATAATACTGCGTTTTCCCCAAAACAGGACTGCGTCTTTTATTAAATTTTGTTTAAAAAAACGCCTTAAGATTTATTTTTAGAGGATGTCTTGTTCTTCTGATATTCAGCAGTTTACATGTATGCATTTACAATAATCTATATTTATTCACATATTCATGTACAATAATCTGTATTTATTCACTTATTCATGTGCAATAATTTACATTTATTCACATATTCATGTGCAATAATTTACATTTATTCCCATATTCAGGTACAATAATCTACATTTATTCACATAATGATTGCATTGAAATGACAATTTTAACACCATAGAACAAAAGGGTTCTTAATCTTTCACTTTCTGTGTTCTAAAATCATTGGATTCTATCTCAGAAAGGAGTGGAAAAAGTAGTTCAGGAGATTTAGGGAGTTCGGTGGTGAAATATGTTATCATTAAAAGAAGACACACAATTTATTCTTTAAACATTCGTATTTTAATACGATTGTGTTAAAATTGCAGAGTTTTATGAAATTTTATATTCCTATGGGACTGAAATCGAGGTTCTAATATCAGAAGGGTATGAAAAGGATGTTACATTAAAATAATTGGTCAAGTGCGAGTTTTATTCGGGAACAAAGGGTTCCACACAACAAATATCTCGTACAGTTAAAAGGTAGAAAACCAACGTTTAATAAGGCACAAATAATACACGAAAAAGCAGCAAGCAGCTCATTCGAAACAGCTGTTTGCTGCTTTTTCGTGTATTATTTGTGCATTCTTAAACGTTGGTTTTCTGCCTTTTAATATACATGCACAAAGGCTTTATTTGCTATTTTTTATCTCGTACAACGTACAAACTTGGTATTGTGCAAGCGCGCTTCGAAAGGAGGTCGAAAATTTGCAACCCTTGGTCCATTCCGCTGTTTTCTAGATAGTTTTTACTTAATATCGCGACAATCACTGACAATTTTCTTCGAAAATCATTATCGAAAATTCTTCGATGATTTCGCGTCGATAGGCACCTCGAGTGCCTCTCAACTCCCCATTTGAGCGCCCGCAAAGTAAAGTTTGTGTGTAACGGAAAAATGCAATTTTCTCAAAAAAATATGTAGATTAGGATAATTGATATTAATACAGTAGAACCCCGCTAATCCGAACTAATTTGCCTGTTCGGATTACAAAAAATTCGGATCACCCGAAATTCCAACAAAAATAGAAAAGAAAAAGATGCGTGCTAAAAGAATGTAAGTTATAAGTACTCAGTAGTACAGTAAACATCCTCTAATCCGGCATCCTAAGGTCCGGAATGCTGGATAATCCGACATGACTTTCGGGGAAAAATAGTACTCTTTGTTTCACTCCTGATGTTTCTAATAATCCAATGGAACTCCAGAATGAAGAATTACGTAACAACCCATTACAAACGATTCAAAATCGCGAATCTATAAATAGCTCAGTCACCACGTCGACGAGGGAGGAAGAAAAAACACATTTCTGTAGATTATTTGCGAAATCAAACTGTTGAAAGAAAAATAATTTTTTATCATCAGAATTAAATACTTTTTGCATTTTAGAAAAGAATTTTATAGTGACAGGCAAACAAACTGATATTCGAGATTTTTTTAAAGATCGCTTCTACGAGTAGGCCTACAGTGCACTTTTCATTTTATATTCATGTACATATATATTATTCAGTATTTTTTTTTTATTCTATTCAAGCTATTTAAAGAATAAAAAACATACTTTATTGCCGTTTTTGGTTTAATTGTAACTTCTACACGTTTTTCCTGACATTCACCCTGTAATCCGGAAAATTTTGTAAGTTAATCTTTTCAGTTGATCTGTTGAAGTATAATTTTCAAAATTAAAATCGGTTCGCATTAACCGAATTCCGGATTACCGGAGTTCTACTGTAAATGTAAAAAAATCTAATAGAGTTTTCAATTCAGAAAATAATTTTCATTTACATTCTGTAATTCGGGAAGCCCGTGTCGGATCTCTTAGTCATAATAATAACCAAAAATAACTATTCAAACTTTCTGGGGAGAATTTAGAATTTTTTAACGATAGACTTACAAATGACGCATAGATGCGTCAAGCGGACTGCATAGTATTGTTAAGAGCATGTCAAAAAATTGTGTGGGTCTTATTTTCTGATTCGGTCTCATTTTTTATGAAACACGATGCATATGTGTTAAGAATCAAACATTTTGCAGCAACATTTGAACAGTCAGAATTAGTTAACTCATCCCAATATCACCTTGACACTGCCTGCGGCTTGGCCTATTAATGTCGAATTACATTTTCTGCTTTTGCACACCCAAGATGCAACTTAGCATTGCACCGGTTGTTTCGTCATTCTGTCGATTCGTCCTAAAAGGACGAAACATATATACTTTTTTAATGTCATGAGCAAAGGAGGAAAGGGAAATGTCAAATGGAATAAGCAATTATTGGTTGCTTAAGAGGATAGTATACCTTGAACATGTATTAAAAAAATCGTTTTTATAATTTTTATATTAAAATGGTCCGTGATTGTATTTGTTTTAATATTTAGAAATGTGTTTTATTCTTTTTTTATTTTTTAAATACGCATATGAAAATGTGTGTGTCCTATCCTCCCCCCCCCCACACACAAATACATTAATCAGGCGCGGATCCACGGGGGGGCGCCCCCCCAAATCCAACGATTATCGCGAATTTCGACAAATGGTCTCCGAAAAAAAAACAATTTCGTGAATTGTTCGGAGATGAAAGGGTCGCAAAAAACGCGAATTTCGTCAAAAGATCGCACAAAAAACGCCAATTTCGTAAAATGATCGAGAAAAAACGCAAATTTCGTCAAAGGATCGCGAAAGAACGCGAAGTTTGTCAAAGAAGCGCGGAAAAATGCGATTTTCGTCAAAAAATCGCGCATTTCATCAAAGGACCACGAAAAAAACGCAAATTTCGTCAAAAGATCGCGGAAAAAAACGCGAATTTCGTCAAAGGATCGCAGAAAAAAACGCCAATTTCGACAAAGAATTGCGGAAAACGCTAATTTCGCGAAAGAATCTCGCAAAAAACGCTAATTTCATCAACAGATCTCTGAAAAAAGGCGAATTTCTTCAAAGAATCGCGAAAAAAATACGCAAATTTCGCCAAAAAATCGCTGAAAAATCGCGAATTTCGTCAAAGGGCCGCGGAAAAAACGCACAATTAGCACAGGGAAGAGTAGGTGCGCATCTACGAAGGGGGGGGTGTTCGATCGGGGCAAAGAAGAGATGAACAAATTTACCAAGTTGGTTTATAAGAAATCAACACACCATACGCTTTTTAACTGACTGGGATTAGGATATAATCCTCTTTTGTTCATTCATCATATACCCTTAAAATTTACCAATGTGGGTGGCAATAACAGTACATTTTTTACACATTAGTGGCTGTCTTCAGAAAACATTAAGGTGCTTGAATTTTTCAGAGGACCTTTCTTTTTCTTGTTTCTTTCTTTCTTTGGAAATTGTATGAATCCCATTCTTTTCTCAAACAATAAAGCACTCCTCAAAAATATTGTTATACAGAAATTAGAATTGTAGCTTCTTTGAATGAACGAAAAAGTTTCAGCACTTTAAAGGGATCCGCATAACGTTGTCAATTTATGTTGTAGAGATTCAACAAAAGGTACACGAAGTGGCATCGTCCCCCACCTCAACCTATAGTGTCAAAAATTATGTCGCCATATGCCTTTTGACTGGATATAATCCTATTTTGTTCACTAATTGCCGAAACGTCAGAGAGGTTTACCATTGATACCCGAAAAGTGTTTGGTTTTCGTTTGCTTGTCTGTGTGTTCCGCGAAAACTGCCGTTAAAAGCCTTGGATTTATATCATGGGAGGGGCGACCTCCACGATCAACCCCCCCTTCCCCCCCGTGAATGCGCTCCTCCTGGTGTTAATTGTGCGTCTTTTCCGCGTCCTTTTGACGAAATTCGCGTATTTTTTTCGCGATTCTTTGACAAAATTCGCATTTTTCTGAGATCTGTTGACGAAATTCGCGAAATTAGCGTTTTTTGTACGATTCTTTCGCGAAAATTAGTGTTTTTTCTGCAATCCTTTGGCGAAATTAGCGTTTTTTTTCTGCGATTCTTTGACAAAATTCGCGTTTTTTTAGCGATTCTTTGACGAAATCCGCGTTTTTTCTGCGATCTTTTAACGATATTCGCGTTTTTTTGCGAGATCCTTTGACCTGCGAACGATTGATGAAATCGATTTTTTTCGGCAACCATTTGCCGCAATTCGCGATAATCGATGGACTTATATTTTTTTAACCGAAGGGGGGGGGGGGCGATTTGCGCATATGAAAAGGTATAAACACCACTTAGATGACACATTTTGATTTTCAAGGATCGCCTTCAGAAATTTGAAGGCGATCCTTTTTCAGAGATTACTCTCTTCCAGAAATCTGATATTAAAAAATAGATGTGATTGTTATGTTTTTCAGCTACGGTAATTGGTTCTTATGTATTTTTTAGTGCTGAATACAAAAATGACCTTCATTTTTTACCATACCATCACGTCAGGATTTTTCACAAATCGCAAATTTTTAAATAGTAGAAATATTGCGAAAATCTGCTACTATAAATAGACGTAACTTTTTTTCATAATAACTTATTCATTTTTTTGCTTATACTATGGATTTTTACAGTTAAACATGTAAAATATTGTGTATTTAAAATCCTTATAATTTTATTCCATGCGTGGAAGTTTCTTTGAACCGCTCATGCTCTACTTCGCACTTTTCTTTTAATCTTCTCTATGGGGTTCATCTCGGTATCCTCTTTTATTTTGGCGGTTGATAAAGCTGGGAAATTTGTGGCAGATGTATTTAAAACATTTACCTTCTTTTGTTGCTGTACTTACAAATTGCTTTGAGAGATTTTCGCTATTTTTAGCCCCCGGTACGGTATGCTATTTCTTTCTCCCAGCTTATTTTGTGACATCTCCAAAAAATAACGTTACCTTACAGAAGCCAGCCGTGAAACAAAGCAGTACGATTAAATACTCTATAGCAATTTTTTAAACTTCTAAGCATCGCACATTTTCAATGTTTATACCGTCATATTCGAAAAAAAAAGTACTTTATAATGCAATTTGTTTGAAAACTGCATCTCCATTTATTTTTGAAATATTAATTTCTTTTTGTAGTTTTTAGAGCCATTTGCTTAATATTGGAAACGGAAGAACTCCATTTCTGTAGAAAGTGAAAGAAAAATAGCAATTATATCTTTTTGTTGTCATTTTCCCATAAAGACTGAAAAAAAAAGTTAAAATACGTGCTATTTTCAAAATATAAAAATGAAAGATTTCTGATAAAACAGGGAGCTTTTAGAAACTAAATTTCATTTTAAATATCTATAATGATAATAAAAACAAATGAAGGCTTGTGAATCTTTAGATGGCCGATTTTTTGTCGAGTTTTTTGAATGACGAAATCTCTTTTTTTTTTTGTGTGTGTGTGTATTATTCAGCGATAGTGACGTCTTAAGCGTACTTTACTGTAGATGTTGTTTAACACTGGATCGCAAATGATGAATTCTTCAGCGGATGTGGATGGCGTCACTTTATGTAAAATAAAATCGCATGTTATAAGTCTTGAAACTGAACTACAGTAGAGCCCCGATTATCGGAGTTTTCGCTTTCACAGAGTTATTTTCTTCTGATGGACTGATGGCTTCCATTTTTTTTCAAAAAAAAAAATTATAGCCATTTCCCCCCCCCCCCCCACCATTCTGACCAGAAAATCAGAGTTCTAACTTTTTACGACTGCTCTTTCATCTTCACATAACACTTCATTTATAACGACTGTTTCATAATAATGGAAGCCATCAGTCCATCAGAAGAAAATGATCCATTCCAAAGGTATAAGTTCGATTAACTCGGATAATCGGGACTCTACTGTATCTATATTTATATACATATATTTTTTTGTCATCGGGGACGACACTAAATTCTGAAAAGCAGAATTCCTGTTTTCTAGTTTTACTTTTTAACTTTGAAATTTACGATTTGCGAAAATCGTGACGTGATGGTTAAAAATGAAGATCATTTTCGTATCCAGTGCTAAAAAATACATCAAAATCAATTACCAAAAGTTAAAAAACACAATCATCGCAGGCTTGTGTTATTAATGTTGTTCATTATAACTAAAAGAACAAAAAATAAGATAAATAATTACCATAGTACAAGAGTAAAAAGAAAAAGAAAAAAAAATAAGACATTTAATAAATAAATTCTGTTATAACGTTTTTAATTTTACGACCTAATAAGTAACAATAAACCATATTTTGAGAAGGCGGGATTATATAATAAGAGTGTTGGATAACCGAGTGTTTCGGTTAATCGGACGTCGGATAATCGAAAGTCTGTAACATTTTCAAATCGCATTAATTATTTCATATTCATTTAAAAATTAACTACAAGGAATGATCTGAGCAACAGAAATTATGACTACGTTGATTATATGTCACTCGGGATCCCCCCCCCCCCAAAACGATTCTCTGGATCCGCCCCTGACATTAATATACATATTTCAATAAACAAAATCAGTAAAAAATATTTCTCCATGTAGATATATCTTTGTACTATGAATTATGTTTAGGAAGCTCCTCTGAAGAATCCGCAACATATTCACTCTCATGTGTTTAACTTTTGTATTTCCTATTCCATTTCCTTTTATACATATGTTATTTCTTTTTTATTATATATACATATTTGTACAGAAAGTTTGATATATATATATATATATATATATATATATAACCATTAAATAAACATTACTGACCACCAACAAAAACTGTGAAATTATGAATAAAATGACATTAATAAATTGACAAAAATACAGTTCTCCCCAACACACATAACATAGATTCCAAAAACATAGTAAAAAAGTCCTTCCGGCCAGTGCCGGGAGGAAGAGGTAGCTTTCATATTCCTTATTTTAAAAAAGCCAACTTATATTATTCAAACACACGAAGCTCAATTAAGTGGAAACCGAATGTAGGAGATTCAATACTAATTTTTATCAATACTAAATCATTATGAATGAGAATTTCGCGAAATTAGTCAGCTTTATCCAAGCTGCTTTTATTTAAAGTAACTTATATTTGGCTGCCAAATTCGGCGATTTCTTAAAGTGCCTGCCATTTTAAGACAACATGGTGGATGAGGCTAACCAGTGAACTTGGTCGAGACCTTAGTAATTGCTGTGCACATGCTCACTCACATCGGAATCGGTTGATATATACGAGTGCTGTCGCAGGCCAAAAATCAGATTTTTCAAAATGTCACCGACGTTAGAAATTGAAACTGCTATATCTGAGCCATTTTTTAAGATAAAGACAAACAAAAAAATGCTCCTGAATCCTTATATCAAGGTCAAATACTTAAGAAAGAAACCTTTTTCAATTTCTAATTTTTTTTGCACCTCACTTTAAATATATGTATTTTTTAATTTTATGGCCGCCATTTTGAAACAAGATGGCTGATGAAGCTGGACAGCGAACTTGGTCGAGATATTGATGCATACTATCCACATGCCTTCTTCCATCGAAATAGGCGAATACGTGTGGTATCGCGAGACAAATACAAGATCGTTTCAAAGTGTTAGCCATGATAGAAATTCAAAGTGCTATAATTCAACAACTTTTTAAGATATAAACAAAAGAACAAATTTTCAGAAACAAAAACTGCTCCAGAATCTTTGTATCAAGGCCAAACACATAAAAAAATCTTTTTCATTTTCCAATTTTTTAATACCTCATTTTAAATTTTAAATTACATTTTTTAAAAAAAATGGCAACCCTTTTGAAACAAGATGGCGAATGAAGCTGGCCAACGAACTCGGTCGAGACATTGGTATGTACTATGTACAGACCAAGTTACATTCAAATCGGTTCATAAATATGCCTGTTATCGCGTGACAAACATCAGGTCGTTTTAAAATGTCAGCCACAATAGAAATTCAAAATGTTATAACTCAGCCATTTTTTTAGATATAGACGAAACAAAACCTGTTCCGGAATCTTTGTATTAAGGTCAAACACATACGAAAAAACTCTTTTTCATTTTCCAATTTTTTGGTATCTCATTTTAAATTTAATTAAATTTTTTTTTTTTAATGGCCGACATTTTGAAACAAGATGGCGGATGAAGCTGGCCAACGAACTCGATTGAGTTATTTGTATGTACTATGTATACACCAAGGTACATCCAAATCGGTTCATAAATATGTTTGTTATCACGTGGCAAAAATCAGGGCGTTTCAAAGTGTCAGCCACACTAGAAATTCAAAATGCTATAAATCAGCCATTTTTTAAGATATAGACGAAACAAAAACTGTTCCCTAATCTTTTTATCAAGGTCAAACACATAAGAAAAAAATATTTTTTCAATTTTCAATTTTTTGGTACCACATTTCAAATTTAAATTTTTCTTAAAATTTTAAATGGCCGCCATTTTTAAACAAAATGGCGGATGAAGCTGGCCAACGAACTCGGTCGAGACATTAATCTGTACTATGTATAAACGAAGTTACATCCAAATCGGTTCATAAATACGCCTTTTATCGCGTGACAAAATTCAGGACGTTTCAAAATGTCAGCTTCGCTAGAAATTCAAAATGCTATAACTCAGCCATTTTTTAAGATATAGACGAAACAAAAACTGCTACGGAGTCTTTGTATAAAGGTCAAATACATAAGAAAAAAATATTTTTCCATTTTCAATTTTTTGGTACCACATTTCAAATTTTAAATGTTTTTAAAATTTTTAAATGGCCGCCATTTTGAAACAAAATAACGGATGAAGCTGGCCAACGAACTCGGTCGAGACATTGGTATGTACTATGTACACACCGAATTACATCCAAATCGGTTCATAAATACGAGAGTTACAGTGTGACATAGGTCAGATATATATATATATATCAATTTTGAACGGAGGGTGGTTTCGGGGTCTGGGGGTCATGATCGATGAAAATATACCAAAATTTTTTGAAATCGCTTTCCTCCGAACGGCTGCAATAGGTAGCTTTTTGTAAAGAAAGCTACCTAAAACAGCAGAAATTGAATAACAGAAATGGAATAATGGAAATTTGTAGAACATAGACAGAATCGTAGGGTCCTAAATGCCTAATATATATATATATATATATATATATATATATATATATTATATATATATATCCTATACACATTAGGGGGCTCCCCGCCAACCTCCGTTCAGACTTTAAAAACATGGTAATGTGCCTTGTTTTAAAAATATTACCAGGTTATGTAAGATTGAACGATAGTATCACGAACGACGACTATTTTGTGTAATCATGTTGCCATGCTTTTGTTTGAATGGCGCATTTTTCTTCTATCGTGGCCTCATCAATTGCCGCCAGTTTCTTTTAGGTAGCTTTCTTTACAAAAAAGCTACCTATTGCAGCCGTTCGGAGGAAAGCGATTTCAAAAAATTTTGGTATATTTTCATCGATCATGACCCCCAGACCCCGAAACCACCCTCCGTTCAAAATTGATATATATATATATATATATCTGACCTATGTCACACTGTAACTCCCGTAATTATGAACCGATTTCGATGTAATTCGGTGTGTACATAGTACATACCAATGTCTCGACCGAGTTCGTTGGCCAGCTTCATCCGCCGTTTTGTTTCAAAATGGCGGCCATTTAAAATTTTTAAAATAATTTAAAACTTGAAATGTGATACCAAAAAATTAAAAATGGAAAAATATTTTTTTCTTATGTATTTGACCTTTATACAAAGATTCCGGAGCAGTTTTTGTTTCGTCTATATCTTAAAAAACGGCTGAGTTATAGCATTTTGAATTTCTAGCGTGGCTGACATTTTGAAACGTCCTCAATTTTGTCACGCGATAAAAGGCGTATTTATGAACCGATTTGGATGTATTTCGGTGTGTACATAGTACATACCAATGTCTCGACCGAGTTCGTTGGCCAGCTTCATCCGCCATTTTGTTTCAAAATGGCGGCCATTTAAAAATTTTTAAAAATTTAAAATTTGAAATGTGGTACCAAAAAATTGAAAGTGGAAAAATATTTTTTTCTTATGTATTTGACCTTTATACAAAGATTTCGGAGCAGTTTTTGTTTCGTCTATATCTTAAAAAATGGCTGAGTTATAGCATTTTGAATTTCTAGCGTGGCTGACATTTTGAAACGTCCTGAATTTTGTCACGCGATAAAAGGCGTATTTATGAACCAATTTGGATGTAACTTCGTTTATACATAGTACATACCAATGTCTCGACCGGGTTCGTTGGCCAGCTTCACCCGCCATCTTGTTTAAAAATGGCGGCCATTTAAATTTTTAAGAAAAATTTAAATTTGAAATGTGGTACCAGAAATTGAAAATTGAAAAAATATTTTCTTCTTATGTGTTTGACCTTGATAAAAAGATTCGGGAGCAGTTTTTGTTTCGTCTATATCTTAAGAAATGGCTGAGTTATAGCATTTTGAATTTCTAGCATGGCTGAGATTTTGAAACGTCCTGATTTTTCTCACGTAATAACAGGCGTATTTATGAACCGACTTGGATGTACCTTGGTGTGTACATAGTACATACAAATATCTCGACCGAGTTCGTTGGCCAGCTTCATCCGCCATCTTGTTTCAAAATGGCGGCCAATTAAAAAAATAAAAAAATAAAAAAAATTAAATGAGATACCAAAAAATTGGAAAATGAAAAAGATTTTTTTTTGTATGTGTTTTTTCTTTAATACAAAGATTCCGGAACAGTTTTTCTTTCGCTAATATCTAAAAAAAAACGGCTGAGTAATAGCATTTTGAATTTCTCTTGTGGCTGACATTTTAAAACGACCTGATTTTTGTCACGCGATAACAGGCGTATTTATGAACCTATTTGGATGTAACTTGGTCTGTACATAGTACATACCAATGTCTCGACCGAGTTCGTTGGCCAGCTTCATTCGCCATCTTGTTTCAAAAGGGTTGCCATTTAAAAAAAATTAAATTTAAAATTCAAAATGAGGTGTTAAAAAATTGGAAAATGAAAAAGATTTTTTTTATGTGTTTGGCCTTGATACAAAGATTCCGGAGCAGTTTTCGTTTCTGAAAATTTGTTCTTTTGTTGATATCTTAAAAAATGGTTGATTTATAGCACTTTGAATTTCTAGCATGGCTAACATTTTGAAACGATCTTGTATTTGTCACGCAATAACACACGTTTTCGCCTATTTCGATGTAAGAAGGCATGTGGATAGTATACATCAACACCTCGACCAAGTTCGCTGGCCAGATTAATCAGCCATCTTGTTTCAAAATGGCGGCCATTAAATTAAAAAATATATATATATTTAAAGTGAGGTGCAAAAAAATTAGAAATTGAAAAAGGTTTCTTTCTTAAGTATTTGATCTTGATATAAGGATTCACGAGCATTTTTTGTTTGTCTTTACCTTAAAAAATGGTTCAGATATAGCAGTTTCAATTTCTATTGTGGGTGACATTTTGAAAAATCTGATTTTTTGCATGCGACAGCACTCCTATATATTAACCGATTCCGATGTGAGTGAGCATGTGCACAGCAATTACTAAGGTCTCGACCAAGTTCACTGCTTAGCCTCATCCACCATGTTGTCTTAAAATGACAGGCACTTTAAGAAATTGCCGAATTTGGCAGCCAAATATAAGTTACTTTAAAGAAAAGCAGCTTGGATAAAGCTGACTAATTTCGCGAAATTCTCATTCATTATATTGATAAAAATTAGTATTGAATCTCCTATATTCGGTTTCCACTAAATTGAGCTTCGTGTGTTTGCATGATATAAGTTGGCTTTTTTTAAATAAGGATTATGAAAGCTACCTCTTCCTCCCGGCACTGGCCGGAAGGACTTTTGAAAATACGCTTTTATAAAATGGCTGTGTTTAAAATTTCGCTACTTCTCAGATTTTTATAACGATGCTATGAACAACATTCTTCCTTTGGGTTCGAGGATTTAAAAAAAAAAAAGAAAAAAAAAACTCCGCCTGTTTAGAAATAATATTCAAAACTGCGGAAATGCACTGTGTTTTGAAATTTTACTCTTATATTTTATGTTTTGATCGACTTTTAGACATTTTCAGTAACAGTTTCTAATTATTATCTCTATTTTAATGCACCATCATGCATATTTTCATTTTATTTTTTAAATGTAAATTGTTTTATTTTATATAATAAGTTATACACCAATCTTGTAATAAGTATTTATCGAATAATACTCCGTCAGAAAATAAATCTAAAATATTTTGCGCAGACATTTGCCTCAATTTATGCTACATCAAGTAATGAAATATTTAACGATATTTGTTAGCCGCTCTACTTTTGCACAATGTGATTCCCAATGTGTCGTCACAGGAATATTGTTCATAAGGAAATCGTTTTAAATGTATAGTTTTAATATATGACGTAATTTTCACCTCAAATTTGTTTCGAGTGTAATAATGTAATCATTTTAAAGTTTTTTTTTTCTCTTTGATATTTGCGTGTAACTATATGATTCAATAATGATATTGACATATTAATTTGGTTTAATTTTAATAGAGTTTCTCTAATAGTGGCAACATTTTTTCCCTTGCTGCGAATGAAAGAGAGAAAAGAGTAAATTATGTCATTTTCGCATTATTGATGTCATTTTCTCATTAAAGTTGAAAAGAAAATCAAGTGGAGAAATTTAAATCTCTTTGCATTCAGTTGGGCAACTATTATTTCATATACTCTTTTCAGATATCTGAATGGTTACAAAAGTCCTATAATAACTCTTGAAATTTCTATTAATATTTCTATCTAAAATATTAAAAAAGAAATATTATTAGCTCACAGGCTATCAAAGCCTGAGAGCTAATGGGCCCGCAGATTCTTTATGTATGTACATACGTCTGTATGTATGTAACGCGATAACTCTTGATAGAAATATCCGATTTGCTTCAAATTTTGTAAATCTCTAAACCATTTCGGCTTTAAGCGCCTCTGTGAACTGAAAAAAGCTGCGATGGAATTATTACTATTTTTTAACTCAATGTAATTGATGTCGATGATAAAAAGGACAGACGATTTTTGGATTTCTAAAATAAACGGATTCCGAAAGATCGAATATGTGAAAATAAGCTTTTATTTCTCTAAATATTCTTGAAAAACATAATTTAATCACAGTATTTTCTTGATTGAAATAAAATGTATTGATTGAAGTAAAAGATAATTCCACTTTCAATTAGAAATTGGCGAAAAAGAAGGAATCTAATAATCCCTATGTGTAGTTTCCCTTTTTTCCGCAAAAGATGGAGACATTTAGTTGCCATCATTAAAGAAATGTCATTAAAATTAGAAAACAAATTAATATCTCGAAAAATAATTCAAATTTTAAAATTCTAATACCTCTTTTGAAACCTGCGGATCAATACGGATAATTGGTGTTAATTTTACCGCCAAACGTTTTATATTTTAGAAGAAATAGCTGTGAAACATAATCAGTCGTTTCATTAAGACAGTGGAATCCGCCTAATGTGACCACCCTTGGAACTGACAGAAGTGGTCACTTTACTGGGCAAAACTACCATTTCTCATTTAAAGCATACATAATAAATTTTAGTGTTTTTTCTTTTGTAAGGTAAAATGAGGAAATACATTCAAAATGAGATCAATATAAAGGCACATTAGAAGATTTCAAT
Organism: Maratus speciosus; assembly: GCA_963932465.1. Classification (NCBI taxonomy): domain Eukaryota; kingdom Metazoa; phylum Arthropoda; class Arachnida; order Araneae; family Salticidae; genus Maratus; species Maratus speciosus. The sequence continues at coordinate 6,049,503 of OZ010790.1, read as the reverse complement.
AATGTGTTTATTATAAAAAAAGTCCTTCCGGCCAGTGCCGGGAGGAAGAGGTAGCTTTCATATTCCTTATTTTAAAAAAGCCAACTTATATCATTCAAACACACGAAGCTCAATTTAGTGGAAACCGAATATAGGAGATTCAATACTAATTTTTATCAATATAATGAATGAAAATTTCGCGAAATTAGTCAGCTTTATCCAAGCTGCTTTTCTTTAAAGTAACTTATATTTGGCTGCCAAATTCGGCGATTTCTTAAAGTGTCTGCCATTTTAAGACAACATGGTGGATGAGGCTAACCAGTGAACTTGGTCGAGACCTTAGTAATTGCTGTGCACATGCTCACTCACATCGGAATCGGTTGATATATACGAGTGCTGTCGCAGGCAAAAAATCAGATTTTTCAAAATGTCACCCACGTTAGGAATTGAAACTACTATATCTGAGCCATTTTTTAAGATAAAGGCAAACAAAAAATGCTCCTGAATCCTTATATCAAGGTCAAATACTTAAGAAAGAAACCTTTTTCAATTTCTAATTTTTTTGCACCTCACTTTAAATATAATTTTTTTTAATTTTATGGCCGCCATTTTGAAACAAGATGGCTGATGAAGCTGGACAGCGAACTTGGTCGAGATATTGATGTATACTATCCACATGCCTTCTTCCATCGAAATAGGCGAATACGTGTGGTATCGCGTGACAAATACAAGATCGTTTCAAAGTGTTAGCCATGATAGAAATTCAAAGTGCTATAATTCAACCACTTTTTAAGATATAAAGAAAAGATCAAATTTTCAGAAACAAAAACTGCTCCGAATCTTTGTATCAAGGCCAAACACATAAAAAAAATCTTTTTCTTTTTCCAATTGTTTAATACCCCATTTTAAATTTTAAAATACATTTAAAAAAAATCGCAACCTTTTTGAAACAAGATGGTGAATGAAGCTGGCCAACGAACTCGGTCGAGATATTGGTATGCACTATGTACAGACCAAGTAATATCCAAATCGGTTCATAAATACGCCTGTTATCGAAAGATAAAAATCAGGTCGTTTTAAAATGTCAGCCACAAGAGAAATTCAAAATGTTATAACTCAGCCATTTTTTTTAGATATAGACGAAACAAAACCTGTTCCGGAATCTTTGTATTAAGGTCAAAGACATACGAAAAAATCTTTTTCATTTTCCAAATTTTTAGCATCTCATTTTAAATTTAATTTTTTTTAAATTTTTTTAAATGGCCGCCATTTTGAAACAAGATGGAGATGAAGCTGGCCAACGAACTCGGTTGAGTTATTTGCATGTACTACGTACACACCAAGGTACATCCAAATCGGTTCATAAATACGTCTGTTATCACGTGGCAAAAATCAGGGCGTTTCAAAATGTCAGCCACGCTAGAAATTCAAAATGCTATAACTCAGCCATTTTTTAAGATATAAACGAAACAAAAACTGCTCCCGAATCTTTTTATCAAGGTCAAACACATAAAAAAAAATATTTTTTCAATTTTCAATTTTTTGGTACCACATTTCCAATTTAAATTTTTCTTAAAATTTTAAATGGCCGCCATTTTTAAACAAAATGGCGGATGAAGCTGGCCAACGAACTCGGTCGAAACATTGGTCTGTACTATGTATAAACGAAGTTACATCCAAATCGGTTCATAAATACACCTTTTATGGCGTGACAAAATTCAGGACGTTTCAAAATGTCAGCTTCGCTAGAAATTCAAAATACTATAACTCAGCCATTTTTTAAGATATAGACGAAACAAAAACTGCTACGGAGTCTTTGTATAAAGGTCAAATACATAAGAAAAAAATATTTTTCCATTTTCAATTTTTTGGTACCACATTTCAAATTTTTTTTTTTAAATTTTAAATGGCCGCCATTTTGAAACAAAATGGCGGATGAAGCTGGCCAACGAACTCGGTCGAGACATTGGTATGTACTATGTACACACTGAATTACATCCAAATCGGTTCATGAATACGAGAGTTACAGTATGACATAGGTCAGATATATATATATATATATATTATATATATATATATATATATATTGATATATATATATATATATATCAATTTTGAACGGAGGGTGGTTTCGGGGTCTGGGGGTCATGATCGATGAAAATATACCAAAATTTTTTGAAATCGCTTTCCTCCGAACGGCTGCAATAGGTAGCTTTTTTGTAAAGAAAGCTACCTAAAATGCTGTAAATCAGCCATTTCTTAAGATATAGACGAAACAAAAACTGCTCCCGAATCTTTTTATCACGGTCAAACACATAAGAAGAAAATATTTTTTCAATTTTCAATTTTTTGGTACCGCATTTCGAATTTAAATTTTTCTTAAAAATTTAAATGACCGCCATTTTTAAAGAAGATGGCGGATGAAGCTGGCCAACGAACCCGGTCGAGACATTGGTATGTACTATGTATAAACGAAGTTACATCCATATCGGTTCATAAATACGCCTTTTATCGCGTGACAAAATTCAGGACGTCTCAAAATGTCAGCCACGCTAGAAATTCAAAATGCTGCAACTCAGCCATTTTTTAAGATATAGACGAAACAAAAACTGCTCCGAAATCTTTGTATAAAGGTGAAATACATAAGAAAAAAATATTTTTCCATTTTCAATTTTTTGTTACCACATTTCAAATTTTAAATTTTTAAAAAAATTTTAAATTGCCGCCAATTTGAAACAAAATGGCGGATGAAGCTGGCCAACGAACTCGGTCGAGACATTTGTATGTACTATGTACACACCGAATTACATCGAAATCGGTTCATAAATACGCCTTTTATCGCGTGACAAAATTCAGGACGTTTCAAAATGTCAGCCACACTAGAAATTCAAAATGCTATAACTCAGCCATTTTTTAAGATATAGATGAAACAAAAACTGCTACGGAGTCTTTGTATAAAGGTCAAATACATAAGAAAAAAATATTTTTCCATTTTCAATTTTTTGGTACCACATTTCAAATTTTACATTTTTTTAAAAATTTTAAATGGCCGCCATTTTGAAACAAAATGGCAGATGAAGCTGGCCAACGAACTCGGTCGAGACATTGGTATGTACTATGTACACACCGAATTACATCCAAATCGGTTCATAAATTCATAAATACGAGAGTTACAGTGTGACATAGGTCAGATATATATATATATATTGATATATATATATATATATATATATATATATATATATATATATATATATATATAAATTTCTAACGGAGGGTGGTTTCGGGGTCTGGGGGTCATGATCGATGAAAATATACCAAAATTTTTTGAAATCGCTTTCCTCCGAACGGCTGCAATAGGTAGCTTTTTGTAAAGAAAGCTACCTAAAAGCAGAAAACCAACGTTTAAAAATAGACAAAAAATACATGAAAAGCAGCAAACAGCTGTTTCGAATCTACTAGCGAGATTCTTCTTCAGTGCAAGATAGGGCAAGGCACAGCGTGCTAGAAAAAGCAAAGCTGACCAGAATGGCAGAATGACAGATGTTTATATACTCGATGTGGGTAGCGAATGCGCCGAAAACAACCAAGGAGAGAGAAGCAGAGGAAACGAATGAGTGGACAAGTAGCGACATCTATCGGAGAACGAGAGAAAAAGAAACCAGAAAAGGTGGAAATTAAACTAATGCTTTCCATATACTTGGAAAATCAGGAGTACTAGATAAGTCATTGACTAAAGAGTGAGAATTTTTAATGATGTGATAAGCTTCCCAAAAATCAAGATCAAGTTTAGAAGAACATTTTTCGATAATGATGGCTGAGGAAAAATTGAACCTAGGTTGAAAAGACCAACAATGTTGAGCAATAGGAGAACGTTTAAGCTCCTGATTTTTAACATAACCTTCATGTTCTTTTAAACGAAATCTAAGAGCACGTTTAGTCTGGCCAATATAAGAAAGCCAATATAATATCTCCTGAAGTTTTGGCGAGAAAACCACATTTACCAAAACACTTCGAAATTGTAGATGTACGTATAAGATAAGATCCCAGGACTCTTTTATCGGCATAATAATCTCTAAAACATTTATACACCAATGGCGGATCCAAGGGGGAGGTCACGGGGGTCATGACCTTCCTCTGAACACCAACAGAAATATTCTAACGATCATTTTTAAAGTGAAATATATAGTAGAGTCCCGATTATCCGAGTTCCGTTTAACCGAGTTTCCGCTTTAACCGAGTTATTTTCTTCTGATGGGCTGGTGACTTCCATTATTATGAAACAACCATTAAAAATGAAGTGTCAGGTGAAGATGAAAGAGCAGTCGTAAAAAGTAAGAGCTCTGATTTTCTGGTCAGAATGGGAAAAAAATGGCAATTTTTTTTTCTACTTAGTGTGCATAAATTCTAATGACCATATACAAGGACTGCACAACACATCAAAAGTACATTTTCGTTTTATGATGGAAATTGATGAAGGGGAATTTTCAATTGCTCCAGGCGTTTCCAAACTGAACTGAAATTTAACGAACAGGTGTTATATTAACCTATATATCCTATACAGGGTTGCACAAAAAAATCTGATATTATTCTGACAATTGATTGTAATTGCTGAAATTGCGTTTTCAAATATGTCATGCATTTTACAATTATATATTTAGACCTCATTTTTACCTTATTAAACTATGAAGTTTTATTATAGTATTTTGAATGTGTTGGAAAATGTTTCGTAATCTATGCTTGACGCATGATTTTACGTTCTTGTTGATAAAAGATGATAGTTTAAGATTCTTAAACTGTTTTACAATCCTTTAAAAATCAGTTTGAAAGGGAATGCTGTTTGTTATTAATGGCATATAAGAAGAATATTGAAACAATTTTAAAATGCTATTAACAATTTTTGAGGTATGAAGCATTCTCATAATCTTTTGACTTTTAAGTCCCTGAATAATAATTTTTATTTTAGCACATATTCTTGTTTTTGATTTTTTAATTTCATATACTGGGGAACATCCCATTGCATGACTGCATAACAATATTAACGAGATAAATAAGTTTTGGATGATGTTGGGGTCCAAATATTCAAGAAACTCCTATACTGTCTCGTGTCCCTGAATTTTGATTTTTTAGTTTGGAGCTGTCTGTATAAAATTGTTTCCATAAATATAATTCGATGTCATTTTTCTCCGAAACTGGGACAATTGTTTATATAAATATGTAGCAAAAAATTAACCTGCACACATTTTTACGGTTGATATTATTTTTCTAAACTCTGTTCCTGGGTTTTAGATTCCTTATCGTCCCTCTTGTTAAATTATACAGAAAATCACTTCAGATGCAATCACAGAATTGTTGTCAACTTTTTCCTCATGCAGAAGTATGATAGAGAAAGAATGGCTGAAATTCTTTGACAAGAAATTTACTGCAGAATTTAAATCAGTATTTAAATATCAGTTTGAAGCATCGTGGCTTTATTGGTAGTCTGAGCGTCCCCAAGGTTTATTCCTGCACTTTTTGAGGTAAATTATTATTTTTTTTAATTTAATCTAATGTAAATAACTGCTTCTAAAAATCAATGAACCTTGTGGCTATCACTGAGTCTTTACATGATTTGCCTAAAAATAGGTGGTCATTTTCCTTACCGTCCCATTCTTACCATCCCTTTTTTCCCCTTATCGTCCCTTTTTCCTTTACCGTCCCCTTTTTTTACCTTACCGCCTCTTCTTTAACACCCTATTAAGACAATGTTATACCAGAATTTTGTACTAAAAATACGAAATTGTTATTATTTCTTATTTGACTGTTCTGTGGGTACTATGCAAATTCATTATAAGTAAAAATTTAGAAGAAAATAAAAAGTTTTAGTGGTAAAATGGTAAGGAAAATTAAACTCGCAAGTTTAACTTAAACCTCAGTTAAATAAAAAAAAAAAATTTCGCTGCTGACCATTTTTTCTTTATTCTGAATCAATAAGGGATTCTTCTGTCAGATTCAAATGTTGTTTTAGCAAGTTTAATTTCATCATATTTTTATTCCTGAAAGTCAAAAGATTGTGAGAATGCCCCGTATCTTGCTGGGGCTCTGATGACCGAAATTTTTTGAGCTCGAATGTGCTCGCATTTCATACAATCGGGCTCGGGCTGGCTGAATGTTAGGAAAAAAGCTCACCTCTATTACTTATGACCCCTTAAAATCTGACGCATTAATGAAAAATATGTATAAAAAAAATTATGCATCCAAGTTCTGCGCCGATGTTCGTTTCAAAAAGTCTCAAAAACCAGATTGAAAGAATTAATATGCTGTCGCTAAATGTTACAAATGTCGTACTTCATTATTTCATTATGACCGAAGTGACGGAGCAGTTGGCGACAGTACTTCCCACACTAAACTTGCTTATCTAAAACCATTTATAGGAATAATTGTTCGACCTATTTTACTCAAGGTCAAATTTAAATGGAAAAAAAACCTGAGGTGATATCATTTTAGTTACTTTATTTTCATTTTTTAACTTATTTTTAGTTTTATAACAACTTTAAAGAAATGAGGTTATGCTGATCTGCTATACATATACAAGGTGCGTATACTCCTTGGAAATGTCAATGAGCCTAGCATCAATATTTAAGGTTAGAAAATTTCTAATTATATTTAAATAGCAGAATTCGTAATGAATGAGTTGAACCGCGGGATTTGTAATAATTTTCTGTGATTAAATATGGCGAAATATCCTATTCAAAATTATAGAGGTTGTAGTAGTGTACATATTTTGCATATGTAGATGAGTCATAATTTTCAAGCGAGTGCTCCAATTTTGATAATTTTTTTCTCTTGGAAAATAATCAGACGTTAATATACTAAAAAATTCGGTGAATTAAAAGAAAACGAATACATAATATATACACATGCAAAGTGATTATAAAAAATCTATCCCGATATATGAACCTCTAGCTGTCATACCGTTCACAAAAAATGAATGAAATTTTGGTTTAAAGCATTTTGAGGTATGCGCTCTAGAATCATATGAAAAACAACAGTTAAACTCTAACAGTTGCGGTTACAGTGACAAAAATTCGAAAATTTCAAACGGCAACGCCTACTTTTTTTTTTTATTGGAATATGATCTCTGTAGTGAAAAACCATAAATAGGGTTGGAACGGTACCTGTAGCACGAAAATCGCCGACACTAGACAGACTAAGAAAAAAAGTGAAAACAACCAATAAAGAAAGAGAAACAACAGAAAGGAAAATATTTTATTGTGTTCCAACAAATTTTCAAATGACCTCCTTCACACACGATGGCACTTTGCATGCGGCAGATGGTGGATAGCACTGAAGGACCTACCATGGCAAGAGGGATCTGTTGAACATGACTTTTGATGGCATCTTTCAAATCAGATGCAGTTTGCGGATTAAATGCACACACCTTAGATTTCAGGTATCCCCGCAGCCAGAAATCCATTGGAGTGAGATAGGGGACCTTGGCAGGTACGGAAACACGAAACGGCGGGAGATAACTCCGTCACCAAACTGTTGTGCTAAGAAACGTTTGATAGAAGATCCCAGATGCGGGGAATACCATCTTGCCTCAACACGACGCCAGATAGAGCATTTCGCTGTTGCAAATTGGGAATCGTGTAATTAGTCAACATTTCTAGATAGCGAGCACTCGTTACTGTGTACGTTTGTAGACCTGCGGTACTAACCTCTTTAAAAAAGTAAAGGCCGAGGATGAAGGTGCTTGTTAGATCACACCACACAGTCATTTTTTCTTCGTGTAACGGAAGTGCAACCACATCATGGATATTATTGTCTGCCCGGCGCACGCATTTCTTCGAATTAGCATTACCAGTGAACGAGAAATGGACCTCGTCCGCCCACAGGATGCGTAAAGGCTGTCATCCTCGTCATACCAGATGAGGAATTCATTCGCAAAATCTAGCCGTTGTTGCTTATCACCCACTTGCAACGTCAGGGCACTCTGTGACTGATACACGGAAACATGTGGAGAACAGAGCGCAGAATCTTGTGGATCGTAGAATTCGGCAACGCGTGAATTACCGCATGAAACATCAACAGGAACTTCACCTATCGTCTAATGGATATCTGTAACAGCCCCGACAGGAACGAAAGGTCGTCCAGGCAGAGATCGATCTCATGTGCAACTAGTTTCTTCAAATTTGCGTATCAAGTCCCGTACAGCTTTTACAGTACACTACCCCCGGCGTAGTCCATGGTTTCTGTGGTAGACACGGAATGTCTCTGAGGCTTTTTGTCCGTTCAAGTAATAAACCTTTAAAATTTCCCCGCGTTCCTTCCCTGTAAGTGGCATATTGTTCAGAATGCAAGAAAGCAAGATACGCGGCACGCATTTCACAGTGCTTTTGTTTCACTTAGTGCAGCGACGTCAGTCATGACGATGTCTTACGCCGAACCAGGAAATCTGCGTACCTTGGTCGCATTTTCCCTTTTACATGGAAATTCAGTAACAGGCTAGGATCCAGACCCGGACTGACTCCTTTGGGGGCCCTCGGCTAGAGACTGAAAAGAGGCTCCTTACCGGGAAATTTAGAGGGAAGAGAATATTAGAATATTTAATTTTTGAAAATCAGGTTTGCATGCCTAAAAACCACATTTTAACACACATAGCTATTTTGTCACTTGAAAAATAATTGAGTAAGTAAGCTTTTTCTGATGTAGTTTACTTATTTTTACAATAAATATTTATACTATTTTTATATACCGTATCTAAACTACTTTCATGCTAGAAAAAATAAGTATACTAATTAATTACGAGTGATTTATTACTTAAAATTGATATTGAGAAATATTTTTAGCGTTAGACAATGAAATCATAGTGTTGAAGCCATAATGATATAAATCATACTGTAATACCTAAGTAAATATTTAAAAGGGGCACAACGGTAATAAAAAACCAACTATATTGAAAAAAAAAGTGCTCTTTAATTTGGATTCAATTGTTACAAATTGTAAAATAGATTTTACAAAAAAAGGTTCTACAATGGCTCTACCTTAGTACTGATACAGCGAACTAAGAAAGTTTATGTGATTGTGAATGGCTGTTTACTAACGTAAGAGCTTTTTGGCCAGTTGTTCGTTGGTCCTGGCTACTTCATCTATAACAATATCTTTATCATAGTTTATTTCTACGTTCATGAAAGATTAGATTGATTAGACAAAAGGCATTGGCTCAAAGCAGCTCTAAGTCGATTCTTAAATATTTTAAGTTTACAAAACACTCTTTCACACGTGACTTGTGTACAAGGCATGATTAATACAAACTTGTAAGCAACATACACACTGTAAAAAAAGACAGATGCTTCTTAAACTACGAAAATTTACTATAATCATGAAAGAAAATATTCGATAAGCGTTTCAGAGTCACCCAATATTCCGAAAAGCGTTCCCTTACCTTTAGAAACCTCAGAAAGCAATTTACTTTCGAAATTTAAATAAGAATCTATAAAGGTAAATTTTTATTAGCTGTCTGTAATTTTCGGAAACGTTTACGAGTAGCTTTTACGTTACATTAATCAGTTCTATCTACACGGAAAATCGTTTTTTCGGGTGCTATCAGACTTCAACTGAACACTTTCAGCTGTATAAAGGAAATTGTGCATGCAATTATAACAAAAAAATACTAATTTTAATGTTAATGTTAATTATGTTAATTCTATATGTTTTTCAGTTAAAAATGTTTGCTGAACATGAAAATATTTATTTGGAACCTCATAGCATCCGAAAAAGAGGTTTTCTGCTGCACTGTAAAAGCTACTCGGAAACGTTTTCGAAAACTACGAGCAGCTAATGAAATATTATTTTTATAAATTCTTCTTTAAATTTCAAAGATAAATTAGTTTGTGAGGTTTCTAAAGATAAAGGAACGCTTTTCGGAATCTTGGGTGACTCGGAAGAGGTTAGTGTATATTTCCGTTCGTGATTATAGTACATTTTCGTAAATTAAGAAACGTCTGTCTTTTTTTTTACAGTGCAGATTGGTAAACAATCCAGATCGTGAGAGTTAAAAAATAACAAAAAAGGACAAATAACAAAAAATAACAAATAACAAATAAGCACCGAAAACATTGTTTCTTGTCAGAGCAGTAACCATAAATATTTTCGTTTTCTTCAAATTCAGATTCTACATTATCATATTTACAGATTTTTTCAGCTCCATTCAGATCGTCTTGTTTTCTTTCAATGTTAGTTTTTTTCAGCCATCGTAAAAATTTCATACTGATCTGCAAACTGTTTAAGCTTTATCAGTAACTGGCTTCTTTCAACTTTACAAAGTTTAGAAATGCTACAAAGGACTTCCGTAGGAAAACTATCCAGCATTAGAATTTCAGTAGATTTCTTTGGGTCTAACAAGGAACAATCTTCTAAGATTTCTTTGTTTGGACTTCGATACTTGTCCTGGTACAATGTAAAACACTGAAAAATACCAATTTATAGTTTTGGGCAGTTGAGATTCCAAAAGCTTCTATTGATTTTTCACAAGACATTACTTTTTCTTTGAAGTTATGTTTTCCTTGAAATCTAATTCTACTTCTACATCAATACTGTTATCTTCTAATTTGCTATTAACTGCACTTGCATGATATTTTGTTTTTGAATACAGAGCCTAATAGTGTTTATCACTCCTTTTATCCATTACTTGTTGAAGCAGCTTCCCTACTAAGCTCCGGTTTGTAGAATAGTCAATGGTTTCACTTTGTAAATGTAATTTGAAGTATAGGAGATGTTAACACGAAATAAATTTAGTAAACCAATATGCATAAATAGGTTTTCAAATTTGGACCATTTGCTAATCAAATTTCTTGCCATGAGTTTAGATTTGCATTCAAAACTTCCATTTGATATTTTTTTTTTTAAACGGTAATAAAATGGAATAGTTTCCCTGTGTTTACACTTTTCTCACATCTTAAAATTCCCTCATCGATAATCAAAGAAAGAGCTTTATATTTGCTACTCCACCTTGTGGCTTCTATTGTTTGCAACCTGTGCAGTTTTACATGTGCTTTCTTTTTTTTCCATTTCCCATACGGCCATTTTTTTAGATGAGTTACGAGAAACAGTAGATTCTTACACCAATCTAAATAAGTTTTCTGCTAGGAGCAACGTTACTGTTGATTCAGCTATTACCAAGTTCAGTACGTGTCCCATACGGTGAGTGTAAATAAAATCTTTGTTTTCCTTTTTGAACTAAAGTTGTAGACCGATATACCTGTAGCAGACATTCATATTTGTCTCTTCATCAAATAAACAAGAAATAATAATTGATATTGAAATACCACACTTGCTAATTCTGATTTTATAAGTTTGTATAAAGTCAATCCATATGAAACATCGACTGCTGTTATTTCTAAAAGTCTTTCATATATCTTTCTTTCAACGACATAGCGGACGCAAATTACAACCGGTCCATAGCAGCTGCATCTTGAGTATTATCTGACACAATTTAAAGTTAAATACGGTCGAACCTCGTTAACGTGAACACGGTTAACGTGAATTACTTTTAAGATGAACAGTTCCCACTGTCCCCGTCAAAATGAATACGGATTCTAGTGTTTTTACTTCTTTTAAGATGAACACGTTTAACGTGAAATTTCGCTTAATTTGAACAATTCTCGATGTCCCCATGAGAGATTTTGACGCTTAACGTGAACGAAAATTCCTTCTTTAGAGCGGTGAAAACGTGTACTATTGCCATTAGAATGTTCTCAATTTTGGACAATACAATACGTGTCATCAACTACATGCCACCAGTATTAGGGAAGGTTGCTACCTAAAGGGAGCATTTTTATGTATTGTTTCTTTCTTCACACGTGGAAAATTTACAGTTTAAATTGCAACTTTCATATGAAAGGTAGCATGCGTTCTATTAATGGATAACAATAAAACTAATAGTTTAATTATTAAAATAGAAATAAGTCTCAATTCTAAAACAAAGTTTTCTCCCATTAGACCTTATGTGAAATGCACATTTGTCCCTGAATCCTTTACCACTGCATTTAAGCTTATTGTAAATTGTTTATCTCTGGTACGAAATATGATTAAAAATGAACATTGTAACACATTGAACATTGCTTCATAATAAATGTATTATTATTAAAAAAAAATTATTTAATCGTTGATCACAACGGATATTTATTAAATATAAAAAAACTCATCTTGATGTTTAAATATAGCTTGTTTCTTGCTTTGCAAATTGCTAATGAAAAAAAGTGGTTCAATTCATCGTCTTCCCTATATGTATTTTTCTCAATATTTTTTATCTGGATTTTTTGTTCCTGATAGCATGAACTACGGATAACATGAACAAAAATTTAATTCCCCTTGAGGTTCATGTTAACGAGGTTTGACTGTATTAGTTTAGGGAAGACAAGACTGGGTGCAATTCTATCGAAAATATGCCAGATTTTAAGATCCGTTTCCTCGGAAACTACCCGACCGATTTTAGTGAAATTTGAAAGCCATGTTCACTGGATTATGCTCAAGATTTATGGCAGACAGTTTTTTTCTGTGACGAAATTTTTTTATTTTAGAGCAATGCCAATTTTTCAGAAAAAAAAATTCTGAAACTAATTAAAGTTTTTTAAAACTTTCTGCCATATATGATCTTATATGTATGCTCTACCACCCCAAAAAAAAAATATCAAAATTGCTCGAGTACTTTATGAGATAACGGGATTTTAACTGAAAAGTACGATTTTTCAGGAGAGACAAAAAACTTAGACGATTCTAACTTGTGTGAAGTTCTTGCACAATTTCATCAAACACATGAATTAAAGTAGTATATATAAACACATGGATAAAATTTAGTTACATATAATATATGAAATGATGTTTTAACCCTTATTATGGTTCTATGTCACTTCCCACATGACTTACGAACCAGCATCTCTTACACGAATTTTATTCAGTTCGCATCACTTTTTTTTATAACAAACGCTTTTACTTGTATTTTGACAACATGTGCATACTACAAAATTTATTTTAAAAATATAGTGGTGTGAGTAGAATTTAAAAATAGAAATAAGTATAAGATGTTAGAGTAAAATTAATATGAATGGGCGTGGCGTTTTTAAGCCAATAAAACAAAGGTAATTAAAAAAAAAAATTTACTCATGTCTTTCCTTAATAAGCAAGGGTTACATATTAAGTTAGGAATATTAGCGTGAACTACATCTTGTTTCGTAAGCACTAGAATAACAATAACGTGGTGTATGAGAAATATTTAAGACAGGGGTGTCAAACTGTGGCCTGCCGGATACCACTAAAATTTTAAAGAAATAGTCGACAAGTTGAATCGCAGAAATTCGACGATTAGATAAGGCAAAGATAACTGTAAAATTTTAGTGGTGTCCGGCGGGCCACAGTTTGACACCCCTGATTTAAGAGGTTGCAGTTAAATTCAAACAGTCTCAAGTCTCAGTCATAGTTTGTACAACTTAAAATAGGACAAATTACTTTTTCATTTGCAGAATAAAAGCGTTTAAAAAAGAAAAAACCAGATTCCTTCGAAATGAATAATATATATGTATATCCATATATATATATATATATTTATATCTGAATTTTATCATGCTCTAACTCTCGAATTTTTTAACCAATTTGGATGAAATTTTTCATATGCATAGTACATGCTAATGCCTCGACCAAGCTCGTTGGCCAGCTTCATCCGCCATCTTGTTTCAAAATGGCGGCCATTGGAATTTTTGAAATTTTTTTTTGTTTTCTAACATTGCATACTTATAGAAAATGCAAACTCTTATCTATCATTTTAAACAGAATGTTAGAAACATTAAAAGATATTTTAAAGAGTCACACAGTGTAGTTAACAACATAGGTCATTTTAAAGAGAAAGTTAGGAAGCCTAAAAATTTCCCCAACGTGTTCACAAAATTCAAATGGCCACCATTTTGAAACAAGATGGCGGATGAAGCTGGCCAACGAACTTGGTTGAGGCATTAGTATGTACTATGCATATGAAAAATTTCATCCAAATTGATTAAAAAATTCGAGAGTTACAGCATGACAAAATTCAGATATAAATATATATATATATATATATATATATATAATTTCATTAATATTATTAATATTTATTGTTAATTTATTAAAATTAAAACATTGGATATGGTTAAATAAAATAAATGATTGATTTTTGTATTTTATTATTCTTTTCAATTAAGTGAATTATTATCTTTGTCAAAATACTTTTGAGCGCTATTGTATATAAGCTTGGCTATGACCTTAGCAAAAACTTAGCAGCAAGCTCTGCATAATCGCATTTGTGGGGATCGCTATAACAAAGAAGTACCGTTGCGATTTTCATAGTCTTATTCACCCTAATCCTTTGTAAATAAACGCAAGCACGATATGTTATCGAAACGAATTTCATTTTTCAGACGGTCCCCGGAATTCGCTCAGCTTTAAATATTGAATATCTCCGTAACTATTTATAGGAGCTCTGACAAGAAAACAAAAGCTTGTGGTGAAGGAACTAAACTCGAACTAACAATCAGCGTGCGTCATTCTTTAAGAGGAAAAAGAAAACGAAAACAGGAGATGTGAAGGCGTTTGTACTATTTTATTTTTCAGTTGGAGTTACTTAACTAGTTTTCAAACGTTTTGAAAACTGGTCATGCTCCGGTTATAAAACGAATTCATTTATAAATAATATCCAAGCATTACTCACCAAGTTATGAAAAAGAGTTATATCAGAGTTATATCAGAGTTATATTCTTTATTAGAAGATGTGATACAGTTAAATCTTTTAACCAATGCAGTAAACTCTCCTTAGTGCGGGCTTCCATAGGAGGCCATTTCCCCCCGCACTAACCGAAATCCAAATTAAATGCTGTAAGCCTTTTAATGATAGTTAATAATCCCTTGTATTGAAAATTTTGAATTTAATTTTTGACTGAAATTAAATAAGTGACCAGCTTTATACTAGAAAAAAACAATTTTTTCTTTAATTTAATAATTATAAATATAGAGGAGACTGGAGAGGGTTGACCCATTTTCTACAAAATGACTTTTTATTTTTAAAATACTGAACCTAGAATAAAGTTTCATATATCATTTTATTCGTTATGCAATCAGTTATCAAAATAAAATGCCACATAAGTATAATATATAAGAAACTTGAAAAATGATTAATTTTAATCATGAGAAAATAATGGGTCAAGGCTCCCCACCTATGGGAGGCTTGACCCACTTTATTTTATATTGAAATATTTGTTAAGGGAAATAAAATCACTTTGAAAAAAGCTAGGATAACTTTATGCTACAGGGTTTAATTATTATTAAAAATTATTTCGGAAAATGTCATGTGTAAATAAACCTGCTTAGACGGAATTCAAGGCACAGGAGAAAAATTCCATTGTAAACACCCTCTTTTTGTGACACTCTATCTGGAAACATTAGTTGTCACATACATTGGCTTCATCTCATTGTCTACATACCTTCCTAAAGCGTCTTGATGAATGTTATGTAATTTTGCGGAAGCATGAACACGTAATAATTCTTAAGTCTGCTGCTGCTACTTTAATCCTTTTTAGTCTTTTCCATTCTTTCTGTTTACCTACTATGGGTGCTATTTAAATGAAATAAAAGATCCTATCAACTTTCCCATTTGTATTTCATAAAAAATTTTCTTGCTACTATAGCAATTTTTCATGTCTTCCTTTAATCAATTTTTTACATTTTTTTTCTACCACTAGGGGGCTCGGCTCCCTACGAGCTACGCTCGCCAACCCCCGTTCAGACACCGCAGTCTCTAAAAGCACGCTAATTTGATCGGCTTTAAAAATATTTTGGAAGATTGAATTATAATTTAAAAAACAAAGGCGGTCTCCCTATAAACGGGTTTCTATTCATTTCTCTTTGATTGGGGAATTTTAAGGAAAAATCAGCTGCTGTTAAAAGATACAATGGCTGTTTTCGTCTTTGATTAAATAAAATCAGCTAATATAAAATGAATTAAGTAAACAGAGTCTTTGTATCCCGGTATTTTTTAACAAAGCGAAAGGAAAGTCCTTTTAAATAAGACATTTTAAATATATCGTTTTTAATCTGACGTAGTTTTCACCAAACTTTTCTTTCCCTTTTTAATATTCACCTGAAAATGCTTTTGTTAGAAATGAAATATTATTTGCGCTGTCCTAACAAAAATAAAATTAATCTCAAAATGTCAAATAACTGCCTCGCGCAATTTTTAAACTGTTTTGCAATATTATTTTTTTTCATTTTACGTAATAAGTGTAATGTTACGTAAATGTGACGTAATTTCTCCTATTTAAGACTTCTAACGCATGCTAATGAATTTGTTATTTTACCATATCCTTACTCTTTTAAAATTCACGTGTAAATATAGTTTTTATGAAGTAATTTTCAATAAGTTCCTGCTTTTTATACGTAATTATTTAATTCTAATTTGAATTTTTTTTTTTCTGTTTATAATGGTCACGTGTAAATATTTTTTTTTAATTTGAAGCAAACATTATTGTTTCGCTCTTTACACAGTTAGCAACAGTTTTAATTAATACGATTTTCTAAAATAAGTAAAAAATATCTCTCGAAATGCTGAAAATTTGAATTTAAAATAGAAATAAAACCTCAAAAAATGAGTCAAATTAAAAAAATTAAAGCAGTCTCCACACCGGGAAATTCTAACGTATAAAATGATCTAAAAATGAATTAATTCCCATGCATAGTTTTTGCTCCTATAAAACTTTTTTAGTGGAACGATTTTGTCCAACTTTAGCATTAAATATCTCTTAAAATAATTCTTCGATTTGAAAACTGTCTGCATCAGCGTGTTTATCAAACATTTCTCTATAAAACCGCCGATTTTCATATTTTTGTATTCAATATTTTTCTTAATATTAACGAAGAAAGACCTCCGGTCACAAAAAATTCAAAACCGGCGGCGGCGGTGACAGCGTAAGTTACTTTTTTTTAGAATAGAAAGACACCATTCTACTTTAGCTTTACTGAATAAATTTACATTATTTTAGAAATGCAACCATTAACCCTTCATTATGTACAGTGTATAATAAAAAGATTGCCAAAAACACTTAATTAAGGGAGCTTTGACCGTGGTCAACCCTCTCTCACATTGATTGGGTCTCTCCACTTACCACTTTTTAAAGAATAGCACGTGGTTATGTTTAGCGTAATTTGCTATACAATCTTTATACCTGAAATGAAAGTTGAATGTTTCTGCAGTACTTAAAAGCTACTTACCTAAAAAAAAAAAAAGTACACTTTTTAAGCTGAAAACTCTTCATAATTGATTTTTCCACACCTATTTCAATTATCTGCATGAAACAAAGGCTATTACTTGAACATTTAAGTAGCTTTAGTTGCCAATTATTGGTAAAACAGTGAAATTCTTTTAAATATGAAAACTGAAGGTGGGTCAAGCCTCCTCTATGGTCAACCCTCCCCAGTCTCCCTTATAGAAAATAAACACTTTATAATAATATACTATTGTTAATTGCTAAAAAGGTGTAAATTAAAACTTTAAGAACTGCAAAAATAGGTTTATTCAACTGCTTACATGTTTCGACTCTACGCGCGTTATTTTCAAAACAAATAAATAAAAATATTCTAAAATTGCACGGTCTATGAAACGCCATCCTTCAAATTTTCACGTACTCTTTCATATTATGCAGGTTATTATTATTTTTTTCTATTATTCTACTTGGATGCTTATTTTTATTTTCGCAATCATTGAGTAACTCGAGCCATAGTTTCGGTTAGTTAAATGATGCTGTATCGTTACAAATTGAACTTTTGCGCGTTATAATCTCACTGTTTTCTCTTATTATTGTTCGATAGTATAGAATGGAGAGAAAATCAATGAAAGTAAAATATTTTTTTACTCCTGTCATGCTATCCATCAATTATAAGAGTAAGCATAGGCAGGAGAGTTTTACAAAAATGTTGTCAAAGTCGGCGTTTTGAACCGAATTTGCGGACGCGACAGCGCTAGAAAGGAAAACAACTGCCGTGTGAAACAAAAATCGCTTGTAACTAAAGATGTAATTCATTTATAGGAAAAGGAAAAAACTGCTCGATGGAAAACATCACTGTAATTCTTTTATAGGAAAAGGAGAAAACTGCTCGATGGAAAACATCACAGAAACAAAAATAAAATTAGTTTATTTAACATTTAAAGATTTATTTTTTAAATTAAAAATTTAAAAAAATTATATTTTAATTGTATTTTAATTATATTTTAATTATTTATAAAAATCATTATTAATACTAATCAAATATTAAATAATTTATAATTTATAATTTAATTAAATTATAATATATTATACTTAACTATATTATATAATATTTATATAATAATATATTACATGAATAAATTAAATTAACTTTTCATATTTAATTTACAAAAATAAAACATAAATATAAAATAATATCTTTAATAAAATTATGATTTCTACTAATTAAACTTTTTATTAATTTCGAAAAAAATTACAAAATAAAAGTAAACTTTTAAAAAAAAAAGAAAAGAAATATTATTATTATTTTTTTTTAATTAAAAGAAATTTTTAAACAAATTTTATTTTAAAGTCTTCTAAAACTTTTTATTAATTTTAAGAATATTTAAAAAATAAATAAAGTGTTAAATAAATTTTATCTTTAATTCTTTTTTTAAAAAATTATCAATTTTAAAACGATTTTTTTTAAATAAATAAAATTTTAAATATACTTTATTTTAAATAATTTTGAAATAAAATTTTAATAAATGATATAAAATATTTTTATTTCTAATTATTAGCGCCTATCGGGGGATTATAGGGGCGCTGAGCCTCTGGAGCAAGCGTTTTATCTCAGTGAAATAATAATGTTTCTAGATAAGTCTTGAAATGTTTCTTCGTGGGGAAAAGATGAGTTTTAACTTTATTTATTAGAGGCAAAGTTGATATAATTCTCAGGGAAAGTATAGATTTCATGATACTAAAGGTAACCATGAACGCAAAAAAAATTTAAATTAAATTAAATTAAAATAATGTAATGGATAGAAGAATTTGCGAAATAAAAATATTTATGCACATTAAATGTGAAAGTAGAGGTATTTTCATAAATTTTATTATTTATATTATACATTGTTCTATGATATACATAAAAAAATAATAAATTTTATAAGTCCATTATTGCAGTATAGGTTGCCCAGGGCACGAATAACGCAGGAGCATGCGAGGTAGCTGCCCAGCGCCCCTTTTTAAAGGGCCCCCATGAAATAATCAGGATTTTCAATAAAAGGGGCCAAACGGTTAAAATTGGCAAAAAGTGATCAAAATCCATATATTTTCAGACATTTAGGAAGAGAGTGCGCGTGCGGTCTGCCTTCGACTCTGCTTCACGTACCCCCTCCACCCATGCTAAAAAATAAAATATATCATTATAAAATTAATGATTAAAATATCAATATAGCATCTAAGTTTTCTATTATTTTCAGAAGAAATTCTTTACTGACGTTTTCCTTGTAACGAGGCAAGTTAAAACCATTAGTGATGACCCACTGGGGGTATTTTCTTATAACATACGTAGATAAGCAAAATGAAAGTTTGAAAACAAATACTCCTGTCAACCAATCCGCCATTTTTTTTTCTACTATTAACCTACGAGTTTTTTTTTTTTTTTTTTTTTTTTGGTTAAAGTTGTGGCCATCTGTTTGCGATACCCTGTATACAGATGTGAATAGTATCTAGTATGAAATGCATACAGACATACAATAAGTATGAATTTTAGTATTAGCCACTTCCACATTATTCACCAAATACTTCTATGATTAGATAGAAGGGGAGGGGGCAAAAATGATGCTTGCTCCGGGGCCCTAGATAGCCTAAGTCGGGCCCTGACGTTGGGAACTACTGAATGCTTTGTCAGAGCTCCACACAATGTTGCGCCGGCCCTGCAACCTGACCCACAACAACGACAAAAATATCATCAACCCCACCCGATGAAGGATTGTAGCTTGGCTGTTATGCATTCGTAAAAGAGGGAGTTGCATCCTAAATTACTTGCAAAGTTTCGCCGCCTATTGAAATGCTTCTGTCATTTTCAAGTGATTTTTATTATTTCGTTTCAAAACCCCACCTCTCATTAGACATGGTCGTTTAATTCTATACAGTGACTCAACGCACGGATACGCTAATTTGTTGCTTGCCCCATGCTTAACATTGTTCTGACTGAAGGACGTTATTGTGTGTTTTATCGGAGATAGTTTTTGAGGGGTTTTCTAGGTACGCCCTTGTGTTTCTAAAATAAATTTCATCCGGTTTCATTGTTTTAATTTTATTTACCATTTGTTTACCACCGTGTATTGATAAACAAAATTGTCACTCGGCGTCACCAGTTTCGACATTGGTTTACATATTTTTGTAAGTGAATCAGCCTTGCTAAATAAACCAAATGAAAATAAATGCAGTTGACGCCCTTATAAAGTACTACCTACCGGACTCGTTGCCAGTTAACGAAATTGGAAATTTATAATGACAATAACATAATTGGGGGAGAGCAGAGCTGCAGCAAGGGTGGTGCAATGTTATGGGCCCCGCGTCTCTCTAGACAATTCGAAATAATGTTTTCTCTGTATAAAATAATATTTTCCTCTAGATTTGCCTTTAAAACGTTTCTTCGCGAGAAAAAGTTAATAATAACTTTATTTCTTACAAGCATAATTCATATAATTTTCGGTGAATGTATAGATTTGATGATCCTGAAAGTACCGTGAACTCAAAAAATAAATATCTACAATATTGTAAAGGATAGAAGGTTTAGCAAAATTAAATATAATTGTTCACCTTAAATATGTGAAATAGGTAGTTTTCATACATTTCATTATCTATATTACATAATTGTTCTGTGATATATGCATTTTTTTTTTTTTTAGTTCATTGTTACAGAAATACTTGAACACCATTAATTGCTTTGCCAGGGCTCCGCGTGACGTTGCACTGGCCCTGACTAACAAAGTAGGGGAGACCGGGGCTAGTAGGTGCAGTTTTTAGTTATTGATTATTATTAACTTTTTGTTTAAGTTTTTTATGAAATTAACTGTACTTTTAAAGAACAGGCATTGGGCTACAAATACCCGGAATTTTGAGTTTGTAGCTTTTGTAGATTATGTTTAGCGGAAGCCTAAAGTAAAAGGAAAATTGTGTGCCAACCTACCCCGTCGCGGGGCAAGTTGCCTATAACTATGGGGTAAGTTGGCGCACACTTTATAAAAATTTAAATGGAACTCAAATAAGACACGCAGTTAAGAGAAATCCATTTCATTATTACCAGTAAGTTT
The DNA here is from genome assembly GCA_963932465.1 of Maratus speciosus. NCBI lineage: Eukaryota > Metazoa > Arthropoda > Arachnida > Araneae > Salticidae > Maratus > Maratus speciosus. The sequence goes on along the minus strand of OZ010790.1, from coordinate 6,028,178 downwards.
AAACAAAGGCGTTATCGCCGTACAATGTAAATTCTAAATTATACAGTCATAAAAATATTGGATAAAACATTAACATTGAGTAACTTCTATCCTACTCGATATCATCATCAGAGTTACAGTTGTCACAAATAAAAAATCGAGTGTCTCCGTTTGGGCAAGCCTCGTGTGCCCAAAATCTTGCATTGCAACCACTTTTCTCGGTGTTTTCTGTTTTTCAAGCTACCAGCACACACCAGACACCGAGCCAACTTGCCCCGTGTTCAATGCGCCTACTAGCCCCATAATAAATTTCTTCACGAAAGTGACACGTAACCATCTAAGTATAAATAATCCAAGTAAATCACATATGGTGTAGGTACGTTAATCATACACTAAGAAAAACTGCACAAGTTAAATCGCAATTATTAAGATGAGTATTAGAAATTAGAAAAGAATGAAGCAACAAAAAATTACTTATGAGTGCAAAAAAGAGAAAAATCGTAATAAATGTCCACTGCCCATAGGTAACGCTGCAAATCTACAATGAGGATTGTAAATAGCAAGAAGAAAGGTACTCTGTGACTGGTTGCTCTAGCTATCCACAAACAGGCGACTTATGAGGACTGCGCCTACTTACCCCTGTAGCCAATTAGCCCCGGTCTCCCCTACTTTTCACCAGGCGCCAGACAGAGTTGCTGCGATGCTGATTAACTGAGAGCACGGTGGATTATCATCCGATGAAAATCCCAAGATTCCATTTGAAATCAACCCGATTTCGAATTTGAATGCCAAAATTTCAATTCGCTACTACATGAAAGTTTCATTTTAAATAAACTCTACTCTGTCAAAATATTTTTCATCGATCCGAATACGAAGTCTTAAACTCAAACCCTACCTGAACTCTAAAATGAATGATAGCTGCCAACCTTCCAATTTTTTTCAAGAGAAAAAGCACATATGGAGCCAAACAGTTTATTTTACGTCTTCACGCCCTTGTTCACGTACGTGGACGTTTAGTTTTTAGGTAGATTTCGTAAGAAATACTAACTATTGCAGTCGTTATCATGGTGCGACTTTTGAAAAATTCCTTCATAACTTTTCATTATATGGTCCCAGGAACCCAAAACCACCCCCACCTAAAAAGTTTATACATATATATATATGTGTGTATGTATGTTCTAAATTTTGTCCGCACGATAAAAGTCGCAATTATGCACGGATCGTCTTCAAACTAGCCAACAACTTTGAGATGGCTAATATCTCGGCGGGGATTGGAAATTGGCAAAATCGGCACAAGGGAATGGAAATGGGGAGGGTTCAAAATTTTGAATACCGTCTTAACATGATTCTGATAAAACCAGCTTTTACACAACAATGGCAGGAAAAAATAAATATTTTTTGTTATAGCAGTAGCTAACAATTAAAAAAAAGCAATAAAATTCTCACCACAACAATTGCTTTTCTATTGCAAGATTTTCACGTAAAAAGTTAAATTAAATAAATAGTTTGACGAATAGAAAACAAATTGAATATTACGTCATTAGTTTTCTAGAGCAAGATTTCCGCATGAAAATTCAAAATGAAATAAATAGTTTGACGAATTAAAAACAAAAACACAATATTGCGTCATATTGGAAATAAAATGGACCTCAGCAAGTGAATATGTAACGTCATGTGAGTTTGAAGAAACGTATTAAAACATGATAAAAACCCGACTATGGAAATATTAACTTATTTTAACACTTTGAGGTTCTCTGAATTTGCTTTAGCTAATTTTAAACCTATTCCATATACATGCGTGTGTGTATTCGTGTATATTGGAATTTTCACAAAATGTTTTGCTCCCTAGAGCTCAATGTTAGTGAAGGAACTGGGTTTATCTCTAATTTTGATTTAAGTTTTGTTGGTGAATTTAGCACTTAATTTCGAAATCTACCTCCACCTGTAGACCCGAGCCGGCAGGGATATTAGGTAGCTTTCTTTACAAAAAAGCTACCTATTGCAGCCGTTCGGAGGAAAGCGATTTCAAAAAATTTTGGTATATTTTCATCGATCATGACCCCCAGACCCCGAAACCACCCTCCGTTCAAAATTGATATATATATATATATATCTGACCTATGTCACACTGTAACTCCCGTAATTATGAACCGATTTCGATGTAATTCGGTGTGTACATAGTACATACCAATGTCTCGACCGAGTTCGTTGGCCAGCTTCATCCGCCGTTTTTTTTCAAAATGGCGGCCATTTAAAAATTTAAAAAAAATTTAAAACTTGAAATATGGTACCAAAAAATTAAAAATGGAAAAATATTTTTTTTTATGTATTTGACCTTTATACAAAGATTCCGGAGCAGTTTTTGTTTCGTCTATATCTTAAAAAATGGCTGAGTTATAGCATTTTGAATTTCTAGCGTGGCTGACATTTTGAAACGTCCTGAATTTTGTCACGCGATAAAAGGCGTATTTATGAACCGATTTGGATGTAATTCAGTGTGTACATAGTACATACCAATCTCTCGACCGAGTTCGTTGGCCAGCTTCATCCGCCATTTTGTTTCAAAATGGCGGCCATTTAAAATTTTTTTAAAAATTTAAAATTTGAAATGTGGTACCAAAAAATTGAAAATGGAAAAATATTTTTTCTTATGTATTTGACCTTTATACAAAGATTTCGGAGCAGTTTTTGTTTCGTCTATATCTTAAAAAATGGCTGAGTTATAGCATTTTGAATTTCTAGCGTGGCTGACATTTTGAAACGTCCTGAATTTTGTCACGCGATAAAAGGCGTATTTATGAACCGATTTGGATGTAACTTCGTTTATACATAGTACATACCAATGTCTTGACCGGGCTCGTTGGTCAGCTTCATCCGCCATCTTGTTTAAAAATGGTGGCCATTTAAATTTTTAAGAAAAATTTAAATTTGAAATGTGGTACCAAAAAATTAAAAATTGAAAAAATATTTTCTTCTTATGTGTTTGACCTTGATAAAAAGATTCGGGAGCAGTTTTTGTTTCGTCTATATCTTAAGAAATGGCTGAGTTATAGCATTTTGAATTTCTAGCGTGGCTGACATTTTGAAACGTCCTGATTTTTCTCACGTAATAACAGGCGTATTTATGAACCGACTTGGATGTACCTTGGTGTGTACATAGTACATACAAATATCTCGACCGAGTTCGTTGGCCGGCCTCATCCGCCATCTTGTTTCAAAATGGCGGCCATTTAAAAAAATTAAAAAATTAAAAAATTTAAATGAGATACCAAAAATTTGGAAAGTGAAAAAGATTTTTTTTGTATGTGTTTGACCTTAATACAAAGATTCCGGAACAGTTTTTGTTTCGTCTATATCTAAAAAAAATGGCTGAGTAATACCATTTTGAATTTCTCTTGTGGCTGACATTTTAAAGCGACCTGATTTTTGTCACGCGATAACAGGCGTAATTATGAACCTATTTGGATGTAACTTGGTCTGTACATAGTACATACCAATGTCTCGACCGAGTTCGTTGGCCAGCTTCATTCGCCATCTTGTTTCAAAAGGGTTGCCATTAAAAAAAAATTAAATTTAAAATTCAAAATGAGGAATTAAACAATTGGAAAATGAAAAAGATTTTTTTATGTGTTTGGCCTTGATACAAAGATTCCGGAGCAGTTTTTGTTTCTGAAAATTTGTTCTTTTGTTTATATCTTAAAAAAATGGTTGATTTATAGCACTTTGAATTTCTAGCATGGCTAACATTTTGAAACAATCTTGTATTTGTCACGCGATAACACACGTATTCGCCTATTTCGATGTAAGAAGGCATGTGGATAGTATACATCAACACCTCGACCACGTTCGCTGGCCAGATTCATCAGCCATCTTGTTTCAAAATGGCGACCATTAAATTAATATATATATATATATTTAAAGTGAGGTGCAAAAAAATTAGAAATTGAAAAAGGTTTCTTTCTTAAGCATTTGACATTGATGGATTCAGGAGCATTTTTTTTTGTCTTTACCTTAAAAAATGGCTCAGATATAGCAGTTTCAATTTCTATTGTGGGTGACATTTTGAAAAATCTGATTTTTTGCATACGACAGCACTCCTGTATATTAACCGATTCCGATGTGAGTGAGCATGTCCACAGCAATTACTACGGTCTCGACCAAGTTCACTGCTTAGCCTCATCCACCATGTTGTCTTAAAATGACAGGCACTTTAAGAAATTGCCGAATTTGGCAATCAAATATATGTTACTTTAAAGAAAAGCAGCTTGGATAAAGCTGACTAATTTCGCGAAATTCTCATTCATTATATTGATAAAAATTAGTATTGAATCTCCTATATTCGGTTTCCACTAAATTGAGCTTCCTGTGTTTGAATGATATAATTTGGCTTTTTTTAAATAAGGATTATGAAAGCTACCTCTTCCTCCCGGCACTGGCCGGAAGGACTTTTTTATAATTGTAATTGCTGTCAATAATAAAAAGAACAAAAATTTGACAATAACTTATTCACTACAGAATCTCTCAACAAGAGAAGTCAAAATTTCATGGTTTGGCTGCACGGATAATGTTATTTCTACTGTACAGTTAGAGATAAAGCGTGAAGTAATTTTGCGGCAGTCAGTGTTGTTGGATTATTTGAACAAATCGTTTGATTATAATAATATCAGATGTATTATATATATTAAGTTTTAATAATTTGTTGAAATGTTAAAAAGAAATTTACTGTTAGTTTTTTATTTTATAAGAAATCATTTCACTCATAAATTACCATTAATTCTCAGCGGCCACAAATGTGGACTTTTTTTGTGTGTGTGTGTGAATTCTTATTGTTTTTCAATTTTTTCCTACTAATATAAAAATGAATAAATCGTAAAAAAGGTAATTTTTTTTCTCACCATAAAAAAATCTTCCCAGAAGAGGTTAATATAATTAATTCTTTAAGCGAATTTTTCCCGTTACACATTTTATTCTTCCACTTTTTTGAAAATTAGAATATAGGATATATAATTTTATAATATCATAATTGTTTTATTTATTTAGGGTCGATTTTTCATTTGTTTTAATAGTTAACAATTATTAAAAGTTTTGCTGTACATGTACATATATATATATATATATGTACGTAAAAATCTATTGAAATGTATATGTATGTAAAATATATACATATATATATATGTGTGTACTTTCTGATGTTCGAAAAGTCGAATGAAACTACTCCAGACTTATTTTGTCTTGGCTGAACTATATTTATATTATCCAAACAAAAATTCAAAGTAGTTAAATGTTCTCCGATATTTATCTCTATTGTCATTTACCGCTTGGCTTTACTAATGAAGAGTAATCGTAAATCTGTTCTTTGTGCAAGGATACACCTAAAAATGAGAACGGTGTGAGTTGGGAACAGACACTCATTTTTGGTATCCTGCAGAGAAAAGACCGAATAAACCAGGTTTTGTGGTTGAATGAACACACCATCTTAAGCTGCAATAGTGTTAAAAATGAATGAATTGCTTATTATTAACAATAAATGTTTTTGTGTTCTTGAAACTTCATTCACCGTAATAGGGAGAACTCTTAATAGATCCACGGCCTTCTGAATACTCGGCCTAAACTGTGAAAAAAAATAAAAACCAAGAAAGAAAAAATCATGCTTCAAGCATGGGTTATGAAACTCTTTCCAACACATTTAGAATAATGTAACAAAACTGCCCTGTTTAATAAGTTAAAATATTATGTATATAATTCAACCCTATGGAAACACATAACACACTTGAACACCCAATTTCAGCTGTTCCCATCTACAATCGGAAAATTATCCTAATTCTTTCAGCAGCCCTGTATAGGAATTTTAAATAATTTTTCAACTACTTTTCAGCAGTGAAATTACGCTTGAAATGATTGAATATCAAAGGCGTGAATAATCACTTTGCTAACAAGTCGTAAACCAACTTAGTGAAAAATGTTCAAGCCGGGAATCGAACCCGGGCCCCTGGAATAGATCTCCAGTGCTCTACCACTAAGCCACAAGGACGATGACCAGCTTGGCATCTCTCACTTATATAAGTCGGTAAGGCTGCAACTGCAGCACTAGATGGGAAAGTCTTCATGAGCACACTATCTAGTGGCGAAACATGAGACGCACATGAACTCAGCATCTGTGAACTGCTGAAAAGTAGTTGAAAAATTAATTAAAATTGTATTTTCACCGATGCTGGGTTCATTTGCGTCTCATGTTTCGCCACTAGATAGTGTGCTCATGAAGACTTTCCCATCTAGTGCTGCAGTTGCAGCCTTACCGACTTATATAAGTGAGAGATGCCAAGCTGGTCATCGTCCTTGTGGCTTAGTGGTAGAGCACTGGAGATCTATTCCAGGGGCCCGGGTTCGATTCCCGGCTTGAACATTTTTCACTAAGTTGGTTTACGACTTGTTAGCAAAGTGATTATTCACGCCTTTAATATCCTGTATAGGAAATATAGATTTTTACCTATACATGCATGCCAAAATTTAGTACACTTAAGAAATACATATATACTTTAGTTGAAATTTCCCTTTCAGCAATTTCCGCTAATAAGGAGAAAGACGGAAAGGAGGCAAATGAATTCTTTTGTGCAACCTTTGTATATGAGCTATAAAGTACAACTAGTAAAATGCATAGATATAGTTAAATTGCAGTAGTTAAATTTAAAAAAGCATGTCGAAATGAAAAACGCACTTCAAGCAATTCACTCAAAGACAGTAATGTAATCGATTTTACTTTGTGTGTCCCTGTAAATGAATAAAAAATGCTATGAATGCCCTGTTCTAACGTAATCGTAGTGACATTCGGTGATTTATATCAGTTTCAATAGACGGGTTGCACATGAGTCACATGTCTGAAATCGCTTCCTATGGCGCCCAAATATGAGGCGAATTTGGTGCTCTCCATTTGATTTTTTAGACTTATTTGCACTATAATAATTAAAATAAGGAAGCTCTAAATTAAAGAGAAAGATAACACATGCTTTTAACTGCAAACGGGGAGTTCTGTGCTCCACGTGTGTGCTCCAGAAGCTATAGTATCAGTCGTTGCTAATAGCAACGTGACGTCAATGCAAGGGGTCTATACATTTGAAATAGCGTCATGTTATTAAAATACTCTGCAAACGATTTTCCCCGTATACCATAATGTAAAAGAATTATTTTGGGTGCCCCTGTCAATGAACTATTAATCCCACATACTTCATATACAATACCAAACATGCTTTGGTAACCCTAAATAACCTTTATCAATTGTATGAAAATCCGAGTCTATTTACGGGAGTTAGAGCGTGGACAGACGGACAGACAAACCGAATGCAAAAACACTTTTCAACTTTGTTGGAAAGTGTAAAAAAAACCCTAAGAACGTAAAATCATGCATGGATTATGAAACATTTTCCAATATATTCAGAATTATAAGAAAACTTCACAGGTTAATAAGGTGAAAAAAGTTGTCTAAATAAACAATTTGTAAGACACATAACACATTTGAAAACACAATTTCATCAATTATTATCGAAAGACGAAATAAAGTCTGAATTTTTTCTGCAGCCCTGCATATGAACTATAATAGATTTATCGTATAACACATAGTATGCTAAAATTTAGTTCAGTTAGGAAACGTATATCACAATATAAAAATCTCTTCACCAATTTCCATTAAAAAAAATCCCTGACGGCTCGGGGCTACAGGCGGAGGTAGATTTCGAAGTACTAAATTCACCAACAAAACTTAAATCAAGATTAAAGATAGACCCAGTTCCTTCAATAAGAATGAGCTCCAGAGAGCTAAACATTTTGGAAAAATTCTAATATACACGAATACACACACGAATATATATAGAGTAGGTTTAAAAAATAGCTAAAGCAAATTCAGAGAACCTCAAAGTGTTAAAATAAGTTAATATTTCCATTCTCGGATTTTCGTCATGTTTTAATACGTTTCTTCAAACTCACATGACGTTACATATTCACCTGCTGAGGTCCGTTTTATTTCCAATATGATGCAATATATATTTTTTTTTATTCGTCAAACTATTTATTTCATTTTGTGTTTTCATGCGGAAATCTTGCTCTAGGAAACTTATGACGTAATATTCAATTTGTTTCAATTATTCAAGCTATTTATTTTATTTAATTTTTCACTGAAACCTTGCAATAGAAAAGCATTTGTTGTGGTGAGAATTTTATTTCTTTTTTTTTTAATTGTTGGCAACTGCTATAACGAAAAATATTTATTTTTTCCTGCCATTGTTGTGTAAGAACTGGTTTTATCAGAATCATGTTAAGAGGGTATTCAAAATTTTGAACCCTCCCCATTTCCATTCCCTTGGGCCGATTTTTTTCCATTTGCAATCCCCGCCCAGATATTAGTCATCTCAAAGTTGTTGGCGAGTTTGAAGAAGATCCGTGCATAATTACGACTTTTATCGTGCGGACAAAATTTAGTACATACATACATACATACATACAAATATATATATATAAACTTTTTAAGTGGGGGTGGTTTTGGGTTCCTGGGGTCCTATAATGAAAAGTTATGAAGGAATTTTTCAAAAGTCGCACCATGGTAACGACTGCAATAGGTAGTATTTCTTACGAAATCTACCTAAAACGGAAATGCGCTTCAGACTTTTGTGCAGCCCTGTAGAATTTATACACGCTAAGAAATTTCCAAAAAAAGTTTAATTTAAAACACGTACCACAAAAAAAATGTACTTCCAGCAATTATTGTTCATAGAGAATACTGTAACCAAATTATTTTGTGTGTTCCTGTATATCTGTGATGAAAGCTATGCACATTATATTCTATAGTAAATACCTTGGAGTGCACCTCAGAGATATACAGTAAAGCATCCCTAAAGCGACCACGTTTCGTTCCAATAAAAATGGGTCGCTCCGAGAGGTGGTCTCTTAATGGAGGTCATGTTTAAATATACATTTTAACAGTTGAAAAAAAGTAACAATTAATGTTACTAAAATTTATTTTTCACATTAGGAAAAGACATGCAAATTTAAGTGTCAAAACAAAATTTAATTACATAAGTTAATGACTGCAGAGCTTAAAAAATGAATACATTGACGTTTGCTTTGATTTTGCGGTTTTATCTTTTATAACTTTTATTTCCAAGTCCTTTCAAAGTTCAGTAAATAAATACAATTTTTTTTGGACGGGAACAAATAATGACGATTTCATTCATTTATCTACTTCTTTGAGAGTTTCCTAACAGAATAGAGCAGGGGAGTTTATGGACAGTCATTCTTAATTTGTCACCAGAGTTCAATTCATTGCCTAAAAAGGCACAAAGGGGGTTAAACACTTAAAAGTTACCGGAATAATAATAATAAAAAAAAATCAAAACTTAGTTTAGAAGTTTGATGGAATTCTCTCCATAATTATTTTTTCTAATAAAACCTTCTTCAAGCGACCAGGAAAAATCGGAATTTGTTTCATTTTCTTCAAAGAAATGGGTCGCTCATGGAGGGAGTTCAACTGGGATGGTTTCTGAATGGAGGTAAAATGAGTATTGAGCTTATGGGAATAAATTTCGTTCCATGAAAAAATGGTCGTTCAGGGAGGTGGTCGCTTAATGGAGGTGGTCTCACAGGGAAGTTTCACTGTATATCAATTCCATAATGTAAAAATGAATAAAATACACGTCAAACGATTTTACTCCGTAGACCGTAATGTAATGAAATTAGTGCCCCTGTAAATGAATGATGAATGCTATTCATACCCTATTCTATAGTAAGCATCTTGTAGCGTAATTCCAGAACAATATATAAATTCCAATGAGCTTGAAATTGTGAAACATTATTAAAACCACTGCAAACGATTTTCCCACAAACGGAATTCTTTTAAATAGCCCTGTAAAAAAAAAAAAAAAAAAAAAAAAAAAAAAAAAAAAAACTATAAGAGCTACGTGCTTCATTTTCAATACCGAACATGCCATGGTGAATATCAGTAACGTATATCAATTGCATGGCGATACGACTCTATTTAGGCGAGTTAGAGCACGGGCAAGACGGCAGACAGACAAAGCGAAGTCTAACCCTTTACAACTACAGTCCGACCTCTATTTAACGAACCTCTATTTTAATAATTTCTCTATTTTGCGAACTTTTACTTGGAACCAAGAACATTTTGCAAATTTCTTCGTAAAATAACCTCCAAATAGCGAAGTCCATTCTCTATTTAACGAACTTTTCCTTGGGATCTAAATTTTTTTTTCTCCCTATTTCTTAAAACATTACTGGACATTTCGAACTTCTTTCTTTTAACACATTTTATGATAATCAATGACCATGAACAGGTCTTACCAGGCACCTAACTCACCGGGAACAGTAAAATTGCTGCGATTCTTCACTTTCCATCCGAAAAGTGCAAACTTTCAATATCCCCTTTTAACCCTCAATGGAGCTGCCCCGTGTACTTAAACTAAAGTTTTCCGTTTTTTTAGATTGTTGATCATGATCAATCGTGTTGGTAATTTCGGTTCTTGTAGCTCAAAACTGTCAAAGCGGAAGTGCTTGAGCATCAAAGAAAAAAAAAATTATTTTTGATGAGGTGGATAAAGGCATGAAGAAAAATAATATGGCTTTAAAATATGGTATTCCTCCGAACAGTTTATCAAAAAATCTTTAAAAAATCGTAATTTTAAAGTAAAATAATTTCTTTAAAAACTGAAAATACAATGTATTTCCAGATAATGTTTTGTTTCATTCTTATTTCCCTTGCAGATTTCTTTTTGGTGGGTAAAATAAATAAAACAAATAGATATAATTTATAAAAAAAAAGTGTGACTAATTACTTTTTTTAATTATATTCAGTGTTTATGGACTTAAAATATGTTTTATGTAGTTTAAAGTATTTTAAAAGGTGACTCTCTATTTAACGAATTTTCCATATAACGAACTTTTTTTCGGGATTTATCTACTTCGTTAAATAGAGGTCCGACTGTATTATATGTTGGGAAGTGTTAAACAGAATGGCTGTCGCTTGAATTTGACTATCAATATTTTATAAAAGCATTCTTCGCTTTATTTAATCGAAAAAACAGAAGGCGTTGAATGCTTTTAGAAAAATCTGGTATTCAAATCCAAAAAGACCGTAAAGCGCTGAAAAGAAAAAAAAAAAAAAATCTGCCAAAAACAGCCACCATTTTTGTTTTCGTTGACCTAGGATTCAGGGGGATGTGATAGATTCTTAAACAGCATTAATGCTTAAAGGGATTCTTCACTCACTTGAAAACCACCCGCTCGGTAATGTCAAACTTATGGGCAGGTTGTTTTCGAATTTCTCGTTTAAATTTGAATATTTTTAAACGTTTTTTTGCATAGGGATAGCTAAGGACGATCTCTAATATCGCTATTTTTTACAGTTTTTTTTTTTTTTTTTTTTCGGTGGAAGATTTTTTTTATAAAAGTATTTTCACTTTCGGAACCGGTTTCGAAAGTGAAAGTACCTTTACTAAAAAAAAATACGCAGCCAAAATCGAAAAAATACAAAATGGCACTATGAGAAATTGAGCTCAGCTGTCCTATGCAAAAAAAAAAAAAAAAAAAAATCGTTTAAAAAATATTCAAATTTAAACGAGAAATTCGAAAACAACCTGCCCATAGGTTTAACATTATCGAGTGGGTGTTTTAAAGTGAGTGAAGAGTCCCCTTAACATGAACATTTATTAAAATTCGCATAAAGCATCAATAAAACGTACTAACATTGCTTTTAGGTGCATATATATAATATCAAATTATTTAAAATACATTAAAATATCTGAGAAACCCATTAAAAATCCATTAAAATCCCAAAACGTTTTCGGCCGAATTCAAACCGGCCATCTTCAGTGGTTATTTTAATGCTCTTTGCGCTTATTCGTCAAGAAGAGAGCATTGTAATTTAATCGTGGTATGGAAGATAAGTTGAAAGGAAAAGGTATTCAAATTTTTTAACAAAATAAGCTTTCATCTACTATGTATAGCAATTCTTCCTAGACTCCATGGATGTCATAGCACAATGCATCGTTACATACTATATCTTTATTGGACATTATTACAAGAGATTGTCTTATAAATGCTTCCTGGTAATTACTTGTATTTTAATGTATTTTAAATAATTTTATATTATATATATGCACGTAAAAGCAATTTTAGTACATTTTATTTGTGTTTTATACGAATTTTAGTTATTTACTCAAGGTGAATTTAGCACTACAATTTTAGCATTCCTTTAATGGACATTTATCTTCAGTTGAAAATTATTTAAGAGGAAATTAATGATTAGAAAATCTTTACATAGTTTTTTTTTCAGCATTATTTTATATATTTAAATTTTAAATCGTCACTTAGAAATTTTGAAGAGAAATATGGCATATTGAAATAGGCCAACATAGCCAACGATAACATAGATGTTCTTCAATTTAAAGTTATGAAAGCAAACTTAATGATTTGAGAAGAAAGCATTTACAAGCATTTTTATGTATTATTTCTTTTTATATCATAAAAATAAAATTGATTTTTCTGAATCTTTAAAGATAAATCTAATACTACTAAAGATAAATGTAAATCTAAAATGCTACAACAACAAAAACAAAAAATGTGCATTGAGAAATTATTCACTTAAAAACAAGGAATTAAATCTTTTTAAAGTATATTGAAGATATAAAATTTTGAAGATAAATATGGTGTATTGAAATGGAATAACACAAATATTTGTCTTTCCTTTTAAAATTATGAAAACAAATTTAATGAGTTTAAAAACAAACATTCATAAGCAGTTTTTATATTTATTTTTAAATTCTGTATTTTTAAATTATTTTTAAATTTTGTTCTTTTAAAAATAAAACTGATTTTCTGAATCTTTAAATATAAATGGAATGTACTGATATTAAATAAAATAAAAAATTATCTTCGACTAAATATTTTTAATGAGAAACTAATGACAAAAAACACGGAATTAAATCTTTTTTCTAATATTTTAAGGTAAAATTGTTTTTTCTAACTTTTATAGAAAAATATAATATGTTAAAAGGAAATAACAGAACTATATCTTCAATTCAAAATTATTGAAGGCTTAAACATTATATTAAGAAATTACATCTTTTTTAAATATAATGTTGTTGTTATTTTAAAGGTAAAATCGATCTTTTAAACTTTTAAAGAAACATGTAATATATTGAAATGAAATAATATAAACTCTATATTCAATTCAAAATTTTTATTTATGGCCCTCAAAACAAAAAAGTGAATCTTTTCATAGTGTTTTCTCAAGACAAAATCTTTTTTTTTTTTTTTTCCCCTTATAGAAATATATATCTTGTATATTACTGAAATGCGATAACCTAACAATTTAGTATCAACACAAAATTATTAAAGAGAATCAAACTTCAAAAATAAAATTTATATCGTTTTAAAAAATAATTCCTTTGTTTATATTTTAAAGATATAATTGACCTTCTTAACCTTCTCAACGCCGCGAACTGATATATCCGCTCACTAAAGCTGTAGGTTTCACTGCAACAGAAGCATTAATTAAAATAATAATTCTAAAAATATAATGCAGTTTTAAAACATTAAGTTATGATTAATACTCTCAAGGCTTATATTCCTATACGTATTAAAATATTTTATATCATGTTTCAATCATCAATATTTTAGAAATAAAAAAAAAATTACAGAAAAAACAACATTATAATTTAGCCCTTTTGCTCGGCGGCCAGGGGGGTTAATTTTTAAAGAAAATTGTGACATGTTGACGTTTGGATGTAATAATAACTAATCGGATGTGCGAATCCCAAAATTTTCTTCTACCTCATACATGTTAATACTCGAAGTAGAATCTATTCGAAGTCGAGAATTAATCCTAGATTGAACACTTGGACGATTTAGTATGATTTTATGTTGGAGTTTATGGCAAATTACGCCAAAGGACTCAGTGGCAGTGTAATAACGCAATAATATATAGTAATATCACTGGCCGATCTCTTTTTCATTGACAAATAAGCATTGTAAATATCAATTATATATAGGCGAATAAAAATCTCTTACCTGTTACTATCAGTTCCTCGTTCCGGCTGGTGATTGAATCCAGTGGGACGTAGTCTACACTGTTAAAAATTTGCAGCATTCTGGCAGGTCATTTGACCGTTTTTTTTCGAAAACGGTTACACAACCGTAATTTTAACACTATTCTGACCATATTATTGGCCATTTTATGGTCAGAATGTAGTTAAATTATGGTTATGAAACCGTTTTTTCAAAAAACGGTCGAATGACCTGCCAGAATGCTGCAAAATTTTTAAAAGTGTATTAATAGTTGTTTCTGCAGAGGTTTCTAAATCCCAAAGTGGACATAATTGGATCTTGTTTTCTAATAAAATAAGATTTAAGTTAAAGTGTGAAAATATCTGTTTAAATAATAACGATCCACTTTATGAATTTAGCTTATATATACATTGAACATTGCTGCGACTATACATGTTATTGAATAATAAAGTTACATGGTTACATGTTATTGAATAATAAAGAATGAATACATAAAAGTTTAGTATCTTCTGTTTCATATGAATTGAATGTTTCCAACTGAGCAAAAAAATGTCCGAGCCGGGAATCGAATCCAGATCCTTGGCTTACATTGCCAATGCTCTACCGTTTAAACTACTGGGGCCGACAACCGGCGATCCTATTTCGCTCAAATAACCTTATCGGTAATAACATCTGGTTGCCATGTAGACAGCTGAATAGAATAAATCGCAGGTAAAGAAATTCCATAACGATGGGTACGTAGATATTTTGACACAATCATGCTGATTGGTAAAGTTATCAAGATTAAGAATTGAATATTTCTAACTGGGAGAAAAAAATGTCCGAGCCGGGAATCGAATCCAGATCCTTGGCTTACATTGCCAATGCTCTACCGTTTAAACTACTGGGGCCGACAACCGGCGATCCTATTTCGCTCAAATAACCTTATCAGTAATAACATCTGGTTGCCATGTAGACAGCTGAATAGAATAAATCGCAGGTAAAGAAATTCCATAACGATGGGTACGTAGATATTTTGACACAATCATGCTGATTGGTAAAGTTATCAAGATTAAGAATTGAATATTTCTAACTGGGAGAAAAAAATATCCGAGCCGGGAATCGAATCCAGATCCTTGGCTTACATTGCCAATGCTCTACCGTTTAAACTACTGGGGCCGACAATCGGCGAGCCTATTTCGGTCAAATAACCTTATCGGTAATAACATCTGGTTTGCCATGTAGACAGCTGAATAGAATAAATCGCAGGTAAAGAAATTCCATAACGGTGGGTACTTAGATATTTTGAAACAGTCATGCTGATTGGTAAAGTTATCATAAGAATTGAATATTTCTAACTGGGGAAAAAAAATATATCCAAGCCGGGAATCGAACCCAGATCTTTGGCTTACATTGTCAATGCTGTACCGTTTAAGCTACCTGGGATGACAACCGTCGAGCACATTTTGTTCAGATAACCTTATTGGTAATAACATCTGGTCTGCCATGTAGAGTAGACAGCTCAACAGAATAAACCGCAGGAAAAGTACTCCATATAAATGATCATAAGAAATTTTTCATTCCTTCGAAAAAGTGCGTCATGCTACAAAAATTTCGTTTCCTAAAATAGTGGCGGGAGATAGAATATAAAAATAGTCCCTAGTGGCAGCCCTGATAGTGTCTTGAATTTCTAGTATGGAAATTGGCAAACGAAAACGCATTTAAAACTTTACATTATATAATTTAAATTTTGAATGATAAAGTAAAAATTACTTTAATAGAAGAAAGTTTCATAAATTAAAAGTCAGATGTAGCAGTAGTTATTAACAAGAATTACTGACTTAAAGAGGAAACATTACTTAAAAATAATAGCTGTTTCAGATTTTTTTTATATTTAAATTAGGTTAAAAATTTCGATTTTTTTTTTTAATTTTGTGAAATTTAAAAAATTTAGCGGAGCCTTAAATAAAAATAATTTTTTTTTTTTTTTGAAAAATAAAAATAAATTGTTCAAACGAAATTTAAAATTCTGAAATTTTTAGAAAAGTTAGTGGATGTTGAAGCAAAATTTAAAATTTCGAATTTTCTCAAAACAAAAGAAGTTATTTAAACAAAATTATAAAATCCTGAAATTTCAAAAATTTAGCAGAGCCTTAAATAAAATTAAAAAAAATTTTAAATAAAAAGAATTTGTGCAAAAGAATTTTAAAATTCTGAAATTTTTTGAAAAATTAGTGAATGTTGAACCAAAATTTAAAATTTCGAATTTTCTCAAAACAAAACAAGTTATTTAAACGAAATTCTAAAATTTCAAAATTTCATAAATTTAGCCGAAGTTTAAGCAAAATTTTAAATTTCTCATTTTCTCAAAAAAAAAAATTTTTTTTAATTAAAAGAATAATTGATAAAATATTTTCAACTGCTTTTGACCTTAAAATGGCAAAAAAAAATTCGAAATTCTGTAAAGTTGAACTTATTAGATAATGAAATTCATTCCGGGAAAAAAATTTCAAACTCCGAAACACAGCTTCGAACCAGTAACCTTTTCAATAGTAATCAAATGTGCAGCCACTCAGCCACCTAGCCCTCGCAAAAAAAAAAGACTGAAGGCTCTCTCTTGAAATCTAAATCATAGAAACGGGTCGGATGTCATTAAACTAATTCATTTAATTAAACTAATATAAGGCCTTTTCAAAATTTTATTATTTGTCATGTGATTGGAGGTATTCAGCTATAAGTGTGCGAAATTTCAAGTCTCTGACTTATACATTTTCCGAGAAAGAACTCTGTGACAGACAGAAGAAGGAGAAGAATAAGATTTCGTCAGATTAACGAAACCCTAAAAAATAAAATGAAGACTATTGTAAAGTGTAATAACTATTACGTTTCATGTAATCTGGTAGCGAAATTTTCCTTTTTGTAGATAAATAGCATTTTTATTAAATAAAAAAAATATTTCTTAGTAAAACTATCTTTCTTTGTTTTTAATTTTTAATTTTTAATCTTTCATTTTTATAATAAAAGCATACAACGCGAACCTGTAAATTTCGATCAATTTTCTTGTATCAAAAGTGTGCGTTATAAGCTGGAATATACGGTAAATGGAATTTTAAAGCGTTTTCCACCCGCGTTATAAAAGTAAAATTTTGTTAAAAACTCTGGTTCAAATCTCGACTAAAATTAAGTGGTATAAAAATATTGCACCGATCTTCAATGGGTTAAAGTTGCAACAATTTCAATCTGCAACGTTTGGTATCGACCTTTAGTCTTTGCGGTCGAGTCTCGGCAAATAACCGGCCAAGCTTTACATAAATGATTTTATTTTTATATTCTATTCGCACCACTATATTTTAAAAATACAGTAAATTTCTCTTGCACATGTTGTCAAAGAAGGTTGCGGGAGACAGAAATCTTCGCACCATCAGGAATGGTCGCCATTACTTAAGAAATACGACTATCCGCAGGGATTTAAACACCACCTCTCTTTAAAAAAGCATTAATAAACTAGCTAAAAACTTCTACAGAAATGTTTTAAAAATTCCAAACGAAATCATTGCTGAGCTTCCAGACTACGAGATATCCGACCCTCTCAACCATAAACGCTATAAATATACGTTTTTGTTAGATGATGTAGACTGAGATTCCCTCACTCTTCTCTATATTTAAACTTTCTTTTCTTTATCTTGTCTTGTCTTGTATGTTTACTTTAAAAAAAAATAAAAACCCTTCTCTTGTTATACCTTTGCTATCTAATTGCAATTAAAAAAAATTTAAACTTAAAATGTATGGTTTCTGTAAAGAGTCTTTTTCTTAGATGGGGCTTGTCCCGGTAGTTCATTCGTCTGTCTTTTTTTTTTTTTTTTTTTTTTTTTTTTTTTTTTTTTTTTTTAGATCTAATGGAATATTTTCACTTCATTTTCTTTAATTTCTCTTCCTCACATATATATGTTATACTTTTGAGTTTTATAATTTAAATTTAACTTGCTTAGTCTCTTATACTTTATTTTTCGTGGTCTAATCACTTTTAATCAATTTTCTCTTCTGGCTCCCTATGCCTCACTTAGTCGAATCACCTTTATATTGTATGTACAAGTAGGCAACTAGGCAATCCAGAGCACCTCTACATTGTTCCATTGTTGTCAAAGAACAACTAAAAATGCTTTTTAAAAATAAGTTGTGCCAACCGAATAAATTCGTGTAAGAGACACTTTTGCCTAGCAGCAGTACTTCGACCGCTAAAGAGTTAAATTAAATTATCAATCCTTTCAGGGGCAAGTAATTGCGTTTCTATAATGTTTAATTCATACCGGAATGTTCGAAAAAAATTATTTCAAAATAAATAAAAGTAATTTCACAACGTTTTCTCATCAAAGTGATAAAAGTAAATTCTAAAATGTTTCTGGTGTAAAACTTGATTAAAATGAAGTGGGATATAAAATATTCCACTGCCCTTCAAGGGGTTAAAAATATTGTTCATGAAATGCGTCATAGACATGTAGCATATTTTTGTAATCTACAAAATCATCTTCTATTTTAAGTTAAAAATGAAAAAGAAAGATTTTTTTTTAATATCCCACTTCCTGGTGTTGTTAAAGTTATATGAAAATACTCGTACGTTACGCACAATGCAAGAGAAAAAGAATTAGTTATTAAAAAAGAATTTGCTAAACATAAACTCCCTTCACAATATAATTTTAAAAATTACTACGTCTTTTTGTTTTACAAAGCCGCATAACCAAACAATTGCCAGTTAGATTAATTTTATGACAATCTTGACCGCATTTCGAACAGGATGTTGCAAAAAGTACAACAGACTTTTAATAGATTTTTTTGAAAAAAGGCACCTATTTGATAAACATTTCTTTTTTTTAAACAAATGTTCGACTGTCCGGATATAACGTAATTTTCCTTTATAATGAGTTGAATATAGCAGACAAATGAAATATGGGGCATTCTCACAATCTTTTGACTTTTGAGAAAAAAAATCTGGCGAAATTAAACTTGCTAAAATATCATTTTAGTCTGATAGACGAATGCTATAATGATTCAAAATGAAGAAAAAATGGTCAGCAGCGAAAAAAAAATTTATTTAATTGAGGTTTAAGTTAAACTTGCGAGTTTAATTTTCCTTACCATTTTACCACTATAACTTTTTATTTTCTTCTAATTTTTTACTTATAATGAATTTGCATAGTACCCACAGGACATTCAAATAAGAAATAATGACAATGTAGTATTTTTAGTGCAAAATTTTGGTATAACATTGTCTTAAAGGGGTGTTATAGAAGGGACGGTAATGTAAAAAAATGGGGATGGTATGGGAAAAAAGACCCGAATTGGGGAAAAAAAGAACAAAATGGGGAAAAAAGGAACAAAATGGGGACAAAAGGGACAAAATGGGGGGGGGGGGGAGGGATGGTAAGGATGGAACAGCAAGGAAACTTATCACCTATTTTAAGCAGATCATGTAAAGACAAAGTGGTAGCGAAAATGTTCATTGATTTTTAGAAACAGTTATTTACATTGGATTAAATTAAAAAAAATAATTAATTTACCTCGAAAATTGCAGGATTAAACCTTGCGGACGGTAAGACTACCCATAAAGCCACGGTGCTTGAAATTGATATTTAAATGCTTATTTATATTCTGCAGTAAATTTCCTGTCAAAGAATTTTAGATATTCTTTCTCTAGCATACTTGTACATGAGCAAAAACTTGAAAAAAATTCCGTCGCTGCATCTGAAGTGATTTTCTGTATCATTTTAGAAGAGGGATGGTAAAAAACCCAGGGACAGAGTTAAAAAAATAATAGCAACCCTAAAAATGTGTGCAGGTTAATTTTTAGGCTACATATTTATATAAAACAATAGTTCCAGTTTCAGAAAAAAATTACATCGAATTATTTTTATTGAAACAGTTTTATCCAGACAGCTCCAAACTTCAAAATCAGCATCAGGGACACGGGACGGTAGATGTGTTTTCCATGTGTTTGAACTCCCAACATCGTCCAAAACTTATTTATCTCGTTAATATTGTTGTGCAATCATGCATTGGGATGTTCCCAAGGATATGAAATTAAAAAAAAAAAAAAACACAAAAAAGTGTATTAAATAAAAAATTATTATTCAGGGACATGAAAGTTAAAAGATTGTGAGAATGCCCCATATATGCGATCAGAAACATAAAATGGGTTAAGAAAATTTTTAAATATTTCTTTAAGAAACAATGGAAACATAAAACATCTAAAATAATTGAAAGTTCCATTTTCTGTACTGAACTCGTTGTGCATAATCATGAAGAAAGTGTTATAAGTAAATCTTTGAAACTTTTAACTTACCATCTATCTATAGTATAAAGAACAAACGTGCGTGACGCTGACGTCATTTTGACGGTGGCCACATCAAACAAATACATTTAACTTTTACTGCAATTTTTTTTAACTTCTAAACATTGCACATTTTAAATTTTTATACCGTCGAATAAAGAAAACGATGTACTTTTGAAGAAAATTTGCTTGCAAAATGTACCGGAATTCGTTTGAAAAATGTATTAGTTATTGCCTCAATTTTTGTTTTTCAAATAATTTCCAGGCATAATTACCCCATGGGAAAACGTTGTAAGACCTAATTATGACTAAAGTTACCCAACTCATATTGTGATTTTTTTTTTTTTTTTGTATCTCATTTTTCAATATGTTCCACTTTACTTCTTTATAACTCCTGTTCTAATAAGCAGTCCTTACTGAAATTTGTTGCATTGCAATTCTTGATTAAATTATCCCTTCATAGGTACATAATTTTATTGTATCCTTCTGTATATATAAACTAGTCGGATGCAGCAATCCCAAAACTTTCTTCTATCTCATGTTAATACTTGAAAATTTGCTATCACACTGCCAAAATTAAACGGCAATCTATGCCCATCATGAGGATTCTAAATATATGAAATTCCGTGCATTGGTTTTTGAGATATGGCTATCTCTGAAATCGTGTAAATCCAGCATAATTCAGCCTAGCAGCGCCACCTACTGGGTGCTTTACACCAAAACCACCAAACAACCACTTATGTCAAAGTCTAACTGAATCTAAAGTTTGCGGAAAATCTGTGCATTAGTTTTTGAGATAGAACTATTGCGAAAAACATGAAAATTCCAGCATAGCAGTGCCACCTATTGGACGATTAATACCAAAATCTAATCAGCAACAACTGGTGTTAACATCTAACTAAAGCTGAAGTTAGATGAAAATCCGAGCATTAGTTTTCGAGATTTTGAGATAGAGCTATTGCGGGAATCGCGCAAACTGCAGCACAGCAGCGCCACCTGTTGATCGATTTACACCAACACGTAATCAGCATCAAGTCATATCAAGGACTAACTGAATCTGAAGTTCCGTGAAAATCCGTGCATTAGTTCTTGAGATAAAGCCATTGCGGAAATCGTAAAAAATGCAGCACAGCAGCACCACCTGTTGAGCGATTTACACCAACACGTAATAAGCATCAAGTCATATCAAGGAATAAATCTGAAATTTCATGAAAATCCGTGCCTTAATTCTTGAGATAGAGCAATTGCGGAAATCGTAAAACATGCAGCATAGCAGCGCCACCTGTTGAGCGATTTAGACCAACATGTAATCAGCATCAAGTCATATCAAGGACTAACTGAATCTGAAGTTTCATGAACATTCGTGCATTAGTTATTGGGATAGAGCCATTGCGGAAATCGTAAATAATGCAGTATAGCAGCGCCACCTGTTGAGCGATTTGCACCAAAAACTAATCAACATCAATTTGTATCAGGGACTAACTGAATATGAATTTTTATTAAATTCCGTGCATTAGTTTTTGAGATAGACCGCCCACAAAATTTGTGTCACACACAGACAGACAGGCTCACAGACAGACTCACAGACAGACATTTTGTAAAAACATGTTTTTCGGGTTCTCTGACCTCTAAAACGTGTAAATCCGTCGAAAACCGGAATTCGAAAATTTTCATGAATCCAATACTTTCTTCTTGTAAAGATAGAAGAAAGTAAAAAGTAACGATTTGGAAATGGGCCAAACGATTTGGAAATGGACCAATAAAAATCTGGGTAGATTTTCCCGGTACTCTCCTAGATCGGCATCCACATTTTCTGTGACCGATGGATCTTTTTTCGTTAATATTAAGAAGACTGTTAATACAAAAATATGAAAATTGGTGGTATTATAGAGAAATGTTTGATAAACACACTGATAGACAGTTTTTAACTCGAAGAATTATTTTTGAGATATATTGAATGTTAAAGTTGGTCAAAATCGTTCCATTAAAAATGTTTTATAGGAGCAAAAAACTATACATAGGAATTTGAACATTTTTATATCCTTTTATACATTATAAGTTCTCGGTATGCAGACTGCATTTATTGTTTTGATTTGACTCATTGTTTGAGGATTTATTTCCATTTTAAATTCAAATTTTCATCATTTCGAGATATATTTTTTGCATATTTTAGAAATGGGTATTATTTTAAACTGTTGCCAATTTTTAAAACAGCGCAAGGAATAATATTTCCTTCAAATTAAAAATTTTTTTACACATGGCTATTATAAACGGGAAAAAACTTTCAAATTAGAATTCAGTGATTACGTGTTAAAAATCAGGAAAGTATTGAAAATTACGTCATAAAAACTATTTACACTTGAATTTTAAAAGAGAAAGAAAATTTTTAAATAATAAATTCATTATTATGGTTAAAAGTTCTAAATGGAGGAAATTACAACATATTTAAAAAGGCCAAATAATTAAGACATTTATTTCATATTTTGAGGTAATCTTTTCAACTGTTATCGTGAATTCCAAGATAGCGCAAATAATATTTCCTTTCTAACAACAAAATATTTTCATGTGAATATTAAAAAGAGAAAGAAAATTTTGGTGAAAATTACGTCAGATTAAAAACGATGCATTTCAAATGTCTTATTTAAAAGAACTTTCTTATAGCGCTGTTAAAAATACCGAGAGACAAAGACTCTGTTTACTTAATTCATTTTACATTAGCTTATTTTCAAATTTTTAACAAATTTTTTTAACAGTGTAACGATTTTTTTAACGAAAACAGCCATTGTATCTCTTAACAGCGGCTGATTTGGCCTTAAAAATCTCCAATCAAATGAAAATGAATGATTACCCGTTACAGAGAGATCGCCACTGTTTAAAAATTATAATTCAGTCTTTTTAAAGCCGATGAAATTAGTGTTCTTTCAGAATCTGGGGTGTCTGAACGGGGGTAGGCGAGAGTAGCTCGTAGGGAGCAGAGTTCTCTAGTTAATTATAGAGGAAGTGGTGTTATGAACCATCAAACTTCAAAAATACACCTTTTCTAAAAGGTTTTCACAATTCTGTTTACTACTGTTATACACTCTAAAAAAAATTCTGTAGGTTTTACAGAAAATCCTGTCAGCACTGCTACCAATTTTCTTCTGTAATTTATACACAGGAATCCTATTAAGGGGGTAGGATACCTTTGAACATGTCGAAAAAGGAAAAATATCACTATGTTCTAAGCTTCAAAACTTGTGTAATAAGTCAAAAATAAAAATCAAACTTCATTTAAATATAAAGCTCATATTTATATTTAAAAATATATATATACTTGTAAATTCCTAAATAAATATTGAAATGATAAGTTTAAAAATATATGTTAATGAGAGAAAAAAATCTTGAGCGCATGATAAAATCTGAAAATATGCATACAAAAAGAAATTTTTGGTGAAAATAAATACATAATACTGTTGATTACCTTTATACTAAAACCAGAATATTTGTAAAAAATAGTGACTAAATTAAAAAATTTACAAAAAAATAAAAACTTTTACTTTTTTAAGGATATTTTCAAAGTAAAAAATAAAACATAAAATAAAATCTTAACTTTTTCTGGTTTTAAGTTGTAGATAATACAGTAATTAATATGTGGTGAAAAGTTTTTTTGATTGCCATGCATAGTTTTTTAGTAACACTGCGCGGTTTCAAAATTCATCGTTTTGAATAAACACAATGCAAAGTTTAATTATCCCATGTAGTCTTAATAAAATAGCCATAATTAGTAAACTAATGGAAATTTTTTAATGCGGTTTTTTGCATATTGTTCAGAAATGATTACGGAATCAAAATATGTATTAAAAAATTTCGAAAATTTTGCAGGTTTAAAGGTATCCTACCCCCTTAAACTGGTAAAGTATTTTTCTCTATGAAACAGAATACCGCCATGTTACAGGTTGGAAGTCCTGTTAAATTAAAGGAAGGTTTCTTTGTGCGAGACAAACTCCCCAGCTCATAGTAAAAGCAATCCAAATAAAAAAAAATCAGAATTCCTCTATATTAAATCGATTTTTTTTGCATTTAATTACAATTACTTTGTTTAGTTATAACTGAATAAGGGTGTGTGCCGAATAGTGTGAGACAAAGTCAAGGGATTCCCTATAGTTGACATCGACATTACGCCCAATCGATAGATGATTCGCCATTTGGGTCAGGCTATAGGGGGTAGTTGCTCTCTTCAAGAAATTTGATAATTTAGAATATATCCGTCATCTCATGTCAGACTCTAAAAAGAAAAGACAAAAAAGATTTAGCACGAAAGCTAATGTAACTCGACGCATTTGACTAAAATAAATTTATACACTATGTTATCTATTTTGTTTAAAACAATTGCTGTTTTTCTTTTTCAAATCTCTATAATAACTAGGGGATCGAACCCGAGCTCCTCGGGTTACAGAATATAGGTGAAAACCAATTTTTTTTAATCTAATTATTTTTTTACATGCAATATATATTTTAGATTGCCCACTAACATCAAAAAGAATTTTTATATGAAAAATATCAATTATGCAATCAAATAAAGTTTTGAAATTTATTAAAAGCGATACTTTCACATGGCACCGCATGCCAGGAGTTATTAACCCAAGATTTTGCGACTTACGTCAGTCTTTCCGATCATTTCGGTGCATAAGCGCGAGGTTCAATCACATGTCTATTAAATTTGTTTCTTATTTACATTAAATTATTTGTTTTTCTGTAGAGGAAGTTTTAACTTTGTTATGGAACATTAGACGAAAACATATGCCAAACTTTTTACATTGTTTTAAGGGCAAGCGGATTAACCTTCCGTAATCGAGCTACACGTGATAGAGATAAATTAAAAAATAATTTATGCTTGAAAATCTATATATATATTACGCTATCGTACGTGACACAGAAATCGCGATTAATTGTTGGTTAATTGTAAACAATTGGCGGTTAATTGTTTAATGGCAACGCCCGAATTAAACGCATCTCATTGGTTATTGTGTAATATTTAAAAGAAATGAAAAACAATAAATAAATAAAACGTTTAATTAATAACTATAGAACAAAATAATTTATATAATTTTAAAAAATAAAATAAAAGTAAATAAACAATTTGTTAATAAATAAACAACTACATCCGGGTTACCATATCAAGCAAAATAATGACACTTTGGCGCCAGTTATGTAACCCGGTGCGTATATGACATTGGCGTCAAAAAAAGTCGTGCCAACGTAGTGCGTATATGACACCTGTGCCGTCTTTTATTCATCTAATTTAAACTACAATAAATAAGAAAATAAATGAAGGTGCTTTTCCAGTATAGGTACGTGACGAAATAGAGAAAAGGTCCATGGCGAGAAAAGAAATTTTTTTCTGGCAACCGATTTAATCCAAATATTTTTTTCAAATTAAACTACATAAAAGTGTCTATGACCGCAAAGAGTTCGTACTTTTATGTTAGCTGGATGCAATTCTCGCCAATAGCATTTTTTAACTCGCCATCAGCATTTTTTATTTCTCGAGGGGTAAATTAAAACAATCTTTGATGTTGAAATTAAATGGTTTATGGTATTCTTTATTCTTTTTCTTTTTGTAAAGAATTTTTTTTTTTTTTTAAGTGAAAGTCATGAATTTTAAAAGTTCTATTTTTAAATTAAAGTCATCCATTCTAAATAAAATGATTGAAAGGATTATATTTTAATCAGAATTAATGAAATATGAAAAAAAAATGCGACGGGTACAATGTTTGGCGATTTATCACCTGTGCCCGACTAACATAACTGTAGCGAGTTCTCGATTTCTCTATCAGAATCTTCGAATTTGGCAAAGGATTGAGCAAGTAAATTAAATTATGAATAAAAGTAACATGATACAATGCCTAGCATACATTTAAGGGAGACCAAATTGGTCGCCACGGGCGGCTAGTTATTTAAAAAATATAATAACTCAGTCAATTAAGATACAATTTTCAAACAAATTGCATTTGAAAGTAGATTTTTTTCTTTATTTGACGGTTTAAAAATTGAAAATGTGCGATATTTAGAAATTTAAAAAATCGCTGACATAGCACGTATTTTAATTTCAATTTATTTTTTCAGTTTTTATGAGGAAATGGCAAAAAAAGGTACAATAATATATTATTTTCTTTCTTCCGTGATTAGTGTCCCTTTACTTTCAACCGTCCACGACTTTCAACAGAAATGGAGTTCTTCAGTTGCCACAATTACAAAAAATGTATTAAAAACTACAAAAAAATTAATATCTCATAATTAAATTGAGATACAGCTTTCAAACAAATTGCATTTAAAAGAGCATTTTTTTCCTCATACGACGGTGTAAAAATTTAAAATGTGCGATGTTTAGAAGTTTAAAAATTTGCAGTAGAGAAAATTGCAAAACCAAACTTTCATTTCAAATTTCAAAGTGTTGCCATTCGCAGAATGACGTATGCGTTACGCACAGATATGTTTGTCCTTTATAATATAGATAGCCTAAGTCATGTGACTGTCATCAATAGTTCCGGGTTGACCGCTTCGCTTCTTATATGCCAGGCGGCGAATTTGGTAATTTAATGTTAGCCGGGAGCAGGTGATAAATCACCAAATATTGTTCCAACGCCATGTATCAGTATTATAATAGTCCATTTCATGCGACTAACATTTTTTCGCGTGGTAAATTAAAACAAAGCTTTGATATTGAAATTAAATATCATGGTTTATGGTATTATTTATTACTTTTTTCTTTCTAAAGAAATGATTGAGTATTTCAAATGAAAATCAAATTTCAAATTATTATTATTTTTTTTTTTTTTTTTTTTATATATATTAATATAGAAATGATTGAGAATCATAAAATTTAGTTTTCAGTTTTAAATTAAATTTATGTTTTTCAAATAAAATGTGTGAAAGTATTATATTTTCAATGAAATACAAAAAAATTCGACGGGAACAATGTTTGGCGACTTATCACCTGCGCCCGGCTAACATAAAAAGACCGAGTTCATGATTTCTGTATCAGAATCTTCCGATTTGGCGAAGGATTTGCCCCAAAAAATTAAATTATGAATAAAAGTAAAGTTATGCAATGCTTAGCATACATTTAGAGGAGACCAAACTGGTCGCCAAGGGCGGCTAGTTCTTTTAATAATTATCTCTGCTTCTTTACTTTTGTATTCACTTAGCATTGAAAAACATAGGTGAGTAGAGGTGAACTTCCGGTGAGCAGAACGATACTTTCAGTTTCAAAATACTGATACTTAGTAATTTTTAAAAAGCAATAACTTGACTTCTAAATGAGATATAAACAAAATTGAAACAGATTTGGAAAGACAAAGAATCCGGCTATTATATTATACCAAAATCTTAAAATTGATACTTTGGCCGAAAATCGGCTTTTAAAGGTATTCGGATACCTTAATAGAATGAAGTACACTTTTATGAATATCTTTTAAAGATTTGATTCGATGTTCATAAAATTTGAAATGACTCGACACAATTCTGCAACGATTCTATCTATTCCATTTCAAACCATTCGGTTATGGGCAGTTTTTGCGCTGTTCTATGCGGACAGACAGACGGTAGGACCAGACGACGACTATAGGTGTTGCGTATTTATATAATTACGAACGCACCTAAAAAAAGAATTTGCACGAAATCTAAAGTAACTTGTCAGATTTGACTAAAATAGAAGTATTATCATTAAATAAGCACTTTAAGCACAGAGATTATTTGTTGAACCCTTGCTATCACAACATTTTTTTCAAGTGAGGCACATTTACCATTAATGAGTACTTTGGCTGCTTTAAAATACAGTAGTGCTCAAAAGTATTTTGACAACCTTATATTCTCTCTTATTTTATTTAATATAACAATGTAAAAGAAAATATATTCACTATAATTGGGAACACTATGACTGTAGTTATTCAAATGTATCAAGTTTCAAGTTGTTTGTTTACATTCGGCGCCACCGAAGAAATATGACTCCACCTTAGCTCAAAAGTATTTTGACAATTAGTTTGCATTTAATTTTTGAAGGTGTCATTGGCGCTATAGCTTCGATTAGTGCTTTTATTGACTTATTGTGATTATTTTTTAAGGATCAGAAATGCCGAAAAGTAAAAAAAAAACATTGAAGTGATTCTAGAAAAGCCGCTGTAAATGCCTTTAAGAAAGGTGGACTACAAGCAGAACTAGCTCGTTGCTTTAACGTGTCTCGGCAACTGGTTATTACATAGAATAAAGTTTTTAATAAACAGAAATACTTCGAAAATAAGCCTCAAAGTCGCCATTCGAAAAAAACAACTTGAAATATTGACTATATTATGAAAATGATATCTACAAGAGATTATCGTAAGTCCGCTGTAATAATAAAAAAGGATTTGAAAGAAAATTACGGCATAGACATACACGTTTCATCAGTCAAACGACGTCTAAACCTCTATGGTTTACATGGTAGATCACCAGCAAAAGCACGTTTGTTATCTACTAAGAATAGGAAGGCTAGAGTTGCATTTGTAAAACGGCATAACCCTTTCAGGGGCAAAGCAATTCCATTGCAAAAGTGTTGAAATTAATGACTGACAACAGAATTTTGGTTAAAAAAAATTCGATTTATTATGTGTGTGAAATATAGCTTTTTCTTATTTAAAAATAAATTGGTTTTCAAATTCCGGTGTCCATCATTAATCTCAACACTTTCGCAATGGAATTGTTTTGCCCCTGAAAGGGTTATGCCGTTTTACAAATGCAACTCTAGCCTTCCTATTCTTAATAGATAACAAACGTGCTTTTGCTGGTCTTCTGCCATGTAAACCATAGAGGTTTAGGCGTCGTTTGACAGATGAAACGTGTATGTCTATGCCGTAATTTTCTTTCAATTCCTTTTTTATTATTACAGCGGACTTACGATAATCTCTTGTAGATATCATTTTTATAATACAGTCAACATTGCAAGTTGTTTTTTTCGGATGGCCACTTTGAGACTTATTTTCGATGTATTTCTGTTTATTAAAAACTTTATTCCATGTAATAACAAGTTGCCGAGACACGTTAAAAGAACAAGCTAATTCTGCTTGCAGTATACCTTTCCTAAGTGCATTTACAGCGGCTTTTCTAGAACCACTTCAATATTTTTTTACATTTCGGCATTCCTGATCCTAAAAATTATTCACAAAGTCAATATAAACATTAATCGAAGCTATAGCACCACTGACACCTCAATAATTAAATGCAAACTAATTGTCAAAATACTTTTGAGCTAAGGAGGAGTCATATTTCTTCGGTGGCGCCGAATGTAAACAAACAACTTGAAACTTGATACATTTGAATAACTGCAGTCATAGTGTTCTCAATTATAGGGAATATATTTTCTTTTACATTTTTATATTAAATAAAATAAGAGAGAATATAAGGTTGTCAAAATACTTTTGAGCGCTACTGTATATATGTGGAAATCAAACCAACGCCAGCCGCACTGATTGCTTCTCTCTGTGCCTCGCGCTAGAGTGTAATTTATTCTAGGCTTTTGAGCACTCATCAACACATTGCAATCTATCATAAAAAGTCGGCACAGATGTCATTATACGTCCCATATTGGCGCAATTTTTTTCCGACGCCAATTTGGCGAAAACCTTGTTACCATATCATCGATATCCGGGTTACCCTAGAGCCTCTAGAGTTTATGGGCCGGAGCATCACCGCCATATTTAGGTACACTTTGGGTACACGCCTGCTTCTTGGCGACTTTAGCGCCTTGTTGGCGATTTCAAGAAATTTGTTTATCACATATTATTTGAATTAAGTCGATGTATGCACAAAAAGAAAAGTTCTTCTATTATTAAAGGTCGTACGGTCCTTGAAAATCTTTACATTTTTCAAAAATAATTTTTCGTTTTTAAAGTCTTTTTTATACAAATTCTGCAAAAAGTCCTTAATTTCAAACTCTTATTTCTTAATCAGATGTGAAACTCTTTTGCATTTCAGTGAATTTCAGATTTAAAAAAATTCAACTAAATCCCTCTCTTTTCAAAATTTTCTTCGCCCCCTTTTGATTCCCCCCCCCCCCCTCAAAAGTGCTCAAAGTATAAAAATCCTTAATTTTTTTTTAACTTTTCTACTCTATTTATTATTTTATTGTAACAATCATACAAATTCCGTTAAAATGTAATATAAATTCCTCTATCCCAAAATTTTGCTTCCCTCTCTACCCTCCTCCCCCCTTCTCACAATACTCGGTATAGTTTAAAATTTTTAAAACTGTAATTTTTTAAAACTTTGTTTTTGCTATATCTGTCATTTTATTAAAACAGTGAATAAATAACCAATCATATATTTTTTCCCTCCCTTCTCACCGAAATTCACGTTTTCCCTCCTCCACCCCCCCCCCCTAATACCAAGAACAAAATTTAAAGTCTTTAAATATAATTTTTTTTTGTTCTATGGGTAAATGTTTAGTAAAGTAAATAAATAACAAGTCATCTAATAATCTCTCCCCCCCCCCTTTGAAAAAAATCTTCTTCCCCTCTGCCCCTCCCCCTGTTCATAAAGTTTAAAATCTTTAAAAGTAATCTTTTTTTCTGCTGTCTGTTATTTTATTGCAATAATGAGTAAATAATCATCTAAAATCCTCCCTCTATCTGATATGGCCGCTTTCCCTTTAGCCCCCCCCCCCCCCTTATTCCTAGCGCAAAAAATTTTAAATCTTTAAAGTTTTTAATTTTGAATTTTTCTTCAGTATAGTTTTAAATCTTTAGTAACAATAGTTAATAAGTCATCTAATGAACTTACTATCCCCCTCCCCTCCTACTCACAAAATTAAAAATCTTCAAACGTTTTTAATTTTTAAAACTTTCTTTGCTCTATTTATTACTTTATTGCAACAATAACAATAAATAATCATTTAACATCCTCCCACCACCTGAAATTACCTCTCCCCCGGTCTTTCCTACCATGCAAAACTTAGTCTTCAGAACTGTAATTTTTCATTCTGCCCATTTGTGAGTCGATAAATAACTAATCACCCTCCCCCTCCGCCACCAAAATAAATAAATAAAATTACCCTTTCTCTTTCTTCCTAAACTTACAAAGTTTAAAATCTTTTAAACTTTAAAATTTTTCTCCAACACCAGTGTTTTCAATGGATAAAACGTTAACATTTCGGGCAAAGACATCAGGTTTTTCTAATTTTATTATTATTATTTTGGGTAATTGGTAGAGATGCAACACCGCGAAAAAGAAAAACCGGCCGCCACGTGACCACAATTGCTTATAACTCGATAATTAATTTATTTATCAAAAAACAGAAATCTCATTTTGATTCAAAATCCCTTCAGTAATCAGAGCTGCTAGTTTTATGTCTTTACGTCTAAAAAATGATTAAAAAAATGTGTCATAAAGTTATTTTGGGTAACTGGTAGAAGAGCTCTTAAACTCAAATTCCTGAACATCAACAAGATTGCAAGATTGCAGATTATTTGATGAACAAGTATTTACATGTTGCGTACTTAAAGGTGTTAAATGAAATTTGCCAATTATATCTCTTCTTTTTACATTAACTCACTGTTTATATTAATAATTGATTAATTTACCCTCCTAAAATATTTTAAAATATATATAAGCTAATTATTCCGTATTATAATATTCTGAATCTGTAAAATAATAGTAATAATAATAATAAACTGTTTAATCTATTTATGAATTTTTTAGAGAATTAAAAAGGTGCAGAAAGACTTAAAATTATATAAGCATCCCTTAAATAACTTGTTGGATGTGCCAATCCCAAAACTTTCTTCTATCTTATGCATCTTAATATTTCAAAACCTAGTTACACATGTTAATACTTCAATATTATTAGTTCAATACATACTATACCAACTTTGATTTTCATCTTAAATTTCTGCTCAAGTCAATTAAACGGACTAAAAACGAGTTAATCTATGTCATGATATTTGTTAAAATTATTAATTTTTCCTTATTTTGTTATTATCAGCTGTTTGCGAATAACCGGCTTAGCAGGTAGCGAGTTCCCGCCGCTGCATGAGCCGCCGATGCACAATAGAACTACGAAAAATCAAGAAATGTATACAAAAATCGCTAGCACAGAGACCCTTTACCGCGCAATATTTCCAAATTCAAGGAGGACCTGTTGGCCAAAGCCAAAAACAAGCACAAAAATTTTGGTTCGATTGTATGCATAATTTTATACGTTGTTCGATGGTACAATAATGAAAATGGCACAGAGATCGGAATTATAGCGCCCACTTCTGGCGGAATTTTTTCAAGTTCAGGGAGGACTTGTTTGCCATAGCCAGAAACATGCACAAAAAATTTGGTTCAATTATATGGATAACTTCATACACTTTTCGATGGTACAATAATGAAAATGGTACAGACATCGCAATTATAGTGCCCCCTACCGGCAGAATTTTTCCAAATTCAGGGAGGACCTTCGTGACATAACCAAAAACAAACACATAAAATTTGGTTCAATTCTATGCATAACTTCATACACTTTTCGACGGTACAATATTCAAATGGCGCAAAAATGGCACAAAAATCGCTATTACAGCGCCCTCTACGGGCGATTCTTTTACAAATTAAGGGAGGACCTCCTTTCCATAGCCAAGAACTTAAAAAAAATTTTTGGTTCAATTCCATGCATAACTTCATACACTTTTCGACGGTATAATATTCAAAATCGCACAAAAATCGCTATTATAGCGCCCCCTAACGGCGATTTTTTTACAAATTCAGGGAGGACCTGCTTGCCATATCCAAAAACTTAAAATAAAAATTTGGTTTAATTCTATGCATAACTTCATACACTTTTGGACGGTACAACATTCAAAATCGCACAAAAATCGCTATTACAGCGCCCCCTACGGTGCATTTTTTCCAAATTCAGGGAGGACCAGCTTGCCATAGCCAAAAACTTAAAATAAAAATTTGGTTCAATTCTATGCATAACTTCATAGACTTTTGGATGGTACAATATTCAAAATCGCACAAAAATCGCATTTACAGCGCCCCCTACCGGCGAATTTTTTCCAAATTCAGGGAGGACCTGCTTGCCATATCCAAAAACTTAAAATAAAAATTTGGTTCAATTCCATGCATAACTCCATACACTTTTAGATGGTACAATATTCAAAATCGCACAAAACTTGCTATATCAGCGCCCCTACCGGCGAATTTTTTCCAAATTCCAGGAGGACCTGCTTGCCATAGCCAAAAACTTAAAATAAAATTTTGGTTTAATTCTATGCATAACTTCATACACTTTTTGATGGTACAATGGCGACAGACAGACGGACAGACGGACACACAGACAGACAGACATTTTCTATAAACATGTTTTTTGGAATCTCTGACCCCTAAAACATGTAAATCCGTCGAAAACCGGAAGTCGAAAAAAAATTTCGATTACAATACTTTCTTCTATTGAAAATAGAAGAAAGTAAAAATAATTCTCATAAAATTCAGCCTCCCGATTTTCTCCTTCGACTCAATAAACAGTTTGATATTTAAAACTGTAATTTAAATAAAATATATCCTACATGTTTTATAGTAAAAATAAATCAAGTAATCTACCTCCCCCCTCCCCCCGCAAATAGAAGTAAGAAAAATCTGTTCCTCTCCAGCATATGAAGTTGAGAATTTTTTTTTAATTTTTTGCTCTATTTGTGACCTTGTAGTGACAAAAAATAAATAATTAATGGGATTAATAAGAAAATAAATATTTCAAAATCTCGTAAATATTGATTAATAACTCTCAAAAGTTTGAAAAAATTAAGAGTATAAATAATCATTCTCTTATGTATATTTATACACTTGTATAAATATTATAAACATAAATAAATAATTAAATTTAAAAAGAATCGCAATCGTCAGTCATTTTTACACGTTTTAACAGACTTTTAAATTTGGCGCTTTCATAAATCCCGCCATTTATCTCGACGACAGTTGATTATCCACTTTCTTCTTTTTGTATTTTCTGCGGGAAATTTGAACATCCGGTGTCCTTTTCTAGAATGGTTTGAACAATTCATCGCAAAGCAACCTCCCATCATAAATTTCGTAACTAATTATAACGTGTAATTAAAAAAAATAATAACAGTCTAAATGTAGCACCGTTGCTCTGAGTTTACATAGAAGTGAATGGGCACTGGGTACATATGAACATATGGCAAACCCAAAGGCACATTAATGGCGGATGCTTCAGCTCGTATCTCTAGTAGCCCTAGGTTACCCTATCAAGCAAAATAACGACACTTTGGTGCCAGTTAAATACCCGGTGTGCCATAGTGAAAGTGTAATTAAATTAACTACGAAAGGGAAGCAAAGAGAGGGAAATCTAGTAAGACATCTCTTCCCAGATGAAAAGATGTGTAGTTGAAGTAGCTACTGCTGAGAGTAAAACAAGAATTCAGGATGGAGAACTCTAGTATGAATCAATAATTATTGTCCCTTGTTTATATAAAATATTTGTGCAACGATGGTTGTTGTGGAATATCGAAGCCTAATGTCTTAGATGCCTATATGCTCAATTTCAGAACCGTAGTTTCTAATTCGCATAGTTTTGGAGGGGGCAGTGAAAGGGGGGAAGTGCGGGTGAAAGACTGATTTTTAGCTTATGGGGCTAGATTTGTGACAGTGGATGAGACGTAACTACTGTCGTTTGGACTCGGGATCATAGTGATGTAGCCACATCTCATCCACTGTCACATACGTAGCCTCATAAGCTCCGAACCAGCATTTCACCCTCAGCCCTTTTCTTAAAAACTCCCCCAAAATAGGTCTTTAAAACTTCAACCCTCCCTCCAAAACTATGTTAATATAACAGCTACGGTTCTGAAATTGAGCATATAGGCATTTAAGAGATTAGGCTTCGATATTCCATATCAATCATCGCAGTACAAATATCTTATATACATTAGGGACAATAATTATTGAACCACCCACGTACAAATTGGTGAAAGTTTCCAGGGGTTCCCTAGTTTCGAAGCAACTCCACACCCTGTATGTCAGTAATGGTATAACAAATCATTAAAAAAGAAGTGTAAAAAGTATAGCTGTAGTGCAAATGCGACTACTTAAAAAAGAGTGTAAAGATAGTTGAAACATTAGCAGATGCTTAAAGAAGAAAAATGTCGACAAAACATCTACACATAACCGTACGAATGCCGGTAGCAGACAATTCTAGTCTTAAAAAGGACTGTCCCCACTGCAGAACAAACATACGGTGCGAACAACCAGAGAATTGCAGACGGAATAAGTAGAAGTAGCAGTATAAAAGAAATTTCGTACACGTTCTCTTTCCCTTTCTTTTACAGAATTTTTGGTATGGATTGAATAATTAAAATAAAATAATTTGTATGAAATCACTTTCATTTTCTTTTACAGTATTTCTGGTATTTCATAATTGGTTTGTCTTTCAAAAGTGAAGAATCTCATAAATTTAAAATTTTCGCTAGAGAGTGAAAATGATATTTATGCTGGATAACAGAGGAAATCTGTTATTTACATAAATTGGAAATATTCTGTTTAAAATGTAGTAGTATACCTGTTGAAACAACAGGTATTATTTTAAACAGTGCAGCAACAATCTAGAGACATATGCATAAAAATTATTTTATCTTTCTGCATACTATACATTTGGGGACTCCTTCTCTATTCTCTTCCTAGGGCCCTCAAAAGTCATTCTCGGGCCCTGATCCCGTGCAAAAATGAGTTCGTGAACGTGTCAGAAATTTTCACGTTATTGAACGGGGAAAGTAAAGAAATTTGAGAATATCCTTAAATCTTCGGCGGAATAAGAATTTGTAAAGAAAATTATTACATCAGACATCGAGACATAGATTAGATAATAGCAAGGCGTCAGAAAAAATTGCATAACAAAGCATGCATCCACGTCCCTGGAACGTGAAGTAATTCTGAATTGTAGCGAATTCTGGTTAACATCTATCGTCCGAATTTGCTTTCGTACCTTGCATATCTCCACGTACAAAAACCACGTGTTTTACCAAAATATCTGTTTTGAAAGATTCATCTTCTGATGACCATTTTGTTTCCTCAAGGGAAGATTCTGCGGATACGGCTTGATTTTAAGGACATTTACTTTTTTGGCATTGAATGCATTATGCTTGAATATTGTCAAATAAAGAGGTTGATATTTTAATCAAGCTAAACAGGATTCGACCCGCTTTTTGAAAACCACTATTTTAAAATAAACATATTCTCTTTAGATTACTCTACTAAATTTTGTAGAAACTTGCTCCGAAGGCTATTTCTACTGCAAATGTTGTAAAAATGTACTATAAAAAAATTTCTGCAGAATTACAGGTGTTATAAAAACGGGCCAGTGGAAGCCCCCTGATCTAAACTGCTCTAATGTTTACAACGCACAGTGTGCACAATATCGGTGCACACGTCGAGCTCTTAATCACCTGAAAAAAGAAAAATCATAAAATATATTGAATTAGTTGGATGTTCACAAACTGATAACTTAAAATGTCCCAAAATGTCTGATGTTTGAAATTTGAAGTAAAGTTTTTGCACTCATTTTCCATTTTTGAAGCTTATTAAAAAAACTAAATTATAGAAAAGTATAATGTGTGTCCTTGAACAAAAAAAAGTCTAGTTTTATTTGCAAAACACTAGACATCGATAGCTTGAAAGGTTTCAGTGTGAGAACGTAGAACGATTATAAAAAAAAAAAATGTTTCAATCGTTTAAAGTTTTTGATAAGCTCTTTTGTCATCGTGACACTGTTCCGTTAAATCTGCTGTCACGACTTAAGTACTGGATGAAACAAAAAATGGATTTGAAGCCATACTTTAAACAATTTAAGGATTCAAAAGATGCAAAAAAAAGTAAAATTAATTTTCGGGTGCTATCATTTTTCCCTCGAAATCATTAACTTTCAACTACTGTATCCCTTGGTTGAAAATTTACCATGACGAGTGTACCTTGAACTTGATCACTCATTGACCAGGGCTGGGCAGATCATCATCTCACCGTGTTGGCGATTGAAATTCCAGGTTTAGACAGAACTCGATTAGCATGTTAAAATGCAACTGGTCTGCCAAGTCATATTTTGGTAGAAACCACCTCTAGACCCGATTATTGTGGTTGACTGGTAGATTTATCATTATGTCTTCCTGCACCCAAAGGTAAGAAAACATGCAGGACTGGGAGCAGGAAAACACAATGTTGAATTTAACAGTCTACCGCTAAAACCGCGTTTGAAGGTGTTTTCCATCAAGATATATGACTTGGTAGACCAGTTGTATCTCAATATGCTAATCGAGTTTTAACTAATCCTAGAATTTCAGCAGTCAACTTGATGAGGTGATGGCTCCACTTCATGATTTCAGGCATGCTCAGTACTTTGGAGATCGAGTGGACATTCCTAGGAACACCACTTTCCTGCTGGACCGAGTAGAAGTCACATAACTGCACATAAAATCTGTGGTATGAACTTATCTCTAGTTGGTTGGTGATAAAAGGGACAGAGGTGCTAAGACAGGATGTTCCCTTTCTTGGCGTTCCGGTAAGGATCAAAATTGAAGGGAAACTTCTGAAGCATTAATCGACTAGGTTAGCAGCTTCATAAAGTCGAAATTGACAACAGTTGGTGCTATTTGTACAATAGCGTTAAACTTGAACTCATATCATTCATAGCTTTTATATTTTAAAGCGATATAGTTGCTTATTGCTTTCAAATAATCACGAAATGTGCCATTTATGATAAAAGCACCCTTATTAAGAAACTAGCCGCCTCTGGCGACCAGTTTGGTCTCCCTTAAATGTATGCTAAGCATTGCATCATGTTACTTTCATTCTTAAACTAATTCACTTGCTCAATCCTTCCCCGCGAGTCCAAAGAGAAATCAAGAATTCTTTGCGCACTTGATAACATTTCATACATTTTTGTTGTTATGCGTATTTCGTCTTTTTTTACGGATACCTCTAATTTCCGTAGCTGTAAAATTGAATGAAATTTCAAGTGTTTGAACTGAGATTTGTTCATAAATTATATAAATTAAACTTATTTTACTTAAACATGCCGTTACTTCAATGTTATTTTTTAGTATTAATAAATTTATTTAAATTTTTGAAAATCATGCATTTATAAATTTTTTTCACTAGTTAATAACTAAATAAGGAATATCTATATTTTTGTTTTTATAGATTTGATTTCTGAGTTCATAAATATGACATTAAAGTAAC
Organism: Maratus speciosus; assembly: GCA_963932465.1. Taxonomy (NCBI): domain Eukaryota; kingdom Metazoa; phylum Arthropoda; class Arachnida; order Araneae; family Salticidae; genus Maratus; species Maratus speciosus. Next base: position 5,989,597 of record OZ010790.1, on the reverse strand, counting down.
GTAACTAAGAGAAATAGCAAAATGAAACCCTCGTGAATGCAAGCCGTTAACAAACGTTAGCGCCGCCAATTTACATACTATGATGTCATAAGAATATTGTCCATTCATTGTTGAAGAACCTGCTTTACGAATGATTACCTCCATGGCCTAATATTTTCTGCCATTTATAATGAATGAATCTCTTGTGTTTGTTTACTTTATGAAGTGAAATAGAAAGCTGTCAACTTAATTTCAGTTGAAATTATCTTGGAATATATATTTATTTTAATGTAAATTAGAAACAATACTTTGATGCTGAAATGAAATATTTTAGTTTATGTTATTATTATTACGATTAATTGCTTATTTAGGTACTTTTCTATTACAGGGGCCTTGGCTTCCTTTTTTTTTAAAGCTTGGTGCAATTCGGGCTTCAGAACGTAAAATACGTTGATAAAATATATAAATAGCTATGAAAATAAAACTGGTGAACTTTTATTTTCATTTATATGTATTTATTTGCATATAAACATTTATTTACATCTATATCTACAATATTTGTTTAGATAAAAATTACTTCTATTTTTATATAAAAATAGGTTATTGGCTTCTTTAAATTAAATAAATTGTATACATATGGAAAAAATTGCTTATGTATATGAAATAGGATTTAGATTGCCGGAAAATACGATGCCAATTTTTTTTTTCTCGCCAAGAACCTATGCTGGAAAAATATTTATTTATTTATTTATTTATTGTATTTTAAGTGTGGTAAATGAAAGATGTGTATTTTAAATGAAAGTTATGTATTTTAAATGACATGCGTGATAGATTTATATTTTAATGAAATGATGGCGATGGAAGAATATTTGGCGATTTATCACCTGCGTCCGACTAATGGCTGTTTGGCATATAAAAAGTAAAGCGGTCAGCCCGGAACTATTGATGACAGTCACATGACTTCGGCTTTTATTATATAGGTTAAAAACATTGTTACATCCATTGTTGTTTTGTATATTAGGATTATCGAAGATTGCTTATGAGTCAATATTACTTTCATTTGTCGCTACATTACTGTAATTTTCTGCTCTTTTTCACAGAGTAGACAATTTTGTATATTGGAGATAACAGTTTCAATAAGAGACATATGATATTATACTTGAACAACTTTTATGTAAAGATTTCATCTATGAAAAACTTATTAAACACGAGAAATGCAGTCAGAGATTTTTTTATTTTATTTTCAGCAATGTTCTTCTGAGAATAAAGATAAAAAAAGCCTCAAAATAAATTTAAATTTTAAGAATAATAAAAATTTATAAATATATTTTTTAGGTGGATTCGAAATTATATAAACACGCAGAACCTATAGTCGACGTCTGGTCAGTCCGTCTGTCCGCATACAGCAGCGCAAAATCTACTCTACCGAATGGTTTGAAATTTAATAGATAGAATCGTTGCGGAATTGTATCGAGTCATTTGAAATTTTATGAAGATCGAATCTCAACTTAAAAAGATATTCATAAAAGTTTTCTTCATTCTATTAAATCCTGTCATACGTCATGCATTCAACGATATCCCATGATAGGTCTGGGTCTAGAAAGCCATGGTTATGAGTGATGACGTCCTATTTAAGGTGAAGTCCTATTATTTCCGTATGACTGAATTTAATCTACAGAATAGTAATAAATTTTGTATTCATGCATTTTTGCATAAGAGTGTAACAGCTATGGCACCAAGATCTGAATCGTTATGAAACTAGTCATAGTACGAATGTACCACATTTGCCACGTTTGATGTACAATTTCAGACTTGTTATTATTCTTAAGAGGACAAAGTAAAATATTTTTCAATATTCACTTCATTCCAACAAGAAATTCTCCAAAAAAAAAAGTGTTCTGTACCAGGCGTTCAATAAGTATTCGAGGAAAAATTCAATTTAATGAATTTACAACTATTTAATTTAAAAAAAATTAAATGCTCCCTATGCGTTCGAATTTGGAAAATATGTGTTCCATTTCATTCATTACAGGATTTTCTTTTTAAAAAATTGTGTATTCATACAACAAATTCAAACTGCCTGAGATAATGTACTTCATTAAATGCTAAAAGGTGTTAAGCAAGACAGCGAAAAAGTTTTATATACAAATTGTGTGCATGTTTCGGCTTGACCCAAGCCATTTTCAAGATAAAAGAGGAAACTATACTGATGCACGATCTGTAATGCAAAGATTTCAAATGCCATTATTCGCATTCCATGGTACGAGTATGGAAATGATAATACGCACTGTAAAAGTTGCTTAACCCATTTATGCCTAGCGTTCCATTTTGGGGACGGTTCTAATTTTGATAAATTTGAATAATTTTCTTCTTCTTTATAACATAAAAATTGCAAGATATCTATAAATATCTTTATCTGTTACCGAGAGATGATATCATAAGATTTTATTTGATTAAATTTGATTAAATGAAGGCTTTTTTCGGAGTTTACAGATTTTTCCTTTTTCAAGATAGCGAAATGTAAAAAGTAAGTTTATTTGTGTTTTTTCTATCAAGTATCCAAGTAAATAAGTCATAATCTTAGCTTGTTGACTTCTTTGAAATACGTATTTTTTTTAATTGTGAAATTATATGTTCAAGCCTATTTTTAATGCATTTTTGTAACGTGCAAAATATAGGGCACGAATGGATACCTATTTTTATTAGTCATTTAGAGGACAGTTATTTATGTAAAGTCCTTTTCAAGATGATTATGAAATAAATTGTTTTTAAGTCTCAAATACGATTATTCTTGGTTTATTATTAATAATACGTATAATATTATTAGTCTCTGTGTAAAGAAATAAATATAGTTTTTTAGTAATTCATAAAAATATTAATTATGGTACATAATATACATTGTAAAAGCTTATTCTATATAAATCTAGACAAAACATATAATTATGCATATTATATTACTACAAATATTATGCATAGTTCCGTAATTAGTGCGTTTATATTTTATCAAATAAATACAAAAAAAAAAAAAAAAAAAAAAAAAAAAAAAAATAGCGTAATTTTTTTTAGTATTTTTCTAGTTTATTTTGTAAAATTTTAAAGTAATTTTACCAGCAGATTTGAGAAAACAAAAATTCAGGCACAAATGGTTTAAGGTATCTGCGTACGTCCGGGGCACTTTTCTTTTTATGTACTAGGGGGCTCGGCTACCTACGAGCTACGCTCGCCAACCCCCGTCCAGACACCGCAGACGCTAAATGCACGCTAATTTGATTGGCTTTAAAAAGACTTCGAAAGATTGAGTTATCTCTCTATTCTAAAAAAAAGTAACTACCGCTGTCACCGCCGCCGCCGCCGCCGGTTTTGAATTTTTTGTGACCGGAGGTCTTTCTTCGTTAATATTAAGAAAAATAATGCATACAAAAATATGAAAATCAGTAGTATTATACAAAAATGTTTGATAAACACGCTGATGCAGACAGTTTTCAAATCGAAGAATTATTTTAAGAGATATTTAATGCTAAAGTTGGACAAAATCGCTCTACTAAAAAAGTTTTATAGGAGCAAAAACTATACATCGGAATTTAATAATTTTTAGATGATTTTATACGTTATAATTTCCCGGTGTACAGAATTAATTTATTTTTTCAATTTGACTCATTTTTCGAGGTTTCATTTCTATTTTAAATTCAAATTTTCAGCATTTCGAGAGATATTTTTTTCTTATTTCAGAAAATTGTACTAATTTAACCTGTTGCCAACTTTATAAACAACGGAAACAATAATGTTTGCTTCAAATTAAAAATTTATGTACACGTGACTATTATAACAGAAAAAAACTTTCAAATTAGAATTAAATAATTACTTATAAAAAGCAGGAACTTATTGAAAATTACTTCATCTATAATTACACATGAATTTTAACAGAGAAAGGATATTGTAAAATAATAAATTTATTAGCATGCGTTAGAAGTCTTAAATAGGAGAAATTACATCACATTTACGTCACATTACAGTTATTACATAAATTGAACACAAAATAATTTTGCAAAACAGTATAAATTTAAAAGTAGCGCGAGACATTTACTTGATATTTTGAGATGAATTTTTCAACTTTTTTTTTTTTTTTTTTTTTGGACAGCACAAATAATATTTCATTTCTAATAAAAGCATTTTCCCGTGAATATTAAAAAGGGAAAGAAAAGTTTGGGGAAAATTACGTCAGATTAAAAACGATATATTTAAAATGTCTTATTTAAAAGGACTTTCTTTTCGCTTTGTTAAAAAATACCGGGAGACAAAGACTCTGTTTACTTAATTCATTTTATATTAGATGATTTTGAAATGCCATTGTATCTTTTAACAGCAGCTGATTTTTCCGTAAAATTCCCCAATCAAAGAGAAATGAATAGAAACCAGTTTATAGGGAGATCGCTTTTGTTTTTTTAATTATAATTCAATCTTCCAAAATCTTTTTAAAGCCGATCAAATTAGCGTGCTTTTAGAGACTGCAGTGTCTGAACGGGGGTTGGCGAGCGTAGCTCGTAGGGGGCCGAGCCCCCTAGTATTTTAAAAAAACAGTGGTTTATCTCCCTATAAACGAATTTCTATTCATTTCTCTTTGATTGGAAAATTTTAACGCCAAATCCGCTGCGGTACTACTTGATTATCCCGTCGACCAATTTCGCCAAATTATATAAATCGCCAAACCACTCGCCAAATTATACAAATTGACATAATTTTTATTTTAAATAACGAAAGAACAAATAAATTAGTACAACATTAATAAAAATACAAATAAAACGTCGAAATAAAAATAACTTCATGACGCAGACACGTGTAACAACATTTCAAAATAAGCTAATATAAAAGGAATTAAGTAAACAGAGTCTTTGTCTACTGGTATTTTTTAACAAAGCGAAAAGAAAGTTCTTTTAAATGAGACATTTTAAATTAATCGTTTTTAATCTGACGTAATTTTGACCAAACTATTCTTTCTCTTTTTAATATTCACGTGAAAATGCTTGCGTTAGAAATGAAATATTATTTGCGCTTTCCTAACAAAAATAGTTGAAAAGTATCCTCTCAAAATATCAAATAAATGTCTAGTGCAATTTCTAAATTTAAACCGTTTTGCAATATTATTTTGTGTTCATTTTATGTAATAACTGTAATGTGACGTAAATATGACGTAATTTCTCCTATTTAAGACTTCTAACGCATGTTAATAAATTTATTATTTTACAAATTCCTTTCTCTCTTAAAATTAACGTGTAATTATAGTTTTTATGACGTAATTTTTAATAAGTTCCTGCTTTTTGTACATAATTATTTAATTCTAATTTCAAACGTTTTTTTCTGTTTATAATAGCCACGTGTAAATAAATTTTTAATTTATTACACGTATAAATATTTTTTTTTCTTTTTGAAGCAAACATTATTGTTTTCGCTGTTTATACTGTTGGCAACAGTTTAAATTAATATGACTTTCTAAAATCTGTGAAAAATATCTCTAGAAAAGCTGAAAATTTGAATTTAAAATAGAAATAAAACCTCAAAAAATTAGTCAAATTAAAAAAAGAAATACAATCTGCACTCCGGCAAATTCTAACGCATAAAATGATGTAAAAATGATTACACTGTCATGTATAGTTTTTGCTGCTATAAAACTTTTTTAGTGGAACGATTTTGTCCAACTTTAGCATTAAATATCTCTTAAAATAATTCTTCGATTTGAAAACTGTCTTCATCAGCGTGTTTATCAAACATTTCTGTGTAAAACCACCGATTTTCATATTTTTGTATGCATTATTTTTCTTAATATTAACGAAGAAAGACCTCCGGTCACAAAAAATTCAAAACCGGCGGCGGCGGTGACAGCGGTAGTTACTTTTTTTTAGAATAGAGAGATAATACTGAATAAATACACATTGAATAAATATTATTGTAATAGAGAATGATAAAAAAAAAACACTAGAGAACAAGAATTCTGCTCTTTCAGAATTTAGTGTCGCCCCCCGGCATTTCCATTATTTCATTTTCTTCTGGCGGACTGATGGCTTCTATTATTATGAAACAGTCATTATAAATGAAGTGTTAGGTGAAGATGAAAGAGTAGTCGTAAAAAGTTAGAACTCTGATTTTCTGGTCAGAATGGGGGGGGGGGGGGGGCATGGCCATAATTTTTTTTAAATAACTCGGTTAAGTGGGACTCTACTGCAGTACAAAACATATTTCAATTTTAAGACTTAAAACACACATTTTATTTTATGTAAAATGACGTCATTCGCATCCGCTTAAGAATTCCACATTTACGATCTACTCTTAAACATCTACAGTAAAGCATGCATAGCACATCACCATCGCGAAATAATGCACAAATGCAGCGAAAAGATGCCGTCATTCAAGAAAATCGACAAAAAAAAAAAAAAAACTGCTATCTAATGATTTATAGATACTTAAAATTAAATATAGTTTATAACAGCTTCATTGTTTTAACAGAAATCATTCGTTTATATTTTTTTTTCAAAATAGCTCGTATTTTAATTACATTTTCTTTCGGTTGTTCTGAGAAAATGGCAACAAAAATATATAATTACTATTTTAGAATTATTTTTCCTTTACTTTCTACAGAAATGGAGTACTTCCGTTGCCAATATTAAGCAAATGGCTCTAAAAACTACAAAAAAAATAATATTTCAAAAATAAATGGAGATACAGTTATCAAACAAAATGCATTTAAAAGAACTTTTTTCCCCAATACGACGGTCTAAAAGTCGAAAATATGCGATGCTTAGAAGTTTAAAAAATTGCTATAGAGTATTTAATCGTACTGCTTTGTTTTACGGCTGGCTTCTGTAAGGTAACGTTATTTTTTGATACACAAAATAAGCTGGGAGAAAGAAATAGCATATCATACCGGGGGCTAATAAAATCTATCACATTAGCCACATTATCTTCATAACCTTTAAAAAAAATCAGTGTTTTTTGCCACGTTTTTAGCAAAATTTCATATTTACGCCAGACAACATACACTCAATTCAACTATTGGGTGATTGCAAAAGTTCGTGCCCGATTTCCATTGCATCGAGTTTCGTAGTGTACCCAAGTTCTTTTAAATGGGTAGGAACACGTCAAAAAAGTAAAAAATATTATTATGTTCCAAGCTTCAAAACTTGTGCAATATGTCGAAAATCAAAATCAAACTTCCTTTAAATATAAAGCTGATATTTAAATTTATATTTTAAAATATATATATACTTGCAAATTAATAAATAAATATTGAAATGATAAGTTTAAAAATATAATGATAATAAGAGAAAAAAATCTTGCGCGCATGATAAAATCTGAAAATAGGCATATAAAGAGGAAATTTTGGTGAAAATAAATACATAATAGTACTAAAACTAGAATATTTGTAAAAAATATTGACTAAATAAAAAAAAATTTTAAAAAAAGTTAATTTTTTTTCCTTTTTCAAAAATATTTTCACAGTACAGAACCGAAAAAAAAAAAAATCTTACAATTTTCTGGTTTTAAGTTGTAGATTATACAGAAATGAATATGTTTTGAAAATTTCTTTTGGTTGCCATCTATAGTTTTTTAGTAACACTGAGCGCAGTATCAAAATTCAACGTTTTGAATAAACGCGACGCAAAGTTTAATTATCCTATGTAGTCTTAATATGTGGTCTTAAAAAAGCTGCCATAATTAGTAAACTAATGGGAACTTTTTAATGCGGTTGTTTGCATATTGTTCAGAAATGATTACGGAATCAAAATATGCATAAAAATTTTTTTCGAAAATTTAGAAGGTTTAAAGGTATTCTACCCTTTAAAGGGCGAAATGCAGTGGGATTGTCAAGATTTAGTCTCTCAGCAATCTCTTCAGTAGTAATCCGTGGATTATTATCCACTAAATCACGGATTAAGTCATTATCAATGCCTGAAGGTCGCCCAGAGTGAATTATATCGTTTAGATTGAAATCACCCTTTCGAAATCGACAGAACCACTTTTTAACTGTCCTGAGAGCGGGAGCACGATCCAAATAAACGTCTTGAATATTTTTTGTAGCACGTCCAACACTCACTCCTTTTTTAAACTCATGTAACATAAAAAAAAAATAAACATTTCTATAAAAATAAATAAATATAAATGTATTTTTTTAAAAACATGCTTTCATTAAAATTCACAAAAATGTAGAAAATATGTGTTTTTTAAATGCGCTAAAAAGTAGAAAAGTCATGAAAAAAACTTTCGCCAAATTAGCCATATATCACCAAGTCGGCCAAAAGTTGGCGATATTTCGCCAAGTTGGGTGAATTTGGCGCTATTGTGGTAACCCTGCCACTAGTACTTTTCAACAAATACTTCTACAATTTTTTTTTCAAATGAAAAATGTTTTATTTTCCTTTTCTCTGCCATTTTAATGAAAGAATTCCAGATGCGAATTGCTGCAAATACTAACAGATAGTTATCGCTAAATGTTACAGCCACAGAATAGTTATATCATTCCAAGGTAAACAACGACTGCAGCATTAAATTTTTTTGGACTCATTTCGTTTTTTTTGAACGGGTATGTAATGCAGATCAAAGAAAGGCATTGGTTGTGAATGTGAAAGACGAGTTTATTACTTTTTGCAGCTGTTCGTGGGGAAGCAATTTTAACATACCCTTCTCGAAAAAAAGGGATTCGAAATATGTTGAAATTTCTTAGATCCGGGAAAAAAAAGTTTTTTTCCGAACTCGGCAGTGACTTTTCTTTTTTTTTCTTTTTTTTCAACATTCGTAAAACTGAAATGAAACTTCTTTTTAAGCCTTTAATTTGTTCGTTAATTTGAAAAATTCGTTAAAGTGGATATTTTTATACCGAGAAAGCATAGGACATATTTGAAAAATCCAAAAACAGTTTAGGTAAGGAAATTCTCATTTCACTCGATGCTAGACATATGATTTACTCCAGGTAGTAATTGAAATTTGTGAAGAAAACTAGAACTTCACGTCCACTTTCGAACTCTTACAAAACCATCTGAATTCTGACCTCCCACATTTATTCTCTTTCCACTACATCTTTTACATACGTCGATACCCGTACACTGTTCTGTCCACTGTCTGCACGCCGCACATTGTAATACCTGCTGTTCTGCATGGCACACGTATCTGCATTTTCTCGCTGCACTTCGCCGTATTTTCCCCAGCTCTCAGGCTATCGGCACTTCATTTCGCTACTTAGCCCCTTACCTGGCTGCCGCAATCAATATTATACTTCATCGGCGCAAAGTTACAATCAAATCAGCTGATACATCTCCTACAATCATATTTAATTTTTGGTCGGTTTATTTATACTTGCGGTTGGATTAATTTTGGGCTGAACCAGTTTCTTGGCGCCAAAAGTTGTTCCAGAATATTCTAAAGCCCGGGATGGGAACCAGACGAACAAAGTATAAACAAAAATTGGTCTCTGCCGTCGAGACTGCCTCTGAAAATAACTTTTTTAACCGCCAGACGATAAAAAAGAAAAATGAATTTATTTCTGCGTAAATTTTAAAGCATTGAAATATTTTAGAAGTCACTGGATATTTTTAAATAGAAGAATGAAAATAAATAAATAGATTTTTTAGACGGGATAAATTATGAGTTATAATATTTTAGCAACTAAACAAAGAATTTAGGGGGATTTTATATACCGGGTTTTAATAGCGAATTTTAATAGGAATTTAAATAATAAAAGGTTCTATTAAAGAAATATAAATAGTTAGAGTCATTTTTAGATTTACGTACTTTGGAATAAATATTATTAGATGGATTATGATCTTATGAAGATTAATAGACTAGGGTTTTAACTTAATAAGCCGGTATACTATGTGGAATATTATGAGAAAGGGAAATTTATATAGAATAATTGTAACCTTGGCGAAAAAATTTTAATTTTGTAATATATATATACATAAATTCAAACCCCGATTTAGTGCCATCTCGAAATAACGCCGATTCCGTTTAACCGCCAATAGTGTTTATGAACAAATCTGCCAAATAGGAATTTCAATGTAATACATCCGTTAAAGCGCCAACTCGATATACTGCCAAAAAAAAAAAATTCTAGACTTTGCATAACTTTCGTTTTAAAATTTTTTGTTAGAATTTCAAAGGGCACCTTTTTTTCCTGCATGTACATGTTTTCAAGCTCAACTCAAACTTTATTAACTTGCAAAGAACTTGTATTGTTCTCAACACATGCCACCCATTCTGTATGTCATTGGGAGAAGAAAAATACCGGGCGTTGGGTTGCCGATCAAGTGAAGGTTCTGATTCCGACTGGCGAGTCACTTGACCCGATGCGCTTCTGGAGCGGGGGAGCGTGGAACGCCATTGGCCGAAAGGGTCTTAGAGGCCTGCACGGGCCCGGGCTAGGCCCGCGGGCCGGGCCGACGGAATGAAGGCGAATTTTCTAACGGGCCGGGCCGGCAGAATTAGGACAATTTTTTCAACGGGCCGGGCCCGGCCGACAGACAAAATAAACGGGCCGGGCCGATAAAAAAATTAATCGGGCCTATCGGCCCGATATAAAAATTCAAGCGAAGCAGATAAAATACGAGCCATTTTCAATGAATATGATTTTCTCAAGAAGTATAAATGTGCGTCACGAGCCGATGCGAGTTTAACAACATCAATACAGATATGTAACATGTCCATCGTAGAGATCGGCATCGTGCAGTTACAAGATGTCTGATTCAGGGTTTAATTTTTTTCAGCAGACTCGTGCCGGGACGGAGCTGGTCTTAATCGATCTCAGGATGTGTAGGACAGGTATTATGTTTTGTAAAAGTATTAATAGTGATAATGAACTTCTGTTAACAGTATCTTTGGAAATATACCTTAAGGTGGTTCTCATATTCACTGCTCAACAATGTGAAACTTTCAGACACATTTTCTGATGAAGGCATAAGATTGACAGGCCTGACTATTGAAGGCATTTGGAATCGAATAGCTTTCTCCATATTTGATAAATTACTTACAGAGATAACAGAGATTCTTGTCACGTGACTGTACGTTTTTCCCCTTTTCTGTGCGATCGCTTCCGGAAATTCGATCCAAACGCTAACTTTCGCATTATTTTCAGAGAAAGATATATTGCTTTTATCTATGAAAAAGACGGCATTTACATAGTTTCTGAATAAGAATACCTGCCATTCTTACGCGTTTCCGAAAAGAAATGAATTCATAAATGTGTCAAAATGTAGCTGCTTTGAATTTGAAAAAAGCCTTAAAAATGAGAGAAATATTTTCACAAATCTACTTTTTATTATACAGCTTCAAAAGTTGTCATGTTTTTAATCCTTTATTCTGAACTACGTTAACCTTTTAACAAATCCTTATTGGAATTTTGAAATGTTTGTAGAGACGATGACTAAAACACTGTGTAATCGTTAATGTTTATTATTGTTTGTTTTCTGTTTTACGAACACATAATAATCTAAAATATACCGTAAAATTTTCTCATAAATATGTATGTAGTATTCATTAAAAGAATCTTAATTGTATGTCGAGAAAAAGCGAATTTTTTTTTGTAGAAATTGAATCGGGCCGGGCCTGTTTTCACTGATTTTTGTACGGTCCGGTCCGAGATTTGTGAAAATGCAAACGGGCCGGGCTCGGGCCGAACTTTCAATTTTTACACCGAGCCGGTCCCGGGCCCGGAAATTCCGGCCCGTGCAGACCTCTAAGGGTTTCTCCTCTCTCGGGTGTGAACAATGCAGAAAAGAACTTCTGCGTCCACTTTATGTCGATTTCTAGGGGGGGGGGGGGGGGGGACGGCGTGCAAAGCAAAATCTGTCATTCGAAGTTTCGGTAGGACATTTATTGCAACCTCGAAGATTTCACCAGCTAAATCTGTAAAATATCTTGTCTCTTTATTTTAACTTATTATGGCGAAAAGAGCAGTTTTATCAATTTTGGAAAAGCGGGAAATTTGTGAATATAAAGAAAGAAATGTGAATGCATCGCAGCAACACATCTCCAATCATTTTTCTACATTCTGGAAAAAGCCTGTTATCAGACGCTGCATCGGAGATATTTTGATAAATACAGAAAAATGGATTAACAGCAACGATCTGCAGTCAAATGTAAAAACACTGAAAACAGCGAAACATGAAGATTTAGAGGATGTCCTTTGCACACTGATACAACAAATGAGTGCTGAAAATGCTACCATAAACGGAGACATCATCAGAGAGCAGACAAAAGTCCTTAGCCAACAAATGAATATCACAGATTCCGAATACAGTAGTGGCTTGTTGAAGAGATTTAAAAAGGGACGAGGATATTTATATATATATATATATACTCGCAGTACATACGAAGTGGTGAGACTGCAGGTGTTGATGAAGATATTGTGTTAAATGGTCGTAAAAAAACTGAGTGCGCTGATTATAGAGTATAAACTGAAGGACGTTTAGAACATGGATGAAAGTGGTCTTTTTTACCGTTTGCAGTCAGATAAAAGAAATTCGAATGGGCCTGCTAAAGAATGCAAAAAAATAAAAGAAAAAAAATAAAAATAGATCGTGTGTCTCTTGTGTTCTGTACGAATAGGGATGGATCTGATAAGAGAACTATGACAGTGATTGGAAAATCTGCTAAGCCAAGACTTTTTAAAATTTTTAATCCTGCTCTTTATGTAGATTATGAGAATAACAAGAAAACTTGGATGACTGCAGCATTATTTCAAAAATGGTTAGCGAATTTCAACTTAAAAATGAAAACAAGCAAACGCCATATCTTAATTATTTTGGATAATGCCCCTTTTCACTTAGCATACCCAATGAGCAATATCCACTTTGAATTTTTACCTCCTGACTGTACTGGATTTTTACAATCTTTGGATGCGGGTATAATAAACTCATTCAAAGCTCATTATCAAAAGTATCACGTGCGCCATATCATTCAAAAAATCGTTAAGATGATTTTTCTCCAATCCTTTTACATGATTCTATTCGCATGATAAAAAAAAAGCATGAGATGGAATTGCATCAGAAATTATTGTTAACTGCTAGAAACGTGCTGGATTGATTAAATATGAAGGAACTACTAGAAAACAAAACAGTACAGCATTTTAATAACTACAAGACGAAATACACAAATTAACAGATATTGAGCATCCTCTATTATCGGCAATAGAGTGCATTAATATAGACAAAAGTGTTTCAAAATTTGAAGATTTGACTTGACAATCGAAGAAATTGTTGCCAATCAAAATCAAAATTCAAATTCATCTGACAGCGAATCTGAAGAAGCTGAAACGCCGCATATTACATCTGATGAAGTTAAAAAATGCATTGGGAAAATAAGAATTTTTTTAGAAAAACATGCAACTGATAAAAAAATGATGAACAATCTTTTAGTTGTAGAAAAACTAGCATTTTAAAATATTTCCCTGTAAAAGATAATTAAAGTAAAATAAATTCAGTGTAAGATTTAATGTATGTGTGTGTCTGTTATGTGCATAATTATCTACTTCTAAAATTGATCATATAAAGAGGTAAGTGCATGTTAATTTCACACATTAATTAGATAATTTTGAATCAAGCAGTATTAATTATATTATATTAATTATATATACTATATATTATGGGATAATTTAATAGAAATGCAGTATGATATTTATTTTTATAATAATAATAATAATAATAATAGTATAATAGTATCAAAATTAATTTTTATTGCTATCTAATTCGATATACCGCCAAACACGTTATAGCGCCTAAAATTTCTCGAACGGGTAATGGCGGTATAACGAGGTTTGACTGTATATATATATATTTTTTTCAATTTCATTTTAGCTCTTTTTTGTAACGATATACAAAAGAAATACGCTAAAAGACACTAAGACGAAATCAGATCGGGACAGACAAAATCTCGTTTTAAACAGTTTTTAGTAGATATTTCATCTATCTATACTAATATTATAAAGAAGTAAAGTTTGTTTGTTTATTTGCCAGAGTTAATCTCGGTGTTACTGATAAGGGCCTAGAAACATGAATTTGGCATGGTCGTTACTTATAAGATATAAATGTTCTGTAAGAACATTTCCTAAAAAATTCGAAATTTAAAAAGCAATGAAAATGCGCGAAAGCTTTCTAAAAACATTCTACATTTCGATTTCAACGCAATCTCAGGAAGTACCGAACCGATATTTTTAAAAAATGGTGTCAAAATGATGGTCACAGCCCTTGCTCCAACATTGGCTATATCTTATGTCGGTGCCACTAACCCAAAGGGGTGCAAGAGCAAAAAACGTTCTAAAAATGCGATCTTTGTGCTACTGAAGGGCCTAGAAACATAGAATTTGGCAAGGTAGTTACTTATAAGATATAAATGATCTATAAGAACATTTCCTAAAAAATCAAAATTTAAAAGGGGTGAAAATCCGTGAAAAGCGTTCTAAAAGCGTTCTAAATGCCGATTTGTAAGCAATATCAGGAAGCATCAAATCTATTTCAAAAGTAATGGTTGGAAATTGATGGTGACAATTCTTGCTCTAGCTCTAACATAGGCTCTATTTTATGTCCGTGTTACTTACTACCTGGGTGTTGCAGGAGCAAAAACACTCTAAATTGCGTTCTTTGCGATACTGCAAGGGGGAGTAACTTGAAATTAGGCATGGTGATTACTTATAACACATAAATGATCTCTAAGAACATTTCCTAAAAAATTCGAAATTTAAAAGTGGTGAAAATTATGAAAAACGTTCTAAAAATGTTCTAAATTGTGATTTCTCAGCAATCTCAGGAAATATCATTCAAAAGTAATTTCAAAAGTAATGGTTGCAAATTTATGGCTCCAACATGGGTGTTGCAGGAGCAAAAAATGTTCTAAATTACGTTTTCTGTGATTCTGAAAGGTCTAACATTTTGAAATTTGGCATGGTAATTACCTGAAAGATGGAAATGCTTTCTAAGAACCGTCGATAGAAAATTCCAAATTTAAAAGGATGAAGAGAGTGAAAAGCGTTCTAAAAACGTTCTAAATTACGATTTTTATGCAATCTTATGAAATACCAAACCTATTTTTAAAATAATGGGTGCAAATCGGTAGTAATAGAACCTTCTCAAACATAAGCTATATTTTGTCGGTGGCCATTACCACTAGAGGGTTGCAGGAGCAAAAAACGTACTAAATTGCGATTAATGTGATATTGAAGAGGTTAGAAACTTGAAATATGGCATGGTAGTTACTTATAAAATATAATTGCCCTCTAACAACAGTTGAAAACAAATTCAAAATTTAAAAGGGGTGAAGCGAAGTGAAAGAGTAAAAAGCGTTCTAAAAATGTCCTAAATTACAATTTGTATACAATCTCAAAAAATAATGAACCGATTCCAAAAGTAATAGTTGCGAATCAATGTTGTCAGTTTTTCATCCTACACAGGTTATATTTTATACCGGTGCCACTACCATCTCGGGTTAGCAGGAACAACAAACATTCTAAAAAATTCTTTAATAACTTTCTATAACACGCTTCCCTTGGAATATTAGGAAATACCAAACCGATTTCAAAATTAATGTTGGCAAATTAATAGTGACAGTGCCTGTTTCAACATAATCATTCACGTTCCCTGTTCCTCAAAGAAAATTTTTCCTTGTCCTTCTATAGGAAAATCTTGAAATGGCGCCCCTGTAGTCCTGAAAAAAGACGTCGAAAGGGACTAGAAAAAAGTCCCATTTTAGACAGGTCTCTGTCTTAGCAAGTACAATTGTATGATGTTTTTCATTGAAATTTGATTTTTTCCCCTTTAAGAAGGAATTCTGTTATAGACAGGCTTCGTTTTCACAAGTTTTACTGTAATACATCTTTTTTCAGATCTATACTATAGAGTGGATGGTTTAACAGTCTTTGAGGATACCAGTAAAAATGGAACCTATAATAGAATCCTGTATAAAAAGAAAAATTTTCATATTCAATATATTGAAATTTTACCTGCTAAGACGGAAACCTCTTTAAAGCGAACTAATTCATTGGTTCTTTAGATTCCGTACTCAAAGTTTTTACTGTTTTTGTGAGCATGATTCAGGTTACGTTTCTCGTTCGTGGGGGTGGGGGGGGAGGATCCTACCCTTAGCTATATAACTTCCCTCAAAAAATCTGTGCCCCCCCCCCCCCCCCTCACAAGAAAGTTCTGAAATGGCGCCCCTGATAAAGAGGCTAGAAACTTTAAATATAGCATGGTAGTTACTTATAAAATATAAATGCCCTCTTAGAACCGTCGAAAATAAATTCGAAATTTAAAAGGGGTGACGCGAAGGGAAGGAGCGAAAAGTATTCTACAAAAGTCTTAAATTACGATTTGTATGCAATCTTAGGAAATAATTAACCGATTACAGAAGTAACGGTTGCGAATCAATGGTGACAATCTCTAATCCTACACAGGCTATATTTTAATCGGGTGCCACTACCCCCTGGGATTGACAGGAAAGACAAACGTTCTAAACAAGCCTTTAAAAACTTTCTAAATTTCGTTTCCTATGGAATTTTAGGAAATGCCAAACCAATTTCAAAATTAATGCCGGAAAATTAATGGTGACAGCCTCTGTTTCAACATAGGTATTTTATGTTAGTGCCACTACCACCAGAGAGGTGGTAGACCGTTAGACAAGAACCTTCGAATTTGACATGATGGTTAATTTTAAGTTGTAAAGACATAGTAAGAAGATGGTTTCTTAAGAATTCAAAACTTCAAATGAATACTGAAATGCCCATTTAAAATGAGCAATAAAAGCATCAAAATACTTTCTAAATTATTATTTATTTAGAGTTAGTTTTAGTTCTTCTTATTAATTTAAGTCTCATTTCTGCCTAATGCAGTGTAATAAAGAAGTTTAGTCCAAACTGTGTCTTAATTAGTAATTTTTGATTTATTCCTAAAAGTATAATTTCGTCTACTAAAATTAGACATACAAATATCACTTGACATATTTCAGCTATTACGCAAGCAAAGTAGAAGGGTTTGCTAGTTTGTTATAAATATATTAGTGTAAAAATAGGAAAATAGATCCGTGAGGGACCAGAAAGAGAAAAAATCGTTTTGGACAGGTTTTAGTACACAGTAAAAATTTAAAAAAAGACAAATGTTTCTGAATGTAGGAAAGTATAATTAGAGATCGACCGAAAATTCAGTTTCGTTTTCGGTCCAAAATATGATCTTCGCCGAAAATGCTACCAAAAATTCGGCCGGACCGAAACTATTTGTATTCTAAAAATTCCATTTCTTCCTTTTGAAATTTCCAATGTGACTCATTGATTTGAGCTGTATCGGCTCAAATGACACACTCTTTAGTGATTGCTCTGTATTTCACTGTTTATAATAATCAGTCGCGACTCACTCAAGACATGAGTGCAAATTATAAAGCAAGCACTGACAATAGGACTTAACTTTGAAGACACTTTTCACGTGGTCATTAAAAGCTGCTGACTTAACTGTAATAGAAAATGTTAAGTTTGAAACCGCAGAAGTGTTTGGAGTACTCTTTGAGAGAATTCTAGTATAACAGAGACCATTTACAAAAATCATTATAAAAGATAAATCGAGGAATGTATATCTAAAACATTTTTTACTGGTATGATATTCGTATAGTTAGAATATCCTTCTGTGTCATTGATGAATGAATTACATTTATTTATATGAAAATAAAAAGTTTTGGTCAGAGACACAGAGAGCCAACTTGGGTTACATGTATAATTAATGAATAATTATGCATATTTATGTATGTATTAATCTCTCTATTATAAAAAAAAGTAACTAATGCTGTCACCGCCGCCGGTTTTGAATTTTTTGTAACCGGAGATGTTCCTTCGTTAATATTAAGAAAAATATTGCATAGAAAAATATGGAAATCGGTGGTATTATAGAAAAATGTTTGATAAATACGCTGATGCAGGCAGTTTTCAAATCGAAGTACTAATTTTAAAAGTCATTGCGGTCAGGGCCGGGAGGAAGAGGTAGCTTTCATATTCCTTATTTTAAAAAAGCCAACTTATATTATTCAAACACACGAAGCTCAATTTAGTGGAAACCGAATATAGGAGATTCAATACTAATTTTTATCAATATAATGAATGAGAATTTCGCGAAATTAGTCAGCTTTATCCAAGCTGCTTTTCTTTAAAGTAACTTATATTTGGCTGCCAAATTCGGCGATTTCTTAAAGTGACTGCCATTTTAAGACAACATGGTGGATGAGGCTAGCCAGTGAACTTGGTCGAGACCTTAGTAATTGCTGTGCACATGCTCACTCACATCGGAATCGGTTGATATATACGAGTGCTGTCGCAGGCGAAAAATCAGATTTTTCAAAATGTCACCCACATTAGAAATTGAAACTGTTATATATGAGCCATTTTTTAAGATAAAGACAAACAAAAAATGCTCCTGAATCCTTATATCAAGGTCAAATACTTAAGAAAGAAACCTTTTTCAATTTCTAATTTTTTTGCACCTCACTTTAAATGTAATTTTTTTTTATTTAATGGCCGCCATTTTGAAAGAAGATGGCTGATGAATCTGGCCAGCGAACTTGGTCGAGATACTGATGTATACTATCCACATGCCTTCTTCCATCGAAATAGGCGAATACGTGTGTTATCGCGTGACAAATACAAGATCGTTTCAAAATGTTAGCCATGCTAGAAATAAGTGCTAAAATTCAACCATTTTTTAAGATATAAACAAAAGAACAAATTTTCAGAAACAAAAACTGCTCCGGAATCTTTGTATCAAGGCCAAACACATAAAAAAAAATCTTTTTCATTTTCCAATTTTTTAATACCTCATTTTAAATTTTAAATTAATTTTTTTAAAATGGCAACCCTTTTGAAACAAGATGGCGAATGAAGCTGGCCAACGAACTCGGTCGAGACATTGGTATGTACATTGTACAGACCAAGTTACATCCAAATCGGTTCATAAATACGCCTGTTATCGCCAGACAAAAATCAGGTCGTTTTAAAATGTCAGCCACGCTAGAAATTCAAAATGCTATAACTCAGCCATTTTTTAAGATATAGACGAAACAAAAACTGCTCCCGAATCTTTTTATCAAGGTCAAACACATAAGAAAAAATATTTTTTCAATTTTCAATTTTTTGGTACCACATTTCAAATTTAATTTTTTCTTAAAAATTTAAATGGCCGCCGTTTTTAAACAAGATGGCGGATGAAGCTGGCCAACGAACTCGGTCGAGACATTGGTATGTACTATGTATAAACGAAGTTACATCCAAATCGGTTCATAAATACGCCTTTTATCGCGTGACAAAATTCAGGACGTTTCAAAATGTCAGCCACGCTAGAAATTCAAAATGCTATAACTCAGCCATTTTTTAAGATATAGAGGAAACAAAAACTGCTCCGGAATCTTTGTATAAAGGTCAAATACATAAGAAAAAAATATTTTTTTCAATTTTCAATCTTTTGGTACCACATTTCAAATTTCAAATTTTTTTTAAAATTTTAAATGGCCGCCATTTTGAAACAAAATGGCGGATGAAGCTGGCCAACGAACTCGGTCGAGACATTGGTATGTACTATGTACACACCGAATTACATCGAAATCGGTTCATAAATACGTTTTTTATCGCGTGACAAAATTCAGGACGTTTCAAAATGTCAGCCACGCTAGAAATTCAAAATGCTATAACTCAGCCATTTTTTAAGATATAGACGAAACAAAAACTGCTCCGGAATCTTTGTATAAAGGTCAAATACATAAGAATAAAATATTTTTCCATTTTTAATTTTTTGGTACCACATTTCAAATTAAAATTTTTTAAAAAAATTTAAATGGTTGCATTTTGAAACAAAACGGCGGATGAAGCTGGCCAACGAACTCGGTCGAGACATTGGTATGTACTATGTACACACCGAATTACATCGAAATCGGTTCATAATTACGAGAGTTACAGTATGACATAGGTTAGATATATATATATATATATATATATATATCAATTTTGAACGGAGGGTGGTTTCGGGGTCTGGGGGTCATGATCGATGAAAATATACCAAACTTTTTTGAAATCGCTTTCCTCCGAACGGCTGCAATAGGTAGCTTTTTGTAATGAAAGCTACCTAAAAGATATTTAATGTTAAAGTTGGTCAAAATCGTTCCATTAAAAAAGGTTTTATAGGAGCAGAAACTATACATGGAAATTTAATCCTTTTTAGATCATTTTCTACATTAGAAGTTCCCGGTGTTCAGACTGCATTTATTTTTCTTAATTTGACTCATTTTTTTAGGACTTACTTCCATTTTAAAATCAAATTTTCAGCATTTTTAGACATTTTTTTCATCTTTTAGTAAAGGGTATTATTTTAAATTGTTGCCAATTTTTAAACCAGCCAAAAGAATAATATTTCCTTCAAATTAAAAATTTATTGACACGTGACTATTATAAAATGAGAATTAAATTATTATATGTAAAAAACAGGAAAATATTGAAAATTACGTCATAAAAACTATATTTACATGTGAATTTTAAAAGAGAACGAAAATTTCAAAATAACAACGTCATTAATATGCGTTAAATTCGAAAATAGAGGAAATTACGTCCTATTTAAAATGGCCAAACAACAATATTGCCAAACAGTTTAAATTTAAAAATATATTTGCGCGAGACATTTATTTCCTATTTTGAGATAATCCTTTAAACTATTGTTTTAAATTCTAAGAAAGCGCAAATAATATTTCCTTTTTAACAACAAAAGTATTTTCACGTGAATATTAAAATAAGAAAGGAAGCTTTGGTGAAAATTACATCTGATTTAAAACGGTACATTTAAAATGTCTCATTTAAAAGAACATTTTAATAGCGTTGTAAAAAAATACCGGGAGACAAAGACTATGTTTACTTAATTAATTTTATATTAGCTTATTTTGAAATGTTTCACTGATCTGATTTAATCAAGGACGAAAATAGTACATTAACAGGGAGATCGCCACTGTTTGTTTGTTGTTGTTGTTTTTAAATTATAATTCAGTCTTCCGAATTTTTCTTTAAGCCGATCAAATTAGCATGCTTTTAGAGTTTGCGGTGTCTGGACGGGGGTTGGCAAGTGTAGCTCGTAGGGGGTTACCCTAGTTACTAGGGGCGCCACCTAGTTACTTAAAAAAATTTTGGACATTTTCGTTTTCGGCCGGAAAAAGGAGGATTACCGAAATTGGGTTTCGGTTTCGGTCTTAAAAACAAGTTTCGGTTGATCCTTAAGTATAATATAACAACGACGAATATATACGATAACTTCTTCCGAGTTACTAGTGATACCGGAAAGCGTTCTTAAACTTTAGAAACCTCAGAAACAGATATATTTTAGAGATTTAAGGAAGTATTTATAAATAACAAATTTTTTCTTGCTGCCACTGATTTTCGGAGACGTTTCCGAATAGTTTTTATAGTTTATTACTCTATGGTTGGGGCCAGATGTATTCCGGATAACTGGTTTTTCTGGATAATTGGTTGGGCATTAAAGCACCATCCATTTGATAAGTTTTGTGGAATATATGTG
Organism: Maratus speciosus; assembly: GCA_963932465.1. Lineage (NCBI taxonomy): Eukaryota > Metazoa > Arthropoda > Arachnida > Araneae > Salticidae > Maratus > Maratus speciosus. The sequence continues at coordinate 5,968,064 of OZ010790.1, read as the reverse complement.
TCTATGGCATTGTTTCTGGTTTCAGATTAATTATTAGATTACTCAGATTAAGAATCAGATCCAAACAAGACCAAAGATTAATCAGAGTTTGAAGGCAGGTAATTTATAGGAACCCCTTGGAAACAAACATTCTATTTCCTCCGCATAAAAATCAAGACGCCTAATATGTAACTAAATATGTTCCCTTTTCAAATCCTAGATGCTGTCATCAAGGAATGCATATGTCAAACTGACATAGTATGGTCCTTTTTTCTGCAAAGATCCTGAAATAAGTCTATTAGAAATATCATTCTGGATAACTGATTTTCTGGTTAACTGGTTTCCGGATAAACGGTTCCATACTGTAATTTATTACCGTGTATTTAAAAAAAGACCCTACCCCTAGCGATACATGTTGAGTGATTTGATTGTGACGTTTACCCTCTAAAAATAACTAAATTTTGACATTTTTGAATTAAAAATACATAAAATGGATACTTTGTATAAAATTAACAATCATTGTCGCGATTGTTAATTGTGAAGAGGCCTGATAAAAAACCGAAAACCGCTCTGTAATTGCCAGCCAAAAAAACCATTTCGTCCTATTCTGCCGTTGTCAATGTGCTAAAAGGGTTAAAGCTGGATTCCGTTCTATACAGGATCTGCTTTCACAATACTAAATAAAACTTTTAGAGTAACCGCAAGAATATTTAATTATATATATATGTATATATAAATACATACATAAATTTAAAAAAATGTCTTCAGTTTCATTTTCGTTCCTTATTCTAATCACAGCAGGAAGGGGTCGATAGAATAAACAGGATGCTATTCGTTTAATTAACAATCAATATGTAATACTCGTGTTCCAAATTGCCCAAGGCTTTAAAAACAATGAAGCAACAAAATGGTGGAGATGATCTTGTTAAATTTTTCTTTGTCATTGGCCATGCACTTTTGAGTGGTCCCGAAAACGCGGTTGATTTATGCCCAAGTAACGTCTGACAACAAATTAGGATTTTTGGATTGTCAAAAGCATTGGCCTGCATTCGGGGTAAGCTATCATTGGTCGTCACTCGGGTATATAACGGCTCACTGGCCCTAAGGACTCTCACATTCCCACTAGCTACGAGACGAGTTGAGTAGTTGAAAAAAGTAGGGCAAAGCTCGGAAAAATGTTGTTTTCACTTTTTGCTCTTGGTTTAGTTTCAGCAGTGCTTTCTGCTCCCTCCACAACAGTGCAGCCCGAAAGCTTGGCGGAGGACAGTTACCCAGTGCCGGTGAGCTGCTTTTCTTTTCTAGAAAAAAGTACTGGAATTAGTGAAACGTTTTGAATTAACCCTAAACTGCACGAATTTTGCTTTGGAAGTGTTTTTTTTTATACATACGTATTTAGAGTTAGACACCACAAAATTTATAGAGTATTTTTTTACTTAATTTAATAGTGTGCTTCTGTGATAAATCAAGTTGAATATTTTTATTTAAATTTAGTGGTGTAGAAGTGAATTTATTTTTTAAAGATTAAATTTTAATTAATCCATATAAACATCAATATGCAGTGCAGGTTAATTGGACTTTCGCATAAGGAATACGCAACTTGTTTTAGAATCTAATATTTTTCTACGCTTGCTTCATTTTCGTGTCTACGTATAAATAAAACCGTAATAAAGTTTCAAACTTACACCTTAACGCTACTTTAACTTTTTTTAAATTAAGAATTTTTGCGGTTAATTTTATAAGGATGGTTTTAAGCAAAATCATAAAAATAGCTTAAATCTTTATGCATCAAAGTACCTGTAAAGTACCATTTAATTAAAAATACTGTAAAATTAATTTAACCTATTCATTTGTAAGCATAATTTAGGATTATTTATTTGCAAGAATATTTACTTAAAATAATAATAACATTTTTCTCCGTTTTCACTTTTATTCTTGGCCTAAGGATAAACGTAATAAGGGTCAATTTCATCATAACTGGCGTAACACTTGATCATCGAATTTTGTTATCAAAACTGTGTAGAAAATTTACTAATAAAGCTAGAACAAATTTTTACAATTTAAAATATTTCTTACTAGGGACTTAATACCCAGATACCTGCAGATTATTTCAATTTCTCTTTTAGTCCCAAAAATTGTAATTCAAAATTCTGTAACTGATGTACCATAAAATATACAAACATTTTTTCTGCCTTCATTGAAGTGTAAAAATTATCAAAACAATCCCATTAAAAAAAGTGATTTAATGCTCTTAATAACACTAAGTAATGACAAATTATAACAGTAACTTGTTTAATTAATTTCTGAACAATAAAAAAGTAAAAAATGTCATTTACATATGTAACTTATGTAATTTTTATTGTGTAACTGACGTAACATTATGACTTTACAAAGACAATAATGGTACTTAACTTAGTTTGTAAACAATAATTTGCAATGCCTTTTTATTAGGATTTTATTATAGAACATAAAATAATCAAGCTTTCCATTCATCCTCTTAAATTAAACATATTATAAATTTTATTTCCTCCCCCCCCCCCTAAAAAAAATGAGAAAATAACTAAAGATACTAAGAGAAAATAACTAAAAATATTGCAAATTTTGATTAATCTTAAGAATATTTAATTATTTTTTAGAAATACAGAATTTTTCAGCATTTTTTCTCCACTTTTGTTTTATAAATGCATGTAAGCGATACTGTAAAAGTATTTTAAACCTCAAATGTGTTTATTGCGGATTTATACAAACCTATATTACTTATTTCATAAGATGTTCCTGCATTTAAAGATGTGTAGAAAATAAAAGCAAATAGTGTTTTTTGCATAAAAATGTTTTATTTTTCATAATGAACTCTCTATTATTAGCAATAATCAACGATATTTTCTTTAAGACGACCGAAATAATGGATAAGCATAAAATTATCATTCAAAAGTTTAATTAATCCCTTAATTCTCGCACCCGTGTCTTTCACGGGCAGCGTAGGTTACTTCTTTTTTTATTCAGATTGTTTGATTCCCAACAGTTTTTAAAATAGCGTAACTGTCTTTATTCTCTCATCCTTTTATTTGCCATTAAATAAGGTGAATATTTATACTTGAAGAAGTTGGTGGCTATAAAAAAAAAAAAAAAAAAAAAAAAAAAATCTGATTTTTTCTTTTTTTAAATAGCCTACACTTATAGGGTTAAGAGGTTAAAAGGTTAAGTAATCAATTATTAAACATATTTTGAAATTGTTTAAATATATTTTTTACACAAGAACTTGTGTAATTTGCACATTGTTGTCCAATGTTAGTTTAAATATTTGCATTTCATTTAGTGCAGTCCATAGGTGAAACATTTAATTTTAGTATCTGAATAATAATTAAAAATAAATCCACGTATAAGAAAAGTTTCATGGGTAAAAGAAACTAGACCTTAGAAAAGATAAATAAAAAACTTCCAAAGTTGAAAATTTCCGTATCACGTTAGTTAATTTAAAATTATTTATTTTTTATATACATTGCGTGCGAAATATCTAATTTTGTCATTAGACAATTTTTTTTTTTTTTTTTAAACACAATAATCAAAGTACAAAAATAAAATAAAATAAATAAACATTAATTCATAGTTGAAATGACATTAGAACTTATTCAATCAAAATTATTTTATTACGTAAAATATTTTACAAGTTAGAAAAATAGCTTCTTATCTATGCATGTTATTTCTTAATCAACTATAAAACAAACATATTTCAAATTCATTTTGAAAATAATTCAGTTTAATTAGATTATTCTATTCTAAAATAGTTATCAATATAAAAACCTTTAGAAACCTAGTTTAAAAACCTTTAAAGGATTTTTATAAGTGCCATTAAAATCGATTAATTTATTTGAGAAAAAATCAAATTTTAATGCATCAAATTATTTTCAAAAGTCTGTTCGCATATTTTTCGCTTTCGTAGTGGTCTGTTATTGTTCTATGATCTAACAGATGCATGTAGCATTTACAGTTAGTTTACAGGAACACTGAAAAGAATTTCGTTACATTATGGTCTATAGGGAAAAATCGTGTGGAATGGATTTTAATGATATTAGACTATTTTAAACATATTGAAATTGGTGTATATCACTGAGGTGCACTACACGAGGATTTCTGTTGAATAGGATGTGCATAGCGTTTATCGTTCATTTACAGGGACATACCAAAGAGTTCGGTTACAGCACGGTCTATGGCCGACAATTCTTGAAAGTGAGTTTTCAGTTATGGTATGCGTTTTCTTAATTTTTTTACGTATCACTTGGAGTAAATTCCATAGATCATACACAGTGCTGCACAAAAGAATTTGAGTACATTTCTGTTTATTGGCGGGAATTGCTGAACGTAATTTTCAATTGTGCTATGTGTTTCCTAACTGAACTAAATTTTAGCATCTATGTAGTATATATAGAAATCCTTAGATCATACACAGGATTTCACAAAAGAAATTTAATATTTTTCCGATTATAGATGGTAATTGCTGAAATTGAGTTTTCAAATGTGTTATGCATTTTCCAAATTGTCCATTTAGACATTCTTTCTCATCTTAGTGAACTGCGAAATTGTGTTGCACTATTTTGAATCTTGAAAAGTGTTTCATAATCTATGCTTCACGCTTTATTTTCTTTTCTTCTTGTTAGAATTATTTAAGTATTACTAATTGTTTTTTATTTATTTTTCTAATGTCTCGCGAATAATGTATGTTATTAGTTTAGAGGAATTTTGTTAAATATCATTTGAAAGATATTTCTTTTACTATTTTGTTTAATAAAGATAGTTTAAACGCACTACGCATTGAAATGTAAGTGTGTATATACAATAAACACATGTATAATAATCACTTATAAACAGATAAAGTTAAAAAATGCTATAAAAAGTGATAGAAAATCTTTATTAAGATTGACGGTCGTTTCGTCGCACCAACGGCGACATTTTCAAAATCATTTATGATAGAAAATACTTTCGCAAAATATTTTAAAACAATAATACACCTTATTGTTTTAAAATATTTTGCGAAAGTATTTTCTATCATAAATGATTTTGAAAATGTCGCCGTTGGTGCGACGAAACGACCGTCAATCTTAATAAAGATTTTCTATCACTTTTTATAGCATTTTTTAACTTTATCTGTGTATATACATTTTACATTTACGCTGAATGTTTCAAAATTATTATAGGTGGGGTGATAATACACGTCAAAATAAACGATTTCCCTCTCATTTCCAAGTCGAACAGGGATTTTCGTTCATATTTTAATAGTCTTGGCGATACTATAATGATGTTTTCAATAGTCTTACTTTTATTTCAATGGAACCGAGGTTAACGTGAAAGACAGGCTACCGCGGTGCATTCCACGTATATTTTTTTACAGACCACTGGAGTCACGTGATGCTCGAATGCACCATTGAAGGTGTGCGAAAAGAGTATCACGTCACTCTAGTGGTCTGTAAAAAAAAGACACGTGGGATGAACCGCGGTAGCCTGTCTTTTTCGTATGACGGAACAGTATGACGTCACAGTACGTGCTGGAAATGTTTAACATTCGAATCCAAATATAATGTTAGTCAAATAAG